>CM044435.1:74243060-74535538 GCA_024363595.1 Xenopus borealis | reverse complement strand
TTAAAAAAAAAAAAAAAGAGAGAGAGATAGAGAGGACTTGTTAAATGCATTTACAGTGGTGTTCCCTTCTCTCTCTCTCTCTCTCTATACATATGTATATGTGTACACACACACATAAAGCCCCAGCCCTTGTTAACAATAAAAAAAGAGACACACATTCAGTGTATTTGTTATAAAGTATACCTGTCACTCATCTAATCCAGATTTTTGTAAATTGATCTTGTACTTAAATAAATTCAATCCCGACAGGTTCAGACTGGAGGGCTGCTTCAGGGGCACTCACACACACCCCCAGGCCCCTGCCCAAGAGCAATTCAATGTATTTTCTAATCACGTAAACTGTTTTACATTATGGAAGTGGACTGTTCTTCTACATTTGTAGTGGTGGCAATCCTATGTAAAAGTGGAAGATGTTGGCCATTTCTTTAATCATTCCCCTTTTATTGCAGCAATCCAGTCTAGTTACAAGTTCTAAGGCCATAAGATGGTAGGCATAGTGAAGGGGTAAAAGAGTAGGCATTCTGGGTCATACGTATATAAAAAAATATTGATGTCAGACAATCAATAAAAAGGTGCATATACTGTAAAATAAATGAATTCAGTCTATGGGGCTTTACGTCAAAGCAATGAATCTATTTGAATTCTGTTTGCAATAAAAGTTTCTCACTATCATCTCCCCATTGAGGTGCTGGGACAAAGTCAACAATCATGCTTTTCAAATTTGATAGACTGTGTCTGTGTTCCAAGAAAGGTTTTGTCACTTGTATTTCTCCTTTGTCCATCGATGAATGGTGATTAGCTATCCTTCCCTAAAGCTTGTAATGGTTTTGCCCACATAGACTAGTCCACAAAAAAAATTTATATTGTAAATTGCATATTGAGAGGTACAGATGACTTGTGTTTGATGGTGTTTCCTGAATGTGCTTGATTAAAGGAAGGTCCTATGTGCATTTGTCTGCATGTAGTACAGTATGTACAGTGGTAACAGTCGAGTTTAGTAGTAAGTAGCCAGGTTTTATTGGTGGTGTTTGGTAACAGTGTGTTGGGTCTGTTTTGACAAGTCCCTCAAGTTATCTCCCCTTTTGTAGGCAATGGGGGGAGGGCCCTTAAAAATGAAAATACTGGTATTTAAAGAAGAAAATGAATGTTAGAAAGGAGAAGTAATGTTGTACAGCTATGCAGGGGTTACCAATTCTTTACTGTTCAGTGTCTAACTCTGAGCATATCTAGCTAGTAATCTTATTATTTGCAATCAAAGCAAGTTTGGACTTGTAACGCTACCCAAAATACTAATTAAAAAATCCCGTCTGTCCTATTAGGTGTCTGTAATTTTGGCTTTTGACTTGGTCCTTTTTAATAATTCTCGTTGGGTAGTTCACTTGGGCACTTCACTTGGGTACACTGACCCTGATCTTGGAACATGGGGTGATACTGTACATTGTGTGTTTTGCTGTATGCCTCAGCTCATGCTTACATTGATACATCTTTGGTGTTTCTTTAAAACTTAGCTTCCAGACCTCCATAACTTTGCCATGCATAGAGAGTCCTCAGTGCAGGTAAGGAGTTCTTCACCACTGTACAGTACTTTTGATTGCTTTCTATTACTTATATGCCTTTTTGTTGAATACAGCACCAGAATGCGTTTTTTCTGGGTCCTTTCCTCCCTTTTGCCATCCATTTTTCCCTACCCCCTTCCTTTTTTTTTGGTCACTAATAAGCTTGAAAAGGGGCTCCATTGCCTTTATTTTTGTCTACTTTTTGTGAGAAAGCACTTTAAAACAACATTTCAACCTGAAGTGCTAGAGTAAAACTGTTGCTCTGTATAAATGTAGCAGACCATTTGTGTGGCACTATAAATAATCAGGGTTGGATTTGAAAACCGCAGAGGGCTTTTTCATGTGATTAAACCGGATTGCCGCTTGTAATGTGTTTTACATGCGGCAATCCAAATGTTAGTGAAGTGAAAGGCATTTTATGGAGATTTGTTTCCAACAGTTGTGCAGATTTCCCATGGGTGAAAAATATCCTCAGTTGCCAAATTGCCTGCTATTACCCTTAAGGTTATTAAGATATGTCCCATTCTTTTTTAGGTTTTCAGTCCTAAGATTTGAATATTGAATAGTAAGCAATGCTTTGTCCTGGAAGGGAAAACATATTTTTCTTTTTATTAAGTTTTTAAATTTTCACTGGATCTTTGAATATTATTGAATATTATTGGCATCTTGGAATAAAGATTCCCAGAAAGTGAAAGTCTATATTTGTCAATAACTACCAGCTGCAGTAGTCATAGTTAGCACCAATCCCCAGGTGAGCAAAGCACTGTGGAAACAGACATTATGTGCCAAGACAATAAAGTTTTTGTGGGAGCAAATTTACAGTACTAATAGTCAAATTTCGAAGTGAAAAAATTCAAACCATTTAATTTTTTTTAAAGGGCTTTTTCGATCGAAAATGGACGTTTCAATCTAATAGTTCCATTTTCAATCGAATAAAAATCATTCAAATCGTTCGATTGCATTGTTCGAATCGAACAATTCTAATGATTTTGCGCAAAATCCTTCTAAATCCTAGGACTTAGAAAATTTTTCAGGACAGGTTCTAGGAAGTCCACCATAGGCTACAATGGCAATTCTGCAGCTTCAAGGTGGTGAAGTGTCTAATTCGAAGGATTTTAAAGGGCCAGTTGCGATGGGTGAATCTACCCTGTTTCGCTTCGCCGAAAAAATTCGCTAATTTCCAGCCGTGTTTAAAACTATAAAGGCGTTTGTGAAGAATTCCACTTGGGAGACAATAAGCACCCAGTGTAAATATGAGTGCAAGTGCATTTGCTGGTATTACTCAGTGTGTGCTTTGTCACATGTATGTGGTTTTAGAGCAATAGTTCCATGCAGTATTTACGTGTGAAATATGTTGGTGGGTTTTCATCTTGGAAACTGAACTGCAGACTCAAACTTATAGCAATGAAGGCAGCAGCAAATGTGGGGGAAGAAAGGAGGCTCACAGAGCAACCACTGGCAGGGGCTAGTGGAGTGGGGGGGAGGAGAAGGGGAAGTGGAGGTTAATGAGGGAGGAAGGTCTGTAACAGTCAGGAGGGGAAGTAGGGGACAGAAGGGTAGTGGGACTGTTTGTCCAAAACAGCAAATTCTCTGTTTTGGCTGAAGATACTGGGGAGGAAAGCTGTGAGCACCCTGGGGGGCAGTGGTTCTAATACCGGTGTTGGGCGGAGTGCAAGGAAGAAAAGGCAGGTTATAGTTATAGGGGATTCAATAATTAGAAAGGTGAATAAGGTCTTCTGCCTTAAGGACAATGCATGCTGAACAGTTTGCTGCTTGCCTCTTGCTAAGGTTTGGAATGTGGTGGAACAAGTGGTCAGATTATTGGGAGGGGCTGGGGGGGACCCGGCAGTCTTGGTACACATAGGTACCAATGACAAAGTTAGAGGAGGTGGTGAAGTCCTCAAGAACAATTTCAAAAAACTAGGTGTAAAGTTGAGGGCGAGGACTTCCAAGGTAATTTTCTCAGAGATATTACCTGTACCATGAGCAATGCTAAGAAGACTGCAGAAGCTTGGGGATATTAATGTGTGGCTAAGAGATTGATGTGGGGAGGAGGGTTTTGGGATTCTGGAGAACTGGGCTGATTTCTCAGTCGGCTATAGGCTTTTTGCTAGGGATGGGCTGCACCTCAATGATGATGCTGCAGCTGTTTTGGGAGAGAAGATGGTTAAATGGTTGGAGGAGATTTTAAACGAGGCATGGGGGTTCAGTAAAAGATTCAGGGGAAGACAGGTTAGATGAGACAGTGGACAAAGGAATGGGAAAATGGGGGAGGAGGTTTGGTTGGGGGTACTGTTAAGGATAGGGAGGACCACATGTAATTTGTTCAATATGGTACCAGTCTTAAATGTATCTTTGCAAATGCAAGAAGTCTGGCTGGTTAAATGGGAGAGTTGGAGATGCTGGTGCTGGAGGAAAAATATGATGTACATAATTAGTGTGGCAGAAACATGGCTGAATGAGTCACATGACAGAGTAGTTAATATCAGTGGCTATATTTTGTTTTTGTGGGAGAGGCAATAGAAAAGGATGAAGGGTATGCCTGGTAGTTACACTGGGACAACAAAACCATGAATTTCAAAAAAGATAATTTTAGTGCCTTGAGGGTTGCCCTTCAGAGCACTGATTGGGGCATTTTGTTTTCAACTAAAAACACAGAACAGAAATGGTTGTCATTTAAAATATTAAATAATTACTGTTCTCAATTTATTCTCTTAAGGAGTATATGTAAAAGTTCTAAGAACCACCCTATATACATTATATAGAAGTAAAGAAGTTAATAGGAAAGAAGAGAAAGGTATTTAAAAACTACAAGTCTGTTGGGACAGAAGCTGTATTTAATGAATATAAACACTATAATAAATGTTTAAGTCAGAAATCTGGAAGGCAAAGAAAGAAAATTAAGAGTGCATTGCAGTGGAGGCAAAAACTAACCCTAAAAACTTTTTAAAATAAATTAATAGTAAAAAGATGCAGGTTGAGAGTGTTGCTCCATTAAATAATGGTACCAATATGGTTGTAACATATTCAGAAAAGGCAAATGTGCTAAATCAGTTCTTTTCTTCAGTGTATACAATAGAGGAGTCTGAGTTCCAAGGCTCACTTTATAGCTGCACTGATGGCTTAGCTCAATCTAGTCAGTGGCTGACTCAGAATATGATTCAAAAAGCTTTAATAAAAATAAATGTAAACAAGGCTCCAGGGCCTAATGGCATACACCCCCAGGTTCGAATAGAGCTTAGCTCAGTTTTAGACTAGCCCCTATTTCTGATTTTCTCAGATTCGCTTTCATCTGGTATGGTGGTTATGGATTGGAGGAAAATTGATGTCATTCCAATATTTAAAAAGGGATTACAATCTCAGCCTGGTAATTGTTGGCCAGTAAGTTTGACATCTGTGGTGGACAAATTATTTGAAGGCTTGTTAAGGTATTACATACATTTTGTCCAAGTGAATGGCATTATGTAGGATAGGTCATGTCAGACAAATTTGATTACTTTTTATGATGAGGTAAGTAAGATGCTGGACAGTGGGGGGCAGTAGATGTGATCTATTTGGATTTAGCCAAAGCCTTTGATACCATGCCCCACAAACAACTGCTTTCTAAATTAAGGTCTGTAGAAACTGGCTACAGGATCAGGCACAGAGGGTGGTTGTTAATGGTCCCTTCTCTACTTGGAGTAAGGTTCTTAGTGGGGTCCCTCAGGGCTCGATATTGGGTCCACTTTAATTTAACCTGTTCATTAATGATTTTGGGCAGGTTATTGTAAATAATGTATTAGTGTTTGCATATGGCTCAAAACTATCCAGCCCAATTAATTCCATCCAGGATGTGGCATCCTTGCAACAGGATCTTGACAAAATGGCAATCTGGACAGCTAAGTGGCAATTGAGATTCATTGTTGATAAATGTAAAATCATGCACCTGGGATGTAAAAATATCCAAGCCATTTCTACCCTTAATGGGATTGTACTAGGCAAATCCATTATGGAAAATTAAATAATAATAAACTTGGCTGTAGCAAGCAATGCCAGTCAGCAGCATCAAGGGCAAATAAGGTATTGCGTTGTATTAAAAGTGGCATTGGTTTATGGCAGGGTCATTCTTCCCCTTTACAGAGCACTGGTAAGGCCCCATGTAGAATATGCTGTACAGTTTTTGTCTCCATTACTCAAACAGGACATTATTGTATTAGAGAGGGTACAGAGAAGGACAACTAAACTGATAAAAGGTATGGAAAATCTTAGCTATGAAGACAGACAAACCAAACTAGGGATGTTCACTAGGGATGAACCGTGGAAAAAATGTTCGCGAACATATTCGCGAACTTGCGACAAAACGCGCGAACGGTTCGCGAACGTCGCGAACCCCATAGACTCAATGGGAAGGCGAACTTTAAAAGCTAAAAAAGACATTTCTGGCCAGAAAAATGATTTTAAAGTTGTTTAAAGGGTGCAACGACCTGGACAGTGGCATGCCAGAGGGGGATCAAGGGCAAAAATGTTTGTGAAAAATCCAATAGTCGCAGCCACTGAAGCACAGAAAAAATATGCCATATAAATGCTGAAAATAGTCGCAGCCACTGAAGCACAGAAAAAATATGCCATATAAATGCTGAAAATAGTCGCAGCCACTGAAGGACAGAAAAAATATGCCATATAAATGCTGAAAATAGTCGCAGCCACTGAAGGATAGAAAAAATATGCCATATAAATGCTGAAAATAGTCGCAGCCACTGAAACACAGAAAAAATATGCCATATAAATGCTGAAAATAGTCGCAGCCACTGAAGAACAGAAAAAATATGCCATATAAATGCTGAAAATAGTCGCAGCCACTGAAGCACAGAAAAAATACAGGTCAATGTATGGCAGTTGTTTGAAGAACAGTAGATTACTAGCCAGCAAAGCTACCTAACCTAAAATGTCCCTCAAATCCCTGCAGACTTCTGTCCCTCCAATACAGAGCAGTATCAAGCCAGCAAACTTTCAACTGTCCCTGAAATCACTAACAGCTCTCTCCCTACACTAACTCTTCCAAGCAGCACACACAGACAGAATGAAAAAATGCTGCAGGGCTTCAGTTAATATATGGAAGGGGAGTGGTCCAGGGGGTGTGGGGGTGGTCCAGGAGGGAGAGCTTCCTGATTGGCTGCCATGTATCTGCTGGTCTGGGGTGAGAGGGCAAAAAAAAGCGGTGACTATGCGCGAACCCAAAATGGCGAACGTCGCGCACGAACAGTTCGCGCCATCCCTAATGTTCACACTGAAGAAGAGGTGCTTAAGGGGTGATATAACTATGTATAAATATATAAGGGAATCAGAATAATCTCTCTAATGCTTTATTTACCAGTAGGTCTTTGCAGCTGACATGAGGTCACCCATTCTGATTAGAAGAAAAGAGGTTCTGCCTAAATATTCAGATGGGGTTATTAAAATTGAGAGCTGTGAAGATTTTTCTCCCTGAATCAGTTGCACTGGCTGATACATTAGCTTTAATAAGGGGTTGGATGACTTTTTAGCAAGTGAGGGAATACTGGGTTGTGGAAGATAGCACTTAGTAGAAGTTGATCCAGGGACAAGTCTGATTGTCATTTTTGAGTCTGGAAGGAATTTATTCCCCCCTATGTATGTTACATACTATGATCTATAGGATTTAAGTGTTAAACTTACCATACTTAAAATCTAAATCAATGTATTCTGTATATCATATTGGAAATCTATATATACTTAATGACTTTTATACAGTTATATGTACCTATTCACCTCAACTGTCAGCTGAAGGAAAATACATGAATAATGGTCCATAGCCCACCTTCCTACCCAAAAGGTTATTCCTTTAACTATTTTCTTTCTTCCTAACTCTGTCGTTGCAAGTAAGAATCAGAAAACAGCTGTGTATATTACCAATGTACTGTAGTACTAGAAGATGTAGTCACAATAATTAGTGATGAGTTTGTTTTTTTGCGCCAGGCATGGATTCCACATTTGCCATCTGCAAATTTTTATGCAAATCGGCGGCAAACATTTGCCTCAACCAAAAAGTCACAGAGACAAAAAAGTCACAGAGACAAAAAAGTCACTGCATGAAAAAACGCCCTTCAACTTTAATGCATTTTGATTGATTTTGTGGTTGGAAAATGCAAAAGATTTCTTTCCATTTCTTATTAAAATCCAATGAAAGCACCCTCTGGTTGTCAAATTGCACCTAATATACATATTCATATAACACATAGCGAAATAAGGCTGAAGTCTTCTCTTTGTACTCTTCCTAGATGAATCCAGATATGTTAGTTAAGTAAAAAACAGCAATAAAAGTGTAAACATTCGCAACGAACAATATAAAAAAAATTAAAAACAATCATATTTATCCAGAATGCTTGTGACCTGCTTGGCTGCTCTGATGTTCTTCTGCTTAGGAATAAAATTAGAAACTATTCTCAAATCTTTCCTAAGCAGAAGAACATCCGAGCAGCTTCTTTCTTTCTTTCTTTCTCCTGACAACTTCCTTGACTAATTGATGGTCAGACCAGTCAGAAACTGACAAGCAGGTGGCACGTTTGTAACAAAATTTATTCATATTTACAGTACGTATTTCCCTTCATATAGATGAAGCCACTTTGGATTGTGTGTTTGACACAAAATAACTAAACCCAGATATCCAATTTATCCCACTTAACACAGAAAATTGTGTCACAGCATCCCATCTAATTAAATCGTTCATCATTGTGAACAATGGTGCTTTGGTATGCTAATGAAAAGGTTAAATGCATTAAATGAGTTAAGATGACTTTAGATAACACAGTTTCTTCAATTAATCCTGAGTCACAACACATTTAACACACCTTATATACACAAACCCAAGTGGCTGCATCTGTATCTTGGGGGGGAAAATACATAATGAATGTAAATAGTAAAAGTTCTCATCAATTTTCACCTATTTTAAAGATTTACTTATCCATTAAGTCTACTAGAAAATAATGTAAACATCAAATAAACCTAATAGGCTGGTTTTGCTTCCAATAAGGATTAATTCTATCTGAGATGGGATCAAGTAGAAGCTGCTGTTTTATCATTACAGAGAAATGGGAAATAATTTTATAAAAATTTTGAATATTTGGATACCCAATAACCCAATAGACTGGTTTTGCTTCCAATAAGGATTTATTATATCTTAGATTAGATGGGATCAAGTAGAAGCTACTGTTTTATTATTACAGAGAAAAAGGAAATAATTTTGTAAAAGTTTTGAATATTTGAATAAAATAAAGTCTATGGGAGATGGCCTTTCTGTAATTTGAAACTTTCTGGATAACTAGCTTTCCGGATAATGAATACCAAGCATGTCCATCATACTTGCCACTCAAATATAGTTCCTGACGATGAGCAACATTTTTTACCAAGTTTCACAGCAAAAATTAGGCCCACAGACTCCATAAAAAATTGTGTTGCATCACACATCAAAAATTTTGTTAAGCCAAGCTTCTATGCATTTCAGCAAATTAATTTAGTTAATTTTGGGTGAAATGGATCAGATTCACCCATCATCAGTTTTAGTTCCAGCAGTTTCCAACTGCATTTTGTATCACATCAACAATTCATCTTTAATTTCCTCCACCTTTCTGTATGGTTCCTCCATCAACCTCCATCATCAACTGTGTCTCCATTTAACAGCACAATGACTACAGTCAGGTGATGCCATTGGTGGTCAATAAAAAAGGCAGTCATTTTTACCTCAATAAGTTGCAGGTAAAATTTAGTACCTGCAGAAACTGTATAATGAAGCAGTAGAATTCCTAATCAGATGAAAGTGGAGGACTTGCCAGACCAGGGATGACTGACATCCAGTATATACTGAAATATATGGACAAACAATCCTTGTTTTGTTTATAGCATAAGGCATTGTTTTTGGAAGCTTAAGGCACACAATTCCCCTTATGTATTAAGTGCATGGGTGAGTACAGAGGACCCCATCTTTGTCTGTATGAATTATTTGGTCACACCCTCATTGCATCCCTTCCTAATGGTTTAAATTTGTTTAGTTGCAAGCACAACGTTAATTGTTTGCACATTACTACAGATTCTTTGAAGGATCTGGAGCTTGTTTTGAAGCCCAAACTTTCTTTCCTGTCTAGTCTCTCCTAGATACTTATTTTCAGCTGCTGTACCTTTGGGTCTCCAAAGGGAAAATGTCATACTCTGCCCTGCCCTTAGCAGGTATTTTATCAGTTATCAAAGTTGGATTGGCAGTCTCTGCCCTCACCTACAGGCTGAGGGCTCTGGTAAATAAAGGCAACACATATCTTCTGTTTACATATGCCACAGTTTATGTTGCTATGGTACCTTATCTGCTTGTTTGTGTTTCTAGCAGCTTGAAATACTCTGGCTATTAAAAATAGTCAAAAAAGTCCATGGAAGTTTGAATTGTATTTCTCTGATATTGGGGAACAGTTTAATCAGCCTAGACATTATGTAAATTTTCTAATATTGATGCTGGAATACAGGACGTTACACATGTACACTTGTATAACCAGGGCCACCATCAGGGGGGACTAGGGGGACAGTTGTCCCATGCCCTGTGATTTTTGGGTCTTAGGGGGGCCCGGCCTCTGTACTCTGTACTCTGTAGCTGGGCCCCCACTGCTGTCAGGAATCTGTAGAATCATGTGGGGAGGGCGGAGCTTCTTCTACACCTCTTTCCCCTCCCCTGCTTCTAAACTAATGGTAGTTTCCTGGTAGAGCCACATGGTGATTGGATAAACCTATCCAATACATGTGTAGATCTACTGGGACTACTAAGCACTATAGCTCCGCCCACCCTACCCAATTCTGCAGCTCGCTGAGAGCTGGGGGGAGGGGAATGGAAAACAAACAGAAAAAAATGGGAAGAAGCTGAAGAAGAAACTAAGGTAAATTCCACTGAGCACCAATGTTTTTGTTTTATTTAGTTTATTTAATCCCTGGCCACCAATTATTTTTATTATATTCTATGGGGCCACTGACCACCAATGTTTTTGTAAAACTTTTATGGGGGCTCTGTCATCACTGTTTTTTTTTATTTATTGGGGGGCCCTGACCACTAATGATTTTTTTAACTTTTAGGGGGGCCCTGAACTCTAATGAATGTTTTTTTAACTTATAGGGGGGGACTGAGACCACTAATGCTTTTTTTTAACTTATAGGGGGGCCATGACCACCAATGATTTTTTTAACTTATAGGGAGCCCTGACCACTAATAAATGTTTTTTAACTTATAGGGGGGCCTGACCACTAATTAATTTAAATTATTGGGGGGGTCTGTCCACTAATGATTTTTTTTAACTTATGGGGGGTCCCTGACCACTAATTATTTTTTTTAACTTATAAGGGGGGTACTGACCACCAATGTTTTTTTAACTTATAGGGATGGCCCTGAACACTAATGATTTTTAAAATACTTTTATTGGTGGCCCTGCTGCCAATGGTTTTTTTTTTATTTATAGGGGAGAGCTGACCACCAATGTTTTTTTTTAACTTGCAGGGGAGACCTGACCACAATTTTTTTTGAGGGTGGGGCTTGGGGGCAGGATCTGGGGTTTGTACCAGGGGGGCCCAGAAAAGTTTGCCGTACGGGCTCCGTGATTTCTGATGGCGGCCCTGTGTATAACTCAAATGCTTTATTTATAATTGCTGTTCATAGCTAAAGCTAAACATCCTCAGGCACCATCAGAACAACCAGGTTAACTTGGCCACCTTATTTTCAGAACAGAAATTTCCTGCGCAAGCTCTAAATTATATGCCCAAAATGCCTATATCCATGGGCTCCATTTGGGGTGGTCTTTTGATATTCATGCCTGCCTGATCTAGTAATATGGTACAATCACCAAATTATCTTCAAGGCTTATACACAAACATTTTTTACATATGCTTCATCTAACTGACATAAGAAACTTCCTAAATAAACTCTAGTAATTAAAAATGATTTATTGTTTCTGAATTAATCAAGTAAAATAAGATTTAAGATAGAATGATGTATTAAAAAAACCTAGTAACAAGAAAAACCTAGCAACAATACTGGTCAACTTAATGGTTGCTGGGTATTGTTGGCCCAGACAACTATATAACATTTTAAGAGTTCAAATTAGCAAAAGGCAGATTTGAAAGTAAAATAATTCATAGACCACATCTTATTATGGTGAACCATACCTATTTCTATAACCCACACCAGGACATAAATACAGAACAACAGATATGGCTTTCATATTGTGTCATGCATTTTTTGGTAGAGAAAGTCCTTCAGGTACAGTCAGTATGATATATATAAAATACAATTATTGTCCTGATTACCAGGAGGCTGGTTATATTCTTGCATTACAACTTAGTACACAAAATGATTCCATCTAGAACAGAATAGGTCAAGACTTAACGAGTCCACAATAAGGCAAAAATTCATGTGACAACGTGTCAGTTTTTATGTAATAGAATGTGACATAACTTTTTCAGCAGAGGAAGAGCCATGCCTGCTTAAAAATCTGAGACATCACATAAAAATAGTTATTTGAGGTCAGTATTCTATTGGTTCAGTTATGTAAAAACATTTTAACTCTTTTATCTACAGAAAACTATTGTCAGGGAAATCACTTACGATTGCCAGATTTTTTAGCTCTAATTTGAATGCCTATAAAATGTGTGCTATGCATGCCATCTTAATTGTTAAGAGACAGTCATTGATATTGTAGCTGAACTGACATGCAAGAGGTACCCTATCACTGGCAAACAACAGTATATAAAAAACAACCAAAAGTTGAATTACCATTCATTAAAATGAGAGACTTCTGATATAAAAAATGCTGGTGTTTTTTAGCTCGAAACTTCTCCTTCAAGTGAATAGGGGGCAGCAGGGTCATGATCGTTCACTATTACACAAGTTGTTGGTGGGAAAAAAAAACCTTTATTTGCCTTTAGCCTTATATTAGTTACTCAAGTTGAGTTCACATTTTTTATTCATAAGTACAACAAGAAAAGCCGTACAAATTAACCCCCTGTCCCCCTAAAATAAAGGCAACATCTACCCAAAAGAATAGATGTTGTGCCAAAAGTGATACATACATCAGTAAAATCAGTTTCATACCAATACATGTATAGGATCTATTATACAGATTGCTTGAGACCTAGGGTTTTTCAGATAATTATTTTTTTCATATTTTGGATCTCCATACCTTGTCTGCTAAAAGAAATGTAAACAAATAAAAAACTCAATAGGATTGTTTTGGAAAAAAACATGAATCCATGCAGGTTAGTTAGGTAAGTACAATGTTATCTTTTATTATTACAGAGATTATTAACTAAAAATCTTTTTTAAAAATAGAATCATTGTATTAAAATTTACAATGGAAGATGGTCTTCCAGTAACTCTGAGTTTTCTGGATAAAAGGTTTACTGTTTTGGGATCCCATACTTGTACATTGTCATAGAATCATCTGTATTTGTATAGTATTTGCACAAAATTTCTGTAAATCACATATTTGTGGTTTGCTGTGAATAGCACGTCAGTAATAACCAACTAATTGGTTTGGTTTTCTCATAGCACTCCCACTGATGGTTTTGAGAAAAGGTATATGATGCCTTGCAGGCAGAGACTTATTATAAAGCAAGTTAAAAAAAGCAGATACCATACAGTCCCATTTCATGTGTTCCAATCAATTCTAACCGCTATAAAGTCTCCTGAGTACAAAACCAATTCTGAGTGTTATACCTGAATTATGGTTTACAGTTATAGGATGATTACAAGAAAAATCCTAGAGTGAGAATAAAAGTCACGCATTCTGTATTCTATAAAAGGTTGTATATTGCTTTATGCATTTTGAAGATCATAAAGCATTATAATAATCATAAAAGGAACACTCAATCCATTTGAAAACTTCTGATTCTAAGCTGACAGCATTTTATGAAACATAAGGTGCATGTTAGGTACATTTTATTTAATGCCTGGTGTCGATGATAAAACTCGCATTCTGTTACGCAAGTGGCATTTGCAATTTTCTAGCCTCAAACAGCACCGGCAGTTCGAAAACAACTACAAAAAGATCAATAACATAAATAACAATTAAAAAAAAGCATTAGAAGGAGAATACTAGTTTGTATTAAAGTAAACATCTGTTTGTTTGAGTTTTACTTGATTTATCATGGGACTAAAAATAAGCTAATGTAAAAAAAAAATGTTCTGTAAAAATAGCTAAAAATGTGATTTCAAGTATTGCATTATTTCCTTTGTGGGCATCATATGTTTTTGTTGTACAATCTTTTTTTCTGTCTAATATTTGAAAATGAGGACAAGTAAAAGACAGCAAAGACCAAAAGCAAGAAAGGCCCCTATAGGCAGAGCGCTGCACTAATGTAAATTATGGCCAGACAACATTACTTGTCAGAGAGGATTATTTCTGCTTAGTGAATCTGCAGGGGCCCCTTTGCTTTACCACTCAGAACTGACGAGAGAGAGAGAGAGAGAGAGACAGAGAGAGAGAGGGGGAAAAGAGAGACTAGCCATAGCCATTAGTAGCTTCTGTGGCATTGATGTTTGAGCGCACTTCTAAACCGGCTTTTGTTGAAAATATCTGTGTAGAAAGCATGCGCTGTCCCAAATCTGCTGTTACTATGAGAAATGAGGAGCTGCTTTTCAGGTACGTGGTATTCTCCTTTGTTTTAACTGGTGCTGTTTAGTTTCTTTGGATGGTCTAGCCTATAAACATGCTGTGCAATAAGTAGCTCTCTTTTCTGTGGAAGACTGTATTCAACTGCTTAGCTCAACAACACAAAGTGATTTTTTTCCCTTCAGGGCAGAAGGGGCATTTAAAAAGCAAGCTCATCCTTTATCTTGCTATTAGTTCATTCCTGTTATTTGGTATGCACAAAATAATGCTACAAAAATGTTACTGCACCACATTAGAATGTGCTTAATAGGGTAAGATGGATTTAGTCTACCTAAACATTAGGGTTGAGTTTCATTTGGTGCACTTGATAAATATATATTTTTTTCATATTGATAGACTTTGTAGAGGGGTGAAAAACTGGATTGTGTGCAATTATGTTGAAATACACAGGAATTAGCATTCAGCTTTGGAAAGGCAGTCTTTTGTTTATTTGTTACCAGACATTGTATCGCTGAATACATCTTTTGGTCTGACAATGGGACAGGCAAACAATGGAGCTGTCAAAGTGGCTTAACACGTCTGGGGCAGCAATTTTTTTCTCCAACCCCCTATATATATTTCTTCCTACTTTTAAAAGCTTGAAGGGGTGGATACAATGTCAGCTTAGATTATTAAGCATTGGCTGTAATTTTGTTTGCAACCTCTTAACTTACACTCTTCACCACACTAAAATGCTTCTGTTATTTTATTGAACTGCACAGCTTGCTAGTTGCAACCTCATTAATTACTTAAGGGAACTTTGCAAATTCCTATATCTGCACTAGAGGCAGCAAATTGACAGATATTTATCAACTTGTACTGTTTTTTTATTTTAAGCTATTCCTTACAGCTATGATTACAAGTTTGAATGATGTTCATAGATTGACAGTGGGCACTTAAGAACAGCATTGTACGCAATGACTAGAACACCCAGGAGCAAAAGTCCAATTTTAATAGCAAAGAAAGGAGACCAGGTCATACCCATTTTTCCAGACTATGTGCAAGTGACAGGGGATTTGACAGATTTGTTGGTTACATAGCCAGTTCCAAGTTAAAAAAAAACCACTCAAATATGCAGAAATACATTAATACAGCAATATGTTTTAATTTTACGTTTGATAAAACATTAAAACATGATTACATACTTTGCTTTGAAGGATGGTGTATGAAATCTTTAATTTTTATAAAGTAAATTATATCCAGTTCAAAATATTATTTGGTCTGCTCTGGATGCAATGGGGCTGTTTCTAGATATAAATTTGCTAACTAACTATCTTGGAGGCATATTTATACAAACCTATTACAAACAGTTATTTTAGCACCAATATTTTTTTAGCCAAAATTTGGTGGAAATTTTTCTTTTTTACTTTTAATAAATGTGGCCCTTGATATGTTAGACTGATGCTCAAGGACTGTGGAATGTGACTAAATCCGAGCAGTTTTCTGTCTGCCACTGCCCTTTTTGTATTATTTTTTCAGTGGCTGCACATACTGTTAGCTGCATCTTAAGGTTATAAATGCAGAAGTTGCCTTACAGTGGTCAGTACATTTGATTATGTTGTGTACTTAAAGAAATTTGTAGTGCTTTATTCATAATCTTGGAGAAGCTCAGCATTGTCCGAAATTGGAATAATTTCACACAGGAAAGCTTAAAAAATGCTGTCCCCAAATGACCCGAATATGAAGGGAATGCATGTATGGGTTTGTTTACGAGGGACAGGGTGTGTGTCAGGGGGGTTGGAGGAGGACTCTTGACTGATTTACATCAGTTCAGATTTCTTGTTTACTCTTGCCCATACTGAGTGTCTCTGTGAAATTAATGGGGTTGTATATATTATATGCATTATGTTATGTTAAGAAATTGGATGAAATGAAGCATGTTGCATTTGAACTAAAGAATGCATAAACATGCTTGTTATTTTAGTTTATTTGCAGTATTTTTATTGATTCATTTTTTTTCATGATTGAATGTAGAATTGAATTATTTGTTCATAAATTATCATTTGCATTAGATTGTGTGAAAAGTGTAAACCTTTGTATGTGAGTTTGTGTGTGTGTTGCAGCTTTCTTTGAACAAAATCTGCTTCATTTATTGCTAGCAAGCAGCTGCTATCAGCAGCACACCATTCCATTGCCACCTACTGAGAGGGCGTGCAAGGTGGCTCATTTAGAAGCCAATGCAAATGCCACTTCATGAATCAGTCAAAAGATACTGCTGAGGAGAGCAGACAGCTGCAGAGCTTTGCTAAAGAGCACCTGTACCCCATGTCTATTCACCCCCATTTGGAATTACCTGAATCTCAGCCCATGTCTAACTGCGTTGTTACTATAGTTATTATTATTCTACCTTGATTGTATTTTTGGAATAATTTTTTATAATGTTGGTGATCATGGTAAACAAACAAATGAATGTATTAGGAATTTACCATAAAACAGAGTAGATAAAGAATTTCAGAATGTTCTGAAAAAGAACTATCATTAGAATTGTCTTATTACCTTTTTCTGTTTCTATTGCTCATGTGTGAATTTGTTTTATGATTTCAATAGCCCAAACCAGTTCACAGAAAATACAGTTCGTATAGCTAAGCAGAGCTAGCCTCCTTTCAGTAATAACAAAATGACCTTTGTGGCCAAAAGGCATGAATAGCAGAAATTGCAGAGTAAGGTGCGGGTCGGACGCTAGCAACTTGTCAATATCTGTTGTTATGAAGGCAATGAGTTATCCAGTTCAGATATTGCAGGAAGGACAGGAGTTGATCCTTTGCTGATTATGAATGAAGCAAATTGAAAAGAGCAAACATACTATCATAGGTGGGAAAGAAAATTACCTTGTGTTAATATGATATATGGGTTACTCTACAGACAATAGCAGAAATAAGAGAGCATTTGTTTAAGCTATTTCTTTTTAGAGTCCTTTATATGATTGGTCAGTCTTTTGTTGCCTGAATATGGTGGATCTAAATTAGCATTTGGACTGCATTTTAACTCATCTTTCCTTGTTAACATTGGCTATGTCTTGCAAATCCTTATTTTACAGTAATCTTGACTGGTCTGAAGAGGGTTAATTGGAACACATACCCAATCACACATGACAAAATTAATTAACACCTTCCTTTCCTATTATGTGCATACAGACACTGTCAGCGTGACAAATTACTCACACCAATTTTTCATGGGATAGCATTGCCTTAGAGTAACTGTGTTGTATCTGCCTCATTCCTGCATTAGTCATTATTATCCTCATGTCATAATGCATTCACACACTCATTGTGAAATTACAATAAAACTCAAGTGCTTCTGTTATCAAATTGAAGTGTATAAGATTGCAAACTATACCTTTGGGGCTCCAAAACAAAGAGGAACACCAAATTAATATTCATACTCAGAACTTTGCAGCCGGGCTAGATTGGGCTTGGATGCTTAGAAAGTCATTCAGGAGTGAATCAATACTAATTATTGTAATCAGCTGGGTTAATTAGCTGAAGATGCGGCTGATGGAAAGTTCATTGCTTATAGCCCTGAAAACACCTCACTTGATGAGACCTGAAATAAAATGGCAGGATATATCATGAAGTGGGAAATAATAGTTTTCATTTAAAAAATGAAGACACCAGATGCTAGAATCATGCGGTATCAGACGGGTGATGTTGTCAGGCACTAGGTTAAACATTTCGGCTGTGTTCTTTGTTAACATTATGCTGCCTATTTCTTCGCCAGAATAAACCTGGTATTGTTCTGGGGACTAATACAAATTACTTGTGTTTTAAGCCAGAAAATGTCAAATAACTCTATAAATTAGGTGCGCTCTGCATTTGCAGAGGTCACTGTGTCTTGAAGCTCATTCAAATTCATATTACTGCTGGCAATTTACAGAAAAAATGTCATTTCTATGATGGATGTCATTGAGCAAAAGTGACAGAAAAATATTTTTCATTTTATTTAGTAATAAACGTAGAATGATAGAATAAAGTCATATGCAAAGGGAGGAAACATCATGGAATAACACACATACACACACACACACACACACACATATATATATATCTTCAGAATCACTCACGGATGTAACAATGAGTGAATTTTATTGGCAACTTTGAAATATTTTTAACTATGTTTAATCAAATTTTATACACTTGATATGCTATTTAAATATGTGTTTTAAATGTTTGAGTGTTTTAATATGTATACACAGATACCCTTATACTAGTATACAATATGTTCACAGTATTTAATTAACACTGCTTACTGATTGGAGCTTTTTTGAATTTATACACCATGTGATGACTCCGAGAGGATCCTGACAATGGTTCAAGGAGAACCGAAATGCATAGATGTGGGGTATTTTGTGAACTTCAATAAAATTTATTTATTGTTACATCTGTGAGTGTTTCTGAATACCTACTACTACATGTCTTTAATGAAGAGCACCCGGAAGTTGATTGAAGTCTATCCAAACTAAGATATAATTAATCCTTATTGGAGATAAAGCAGTCCTATTGGATTTATTTATTGTTTACTGTAATTTTACATAGACATAGAATATGGAGATTCAAATTACAGAAAGACCCCTTATCCTGAAAAGCACAGGTCCCAAGATTTCTGCATTATAGGTCCAATACCTGTACAGTACATATAGTCTTTATTTTAATAAGAGTCTCAGCAAAGCTATTGCATACAGATTTCGGTGACCATAAACTGTAACTTGTGTGCACCAAATCAAGTGTAATTACTGAAGGAAAAGTTTATTTGGCATAACTGACCCCTTATCTGATCCATAAAGCCTTTGAATAATTTGTGAAATATGAATGTGATGCCTCACCTAAAAAGCCACTTTGGAATATTTTGCTACCATAACATCTTACGAGAACATTGACTTTTTATGTTATGAAACCATAACCATTTGAACACTTAGACTATGCAACATCAAAATAAAATCTGGATGAGTAGCAAATAGTAATAATGGGGATTTCCAAATTCAGCAGGGACAGTTTCCTTGAAAAAATGTAAACAAAATAATACAGTGAGAGTAGAGTTTCTAATCTTGTTTGGATTAGATATATGTGTGTAAGCTGCTGCTTTGAACGGTAAACCTATTTATGCAAGTAATATTATAAATATGTATACCCAGTGCTCCTAAGGGGGATGCTGCAAATACAGGGCAGTAATGCACAACATTTTGGGATTTCTTTGGTCTACATTCTGTTAGTGTGCCTATTCAATGAGAAATAATTTCCATATTCTTTTTTTTTTTTTTACAAGGGAAATGTTAGCTCTTATTATCCGTCACAAAATATTAAGCTAAGCCTTTCCAAGGTTTCATTGTGAAATACTTGGTTAAATCCCTAAAGCAACAGGAGAGTCCTTTTGTTCTTCCATCCATTTATGTTTTTTGTTTTTCCCCTGAGAAGGAGGTTAACAGGCTGTTGAAAGGCAACTTTAATTTGAACTTGTATTTTATCTTCCTACAATCATATATACATATGTAAAATTTTCATAAAACCCATAGAAGCCTCAGTTAGTTTTCACAGTAGCTAGAGATGATCTGGAGCACTGAAACCTAACATCATAAAATATAAGGGAGCATTTGGCTTTTGTAAAGCCTGGCTGTTGATTGATGTTATATGCAAATTTGCCTGAATATCCCTTTCCTTCAATCATTTGCTTCATGGTATAAATACTGTATTACCCTATTGTTAAATAGAATAGTTTTATGTGGCATTGCTACTGTACATAGCCTGTCTTATAGCACACTGGGCTCATTACTTAGCACAAGGCTATAACTGCTAGGGTAGTGACCTACAGAAATCAGACACTTACCTTACAAAGATTAGTTACTACCCTAGTGCAGTTCTGTGCATTTTTTTAGTAAATGTGCCGAACATTTTTATCATATGATATACTAGAAATAACACCTTATACATATAAAATAACATTAGGCATTTTGTATTATATACTTTATATTCTTGGCAGCATGCAGAAGTAGTAAGAACTTGGAAGGTCCCTTCCATAAAATATGCTATGTTTCAAAACAAAACTGATTGGATCTTCATGAATGAGAAACTGACCAGCTTTACTACCAATCGATACAATATGTTTAAACAAATATGGCAACCTTGAATAACTTATAGGTTACATTGCAGAACAGAAAAGTTGATACAGTATAACGTTGTGTTTAATCTTTTCTTGTGTCATAAGTTTCCTTTATGTTTCTCTTTTTTAATCTTCCGTTTCCATTATTTTCCCTTTGTTAATCATGATTTATTGAGCTAATAATCTAATATCTATGGAACTGATAATTTAAGTGTATACCCAACCATGTGCTTGTAACTTACTAATAAGGTGTAGCCTTTAGTTTGTTTCTGTGATGAATGTGATGCTTGGTTCTTCAAAAAAATTATTATAAAAACTAAATATTAAAACAAATATATGTATATTATTAACATGTATTATAAAACACAAACATGTTCCTCAGCTTTGAACAATAATTAGGTGTATGTATTAAACAATATACAATACATACAAATACAACCAATAACCAATATGAGAGGTAAAGAGGGCTCTGCCCAAAAGCTAACAATAATATATAATATACTTGTAAATAATATGCTTAGAAATGTAATCATTTAGCATCAGTACAAAAATTGTCAATTGTGTAACAGGACAAACTGAAACTCAAGTATTATTAGAAATATTGTACCCCGAGCTTCAAAATATTAGAAGTCACATTAGAGGCATTGTGTAGCATGCAGACAGTTATCCATGAATTGTGACTTTACAATGTCATAAAAGTCTACAAATTAAAGTATTTAAACAATAAAACCACTTTTGTTGAGTTACAGAATCAACATGTTTTATGGATTTACACAGTAGAAAGTGTTTAGATTAGGATATAATTTAATGAGCCTTCATGAGCTTTCAAGTCTGATGTACATTGCATCTCAGCCAAGAAAAACAATTGCCTGCTGCAATCTAAGCAAATCCACATACATTTTGTTTTAAGAAAGTCATAAAATAGATTTTTTGTTTGCATTATATGGAAGATACACTCTGTCTGAGATTATTACCCTTTTTTATGTTATCACGACAAATTATAAACTGAAAGTGATTTTGTCACTGTTCACAGCTTTGCACAAACTGACTTGTGTGTCAGTCCTAAAATAGGTAACTGCAAATGACATCTTGTGATGAAGTATGTCACCATGCCTCAAGTGACATGCATTATCAGGGCAGCATGAGCTGCTGGCACTGTGGCCCATTTCTGCTTGACCTGTAGAATGATGGCCTACATGGGATTCTAAGAAATCATAACAGCTTATGTGTGTCAGTACTGGCATCTCTACAAAGAAGCTAAACCTGGAATCCTTCTCTACAATAAGCTTGAGCTGTTCATGCTTCAGTGTCTGGATGTTGAAGATAAGGTACATATCTGAAGCACCAAAATTCTATGCATGGGCAAAACATCATTATTATTATTATTATACTCTATGAAATATGACAAGTAACATAGCTTTTCTCAAAGCTCTCTAAATGTTTTTTTTATATTAAAAATTGATGACAATCTTTTTTTCTTTCCTTATAACTGTTTAAATAAGAAATCAACATAAAAAAGATGATGTAGCCCTGAAATATGAATCATAAAATCCTGTAACAAAACCAACTCACAATGGACAAACTTTCCTTAATATGCACTCCTTAGAGATCAATCCTCTAATGCCTCTTATCAAATTAGAAAGAGAGCGGGTATTTTCTTTTGAAGACTCTATGAAAAATATACTGAAATCAAACAAAAATAGCAATTCTCATTGAAAAAGTCTTTAAGTCTAGTTCTACTAGCTGTCATCAAAACGTGTAGAAAAGTTTAGCATGGAGACTGTACTAATGGATGGCATGAGCTGAATGACACTGAACTAAACATGCAGGCAGTTAAAGCCAGAAATAAAGAGCTTCACTGTTATAACATCACCAATCCCTCTAGCATTTATTTTAAAAAATTACATTTTTTTGCATCGTCATGTTTGTTTCCTCTCAGCCTGCAATGCCCATGTAAAAGCCATAAGATGTGTGGGGATATGTAATAAAAAGCACTATTTTTGCCCAGCAGCAGTAACTCATAGCAACCAATCGGTAGGTAGCATTTACTTGCCACCTGTTTAAAATCAAACATCTTATTTGTTGCTATGGGTAACTGCTCCTGGGGAAATTTAGTGAGCTTTATTAAATATGTGAGTTAGCCTTTAGCAATATTCAGGACAGCTGGTTTATCATGACACATACATTTAAGCATTCTGTTTTTATAATTGTTATTTTGGAAGAAGGGTACATTTTAGTATTATCACTTAACATTCTTTTGTGCATTAATATATTACAGGATTGCAAAATAATCTAAAAAACTATTTCTTGATCTGGAAGGCATGCGTTTTTTTTTATCACAAAACTTTATTACTCAAATAGATGTGGGGTAAAGCCATAGGTGAAAGTTGAAAAAGAAGAAGGTGAAACTGGCTTTAAATATGCATATAGAAAACTGCATTTGGATTGGTCTACAGTAGTAGTGCTTCCACAATATATTCAAAAGCTCATGCTAGCATCTTGTGTCTACCATTTATTCTGTTTAGCTTGAGAATAAGACATTTATGCATCTTTCTGCTATATTGGGGATCATAGCCACTAGCATTTTGTAACATTTAAGGAGTACTGCTTCCCTGCATGTGCTAACCACACCTTGACCATAAAGAGGGGTCCATTCAGAAGTGAATTTCTCTTTGACAGTACTGCAGCTATCACTCTTGTATTGTCCCTTTATCTGACACACTGCTCTGTTTAAAAATACTATGTTGCCAGTATAACCTTATATCAGGGTTCCAAGAGCTTTATTCACTTTAAAGGATCAGTTCAGTGTAAAAATAAAAACTGGGTAAATAGATAGGCTGTGCAAAATAAAACATGTTTTTAATATAGTTAGTTAGCCAAAAATGTAATGAATAAAGGCTGGAGTGACTGGATTCTAACATACAGTAACAGAACATAGTACTAATTCCTTTTTTTCAGCTCTCTAACTCAGTCAGTGACTTTGAGGGGGGCACATGGGACATAACTGTTCAGTAAGTTTGCAATTGATCCTTAGCAATTCAAATTCAAACACAAACAGTGATGACCCATGTGACCCCCCCCCCTCAAATCACTGATTGGTTATTGCCTGGTAACCAACAATGGAAAAAGAGCAGAAAAGCAGGAAGTTGTGTTCTATTCTGTTTTGTTACACATCCAGTAACTCCAGCCTTTATTCATATAACTAACTATATTAGAGACATTTTTTTTATTTTGCACATACTATTTATTTACCCAGGTTTTATTTTTATACTGAACAATTCCTTTAAGCCCTTTGACTGCCACTTCATATAGTGTTACTTACAATTAGGGGCACGTTTACAAAGGGTCGAAGTGAATATTCGAATAAAATTCAAATTTAAAAAATCCGAATTTCGAAGTAATTTTGGGCTACTTCAACTATTGAATACCTCAAAATTCATTTTGAATTGAAAAAATTTGAAAATTAGAATTTTCGAATGTCAAAAAATCCTTATACTATGACTATTCCCCACCTTAAAGCTTCTAAATTGCCATTTTAGCCTATGGGGGACCTCATAGAACCTGTCCTTAAACATTATATAATAGAGTGCACCTGCATTTGAGTGCACCTCTTAGAGCAGGGCAAACATCAAGCTCCTATGTATGCAATACACACAGGGAATACTGTACTCACTGTCTGATCAAAGCAGGCATTCAGTAAAGGACTTTCTAGGGGTTATGTGTTAAAATGTACTAATTTTGCCTAGGTGCAGTAACTCCTAGCAACCAATCAGTGGGTAGCTTTAACTGGTCACCTGTTTAAAAACAGTTTATTGGTTCAGGGTTGGACTGGGCCTTGTCAACCAAGCCATTCAAAAAAGCCATTGCCATAATTTATGTATACAATCTTCAGTCATTTTGTTAAATAATGCCCTTAACTGGTAAACGCTTCTGTCATTCTTTTTTACAAAAGTTAGTTCTACTCAGTGAAAAGGCATTCGATATCCTTTGTGATCATTCTTTGTTTACTAACTGCCAATGACTCTTTGGTTGGGTGAAATGTAAAACATTAATCTTGCTGAGGAAAACAAAGTTATTATAATATAATGTTTCAGACAGTGAAAGCTGTAAAGCTGATGTAAAATGACTGGTGTATTTATAAAGCTCAAATGTTGCCCTTAAGTGTAAATTAGCATCACGCATTGTTTTCACAGAAGTAAACCATTGCAAAGAAATTTTTGGCATATTGATAATGATGCCGTGACATACTTTTTTTTCAGACTAACACCAAATATATTGCATTTTCTTACACTCATGTGTCAATGAGACAAATTCGAAAGGCGAATGTGTGAAAAGTGGTGTTAAAAAGCAGCAGCAATCAGCACCATTTTTATATTGCAACAATTCTTTTAAAAGCCAAAATAGAAACTCATGTAAACATTTGCATATAATTATTGCATTTTTATGAATACATGTGATTTTACATGACCTGTCATGACTTTAAAGTGCCAATGTTTGATGTATTTTAAGCACTGCTTTGTTTACATACCAATATGAATATACCTCTGTACACATTCTAGCTATTTAAATTTCGCTATGCAGAATACCTAGCCTTCAGGACCTGTTTATATACAACAATGTATTGCTAGAGAGACATCCAGTTACTTTGGGATTCTACCAGCTGAATAATACCATACTGATGTTTGCAGTGGATGCCTATAAAGTGAGATGATTAATAACACTATGAGATTTATAATGATAATAATGGCACCAGTTCAACAACTGTTATGATAAATTACCTGTACATAGATTAAATACACAGTAAAACACTACATTTCACCTTTATTCCATTCAGATTCGACACAACAATTGCTTGGGGCTATGTTATTTCTTTGGTCAGCGTGCAGCAATAAAGTGCTTGTTCTCTAGCTAAATGTAATGACTATGGAACCTTTTTTTTCCTCCACGAAGGTATAATTAGCATGAGTTACAAAGTAATACAAGATTCAGATTGTTAAAGAAGCCTTTTTTTATTAATTTAAGATCATATTGTTGGTTTTGATAATGTTAGAACAGTTTAAGAGTAGGTGCCTCAGGTTTGAATTGAAGAGAAAACTTTACCTTACTGCTGAGATGTAATTAACTTTTTCATTATCACCACTCCCAGTTGCTCATTATGTTGTCTACTCAACTGGATTTTAGAAGGAAAAGGTAATCCATACATTTTATCAAGAATCCTATCCAGTGGGCTACAAAATCAGAACAATCTTACCTGTTCCAAAACGCATGTAATCACGGGCTTAGCTGTTTTACAGCATTCATTACTGTGTTTACAACTGAACTGACTTTATCACCCATCAGGATGTGAAATAGTACTTAATTGTTTTTCTCAAATTGTAATGCCTTTCCTATAAGACTTAACATGGTCTGTTATTCAACTGCGATAACGATGAGACTTAACTGATAGCATAAGATACACAGAACTTGAATCTGGAATGCAAAATGCATCAATGGGGTTGTCTAGTAACCATGATAACAGTATTCTTATAAAGAGCTTCTGCATTACCTAACACTTAGGGGCACATTTATTAAGGGGCACATTTAATAAGGGTCGAATTGATTCAAAGTGAAAATTCCAATCAAATTCAAGTTAAAAAATTCAAATATTGAATTTAATTTTGTGCTTATTCGACTATCGAGTAGCACAAAATTCTAATCAAATTGGTCAAATTAAAAAAATTGAATTGGAGAATGATTGTTGAAGTACTGGCCCTTTAAAAAAAATTTGATATAACAATTCGGCAGATTAAACATACTGAATTGTTATAGAACCCTATGGGAAGCTCCCATAGGGTTCTTCCAAGTTTTTTGATCGAATAAAAAAATTTCTATCGAATTTAAAAAATTAAAATTTTGAAGTAATGTTGGGCTACTTCAACTATCGAATAGGCCAAAATTTGATTTGAATAGAAAACAATTTAAAATTCGACAAGTCGAATTTTCGAAATACTGTCCTTTTAAAATCCTTTGAATTCAACACTTCGCCACCTTAAAGATGGCAAATTGCCATTGTAGCCTATGGGGGACCTCCTAGAACCTGCCCTGAAATTTTTATAAATCCCAGGAATTCGACCAATAGTAAATCTGCCCCTAATGGTATCTAAAAAAACATGCATTCGTCAAGCCCATGGGTCTCCAGCTGTTAAAGCTATTTTTTCCAAATACACATTTTTATTAGCAAATCTAAAAGTGGAATGGTGGCATTTAAAAGCTTTAATTCAATTTACT
Source organism: Xenopus borealis (assembly GCA_024363595.1). Taxonomy (NCBI): domain Eukaryota; kingdom Metazoa; phylum Chordata; class Amphibia; order Anura; family Pipidae; genus Xenopus; species Xenopus borealis. Next base: position 74,508,957 of record CM044435.1, on the reverse strand, counting down.
AAATACTAAAACTCAGCACAATTTGCCAAATTCCGACATACGCAAATGCCGTCTCCCATTTTATCCAAATAATAATTTTTTTTCTCTGTAATAATAAAACAGTTGCTTGTACTTGATCCCAACTAAAATATAGTTAATCCTTATTGGAAGCAGAACCAGCCTGTTGGCTTTATTTAATGTTTAATTGATTTTCTAGTAGACTTAAGATATGAAGATCCAAATTACAGAAAGATAAATTATCCGCAAAACCCCAGGTCCCTTACCTGTACTACTAATTATTTTTAAAATATGTTTTTTATGTGACATATCAATCTCCAATAGTAAAATGGTGGGGTAATAACTCTGGTAGTCTAATCCACACCTGCCTTACCGATACACTGTGCTCCAAACTTTAGCCTGAAGGCATGATCCCACAGTTTCTATTTTAAGTGATTAGGTAAACCCATATAATCCAAACCAACCATCACACCCCTTCACATTTAGGTGATATTTCCAATGCCCTGCCTAACCTTTCTAAAATTGTGCCTTTATCGGGCTTTAGCAAAGGCAGAAGGAATAGCGGAGGTACACATCTCTTTGTCAGATTGTCATAGGAGGAGGATCAAGGAAAGCTCGCTCATGTCCTAGGGATCTCATGGCATTGGTTCTGCCTCTGCTGGATAGGAACCGGCTTCTCCTGTATAGAGCATTTCATTGAGATGCACTGTCAGATCGCAGCTTTTAAATACACCAAGTCCATGTGTCAACTCACTGGCATGTCAAATTTGTATGGCTACATGATTCACAGGGTTCAAAAATGTAGTGGACGAAATGTGCAATTTTAGAACGGTTAGGCAGAGTATCGGAACTCACAGTCCCAGATTTTTACTGAAATGTCCCTTGTTTTTCTTCAATATCCTGTACTGATGCTGATAAAAGGCTTTTTGGAAGAGAGCCCAGAATACTCAGTGCCTGCACTTATATATATTTGTAACAATATAAGATAAGCAAATCTACAATTGTAACTATTTAAGATAATCAGGTCTCTTGGGAGAACTGAGACTTACAGCTTAAAGGGCAATTCACCTTTATGAGCAAAACTGTGGTAACATATAAAACAAGTAAGAAATGTGTTCAAATGTTCCATACCCTGCCACATTTTGTAAAAGGGACATGGCATTAGCTGGTGTGGCCACAAAATAGGTAATTACTTGCCTGGATTTTCCATCTGTTTTGTCTAGTTAATAAGCACAGCAACTATTTTATCATACTCTTTCAGATCAGCTGGTTAAGTATAATTGGTAATAAGAGAGTGACCATATATAACCATTTGATGCAAAGATTTGCTGATAGAACATGCTAAGAATAGTGAATAAACGTTTAGAACATTTTGAGATGGAAACACAATACTTTTGTGTGGTTCAACCCAATTCTTATCTTGAAACATACTGTATCATTCGAACATTAGGTCCACTTTTTGCCTAATAGCAGTTATCCTTACTGTAATATAACCTCAGTGCCAAGACTTCTGATTGCATGCATATGCATATGAGAGTTTATAAGCAGAGATAAATTTAATTTAAACAGTTTTGGAGAGAATGCATAATGACATATCTAACACAAGTAACTCAAAACAGCTGGACTTGCTGAGAATTTTTAATGAAGACGTTTCACTGCTCATATGAGCAGCTTCTTCAGTTCAACTGACTGGTGTAGGGGAGTTCTCTCTTCCAACAATCCAATCACAACGGCACATTTTAACTCTTCAGAGAGATAACTTCTAAAATTCACTGAGGTGTTGATTCTGTGTAGTTACTTTTATAGGATTACCAATGTTTCACTGCTCATCCGAGCAGCTTCTTCAGTTCAACTTACTGGTGTAGAGGAGTTCTCGGCATATAGACTCTTCCATCTGAAATTCACAGAGGTGTTGATTCTGTGTAGTTACTATGATAGGATTACCAATGTGTCATGCAACTCCTAGACACTTGTTTGTTACTTGTGAGAGTTGCATGAATGAAAGTGAATGGAACAGCATAGGAGGGCAAACTCTACAGGGCAAGAATCGACTGTTCTACAAACTGACAAAGATCGGGGCATCTTAGTTAGATCTTGACAGTAATGTTGAATATGGGCTAAGGCTAAACAACAGTTGCTATATACGTGCAAGTGTGCAGGTTGGACATATAAATATATGTATATGTATTTATGTTATATCATTATTTTGGTGGTATACACAGTAAATTATGGAAAGATGTACTCTTAAAATACCAGATCTCATCAAAACTATTTCTTTATTTTGAGAAATGTTTAATTGATGCACTTGTGCTTTTAATATGCAGTGAATTGAAAAGGTATAATTAGTCTACAGTCGTGGAATGCAGTTGGCATGGCATTCGGTAAGGTACACCTCATATGAGTGCATTGAAGTATTTGAAGATGTGCAAAATACAGAGAACCAGTGTAAATATAATTGCCAGCATTCCAAGGCAGGGAAAGCTTGACTGGAAAGGAGGAGAGAGAGAGAGAGAGAGAGATAACACAAATACAATTTCTTGTTCTCCATATATGATTGTAGTTTCCTCTTCATGCTAGTTTTCACTGGATCTGTGCCATTGCTTCCACTGTATCTGACATTAGGCATCAAATCATGTCACAAAATAAAGAATGCTGACTATGTATCTAGCTTGTGTTACACAGTGGAGATGGTAATGCTTTGGGTAGAAATATAATTTTCTTTTTTTTTTTGTTTCTGCATGTGTATTGTAGTTCAGTATATTTTTCAGGGGCAGTGTCTTATACAATGTTTACGTGGAATAAAACCATCTGAACATATTTTTTAAGATGCCAACAAAAAGTGAAGATACAGAACTATGGGGAGGGCCACACATAATCCAACAGCTTCTTTGCATAACACATTCTTTGTTAGAGTCTATTGCAATGTGTTTTGTTCTGGGCTGGTCTATCAGATTTATGAAAATATACCATTGTCAAGTTATGATTCTGAATTAGCATTCCAGCTGAAACAAATGCAGAATGCAACAGAGAAATGAAGCTTTGCAGAATTTCTGATTTCTCAGACATTGTTAGTTTTAAAAGGCTCTATTCATGTCTAGATCTGCTTCTTAGAATATATTTCTAAAGAATGCATTTCTGCTGTATCGGGAAGCCAAGAAGGTTTTATCCTCTGACACACAGCTTTTAATATATTTAGACTTCTTTTGAATAGACACATGTACAGCAATATTTTTCACATAAGACTTATCTAATAACCCCTTCAGAGCTGAAAAGTTATAAAGTGGGTGGCATGAAAAAAAATTATTCACAACAATATTCTGAATGTATGTATGACGGGAAAATGCAGAGGGACATTGATGAATGAATATTTATAGAAGGACAGATACTTTTACTTAAAGAAACATAATATATGGGGATGCATAATGTATATTCCATACAGAGGTTAATATGGCCATTCAGTATTAAGTGTTACATTTCATTTACTGAATATCAGTATTATATTCTCTGTACTAAAATAGGATATTCCTTTCCCATTGTGTTTGACCACAATTATACCATCTTTTTTAAATGTCAACAGCAAAGGTGCATTCAAAATGTGACACGCTAGTTGTTAAATAAAACAGTAACCTATGCACTAGCAGTGCTTTCTGTATGACCTACTTACATACTACTTCACCCTCCCTGTGGTATGATTAAAAGCTGCTTTGAATCCACCATTCCCTCAAGGGATTTGAGGCTAGAATTTAACAAACTGCTGAGAAGGCTTAAGTCAGTAAGAGCCTGGGCTTCCCTGCAGCTTCTTCCAGCTAATTCACATGTAATTAAAAATAAAATGCATTTTTCAAAGAGACCCTTGTTTTAATGGAATATATAAAATACTCATATTAATTTCAAAACAGAAATCATATATTGAAAATAAAATGCATGCACGTCTAATGCTCAGGGTAAGATTTTCCCAATTGATAAAATTAGATTTTGGTTGTTTGTAACAAGTTAAGTATCTGTTTGCTTTTTGGCTAATAGTTTGTGCCTACTGTTGACAAGAAAATTCATGCAAAGATCAATGATAACTAGCAGATAATAAATGGGTGATGCCATATTTACCTCTTCAGTTAAGGTAAGTAAAATCACAAATTGCTGGAGTGCCAGATGGTTATGAGGGTGCAGTTAGCAGTAGAGAATTTATAAATTTGGCACATTGGAAGAGCTGAAGCAACAATAATTGCAGTTAAAGTCAACAGCCATGAACGTTAAAAAATTGATTAACAAATTAAATGGGTTTTAGGGCTAATTGATGATTGCAGCTGCAAGTGCTGTTGCCCTAAAATGAATACAATTGAACATCTTGATGCTATTCATTCAAGGTACTTATGTCCAAACATACTCCTGTATAGTTAAGTGCTAAGTGTTTTGTATCAGTCCATTTAGTTCTGATGCATTGTGTGCAAGTGCCCCTATTGAAGCAGGGACACCTTGATCTGTAAATCTGTAAATTCCAAGGCAGTAATTCTGGGGTTCCCACAATAGGGTGCATCAATATCTACAACAGACTTGCACCTAAACAATCAGGTGCAAATGTTTTATCTATGGCAAGTGATGGAAATAGCACAATCCCTACTCTGACAAATTTGACCACAACGTGCATTCAATTCTTCAAAACACTTGTGTACATTTAAAAGCATTGGGTACAGTTTTGCTGGGCCTAGATTTGTATACTGCCACAATTACTCTGGGGTTGTAGGGGAAAAGGCTGTATTATAGGTAAAAAAATGGCAAGTTGCATTTCAATTTGTACATTGCACAAAGCACTTGTGTTCATAAATTGCTCTTTTTAGACCCCTACTTCCTTTATACTCTATTTAAAGGAACTTTCTTATAAAGACATACAACTGATGTATTTTTTATGTATTCATTGTTTTAAATAATATAGAAAAAATTTATGTTTTGCTTAGCTTAATGTGTAAATGAAGGCACCGATGGATATCATTACTGTCAGGAGCAGTAATAAAAGAGCGACTATACAGAAAAATTAAAATGACCAGGAAAAAACAATGTTTTTACCATTAAACATATCTTGAATTAGTGTGGTACTGACATTTGTAGATTCCTTTGGAGGTGGATAAGGTGTATGTTTGTTTGTAACGTATGGCAATGTATGCCAATAAATTGCTTGAAAATAGGCTTCATGCACCACTACTACTACTTTGCATCCATATGTGGCTATATTATGAAAAAGAATGCAATAAAGATCGGTAACATGGGTCACAATTACTTTTCCTCTATTTGGAATTACCATGTTTCCATCCAAAAATTAAAAAATCCAAACATGATCTCTTATTTGGGGGAACCACTGGGTGATGTTTCATTGTATCCAACAATATGAGTTAGGATTCCCTTTAACTTTTGAAGGATGTAGCTAAGTGACACAATGATCCCACAATGAATAAATGGAAAAAGCAGCGAGTGGGTTTAAAATTGTAGGCTTTTTAAGATTTGTAGCTGGAGTAGTATTTGCTGTCCTGGACACTTCTCAAGCTACCAGAAGGATTTCTACAAAATGTTCCTCCTTGAGTGGGGGATGGTGAACACACCAGAGGTCTAGAAAAACACTTTCTAAGAAACACTTTTGAAGATCCTAGCCATTGTACATTAGATGATTTACAAGTATTCTTCCTTTATAAAGACCTCATATAACCTAGGAAAACTTCATTTGAGCACAAAATGTCATTAACGATAAAAAAAAATTAAATCCTTGCCATATACAGTACTTACACAGAATCATTTACAAGTCAATACCCAAAAAGTCTGGATAGACTTTGTCTCTAACAATGTAGATTATAGCCACAAATGACACATTATTCCTATAAAACAAAACATTTGCACCAAAACCTATTTCCTCATTTTTATCCTCTTCTTCCTGTGACCAAGATGTCTTCTCTGCTCTCTGCCTTACTTCTTTGTCCCCTTACTTCTCCACTGTGACACTTTTCTTTATTCAAACATTAACAGTATATTGAACACTTTTCTAATTTTGTCTAACATTAAATTTTTGACTGAAATATGAGTGTGCATTTCTTTCTGTCTTTTTATTATAATCTCCCTCTTACCACAAAACTCCTTCAGCATCTTGATTTTTCATTTGCAATCTGTTGTTTAAACTGATGTTTGATATTGCCAACTATTCCCTTATCATGTGAATTCCTAACCTTAACAGATCCCAAATCAAAGTGCACTTAGGTGTCTTGCTTGTGTCTTACCTCTGAGTTTAGGATACATTGTACTTTTTAGTGTTTATAAGTTCATCTTGTCTGTGGGAGGCATCATGAAGATGTTTGGTTTTAAGTACAAATACTCCACAAATTCAGTCTTGGATCCCTAACTGCTGCTTTTAATGACTATTTCAATGCCCACCACTGTCTGAAATGCAATAATATCTGCTAAGTTTCCATTACTGGATCCTGTTCACACATATACTATTTCAGATATGTTCAGAACCTCTTATGACTTATCATGTTTTTAGATTGCCACTTTTTAGTGCACTTGAGTCTGAACCCCTAAACTACACCGGTAATGTATCTGCCAGTATAGCCACATTATATACATACATGTTAAGCATGAACAAAATACAGAGGGTAAGTCATAGCAAAATATAGAGGCATTTCTTAATAAAATTATAAAAGGCAGAAAGTATGTTCAACACATTTTATATAAAGAGCACATACTGAACACAGGTTTACATCCTTCTTTAACTGAATTATTTTGTATCTGTGTGTACTAGCTATAAGTATGCAAACAAGGAAAGTGAAGAACATCCCATCAATAGTACTGGATGAAACATATGCCTCTAACCTTTAAGGACTCTATTTTATTGTAATGTGTTTTGTTTCTATTTTTTTTACTATGCTTGTGTGTATACTGTATATATGCAGCATATAAATCTTTGTGTATTTAATCAGTTGAATTTAACACTGTTACTAAGCTATAGTTTGATTCAGGGATGAGGAAATCAATGCACATTTTGTAATGTGATGCTTAGTGAAATGTAAAATAATAACAGTGAAATAAACGGGAACCTTTCCATGCCTGAAGCTTGTAACTGAATCTTCCACTATTCTCATCAATTGAGCAGCTAGCGCGAGATTATAAGAATCAGTTACTTTATTTTTTTTTATTTCACTAGCTCTGATTGATACCTAGATCATATGTGCTTTTTTAAATACACTGAAAGCTATGCAGTGTAGGACCATGTGCGCTATTCAGTGTGGTTCATTTCTCATCAAACTGTCACTGGTATTTTGATACTGACATCAGAAAATAACCTTTTTTATTATCTATCATAACGTTGTCTTTGAATGCAATTTATAATTTTGCTATAAAAGTATTTGTCTAATGCTTTCTTACTACCCTGTACATCTATGAGTGGGCTGCCATAGTTGTGCAGCATTAGTCCGTTAGCATTAGAAACTCTGACAGACTGAGATGGGACAGCATTAGGAACGTTAAGTGACAATTCCTTACAAAAGCAGAGCTATAAGCGAAAAATTATCAACATTACCTATAGGTGACTTTTAGAGGCAGATTTACAAAGGGTCGAATTTCGAGGGTTAAAGGGGTTGTTCACCTTTGAGTTAACTTTTAGTATAATGTAGAGAGTGATAATCTGAGACAATTTGCAATTGGTTTTCATTTTTTATTGTTTGTGGTTTTATAGTTATTTAGCTTTTTATTTAGCAGCTCTCTAGTTTGCAGTGTCAGCTATTTGGTTTCTAGGGTACAAATTACCCTAGCAACCCTGCATTGATTTGATTAAGAGACTGGAATATGAATAGGAGAGGGACTAAATAGAATGATAAGTAATAAAAAAAGTGGCAATAACAATACATTTGTAGCCTTACAGAGCATTTGTTTATAGATGGTGTCAGTGACCCCCATTTGAAAGCTGCAAAGAAACAGAAGAAAATTGCAAATCATTAAAAAACTATGAAAAATAAATAATGAAGACCAATTGAAAAGTTTCTTAGAATTGGCCCTTCTACAATATACTTAAAGTAAACTTGAAGGTGAACCACCCTTTTAATTCACCCTCGAATTTGACCCTCAAATTTTTATCAAATTAAAACCCCTTGAATTCAACTTTTTATTTCAAAGGGTTTTAAAGCAATTCAATTTTTCATCGATCGAATATGAAAAATTTGATCAACTGATAAAATTTTATGCATTCGATCGAATTTTTTTTATTCGGTCAAAAAAACTTGTAAAAATCCTATGGGAGCTTCCCATAGGGATATATAGCAATTCGGTAGGTTTAATCTGGCGAAGTAGGCCATCGAATAAAAATTTAAAGGGCAAGTACTTTGACCATTGTATGGTTGAATGATCAAATTGATTTTTATTTGATCTATTCAAATCATTTGATTCAATGGAATTTTGCAAATTCGATGGTTGAAGTGGCCAAAATAAATATTCGGAAATTTTAAAAAGTTGTAGATTTGATATTTGATCGAAATTCAAATCCTTTACACGAATTTAGTAAATGTGCCCTATAATATAGATAACATATTCATATGAGAAATTTTAGAGTCAGTATCACTTTAACAAGTAATACAGTTATGAACAGTTTGGGCAAATGCTGTGTCGCGGTAGAATACAGTAACACAGAGTGCAGTCTTCATTGGTTACCAGATTCAGTTCAGTTCAGTTCAGATTCAAGTATGCCACTAGGAAAAAACTCTGCAGTATACATTCCATTCCTAGGATGGTGGGCATCACCTGGGTACTCTACAAATGTCAGTACACCTACCAGCTGCTCACTAAAAGGGCCCAACAACTTTGAACTCAAAGACACTCAACATTGCATGCAGTCCTATCACTAGCCAACCCGGCCCTGCCCTGACTTGTTAAAGTGATACTGACACTTAAAAATTATTATTATAATACGTACATCAAAAGTTACCTATAGCTCATGTTGATCATTTTTCACTGACAAAGCTGCTTTTGTAAGTAATTGTTACTTGAACTTCATAAACCTCACTGGTTTAAAAACCTGACTGTCCCTGTTTCTAATGCTGAAGTTCAAATATAAAAGAATCTGCAAATACTTGTATGGCAAAAATATAGATAGCTTTAAAAAAAGTTTTCATTTCTGGTGTCAGTATCTCTTTAAGGCCTTCTGCCTCAGACCCTGGATATACAACCATCCCGTTAATCACAGTACATGGTAGGTCAACATATCTTATTCTTTATGGAGCACTAACTTAAAGGGAAACTGTCATGAGAAAACATGTTTTTTTTTAAATGCATCAGTTAATAGTGCTGCTCCAGTAGACTTCTGCACTGAAATCCATTTCTCAAAAGAGCAAACAGATCTTTTTATATTCAGTTTTAAAATCTGACATGGGGCTAGACATTTTGTCAATTTCTCAGCTGCCCTGGTCATGTGACTTGTGCCAGCACTTTAGGAGGGAACTGCTTTCTGGCAGGCTGTTGTTTTTCCTTCTCAATGTAAATGAATAGTACGCAGTGGGACACAGGTTTTACTAATGAGTGCTGTTCTTAGATATACCAGGCAGCTGTTATCTTGTGTTAGGGAGCTGTTATCTGGTTACCTTCCCATTGTTCTTTTGTTAGGCTGCTGGGTGAGGGAAAGGGAGGGGGTGATATCACTTGCTTGCAGTACAGCAGTAAAGAGTGATTGAAGTTTATCAGAGCACAAGTCACATGACTTGGGGCAGCTGGGAAATTGACAAAATGTCTAGCCCCATGTCAGATTTCAAAATGAAATATAAAAAAATCTGTTTGCTCTTTTGAGAAATGGATTGCAGTGCATAATTCTTCTGGAACAGCACTATTAACTGATGCATTTTGAAAAAAAATTTTTTTCCCATGACAGGATACCTTTAAAATGAGCAAACTACACAGGGATGACTATCCACTACATCCCTACAATATGTGCTGCTTTTTTCTTAAAAATTCATTATTGTCCTGAATTGCAGTAAGTAATATGATGTAAATATTTCACAATTAAGAAATAAGTGCATAGTTGATCTACGTGCCACACCTCTCTCACTCCCAATCTCTGTATATATATATATATATATATATATAAAATTTAGCAAAGATTTACCTAAACTCTGTTCCCCATAGTAATGGGCAAGGCAAAAGCACCTATACTCCTCCCTGGAATTATAATTTGGTAAGTCTCTATAGGTATCCAATGCAAACTGTCACATAAACAATGGCCCAGGATATATATATGTTGTTCCCTATTTGCCAGTTGGAATGCTGTCCAGAGTTAAATGTGCTATACCAACAATATACACATTTAGATTCCCTATCCTAATCTGTTCATTGCCAATCAACATTTGATTTATACATTTTCTGAGCCTATGCAGAAGCATTAATTTAATTACCTATGTTCCTCATTCACCAAAGGTGTCTTAAGCACATTTCTTTTGTTCTAAACTGAAAGATTCCCTAGCATATCTGTAATGCTTGGTATCCCAAAACCCAGAACAAACCCCAAGGTCCCGGTCATGGCTCACTCTTCTGCCTTTAACAGCCGCCTTTCACTTCGGGAGGAGCCCTCAGCTAATTGGATGCCGCCAGGTCTTAATGTGAGAGGACTAGGGGGAGAGTTCTGGGCGAGCAAGGGAACCGCATGTGGTACAGGAACGGAGGACAAGAAGCGTAGTCAAGGGACAGGCCGGGTCAATAACCAGGATCAGACAATACAGTACCAAATCAGGACAGAAGCGTTGTCGAGGTCACAGGCAAGAAGGTCAAACACTAGACTCAAAGTAGAATCACACCCAGGAACTCACAATAGCAGAACCTATATTGGGCAATGATTCAGTGCAGGGGTCTTTATAGGCAGTCTAATGGCTTACGCTGATCACATGGGTCTGAATAACAGCTGAACAAAGCCCTGCAGTTACATGTATAGCAATGGGAGTGAACAAGAGGAGGCCCTGACTGCTCACATAGAGCAATGGCCCAGAAACATTAGGTCCCTGGTTCAACTCCAGGCAGGCCATTATAATATCCCATTAATATGTAGGAAAGAAAATAATATCTCCATTAATTGGTTTTGAAGGACAGACCAGTAGAAATAAAGGTTTTTTTTATTATTTCAAGTCAGCACTAGCATAATTCCCCTTTTGTCTTGCATTGGTTAAAACATGTGCTATATAATTTATGATTCTTTGTAAAATATGCACACAAATTTTTTTTAGCCAAGTGGTTGGTTACACATCCTAGTATAATGTCTGGACTTGGATGTCTGACCAGTAGATTTGTTTCTTAAACTGCACTTTGACATTTACATCTTTGATGCACTCCAGGGAGCTATCCGCTAATGGAATCAGCAACTGAATCCAGAGTATTGAGCTGTATTGTGATCCGAGCCTTTCCCTGAATGACTGACACTCTCCTCACACCTGTGGTCTGTGCCTCCATGTGATGTTAATATTTAAGCAGTGAATGAGACCTTGACAGCTGGACTACTAAATCCATATCGACACTCTTTTCCTAAATTTCCAACACCTCTAATTCTTGTCCAAAGTCTTGATTTTACTGATTTGGCTGCTATGTTTTACTTATATTAGTGTCCTTTTACACCTGCACTTTCAGTTCTCTACACACCAATTTACAGTAGTTGCAGTAGCTACAGATGTTACATTTTTTTTTATCTGCTCTGCCCAGCATGCTGGATTGTACCATTCCTTAGTTGTGTTTTCTTTGTGTAGGTTCGGCAGAAGGTACCACTCTTGCATACAGTACATATGCCCCTATGCTTTTAAGATACATAAAGGAGCATTTATGACTCTATTATGTATATGTTTAAACTATGCATGCCCCACTTCTCTTCAATAATTGTAGCCTGGTAAAGATTTTCTATTTCAATGCTTTGTGACAATCTGAAGTTGTTCTAAGGAAATTAATTTTACTGACTTTATGCATTTACGTATATACATATACAAGTATTCACCAAATACACTGTTTTTTTTTCTCCTAGTTTGGTGCCCAGTTGGCTAATTTGAACTTTTAGCCCTTAATTCATTGGTTAATGTGTGCCCTTAGTTTGTGTGAGCACAGTTTGTTATATGATCCAGAAATCACACTTAAGTACTTAAAATGGCAATTTTTCTATTTTCTTTCTCTATATCCCATGGCACACACTGCGAGAAATGTATTTTCATATCTACAGTTTTCATTTTGAAAAAACTTAAAATGTATATGAATCATTGTTTTACATATAGGTTGGTTTTGTGCTACATTTTAAAATTCACTTTTTAAGAGAGGCTAAAAAGACAAAACTGCCCCTTTAATGCACTAGGCAACAGGCTTATTCATGAATAAAACTTAAAGGCCAGTTTGTGATCCTTAGAGCTAATCAACAAGTGAACAAAAGTATGGTTCGGACAATGTCGGACCTCTATATATTAAATAGTACCTGTTATTTATTTATTTTATTTGCTGAGCATATTTACATGAATATGTAGTCACTAGTACGAAGACATTTCCAGATTCTTTCAAGTATGTTGGATTAGCATCTTCTCTAGAGTATTGAATGAACATCAAAGCATATAGACTACAAGTCTAAAAATGAGGAAGAGAAACAACTGTATGTCTTAGAAGTGGCAATATGTCTGCTGTAGCATAAATGTAAAATTTTATTAGCTCTCTGTCATTTTAACTTTTAATTCTGCAGCCTGACCCAAGGTCTGCATTCTTCTTCTTCTTTATATCAACAATGTGTAACCTTGAGCATGTCATTTTAGATTTCACAAATATCACATTTTTGGATCTATAAGGGCTTGCAGCAATCTTATATTTTTGCTCTTTTTCACAACACTGAATGCATTTATCAAAGATGATATACAGTATGCGTCAATTTGTCACGTTTGTGAAGTTTCCCCTGCTTTAAAACGTTGCTGAACAGCAATATGCTCTATGTGGTGTTAGATCTCATCAACACTGAGCTCTAACATCCCTTTGAATCAGTAAGAATTCTCACTGCAAACTATAAGAAGGAATTACGAAATCCAGAAGCACTGAAACAATTAGTTGCAGCATCTGAAGTAAACTGTTAAATCTGAAATGCTATGTTTTTACAGCAGGTATTAAATATCAGGGAAAAATAAACATACAGTATCCCTTAATCTCTATGGGACAGGGGCTTCTTGTCCCTGAATAAAACAATGTATAAAATATTATAGACCTATATAAAAAGATAAATAGATTGTACACCCTTCATTGCAGGGACCTTATCCCTAGTGTATTTTGAAACACCTAGCACTTAAGTATTTATTTTCACCATACCCCTGTGTGTGTGTTTCTTGTAAAGCACTGAAAATATCTATGTCACTTTAGAAATAAATACAAAAATGCAATAAAAAGTAACCTTTTGCACCATGAAAAAAAGTTCTAGGGACATATTTAAAAACACTGATGTGCTGAAATGAATGCAGTCCTACACAAGGTACATTTCCTAAACTGGATCTACAACTCATACTTAAATTTATGTTTAGCAATAATTTTATTGAACTGTACTGCTATGGTGCTTCAAGCCACCAACAGTCCTATACTAAATGATTTGCAGTCCCCCTAAAGGCTTTGCGTAACTTCTGTGTTATGCACCACTGTGGTTGTTGGCACTGCTGAATTGCAGTGATAGGGCCTACACATTGTAGGATTGATTCCATCCATGCAGGGGTGTAAATATAAAAGAAGCAGACCCTGCTGCTGCAAGGGACCCAGGAGGAATAGGGGCCCCATGAGGCCCTAATTTATGTACTGTTCCATAAATATTGGCAAACCAGTCAACCTTTAAACATTTTGGGGGCCTGAAAAATAATTTGCTGTGGGGTCCAATAATATCTAGTTATGCCACTGCATCCATGGAACTCTAAGGAGTATGTTTTACACATATGTTTCTTACACTCCAAAAACATGCAGGCAGGTGTACTGGCTCCTGATAAAACTGACCATAGAGTGTGTGTGAATGTAATAGAGACCTTAGATCAGGGATGTACAAGCTGCGGCCCAGGATGTATATGAATGCGGCCCAGCTTGAAAGACTTGGCTCCCGGTGAAACATCATGTTGCAAAGGATATAGGAATAGGCAGGAGCGGGTACTCTGCCCATTGCCCAGTTAGCAGTAATAATAATATAATAATAAGTCTATTTAATATCCAGGTGTTCCATATTCCAGTGTATAGCTCCATCTGGTTATTCAGCTGGTAATGTAGTTATTTTCTGTGCATTTTCTTTACTTTTTCAAATCAAAAGTGTTTGTGTATTTCATGTGTGGCCCCAGACAGTCTTTCTTTTTCCAGTGTGGCCCAGGGAAGCCAAAAGGTTGGACACCCCTGCATTAGATTGTAGGCTCCACTGGAACGGGTATGGTGTGTGATATCTGTGAAGGAATGTGGAATATTTTGTTGCTACATAAATTAGGAATAATAATATTGTTTCAGCAAGATGACCCTTCAATAGTGATGGGCGAATCTGGGGCGTTTTGTTTTGCCAAATTTTTTGGTGAAAATTTGCAAAAATAGTGAGATCGGAAAGTTCACAAAAACTTGTGAAATTCAAGCGTTTTCACGAAAAATGTGTGAAATTAGAACTATTTCACTATAAATTCGTGAATTTTGAATGATTTCACTATAAATTCTTCAAACTATTTCACTATAAATTCGCGAATTTCAAACTATTTCACTAAATTTGTGAAATTCAAATGTTTTCACTATGAATTTGTGAATTTCAAATGATTTCACTATAAATTTGTGCATTTCGAACGGTTTCACTATGAATTAGTGAATTTCAAACTATTTCACTATAAATTTGTGAATTTAGAATTATTTCATTATAAATTTATGAATTTTTAAAAATTTCACTATAAATTCAAGAATTTCGAAGGATTTCACAAAAAATTATATATTTCACTATAAATTCGTTATTTTAGAACTATTTCACAAAATTTGTGTAATTCAAACGTTTTCACTATAAATTTGTGAATTTCGAACGATTTCACTTTAAAATTTGTGAATTTCGAACGATTTCTCTATAAATTTTTGAATTTCTATTTCACTATAAATTCTTGAATTTAGAACAATTTCATTATAAATTCGTGAATTTCGAACGATTTCACAAAACATTTATGAAAATCGGAAATTAATGCCAGTGAATTGATGCTGGAATCACGGGAATTCACCCACAAATTCGAGCTAGGCGAATAAATTCTCCCATCACTACCCTCAGTTTTTTTTTCGTGTAGCTAAAGATATTGGGATTTTGTATGTAATTACTGCAGTCTGTCCAAAGTAGGGTTAAAATCTTGTTCTATTTTAAATATTGGCAAGGAATTGCATTCTAAGTACATGGTACAGGTGTGGGACCTATTATCCAGAATGCTCGGAACCTGGGGTTTTCCCGATAATGGATCTTTCCGTAATTTGGATCTTCATACCTTAAATCTACTGGAAAAGCAAATATACCCAGTAGGCTGGTTTATCTTTCAGTAAGGATTTTTAATATCTTAGTTTGGATCAAGTACGTTATACTGCTATATTATTACAAAGAAAAAGGAAATCATCATTTCAAAATTTGGATTATTTGGATAAAACAGAATCTATGGATGATGACCTTTCCGTATTTTGGAGCAATCTGGAAAATTGGTTTCCAGATAATGGACTCTATACTTAATTTGAGACAATGTCATGTACTGAATTGCACCTCACATACCATGCTCTGATAGAAACACATGCATGTGCCACACAGAGCAGCACTAAAAAACACAGTGACATAAAGTAATTAATTTTCAAGTTTTGCCACTTCAAGGCCAATGTAGCAATATGGTGTAAATTTGGCAGTAACCCATAGAAACCATTCAGCAATTAGCTTTCATCAGTCCAGTGCAGTTAGAATAATAAAAGTAAATTTATGGTTGCTAGGAGATACTGCTGTAAAGAATATTTGCACCATGTTAGTTGGATATAAGTAATATATTTACTTTAAACAATAACTTGTTTGTGCAGCTGTTGTTATTTAGCTATGGCAAATAATTTTCACTTCTCAATATCATATGTGACTTTTTTTTATAATGGTAACTATCTGTACTTAAAAAAGACTATAATTGTGACTTTAGTTTCAAATTCTCGTTTTTTTCGCTCCCACTAAAGTCCAGCAAGTTTGCAGCTGCTGCAGACAATTAGCAGTCACGTGCAACATGCACAATGTATCTGCTGATGATCCAGATAGTTATATACAGTAAATGTGTTGCTGGAATCACACCACATGGCATCAATTTTCACACCAGAATTGGTGGAATCTTTATGGTATCAAAACCTGCACGCCTGGGAAGTAGAGCAACACAAACACACATAGTACAATGACACCAGAGCTTTAGCACTAACATTGTACTGTAATGTCACTAGCACAAACACACACAAGTGTTTCTGAAAAATCCAGGTGACATGCCCCAAGAGTTACTATAGCAACAAAATATTCAATGAAATCATAAAATGGTCTCATCTTGCAGATTTTTCCCCCTAAACGTCATTATGTTTTTGCATGTTTGTGCCAGTATCATTAGTGCTGACACTCTTTAGTGAGTAAAGCAGTTATGACTGAAATGTCTTTCCTAGACACTCCATTCCAAGGAGTGTATATAAAGTAGAACCCCATTTTACGTTTTCAGGGTACCAGAAAAGAATGGTGTCAAATCCAAGAAAAGGTAAAATCAGGGAAATGTATAATGCGTTCCATCTATATGTGGAACCACAAAACAACAAAAATGAGGGAAAACTTAAATTCAGGGGATGTAAAAAGGGGGTTCTACTGTATATATATATATATATATATATATATATATATATATATATATATATATATAAAGAACCTTCAGATCAGCACTCACTATATAATGTAGTTGCTTACTTTTAACACATTGTATGGAAGTCCCTGTTCTGAAAACCCCAGGTCCTAAGTATTCTGGATAACAGATTCCATATCTACAGATTTTTTGCATTGAACGTGATGTGGCTTATAGTTAATACTTAGTTATGTTATAAAATAAATGTGAAAGTTAATTCATTCTTGAAAACCAAAAAAAAATCAATACAGGTAGGCATGACTAGGACTTGCTTTCTATAAATGACAAGGATACTTGTATGCTGTGTACTTTGTTTCCTTAACAGAGCTGCGCAATGAGAATTGCAACATGTTTTGTATGAAAGCATCTGTTTAAAAAGCTCAAGGTGAAATAAAAATGAACTAGGTGGAAACATTTTAGAATGAGAAATTTCTTATAAAATGGCATTCCCACTTTTCCTTAAAAGGGTCGCAAATATGCTTTTTATATGAAAATATGAGTGAAGTAACGCTGTATTGTCTACTAAGAAAACCTCTGTTTTTTGGGTGGTGTAAGAAAACATGTCATTACTCAGTGCAAGCAGTAGGAAATGGTTAACTAAAACTGAATTGTACATACTGTAAAATCATTTCCACATTAAACACAGCTTTTAAAAATGCAGGGCTCTATCTATCTATGTATCTATCTAATCTACTGTGTCTGTTTGTTCTGCAGTAACTATTTCCACACAGACACACATATATATATATACATATATATGTATATATATAATTCTCTGAACACTTATGTTAATCAAGCAACAGGGAAAATGTACTGATTATAACAGAATGTATGAGGTGCAGGGGTTAAATGGAGCTGCAGTATGAAAAGAGCTCCGCCTCCCCTTTCAGCACCTGGTACTCTATAGACAGTTGCCTCAGCAGTAGATTTCAGAAGGGATTGGAGGAAAACAAGAGGGGGAGAGAATGTGACAACTGCCGGCTCTGGCTGCTGCCTTGGGGAGGCCTCCTGCACCTGTCCCTGCCTGTCTCTTGGCCAGCACTGTTGTTGAATCAGACAAGCAGAGAAACATTCTTATTTGCCAGAGCAGAACGGCGTGCAGAAGCAAGAACATGACTTCTTCATTCAAGCTGGATTTTCTTCCTGATATGATGGTCGATAGCCGTTTGCTAGTTTCTGACAGAATGTAAGTACAGAGCCAGCTTTCTAACATATCTAGTACAGTGCTGTGCTGTATGCAGGCGCCAATGCTCATGTTTATAAAAAGGCAACAAAACAAAAGCAGGACCTCTCTGCCTCTCCATTCTGTACTTCCCCTGGATATATGGAGTTTTAGGAGTCCTCTTTATTTGTGATATTTAGCGTTTAGCCAGTACAAATCATGCATTTAAACCCACTTTGTATATTATATTTTAATTATGTGTCGCTTAATAATCATATCGCCATTGCAGCCTATAAGTGAAACACACACACATATTTTTTTTTTACTTTTGTTTTGCAAATGGAAATGACGTTTATTACTGTGCTGTCATCTGTGACCTCAATTACAATATATATTTTAAAATATAAATGATTTAGCCCATTTGCTGTTTTAGCGCATATAAAAAAAAAAAGATCATAGTAACATTTTTTTCTTCCAATAATCAGCATTGAATACACACTGTTAAACCCCATGTATGATTTGTAGTGGCCATTTGATATCTACATAAAGCTAATGATCTAATAGTCTCATACTGTTCTGCAGGAAGAGCGTAATATGGTATATTTTGGGATATTATAAACTAAGCAGGGATTTAAGCTGGAATGTGTCTGCCTTCCTACTTTATGGGAAGACTGTCATCTGGAGAAAACTGTTATGTCCTAGGTATATTGGTGCCTGTGTTTGGGGTTATTTTTCCCCATTTGCATTTGCTTATACAAGATCATATCCAAAAAAAGTAACTACATAATATTTAGGAAAACCCCCAATGAAATATGTTTGATTTGCTCACATATAATCTAATCACAGGTCTTCAGGAAAAAAAAAAAACCCTCAGGGATACAATATGTAGGTTTAACATGTATCTATAAATTTAAGCAAATATATGTTCTTATAGCTGCCGGCTATGAGTCATTTTTATGTAAGCCTAAGAAGAGCCATTCAGAGTTTTATGATCAATTTTACTGGAAGCAAACTTTCCCCAATGGTGCTTGCTGCTTTGCTAAGCACATTGGAAAAGGAGCCTTTGAGTGGAGCGATTCAATACTAGTCTATTGTTTAAGCTGCTGAGCTACAGTATGGGGGTGGGAAGAAGAAAGCTTTCATGTGTTAGCCAACTTGATTCATACAATCCTTGTTGCCAGTAATGAAGAGGATGCTAAACTGTTTGTTCAAAATGATGAGTTCACAATCAGAACCAAGTCACTATTAAAATAAAGGCTTTTCTAAATACTGCCATGTGGTTTCTTATGTGAAAGAAGATTTCTTCCAGAGTATATGTCCATTAATAAGTAAAGGGAAAGTTAAAGGCAGAAATAATTTACTTTTTTTGACCCTGAAACAAAGCAGTTAAATCCATAAACAACTGCACGTGTGACTTCAAGGAGGTGAACCTCAGGCCATCAGAAAAATAACAGCTCACCAGAAACATTTGCTGTTACTGTAACATTTCACTGCATGTTATCATCTAGTCTGAGCAGGATAATTAATAATGATGAAGTACTGTACTATAGCAAAGTAAATAGAAAACCAATGATTTCTTAAGCTAATGTATAAATAACATTTCTAATATGCACAGTGCAAATTACTATTGCTGCTCCAGGAAACACATTTTATTTTCTATGTACAGCATTTGTTTATTACTACATAAAATGTTTATAAATCCCACACATCATGACAGTTGCTAAAATCAGAAATATCTTGGAATTTTCAGGATGACACCTGCTACACTGTCCAACTCTAAACTCTAATCACTTTTGCTTTAGGCTATTATGTTAATTATGGTATAGATAATAAATGCCATTTTGACAAATAGCCCACAATACAAAATGAGAACTTCAACCTCACCTGCGAAGCTGTGCACATAGACACACTTTGAAGTTATACATAAAAATATAAATATTAATTATCAACTTTATAGATTTTCCTACCTTTAACTGAATGTTTATACATTCCTGTATGCCAATAAATCTTCACAAGCATTGGCTCTCATTTTTATTTTGGGTCGATGACACATTGTTTATCCTTCTCTATCTTGAATAAATGATTACTATCCATAAGATGGCTTGCATCCCTGTTCCTTTGAACTGGTCTTCTTATTATTTTTGACAGCGAGGAATTCAGTTGAAAATTGTCTAGAATCTTCCCATAAATAAAATATTAGAGAGTAAGCAAGAGAAAGAACATTATCATCAGTGCTGGTTCTGTTTAAAATTCCATTTATGCCTTGGATATGCATTTAATTCAATGTACCCAGATCTTATGCATGTTTTCCACCTTGCTATTTTATGATAGTTTACACAACAATGAGACTTACAGTACAGACTTGAATGTACTTTATGCTGATGTTAGCATTCTTTCCTTTATTTGTACCTTGGGCATGTGAGGGACAATTTTGCTTTTATGAAAGTTGCTTCAGTGAAAATGTGCAAAGACTAGGTTTCATATTATTCATTAAGCATTGTTTCTTGTACCCATATTGTTAAGGTTGAATACAGTAAATGATTGAATTTGTTAACATTTACATTATGTGAAAACCATATACAAAGGAGTCCTCAGCACACCATTGACAGGTACCAGAAATCTGGATGATATTTTAACCAATATTTGTGCTGAATAAAAATTAAGATGATGGAGGGTTAGACGAATGGGACTCTAAATCATTAAAAGTCAGGTAATAAATATAGTATTTCAGACAGCAGAGGAAAGCAACATTCTCCTCTTTTGCTAAATGCTTATCTATTGGTCAGTTATTTTTGATTACTTAACAGTTTTCTTCAAGTTGGCCTCATTTAAAAAATAAGGTTTTGCTACTAAGCTCTCTTGTCAGTTAAGCTAATGTTGGACATTTAGTTCCAATTGATTTCAAACTGCAATGGTCACCTAAAACAAACCTCCCTAAAGAAAATGTCCTAAGACTAATGTGAACATTACACTTTGCTGATGATCTGAATAGCTTTGAAGAAATATAGCTTCAGGGGAATGCTTCATTTGTCATCTAGACACATAACTCTGCTGTCTAAAT
Organism: Xenopus borealis; assembly: GCA_024363595.1. Taxonomy (NCBI): domain Eukaryota; kingdom Metazoa; phylum Chordata; class Amphibia; order Anura; family Pipidae; genus Xenopus; species Xenopus borealis. Next base: position 74,487,863 of record CM044435.1, on the reverse strand, counting down.
TTGAAACTAATGCAGTTTGCCCAGAACTCTGGAGTAAATATGTATCAGTAGATTTTGCTTTTGCCGCCTATGGTAGCTTTAAATCTTGCTTTCCTCTGTGTTCCTCCATAATTGTTTTTATTGATTTTTCTTTTAACTCGATGGAATATATTTTCATATGTTTATGTGAGAGTTTGGTGATAAGAAAAAGGTTTTAGACTGGGATCGTGTTTGACAGTAACTGTGTTAGAAGAATGCATGGTGTGTTATGAATTTTTATTGTAAGGCAGGTATGTGAAAGCCACCAACTATAATTCTGTCCAAAAAAAAGTTCCCACCACCCCCATCAACATCCTTATATGTTCAGTCACAGAAGAGACAACAAATATTTTCCCATAAGGGATCATGGCCATGTTCGCCATATGAGATATTTTGTCCTGCTCAGGAACCAGCTTGCAAAAATGATGACAGGATCTCTGTGGTACTTCATTAGCTTAGATTACAGAGATGATCGTTATCTTCCTTAATGAAAGAATAGCCTTCCGTAATATGGTTGCTAATCTACCATATTGACTGCAAGTATTAGAAGCAACTGCCTGGTCTAATGGTCCTGCATTTCATACTTCTAGTTTTTAAATAAAATCAGTTATCAGCTTTATGGCCTTAACGATAAGCATGAAGTAAAAAGGGTTCAGTAGAGCATGTTTTTGATCCATGTGGCTTGTGACACTTTGCAAAGAAGGTACTGCAATTGATTGGATAGTATTTCTAACTGTTTAAATGCAGCAACATGGTAAGATTCCGATTTTAATGTTTGCCAAAGAGGTTAAAATATAATCCCCCAAACAGCAACAATACACTTAAAATGTTCTCCAGTTTAAAATAATATGCATAAATGATTATCTATATATGTATGTATTTTTATATTGATTTACAGGTAGCTGTGAAATTAAATGTGGAGCAAGGGCAGTAAACATATATTCGAAGCTTATGTCGCTTTCCCTAGGGCTGATAATCTACATGGGGAATAGCTGTCATATTGAAACATAGAGAAAGAGTTCAGTGCTTAGTAGGAGTGCATCTTCATTAAAATTTGGATCTTACTGAACTGTCACATGCATATATAGACAAATAATAACAAAAACATTGTTACTTCTGCTAGCGGAGATATTATTGTTAAATAAACAACTGGCATTTGTAATGAAACCCTTGGTCACTAGAGCTTTGTAATACTTCAGTGATTTTTTTTTCATTTTACTGTATGTGTTAAAATGTATTTCTATTCACTCCTTTTCAATGAAGCTGAAACATTTTTTTGTGAATAATGATATAGGTGCCGTTTATACACTAAGGGGCAGATTTATCAAGGGTTGAGAGAATTATTTAGTTGAATTCGAATTTTTAATTTGAATATTCAAATTGTATTCAAATAAAATTCGAAAATAACAAAATTTAACAAAAATCGAGTATAGTCGAATTTTTAAACAATTCGAAATTCGACCCTTGATAAATCTGCCCTAAGTGGGATCTGCCTTCTGTGTGAGAGAAATCTTCTCACCCTAGTTTTAAGACAAAGAGCTGTCAATGGCATCGATGAAAGACAAAGAGCTGTCAATAGCATTGATAAAAAGTCACTGTCGAGTCTGTTTAAGCTTGAATTAACAAGAATGCTTCAAAATTGTAATATGCAATATCAAGTATGTTTTTAATCAGTGTAATTGGAGTTTATTACAATAAAGAATATTTGTAGCTCAGACTACTGTATGTCCAACCTTGTAGGCACAGTCACTCAATTTTGTTATACTGTATTTTCAAAGCAACAAGGTAGGCATTTAAAAAAAGGAGGGATTAAATCACATTTATGCAGTTATTGACCTGCATACTTTGCATTACGTTAGTACAGAAAAGAAAAGGGACTGCATTTAGGCCTTTTGCTGGAAGAAGCTTACAAAGCCTTTCTGACAGCTCAAGCATTAATATGCTTATTATTTAAGAGCCTGATGGGTGTGCAGAAAATGTCTTTGTACACAAAGAATGTTACTCTTCAGTGCTACACTTAATCGGTTCACTTCGATTTTATGCAGCTGCTTCTATCTGCACAGCCACAATTTCCCCCAATGACCCTAAATATACATATATGAGGAACAAGTCCAAGAATAAATTTAATCATCTCATCTCAAATTTACTTTATAAGACTACATTGCAAAAACATCTGATGTTTTAAACACCCAGCTGTTCACGATATTCATGCATTTCTAAGTAATTTAAATGTAAGTCTTTTATTAGCCTCAATGATTTTTATTTAGCATAGAGGTGTGTGTTGGTATTTGTATTAAACGCGTACACTATTAAAATATGTAAGATTGGGTATAGAATGCTTACGAAGATAATTGACTTTGCGTCCATGTGAATAAGGTCTTGTTTAAAGTGAATGCGTGATTATGTATCTGAAACTACCAACATTCTGACCCTATACAGGTTGGTTACTCAGTATTTCATCTCAATCTATGTCCTCATTTCTATATAGGCCATTGTAGGGTAACATGAGGTCATACATTCTTCATAATAAAAGTAAAATATCCGTGTGTCCTATAATCAAGTAAATAAAAATTTTAAGCTAGGGTTGCTTAGATGCAATAAATTGTTAATTGTCTCTATGCATTTATGTATTATTGTTGTGTTGCTGAAACTGGCAGGCAATAGTTATCAGAAAAATATTGTTTATATAGTAGGAGTAGGAGCGGAATACATATAATGTCACAATATCTGTCTCACGTAAAGAAGGTTTATTAGGCTCTATGGACAACTCAAGTGTTAACTTGTCGGGTGTCTAAAACTGAAGACAAACTTGTATGGTATAAATTAATTATAAATTAGTCATTCCGCAAATATGTCCTATAAGTGTCTTATGGGGGAAACATGTCTAGGATCATTTTGATTAGTGACCTTAGTCAGTTTGCAATGGACCCTTGCAACCACACAAGCATATTAAGTTCTCTAGATTGTAAGCTTTGAAGAGCAAGCTCTTCAAGCAAGCCAGTATTGCTTTAGAAGGTAATCAATGTCACGTACAAGGTAACACATCAGGTTTTCTGTCTGCCTTTATATTTCAGTGATCATGAAATTTTAATATTTATGCATGCAATAAGAAAAACAAATTTACTATTGATAATGGTAAGCTTTCTAACAACTTTATTTCTAAATGCAAAAGACCAGCAAGTTATATGATGAATATAAGTGTACAGATACAAACCGTCTTTGTAGAGTTATGCAATGCATAACATGACATTATTATGCAACACAGGGAAAAAGGTTGTATGTGTCTCGTAAATGTGCATAGACTTGTAAATCAGTGTCCATGTTATGTAGGACGTCTTTATACCACTAATTTCTGACAAAAGTCAGGGTTATTATACAGCAAGTAGATGATGTTCAAACAGTTTAAATAACAAAATATAAAGAAAAGATTATATGAATGTCATTGCTACACATAGCTCTATAGGGGACTGTGATGTCGGTTTCACAACTTGAAATGATAGCAGTATATACACTATTTGTTTTCTTTTTTGAATAATTAATATATTGATATAATATATTACAATTTAGTTCAATAGGATACAGTAGTTCTTTACAACAAGTGAGCTCTCAGATTGAGTTTAGTAGACCTTAATGATTGAAAATATGATTATAGAAGATAAAAAGTACAAGCTCGGCACAATATAACGTTTTTCAGTTAATGAAATTAATTCATGTTATTCAGTACTAACATTACAAGCAGGGATGCTTCTTCCATGAGGCAAGGTGAGAACAATTCCTTAGGTGGCAGTGTGGTGGCAAAAAGGCTCCTCTTGTGAGAGCGCAAATTAAGTATTTTTAAGACAGAGCTTCTGTTCTTCTAGCGGGGCTCTAGAATGCAATTGCACCCTCTGCAATAGCAATGTACCCCCACCTTGGAGTAACAAAGGGAGACCAGTTTCAGGGCCCTGATTATGAGCATAATTTACCAATATGCAGGTTAAGTATGCAGTATCAGAAAAACGGACTAAAGACCTAGAGGCCACCAGAGAATTCACAGAATCATTTATTCATCTATGCATCCTGTAGGGTCTGTGATACATAAATGTGTAACATGTGCAGAAATGTGTGTGTGTATGTGTGAGTACACAGTTGGATTTTCTTGTTGTAAACATTTACTGATCTGAAAAGTAAACTGAGCTAAAGTAAAGTGGTGCATATACAACAGTTTCAAGCCTGAACTTTGCTCCAAACTAAGAGAAAATTTTGGCCCGGCAACAATGAAGGCTAACTTATTATATAGCACATGCAACTGAATAGACTTACAGTAGTAAAGCCACTTTATATTAGCATATTATTTTACACCATGTACCCTACATACTGTATACTGTGACTGTGGTAACCTACACTGAGGGTTACAATGTGATTTATATTGCCAGAAGCATACATGTGATATACATTAAAATACTGAAGTAGGGACACGTTAGATTTTAGAACAACCATTCTTCCTTGAGCTTTCTTTGTCAGCAAATATATGGTAACTTTGTTTCATTATATAGATTACCTTGCTCTTAGCTAAACTACTCAATTCAGAGTACCACATGGATTTTCTGTCCCTTGTGAGTTCTGGCAAAGGCTATCACTTGAGTTTCAATTTTTAGATATTTTGCCATAGGCATAGGATTTACAATGATGAGATGCATTTCTGGCTTTGGGTTTTCTGCAATATGTTGCTAAAATGCTACTATGTTCATTTCCTTGGTTGCCAGAAGAAGGCTAAAGGATATCTAAGCATTAGCAGGGGACTTTATTTCCTTACTGTCCACATAGGCATAACACAGTAGCTGTCACACTGTTGGATTTTTTTATTTATAGCTTGATTTTGCTTATTTAAATAGCAATTCATCATATTAAAAAGCTTTCCAATGTGCTTTATAATTCCCTGACAATGTACTGTTTTAGAGGTATACTTATAACGAGAGACGTGACAATTCAGGCTTCTGGTTTGCAATAATGGAATAGATTAGCATATTCATCTGCAGCCCGTGGGAAGTGCTGATGACCCATGTATTAGCATAACGCTGCGCTTACTTTTTGTGCCAGATAAGCATGTTACAGCACTGACTACTAACTGTATATATCCACTAGAAACAATAAAGGTACAAAAGCCATTTTTTATTACCTTTATTTGCCTAATTATTTTTTTTCCTCAATTTGGCTATAGTTAACAGTCTATCAGCTATTTCTGACAAATTAAATGCAGTCTAATAATTACATATAGATGGAATTTCATTGGCACTTTCACTATATATCATTTTTTTTTTTTAATTTTGAATTTTTTTTAGTAAATCTGCCCCTAAGTGTAGTTGTCTAGACAATATTGGGTTTACCAGTTATAATACAAGTACTGTAATTCACATTCCAATTAACTTTTAGTATGATTGTAGACAATGATTGTCTGAAACTATCTGCAATTGGCTCTTGCTTTGCATTTGCTCTTTGCTTTGGAATTTCAGCAGCTATCTGGTTGCTAGGGTCAAATTTACCATAGCAACCAGACAGTAGTTTGAATCAGAGACACACATTAAAATAAGAGATCATCTGAAAAAAAAGATAAGTAGTAAAATGTATCAATGACAATCAAATTGTAGCATTACAGAGCAATAGTTTTCTGACTGCCAGGGTCAGTAACCCCATTTGAAGGTTGAAAACAGACAGATGTAGTTGCCAAATAATTTTAAAAAAGCTATGAAATTAATACCAAATGAAAAATTGTTAAACTAGCCCATTTCATAAGTTAGTAAAGGTGAACAATCCCTTTCAAGGTGTTATTAGATTCCTATTTTGTGGCCTATTGAATTGCAAAAATAGCTCACTGAAATCTTCGTTTTCCTTCACTTTTTATTAGACTTTTGTTATTAGACTTTTTATTAGACTGTAAATAGTCGCTCTTAAGAGCTTCACCAGTTGAGCCATTAGTTGAATTATACCCTACATGCCTTAATACAAATTTGCACCAAGCTGTAAAAATGAGCTTCTCTGCTAGAAGAGGGTCAGTTTTCATGCAACATTCCCTTGAGCTATGGTTTAATCATGAAAGCATGTAAGACTGCATGAGTATCATGTATAGGAACAATGCTGAGGGATCAAATTGCAGGCATCCATGTCTTCATGGTCATAAATAGTGAGGTGACCATTTTATATGACACATGGGGAAGATTTATAGAATAACAAACTGTATAACCCACAGGGATTTTTTAGCATTTTGATATTCAATTCGATCCTAAATTATACTTTGTAAACACAGGAAAGTATTGACACATTTATTAAAGCAGATCAATGTTTCACTTGATCAGAATTTTTTGAATGCTTTGAGCAATCAAACCCTCTTCTTTCCTATGAAATGTAACACCCCACAGTATTATTAAGACCCAGATAATTAATAAACATTGCAAAAAAATGAATGCTGTGCAACTTACAGGGCTTAGTGATTCAGAAGATCTTTTTTTCATTATTAACAAGATGAAAAGGTAGGCATTTACAACAGAAGAATTAGAGAACATTAAATTGTAATAGATTTAAAAAATATTCAATCTGTAAGCAAGTGGTGTGGGGTAATTTTATAAGTAGGTTTTGTATGCAGAACTAATTTGTATTACTATATATGTAGAGGAGCTCCTAAATATACTTGTGAAATGTGTCCTGACCTAGTAAGAATACATTATGGGTTTAAACCTCTACCTTTTTTAAAACCTCTATTGAATGCTGATATATGACAACTGTTTTTTTTATGATGCCCTAGGGAATACACTCATGAAAGTCCTTCTCTTAGATATTTTGATAGCAATTCATATTCAGAACAGGCAGTTACAGGAGTGTGTGATTCAATGTTTATTTCATACTTAAAGGAAGGACTGGGAAAGGAAATGTTAAATATTGCATGTAGTTAAGCAAATTTTCTTGAGTAAATGCTTCCAGATTTTAAAAAGATATGTCCTTTTAAATTAAAATAAAAAAGGATTTCTAAAGGCCCTAAAAGAATACATTGAAAAACAAAACTATTTCTAATTTATCCATGCAGGACTATAAAGAAAACAGCTCTGATTGCTACTCCAAAAATATATCAAAATCATTTTGATACAATGGTAATTGTTACTTTTAGATTCAAATATCGACTGCTTTTGTTCAAGGGGACAAGATCAGTTGATAATTGCATCATTAGTATTATTATTATTGATAATAATAATAATAATAATAATAATAATAATAATAATGCTATTGTGAAAACAACCACATCAAAGATAAATGTTGAGCAATAATACTGGTCCCTTTTAATTTGACTGCTTTGAGATTATTTACTTTGATTTGCAGTGTGAGGGGTTTTAAGCAGTGTGAGGGGATATACTTGGCTCATTAACTTGAGAAAAGGTCCCAATGAGGACCAAAATTTACATCGGTTGTTAAGTTGAGTGCATATCGTAAATAATGTGCTGTCCCCACTAAAATGGAGGCTATATTCTTCTTCAAGCCCCTAACTGTATTTTCACTTAACCTAACAAACCTTGCCTGTTTCTGTTATTTTGTTACATGATTTCCTGTGAACTCTTTCATTACCTCCCCTGCATGTCAAATAGCTAACTGGGAGTTGTTACTTCTGTTGCTATGGGAACATAACAATAGGGCAAATACATTTCTAATCATTCTCTAAACATTTGCCTTACATTGTTTTTTATGGAATTTAAAAAATATATGTAAATAAAATGAAAATGCTTAAAACAACTGCAATGCAAAATATATCCAATACAGGTATGGAATCTGTTATCCGGAAGCCTGTTATCCAGAAAGCTTAGAATTACGGGAAGGCCATCTCCCATAGACTCTATTTTAATCAAATTATTTTTTTAAATGATTTACTTTTTCTCCGTAATAATAAAATAGAACCTTGTACTTGATCCCAACTAAGATATCATTGAAGGCAAAACAATCCTATTGGGCGTATTTATTGTTTAAATGATTTTTAAGAAGACATTTTAAGAGCTGTGTTTTCCTTGAAATTTTTTCGAGTTGATTTTTTTGGTCAAAGCTCACATTTTTGATTTAAAAAAATAAAAATTTTCAAGATTTATTATACCCAGACACTGGAAATAACTCAAATCCGAAAATACAACATCTAAAACCTGTCAAGGTCATGTAGGAGTCAATGACATATGTCCCTTGAACCATTTGAAGATGTTAATAGCCTGCATGATGTTCAAGTTTTGTTTGGAGAGTTTTGGCTAAAAACTCAAATAATTTGAGCAATTATCAGTGCAACACTCCATTAATTTGACCCTCGAAGTTGCAGCATCAACTTTTTTCCACTTGAGTTTTTTCCTCAAATAAGATGCCATTCAATTTGTGAGTTTATTCAAGTTATTTTGTGGTAAAAAAACTGTAACATTCGAACTTTAATAACTAGCCCCCTTAAGGTATTGAGATCCAAATTACAAAAGATCTCTTGTCCAGAAAACCCCAGGTCAAAAAGCATCCGGATATCAATTGGCAGGTTTGAAAACACCTTTTGATAATGAGTGCACTAGAGCTTTGATGTGAACCTTGTCTGGTGGGCTCCAGTGTATGATGAGACAATTGCTGACCTCAGGGGCCACTCAATTTTTGGCCTTCCCAAATAAGATGATATGGTAGTGTAAGGCCAGCTTAAGTTGCACTTTGTTTATACCACTTTATTCAATATTATTCTTTAATCTATACCATTATTGTTGTTATTATTATTATTAGCAGCATTTATAAAGTTTTTTTAAAAAGTCAACATATTCTGCAGTACAATAAATAGTTGTATGCATTGAATATACAGATTGCATAAAAAGAAAATAAGAACGTATAGTTTACAAGAGTGGACCCTGTCCAAAGAATATTATGCCCATAAATTCCCAAATTTCACAGAAAAGCTCATTAATATTGTGATATAACTTTCATAAGATTGCAAACTGCAGGGCATACATTTTTTTTTGTATTCTGCAAATGTGGGAGAGGCATGATATAGAGAGACAAGATTGACAACATTTGTAGTTGCAGTTTCAATCTGTTTTGGCATCTTTTGAAATATATTATTTATATTTTTCTCACTTTAAATAGCTTTATTTCATTCAGCCAAGAGAAATGCCCATTCAGGTGAAGTTTTGGGAAGCTCAAGAAGTGTGGCATTGAGAATAGTGATGGACGAATTCATTCCCCAGGCGTCAAAATCGGCATTTTGCGAATCTTTCGCCCGTTTTGCAGCAAAGCAAAATGGGACAAATTGGCCTATCACTAATATTGAATATTATCTTTTCCAATTTCCTTCACTATAGCCAGAACACACACTTTGCTGTCTAAGTAGGTTTGATTGGAGTGAATTTGAATGCCCCTTGTGAGCATTGTTTTTCTGCTAGTCATGCAAGCATTATCTATAATTACATTTCTGAGCCTGTATGAACAGTTTTCATTGCTGAAAAAACACATAATAGAACACTTTTTTCTTGTGTTACATGTACATTTATATACTCAATACAAAACCTCATTAAAATACTTTCTCAGAAAAAGCAACTGCCATTTTATCAAAGTACAAAACTGCATAATATTATGTAATAAGTCTTCTTTGGACATTATCTAGCAATCTTCAATCCAGCAACATGTTTTAAAGAAAGAAGTGTAAGTATAAAAATAAATTACCAATAAGTTGTGTCCCCAAAATTAATACAGGTAAAGGATCAAGCATTTGGAAAGTAAATAGTAAGTTCAGGATTATGGCAATGGCATTTCCCATAGTTTTCTAGTTAAAACAAAAAGTTCTTACATTTTGAGGAATTGCCCTTTTCTTTTTATTAAGAGAATAATGATTATTGGCAAAAAAAAAAAAAAACACGATTCCTCTGTTTTGGGGATACTCATCTTTGAGTATGGTGTAGAGGGTGATATTCTAAGGCATCTTGCAATTGGTTTTCATTTTTTATTATTTGTGGTTTTGGGGTTGTTTAGCTTTTTATTCAGCAGCTCTCTAGTTTGCTATTTCAGCAAATTCCAAATTACCCTAACAACCATGATCTGATATGAATAAGAGACTAAAATATGAATAGGAGAGGGCCTGAATAGAAAGATGAGTAATAAAACGTAGCAATAACGATAAATGTGTAGCAATATTTGTGTTTCAGTCAGTGACCCCTATTTGAAAGATGGGAAGAGTCAGAAGAAGAAGGCAAATCATTAAAAAAAACTATAAGAAATAATTAATGAAGACCATTTGAAAAGTTGCTTAGAATTAGTCATTCTATAACATACTAAGAGTAAACTTGAAGGTTGAAATGGGTCTTCCTATTGGGCAAGATTAATTTGTAAAATAGGTTCCATCCCAGTATTATTATATGACACATAACTTAGCAGCAAGAATTCACTGGCACACAGGTAATGCAAGCAGGTTATACCTTGCTAAGTGTTTATTGCAGCATGCAACGTTTCGCATCATTTATGCTTGATAAAGGGGGTAACCCCGAAACGTTGCATGCAAGGTATAACCTGCTTGCATTACCTGTGTGCCAGTGAATTCTTGCTGCCATTGGATCGTGAGGTTGCCGTTTCCTCATATTGCTGTGCACCAGGAATATCATCAGGAGAACTAGGGTGTGCGAGTACTAACTCGACTGTTCTACATGACACATAACTTAGCCAGAAGGTTAAATGTTTATATTTACAAGTTGTGAGTATATCAGTAACAAACCTATATTACACACATTATCTATAGCAATATTATTGAGACTTTATGTCAGCAGGTATTGACTTATATTCCATATCAGATCAAATGGAACTACATTTATGAATGTATAGGAGCACAATGGTGAGAAATTTAGAAAGAAACAGGGAACACATTAAGGTTGGAAGATTAGGTTAGTGTTTTTTACATGATTCAAGAAAAAAAAACACAGATGTGAAAAATATGCTTGAGTTTTCTGAAACCATGAATAGTTGAGATTTATTGATGAAAAGACTGAGAAAAGTTGGCCAGTAAAAGTGGGTGAAGTTCAACAGACATCAATGGGAATAATCTCAAACAATGTAATCTATTTATTTTCTCAGTTCATTAAAACATTCAAGTTTTTTCAGATCATTAAAATGAATGGAACAATGTGATTCTTGCTGTTGTGCAACTTAATCTAGATCTTTAGTTACCACTCTAGAATTTGAATGGTTATGTTAGTAATATGAACAATTTATTATTCTGTTCAATGTATTATTATTATTATCATTAGAAATAAGGAATTCTCTTTTTTGAAATCAGAAAACCAAAAAAACTTCCATAAAGGGGTTGACCAACCAAATCAGATCCAAACTGTGCAGAAGAAATTGGCGCCTTCCATTCTCGTGTGGTCCAAAGTCAATTGATTATAAGGCATTTTCCTTAAAGTTTAACTCTAATTAAGTCTGTTATGGATAATATTGATTCCATACCACATAAAAATGGAAAATGCTTTGTGATTAGATCCCAGCTAAAAAGTTGCACATTTAAAGAAATTAAGTTACTGGCAATGGTCCAAAAAGTGTTGAATTTTCAACATTGTAGGAACTTATTTTGGCCATTTTACGTGTGGGCTAAATTCACCTGAAGGATGGTAACTGGAGCACTATTTATTTGGAATCCACTATGTGACTATTATATCCCTGCTGGATAGCAGAGCAACTTTTTTGCCTCTAGAAATATTAATTTCAAGAAGCATTATATTTATTTTTTGACTCTGAAGAAGTAACCTTGAGTGACGAAACTTGTTAGTATTGGCTTGAATCTTTGGAAAGCACATTGATGGAAATCAAATCTTCCAATTGTGTTGTCATACACTATTGATGCCTGCAAATATTGTAAGTGCATTTCATCTACAATTTATTAATTGTTTATGAAGATTTTACATGAGGGGAGTGCACCCTTCCTATTATCCATTTAAAGGGGTGGTTCACCTTTAAGGTAATTTTTATTATGTCATAGAATGGCTAATTCTAAGCAACTTTTCAATTGCTTTTCATTATTTATTATTAATAGTTTTATAGTTATTTGTCTTTTTCTTCTGGTTGTTTGCAGCTTTGAAATGGGCGTCACCGTCCCCTTCTAAAAAACAAATGCTCTGTAAGGCTACAAATGTATTGTTATTGCTACTTTTTAATGCTGATCCTTCTATTCAGACTCTCTCCTATTCATATTCCAGTCTCTTATTCAAATCAATGCATGATTGCTAGGGTAATTTGGGCCCTAGTTACCAGATTGATTAAAATACAAATTAAAGAGCTGCTGAATAAAAAGCTAAATAACTCAAAAACCACAAATAATAATAAAGGAAAACCAATTGCAAAACGTCACAGAATATCCCTCTCTACATCATACTAAAAGTTATCTCAAAGGTGAACAACCCCTTTAAAGAGCTGTAGTATCTTCTTTACTAAACTGATACATAGATACAATTACAAAGTATAAAAAATTGGACAAACATATGCTGAGAGAAAATTCCTTCCTGTTTCACTCAGTAGCCTCATTCTTATAAATGTCCACATGTACTGACTTAGAAAGCATAGAAATCAGTTTATAACTCACATACAAAAGCAAAATAAATAAAAAAGTGAATGTTTTCTGCTTTTTTATAATGTTTAGGTATCGTCTATTTTTAACAGAGAGTAGCTTGGCAGAAAAACAGTACAAGAAACTTTAAATGAACCCTTTGTGTTTCAGTTCAACTGCTTGTTATGCAGTTCAGCCACGAACATGAGCATCTCAATAGACCATGTAATAGGCAGTCAAATCCAGCTATTGCACTTCCTAGTTCTAAATGCTGCTGTTAAGAGCTAGAAATGGTAGTCTACAGATCATTGATAACAATGCTTCCTGTATTCTTTGTTTAGAGATACACACAGGTGATGTTCAGCAGTTGAATATCAAAGTGTAGATCAACAGACAGGAGAAAACAAAACAAACAATCAAAAGACATTGTAAGTTTAGCCTTTCCATGGGTTGCTTCAACGTGTTTCAGGCTGTATCCTTAATTAATTATAATAACATTTATGAATTACAACTTACTAAAGTACAGGTGAAATTGAAGTACTTTGGCAAGTAAACAGCATTTATATTTTGATGATAGATTTTGATCACATCAAATAATTGTCACACTACATAGCTTTCAAAATGTAGGACAAATTATTTTGAAGTGACAACAGAATATGCTAAAAACTGATGACATCTAGTAGGATGTTAAAAACCAAAACATGACATACTGTACACACCTTGTCATCACCAAAAGAAAAAATCGATAACAATTCAGATTATTCATTGTGTTCATAATGATTTTATACTATGTGCCATATTAATTTCCAGGTAATAGACTTTGTGAGTCAGTCAAGTTAATAATTTTAGTAATTTTTTTTTCTCTGTGTATCTACCTCCTATTGTCTCACCTGTAAGCAGTTCCCCAAATAAGAAACTTTATATAAACCTACCCCTTCCTGTTTACTATGTAAATTTTATTAATTATCAAGTTATTGTCTGTGGCCTATCCCTATGTATTGTAGTTGTTCCTAAAAATTGTGTCTTGAGTTCCCAGGTCCCATATAATACATACTGAGTTGCTAAGCCTGTCCCATTCTTCTCCTTTACCTACTGATTTCCTCAGTCTGACACCTGACATGTCTTTGAGCTGTGTTGTTGCTTTCCACAGGCTCTGACATCTGGGCCAATTTATAGCTGCTATGACCGTTAGCCTATATCATGTTATTGCTTTCAGCCTGCTACCTGCCCTGCCCTTTGACCTTGTTTACTGTTTGCCCTGAACAATGCCTTTATCTTCCTGGCTGCTATAACCCTTAATCTGATTCATGGGCTTGCTTTCAGCTCTGATGGTCTTTCCTGACCACTGTTCTCATATATGTCTACTTATGGACATACCCGTGCTCACTATTGTTATTGCTGCTTGCCCACTGCCTCCCCGAACTCTGATTTACCTAATGCGCCCCTTTGGTATGCATAAACACTATGGTTTTTTGGAAATTTTTATCATATTTTAAATTCTACAGTGTATGTTCTTCATCCCAGCTCCACACCTGGATTTTCTGACAATGAAACAACTCATGGAACTTAAGTCTTTTACTAATGAAAAGGAAAAAAGGCAGTACTTATGTCAGTAAATTGTCTGTGTAGTATATTGCTTATTAAGTTTCCATAATATATTACATAATATATCACATACAATTGTGCTTTTCCATGTTCAATAAAAGATCTTGTGTTTTCTACATTTTTAATTAGGGTCTTGCAGTTGTTATCTCCACATTTTCAAGTGCTTAATATCCATACATTCTGAATTTTTAAGTTGTATTATTATCTACAGGGCCGCCATTAGAAATCACAGGGCCCCGTACAACAACATTTTTGGGGGGCCCTGGACCCCACCCACCCTGGTGCCCAAGCCCCACCCCTGATCCCTCCCACTCCACATCACAGTTAAAAGACCACACAGACATCAGTGCTAAAAAGTAACCCCCCCACACCAAGTTATAAAAAGCTATAAAAAGATATTAAAAAATATTTTTAAAATAAACATTGGTGGCAGGGCACCCCTTGCAAACTGGTAGCAGGGGCCTATAGAGTATTAAAATAAAACATTGGTGGCCAGGGGATTAAAAGAAAAAAACCCACATTGGTGTCAGTCTTCAGGACTTCAGTGTCAGCTCCTTTCGTGACATCGGGTATTTTCACCGCTTCAGGACTTCAGTGTCGGCTCCTAATATAACAGAAAAACATTAACTGCATCATGTATATTTATTATTTCCATTTAACAACTACAATTCCCAAAAATGTATTTATTATTGATGAAACTGTTGGTAGCTCACACTACTTCTTCCTCTCATGTCATTTAGAACATACGAGATGCCCAAATGCCATGGTTGACGACAGGAGGGGAATTTCGAGCAGCAGCCTATTAGAGCATATGTTTTAATTAGATCTTAAGGAAAAAAAATAATAATGCAGCTTTAGTCCTCTTTCTTATGCTGATGT
Source organism: Xenopus borealis (assembly GCA_024363595.1). NCBI lineage: Eukaryota > Metazoa > Chordata > Amphibia > Anura > Pipidae > Xenopus > Xenopus borealis. The sequence continues at coordinate 74,472,811 of CM044435.1, read as the reverse complement.
GCATTCCTTATATTAAAAAAAACTGGCATCACTTTAAGGGATCTATTTAACTAAATATATGTTTTACAAAGTAACATTTATGTGATTCTGTTAAATCATAATTCTTGGCCCTCACATAACCCCTCAGTTGCGTCTTATTATGGTCAGTGGACCTTGCCAGCTTTGTATTGTCCTTAGAGCATGTGCCAATGTCCTGAACACATCTATGTGTTTTGCGGGACAATGTTCTGCTGATTTCACAGAGATCTGCATTATCCACATTGCTTGATGCAATTAACAATGAATTACTTTGGGAAAGTTCACGTTTGAAATAAATGCCATTAAATCTGAGCACAGACCATTACAAGTCAACAGTTTACAGACTGGTCATGACCGCTATCTTTTCCAAATGCATTAATGAGCTGTTTAATTAAGGGATGAGGAATTTTACAGCCAGTGATCACCAGTTTTGTTGTTTTAATAATGGCTAAATTTGAGATCTTTTGTCCCAGAAACTTCGTTGAAGATGCTTCCTTACATAAAAAGCTAAAATTCTGCCATTATACCATTATAGTATATAAAAATATATATTGTTGCTGCCTTATACTGATGATTTTGATTAGGAGGTATGGGAAATTATACTGTATGTTGGAAACAATTAGAAAGTTGCAAGTCTGGCTTTTTTTCATTACATAGCCTTTGCACTCCAAAGTAATCATTGTACTATTGCACTGCATCGTTTCTGCGCATTAACAATGCGTCTATTGCCTGTTATATTGAAATCTTAAATGTGTGAGCTTCCTGCTGTTTGTAGAAAAATCCCAGCATCCTTAACAATCAGTAGGTTGACTACAGGATCACGAAATGAAATGTTCGCTTGGCATTATGGGAAGTGTATTGGTTACAAGTATGTAAATCTGCTACTTCCAAGCTGCAATGCAAAGAAATGGATGCCATCATCCAGACACTTTATTCTTTAGGTCAGATCAGAATAGCTGTCAGGGACACTAGAAAATAATTTCCGTAAAGTGGAGATATACTTAAATGTATTGTTCTTAAACTAAATATTTAGTAATTTGAAATTAACTTCTTATATCTCTGCAGAACAAAATATATTTCCCCCTAAAATCAAGGGGGAAATCAGCAATGCCCCCCCCCCAGGTTGTATTTATAATAGTTTAATATGAATGCAGTTCACAGACTACCATTTATAGGAAGTTTCTGCCTTCCAAGCATGACAACTGACCAGCTGGGATGTAGGTTCTTTCACTGGTAATCCCTTGTAGAGTTCTTTATCTCTAAGATCCTGCTGTCTAACCCAGTTGGCAGCAACCAATTCTCTCAGTGTCTCAGCCAGAATGTGGAGTGCACAGTAAGCACTGATCAAGCAATAAATGGATGATTGGGTGACTACAGTGACCCACTGGTACAGATTCCTGACTGGTTCCAAATTCTTTGTGGGATCAGCAAAAACACAATTTTTTATGTATAATGCATTTATGGGCATGTAACTCCTCTATCTGGAATACCAGGCACAATCCAGACATTTGCCTTGAATATATGGTTAATTTTTGTATTAAAACTTTTTTTCTTACTAATAATATACTGTACAACAATATTTTAAAAGGAGTCGGAAAGTTCAAATATTAGTCAATTGTATAGCCACCTAAAACATATACATAGACTTTCCTCAATTTGGAACTTTCTGCATAACAAAGTATTATTACAGAAAAAAGGGTATAGGGGAATCAGCGAGAAATGAAAAGGTGTTTCCTTAAACAGAGGGGTGGACAAAATAGCATTGATGTATTTCAGAGCTTTCTCGATAACACGACTCCAGTTCCTATGCGCCCCTCTTCTTTTATTTTTGGATACAATGTTGTTGCACCTTGTTGTCTATTACATATTTGTGCAATGAAATGTCATATTTTTCTGCTGGGTAGAAGTGCTCTATAAGTGAAGATACTATTTTGGTGAAATGAAATTAGACAGTCTATTCCTTGTCATTAGATGATAATGTACCATGTCTTAGCAGACTAATAAGGCAAAGTAGATTGGGGCATATGTTCAAAAGGTTATTTTATATGTCAGTTGGAACCAATTCATCAAGGAGTCTGCTCAATTGGATGACATAATAATAAGTACTATTTATTTGACATGTTATTTTTCTTACATGAGATAAGAAAAACCTTAATTTAAATTGACCTTATTATAAGGAAGCAAACAATTTGTCTTGCCAATTTAACTCGTCTCTAAACATAAAATTGAGTTGAATTTATGCAAATATGTATATGTTAGTTTGTTTGACTGCATTATGGAAATCATAATAAGAGTGCATCACAATTCTATGTATTTTTTTCAGCACGATACAGGTTAAATCATCATAAATACTTAGGGTCATGTTTAATTCTGTTTTATAGATTCAGATTAATTTCCCACTTGTACTTTTGGCTGTTTATTTTACTCTGCACTATCACAGTAAGAGGGAAAAGGAAAATACCCAAAGTACCTTTTAACCTTACAGAATGAGAAAATTCAAACAATGATCGTAAGGCTTTCTTTGAACAATGAAAACTCAAATCTCTTCAGCTACTGAACTCAATAAATAGTTGACCAAGCAGGACACAGCATTAATAACAGCTTATGGGTTTCATCTGAAAGGAGCAACATCTCTCGCCACACTGAACAACACTGATATTATGCTGATCTTACACTTTTTAAATCTTGGTATTGCAGTGGCTTTTCAAGTACAATGAACAAAAGATGCTTAGGAGTGAAGACTTAACAAATCTGATTCGATACAACTGCCCTATGTGCATGTTAAAAGAAAATCCTCTATAGCGATCAATGGCATGGTTTCATTTTATAAGGGTGTCATGATTTTGCATCAGAAAAACTCTTTCTCTGAGATTCCATTTTTATAAACAGCTATAGAAGATGATACCATTTTTTGTGTGTTCAGCAATATATCCCCCCTCTGTCAGTCCATATCCTGTAAAATAACCCGCCCAACCCATTCTTTGTTTGAAAATGTACAATTCTATATGAATCTGTTGTACTATTCTATATGAGTCTGCAAGGCGAAATTACACCAACTAAGCAACACTTTATATAGGCTGCCTTACTTTATATAAAGCAACTTGTTTTCACTGTGAATACATTGTGGGCTAACAGTGTGTTAAATTATTGTGCTGTGTTAGTTCAGGTAAAGCAGTCAGACAAGCACAGTAGCTTCTGGTACATTTACTATAACATGATAAGTAAGTCTAGCCTGCTCCATACAGGAAGGAGGAAACAGGAACAGGTTAAGCAATTATGAGACAAATGGCAAACAGTAGGAAAGCCCTTAAACAAAATGTGCACACAAGTAGAGGTTACTACAATCAGAATGGCTGGACCACAGATAATTTTACCATGAAATAAGGTTTTGTTACAATTTGCAACAACCTATATCAGTTAAGCAGTTTGAAAATGAAAACCATTATTATGCAACTACTTATGCCTGTTGTTCTAGGCTTACAATGATGCAAGTACATTATGTGCTATTCATAAAAGTACTGATAGCAATATGGTATGTGTGTTATTCAGAAATATGGGAAATCCTTTTTCTCTGTTTAAGAAAAAATTAATTTTTCTAATCATTTACCTGTAATAATAAAATAGTACCTTGGACTTCATGGTAACTAAATTACATAAATCCATTGGGCGGCAAAAGAAAAGTAAATTGGTTTTCTAATGTTTTTTAATAGCCTTAATGTACCGTATGGTTATACAAATTACAGAAAAAAACCCTTATTCAGAAATATTTTATGTCCCAAGCATTCTGGGTTATAGATCAGATACCTGTAATGCATTTCACTATCATTTTATTTTTTTTAACATAGGTAAACTGCAACCAATCAAGGATTTACTACAAGTTAGAAAATAAAAGCAACAATCTGAATTTTTTATCTGGATGATATAGATAAATTAGTTGGTTCAGTTTAGAACCTATGATAATGTACATACAATATGAAATAAAGGGCACAAAGTTTGTCCAGATGAAGTAACAATAGCAACCGGTTGACTAGTAAATTATTAATGTTAATTGGTTTCAATAGTATATTATGTAATAAAATAGATATTTTATTACATAACTCTATTAGTATATAATGTGCTAAAAACCCACATATTTCTCCCAGTCTTTTAATCCACAGACATGGCTTACAGCAGATATGTAAATTATGTTTATGTGTGTTTTTATGTTGGTTGCCATGGCTTCCTAGGACAGTAGCGAAGGTGCATCTGTTATTATATATCAGGCTTGAACTTTACCTCTAGGCTTTATAACAAAAGTATTGTTATTCCCTGTGACAGTTTTTTATGTGTTATCAAAAAAGAAAAGGAATGCCTTCTTAATGCATTAGAAATTAAAAAAATACCTTTTCATCTCTTGAATTGTTGCAAAGTTTATGAACATTGTACTTTGTAGTGTTCTGAATACTTAAATTACTAAATAGTGCTTCCATTTAAGCAAGCTGCAGTGTTACATCCCATTAAAAAACAATTATTTCAGAAAGGAATGTAAGATTAATGCTGCATCAGAGGAAATGTTATCACAGTATCAGCAGATGAAAACAATGGGCAATTAATACATTGTATTGTGCGTGATTATATACTGCTGTCATCGTTTTTTCCCCAAAAAAGATTACAACTGTAAGTATATGTTTTCATTTTGAATGCCTGACCAAATGTTAGCATCCAGTAGAGGGAAGTCCCAACTAATTTATTTATAAATAGGATATTCTATTGTGTAGGGCAGTTTATAGAGCAATCAGTCCCATTTACAATGACAAGTGAAAAATGTTTGTCATGCATTGACACCATTCACATAGGGACTTGTGTCCATAAATTATCCTAATCACTTATCCAACATGTTCAGATAAATAACATGCAAGCTGACATCTCAAAATAAGGGAACCCTCAAATACCAACAGCTTGGATGTGGGGGTAGTTTCATGAAACCACTAACAAGTGGATTAAAAAAGAGTAAATGAATTGTGTCAAGAGAATTGCATTCTAATGCTGTAAATGACACCATTATAACACAAATACAGGTGGAAGTGCATCCATCACAACTTCACAAAGAATTTTGCCCAACTAATGCTAATTTGCATCTATATTGATGCATCACTCACAAGTTGCTAAAGTTGAAAATGAAACCACAATGCGCCTTGCTCCACATTAGTAAATGAAGCTGAATGTATAGTATGCTATGTAAATTTTATAAAATGCATCTTTCCAGAAATGCAGCACAGTAAATGAGAAAATCTCATGCATAGGATGTTTAGTAAACAATGTCCACAAATTCAAGTATAAACTTGGAATTTTAAAGAGTATGCCACTTGCTCAGGTGGCAGGACTCAAAACCCAACCAATAGCAAACAATGCAACTAGCATAACTAAAGTCATGAGGTGAGAGGGTGTTGATTATAAGCCTACAAGCTTAGGTGCAGGAGAAAGTGAGCAGGGAGCCAAATACTGTACAACCTTCATGTTATGAGGGACCACAGAGCTCTAAATAGGGTCCTTGCATTGAAATTTGCACCCATTTAATGACCTTTTCACTAACATATATAAATTTACATACATACATTTTAGCATTTTTCCTCTTTAGTCATTCATTAAAAAACATATACAGAAACAACCTGATCTGTTACACCAGCATGTTGAATTTAAGGCATTTGGCTGGAAAACACTTGTTTGGTGCAGTTCAAAGGTTTGCATGGATCTCAGGTATCCAAACTATACCTCTGTAGGGTCATGAAGTTTTGCTGAATTGAGCATTCTATTTATCCTGAATGACTGCCCTTGTTTACAGAGAATCTCTTTGGGAAACAAATGCATAGCTAGCCCCCAGCACAATGATTAACACTCCAGCAAATGTGTTTTTAATTCAAAGAGGATGATCATGAATTTATTCTGCTATGTCAATGAGGAACAAAATGCTGTTTGGAAACTAATGCAATAATAAAATGGGATGTATATTGTGAACCAAATAGTTTTCAGAATGACTGTGATCGTTAGACAAGAAATATAGCAAGCACTCATTCCCTGAAGCCAAGAGACATTTTTTCCATGCAGCTGTGTGCGTTGTCAAAAAATATGAAATATGGGGAACTGCAAATTATATATGAAGATAAATAAAACTCATAGTGAGGCATATTGTTTTCCATAGTTGGCAGATAGGCCTTGCTTTAATTTTGCTCACATTATTTATGTTGTTTTTGTGCTGTTACACCAGTCACATATTGTCCTTCCCCTCTTTTCAAAGTAGTAGCATTTGGCAAGTAAAAAGTCCCACGTTGTGTTAATTTTGAATTGACATTGATACTAAATCATTTTTGAGACTGTAAAACTAATATGAAAAATATGTCCATCCATCTTCATAGAGGGTTTGTGTAACAATTTAAAACACACACAGTATGCATACGTTCCTCCCGAGTAAATATTAAAAATATTAGAAATGATGGGGTGGTAGTACCACACTTTGGCCAAAACATATTGATTCAAATGCACACCAGGGCCTCTCATTCTACATCCTATGTTTGATGTTCTACATCTTATGTACAGCAGCATAATCTCTTTTAGAAATATCAGTTAAGTTCTTGTCTATTGTATTGTGCATTTGAATGAGTAGATTTTGGGTGTGTGTGGTCAGTTGTTATTTAGTGTGCAGGTATGTTCCATGCTCTATAGTATGTATGATTAATGTTCCTTGAATTTGTTAAATGGTGCAAAACTGGATTAAACAATAAAAGAATATACAGCTAATTATTCATCTGGAAAATAATGGTCTTATAGGATACTAGACAATTTCTGCATGCAAGTTTTCAATTTGATTAGGAATAAGTCCAAGAGCAATATGTGACCTTTTAGATGCAACAAATCCGTATGTCTGAATGAAAATACCTTTAAATAGTATAACTCTCAGCTTGATGCAATATATGAAGGGAGAATTCTTTGGTGGGACCAGATTTAGTATCATTGATTACAGTTGAACATTCACAATCATTTACTGTTACATACTGCCTGGATTTGAAATGGTGACCTGCTGTCTTGTGTGCAGCATTCTTGCCAATGCTCTATCTGAGCAGACAGGAGGATGGTTAGTTTATGCTTTGGTCACCTTTAGTTTCCAGGCAAGCATAGTGATCAATTTGGCTGTAGGTGCTCATAATTTTCCTTTAGCATGACAATAAATAAACCCCCCTGCTCTGCACTCACACATTGCCCATTGTAGGTCAAGCTTGCTTGTTCCTTGGTGCTGATTTCCTGATCCCTGCTTCTAAAATCATGCTCTTTGTGTTTTTCTGGTTCTGATTCCAGCCTGTTACTGAACTAGCATTTGTCTCACGTCTCAGGGGTTATTTTCTGGTTGTGACCCAGACCTAGCATTTGTCTCTGGTCTCAGTGATTTTTTCTATTACAGACCCAGCCTGTCTGACTACAAGTATTCAGTCTCTACCAGCTCCTTCCCTGTACATTTGGCTCACTCTCCTCTGTGGGAGTTGCTGGAATCTTGTGGGGTAAGGCCTGGTGGCAAGCAAGAAACTGAGGGATAGGCTAGAGGCCAAAGGTGGCTGTTATAGGCAGAAGATTACACCTAGACTGTAATTGAGTGACTCCACCTGCGGTTTCAGTTTGCCATTCATGACATTTGCTTATCCTCATATTTGTTTTACTGTATGCAATGCAATTCATGTGTTCCATATTTTTTTTTCTACACACCACAGTTTATCAAGCAACAATAAAATTTAAAAAAGGAAACTGGGAATATTTTCCCTCTAACAAAGTGGTGCAGAAAGTGAAAAAAGTCAGAGATGCTGAATTGTACAGTATTTGTTGAATTAAAGCATTAAAGTGAGTTCATAAATTTCTCCTGTGGTTGTAGTGAACTGGCTAAATTCATAATTTCATATATGCATAACCAAGAAAGCAGCTCTATTATATATGCACTGGAACTTTGATCAGTGTGTTACTAAGCAATCATATCTTTATATTTTATAATAACAATAAGACTGTTGCCTTCTATACAGGGAATGGGCAATCAATAGTTATTGGAAGATAGTTGAACTATCCACCAGACTTTATAACCTATGCCTTTTTGGCTGTACATGAAGTTATTTTAAAACATTAAAGTGTAAGAGATTGCATGCATGTCAGTGACCAAAAAAATGTTTGCAACCTTCTTACTGTCAGTAAGCCAGTGAATTCACTAATCTGTCCAAGAACTTCACCTTTGATTCCCAAAGTTAACAACATATGTGAAAGTCCCTGGCAAAAGTATCTTACGGCTTCTTAGTAAATAATTCTATCTGTTTCACCCTGTCTCTGATCTGCGTAATAGCCTTAGCTGAATCATGATTCCCAAGTATTCAAGACAAGAGAGAGTTGACTTCACTTGTAATCAAGGACCAGTAATAGACAAAATATGTTGAATTCTTGCTGGCTGTTTTTAAGGCTCATTATAGGGAGCAAATTTTGTTAAAAAAATTAATCAGTTTGAGACCCTCTAGCTTTCTGATCTTGTTTTATGAAACTTACTGTGCGTTAACATATTCTAGTCTTGCTACTATTCATTTTGTTTTGAAATTGAAATACAGCAGAATGCTAAAGATTTGTCATATGCAGTCCATTATTGTTGTATTTACATGCTATTAATTGCTTGAATATGTGTATTCCTGGATGCAACATTGTATTATCCAACAGCATTACTGTTTGATTTGGCTCTAAGAGAATGTTAGACCAAAGCTGATAAATCCCCCTTCTTTAGCTTCCAACCACATTTAAGTAGTTATTATTGTATTTACAATGATATTGTTTAGCCTTTTCTGTCATACATCCTTTTGAGAGTAAATACCTTCTGCCAGCAACCTTATCCTTGTGTTTAATACATTCCTCTTGTTTCTGTACACCCAATTTTCCCTGCTGTTTTTCTTATTACTTTGTCATAGTCCAAAACACTCAATGCTTTGGTGTTCTTTTCCTTCTTTTTCATTCCATTCTTTAACTGTCTGTCAATTCTCATTGCTTTACTTCTCTTTCCCTTGTGTTTAATTTTTATTTGCTATGTATTTTTACTGTTTTGGTTTGCCTTTCTTTTACATTTCACTGAACTCACTCACTGCATATTTCTTTTGGGGTGTGTTAAAACTAAGCTACTCAATTTTGTTGTGCATTCTGTTTTTGCTATATTTTATCCTAGAAAAATGCAGAACAACCTAGATGCCATTATTATTATGTCCCTTGCCTTTGACATCAAACAATTAGATCAGAGTTCTACCTTTTTCAAATGAAGAAAAATTGTAGCATAGTGGAAAGGAGCTTCTTCAACAAGGTAGGGCAATATAGATGCAATTACAGAGTGATACATCATCTTAACTGCAATACAATTATCCTTCCTGTTGACTCCAGTACATTCTCTCCATTTTTGCTGCTGTTACAAATATGGCACTATTTTGCTCATCACCACTCATGGCTGTATGTCACTTAGGGCAATGGTACATGGGGCAATTCTGAGTATCTGTGATGTTCAGTAAATCAGGAGGCAAGGTCATAAATTGCCCCACATTGTGTTACCAAAATATCTCAAAATATCTCACTTCAAGGTTATTTCAGAAATCAAAAGGGTTGATTCTGGACTATTTGTTGACTATTTGTGGTTGGACTATTTATACAGATGACACCACTTTGGATTGTACATTTGACACAGAAAAACTTAACTCATCCATCCCATTTATCCCACTTAGGACAGAATATTGTGTCACAGCATCCCATCCAATTAAAGAGTTCACCATTGAAAACAATGGTGCTTTGGTATGCTAATGAAAAGGTTAAATGCATTAAATGAGTTAAGATAACTTTAGATAACACAGTTTCTTCAATTAGCCCTGAGTCACGACGCATTTAACTCACCAGTCCCAGTGGCTGCATCTGTAAATGTGTACCCAACATGCCCTATGTATCATAGTCCTTGAAAAATATATCAGATAGATTATCTACAGTATATAAAACAGGTAAATTGAACAATAAATAAGAACTGGAAAATATAGTTTTATTTAGATAGAGCTTCTTTAAATTTACTAAACAAGAAAAAAACAGAAGAGAATCATTGACTTTGCTACCATGCACAGTGAAAACACTTCATTTTGGCTTTCATTGTAAGATGTCTAAGTGAGAATAAAAGCTGTAGTGCCAAGAAAACGTGCTTTCAAAGACAGAACATTTCTGTGATGAAATGATGATTCTATAATGGCATACTCAGTCTTTCCCCTATATATTCTGCATACATTTGAACTTGTGATTACTTTGGTGTGCTATGTTGGTCATGTTTCAGCTTGTATATGGAAAGTGCACAAAGCCCATGTAATTTGATTAAATGTATTATGAGCTTTATCTGTGTTCTCTCTGAGAATGGCAATATATATATATATATATATATTATAAAAGGCTGGCTAAAAGATTAATCCCATTGCTATCAAAACCACATTACACTGTAGAATGAGCATTACATAGATTTTGATAAGGCATCAGGGAAATATATATTTATGTTAATAAAACATATCTGCTCATGCAATCAAATTCTCAGCATTATTTTTATAGGAATTATACTGCTTTGTAGTGTGTACCTGATATATTTCAATATTTCCATAGTAGATTTAATCATTTGCTCTCTTGAAATGCTGAAATATACAATATGTAATACAAAAATTATATTATATTGACCTGTAACATATTGGTTCCAACACAAAGGAATATATGAATATTCTGCTGTGGACACCAAATACTGTTTATATAAGTCAATGCACACAGAAATGTGCAAAGTAAGTTGCACAGTAACACCATATAATACTAAATACTGAATGTGTCATTCTGTTGCGAATGTTAAGAATATTACATAGCCATTAATCTCTTAATTATGCTAGTTTAAAGAAATACATGTTCAGAATTCTGAAGACCATAAAAACTGAACACCCTCCACTTAAGAATTTCCTTGGCACTAATATATCTCACCCATTCGCATGCCTACATCATGCTATTGATTAGTTGTAAAGCTCTTTTCCTCCTGATCACAGATAGCTATTTCTGGAAGCAGCTACTCAGGGGACTCAACAAATGAAAGTGAAAAATGGATTCAAAACAACCCGGGGATAATCCATTGTCTAGATCTGTATATCAGCAAAGTGTAGAGGACTCTTATCTTTTTTTTGTCAGTGAAATATAGAATAGCATGGCTTTCTTGATAAAAAAAAACACTGATAAATACATGTAGCATGAAAGGAAGCATTTGTTTTACAAATGTATCTGTTGTTATTTCATTCTTTTTTTCCATAGGCCTAAATGTCAATACACATCGCACTGTGGTCTATTAAATTATATAAGAAGGTGATTTAATTGTTTTTTTTTTTTTTACAATTTAGTTCATGACATATGTGGAATATTCTCATTTTTAAACTGATGGAGAAGTGTTGAAACCTGGCCCTGCAGCCTGTCATGTGCATTAAAGCTTGAAAGTGCTTGTCACTTGCACGGGTTTTCTGTCAGCAGAGAAGCAGCCAAACCCAACCGTGTCATATATTTTAATGGTAACTGCTTGTCACCTACTGGAGTTTTTTTAGCCGGCCAAGAATAACCCAAACCCAAAAATGCAGTCTGTCATTTGTTTCAGTAAAACTTCTTGTCACCAGCTGAGTTAGCTTCAGTTAAAGCAAATGAAAGGTACCCAGGGTTGGGTTTGGGCACTGTGTCGCCTCTGGTTGATACAACACCTCTTCCAGCTATGCCTCTTTTTGCCTCTATTTCTAAGGTGGAATCTTCCTTTCTGTTTAGGGAAAGAGTCATCCATATACTAGTACTAGATAGATAGCTTTAAGAAGGGGTTGGATGGCTTTTTAGCAAGTGAGGGAATACAGGGTTATGGAAGATAGCTCATTATACAAGTTGATCCAGGGACTAGTCCGATTGCCTTTTTTGGAGTCAGGAAGGAATTTTTTCCTCCTCTGAGGCAAATTGGAGAGGCTTAGGGTGGGGTTTTTTGCCTTCCTCTGGATCAACTAGCAGTTAGGCAGTTAAAATTAAAAAAAAAAAAAAGGTTGATGGACGCGAGTCTTTTTTCAGCCTAACTTACTATGTTACTATGTTACTATGTAGTATTCTGCAGACGTCAGTGAACTAAATCTTTAAATTTACTTACATGAATAAATATTCTATTAGAAGTCACATTGTTTTAGAATTGCCTGAAAACATCTGCACTGGCTTGAGTCAGAAGCCATTTGCCTGGTCATATCTGTTGTGCATCAATCTTTTGGACAAGACAGTGAAGGACTAACTCACTGTGCTCATGGCCCTTCTGGCTAGCTTAAGGGTTTCTCTTCTTTTTCCCTCAAATGACAATATTGTGCCAGTACAGATTGTATAAAGCCTCCTGAGATGGAAAAACAAGGTTAGTTATTGTCATATTGTCAATTGAGATTGGTTCAGTTCATTCTCTTGCTATTCTGTACAACATTCTCTGTCATTACAGTAATGCTATCAGTGATTTTCTTGTAAAAACGGGAGTGAAATAGCCACTAGAAACTCTAAGGGGGTGATTTAATTGGTTGCTAAGGTCTAAGCTCTTAAGTTATTGATAAGGGCTTATCCAGATGAAGGGACATATAAACCTTAGCCTTACTCTACAATTAACAAATGTCTTCTTTGAATGAATTAAATTGATTTCAGTGTTTTAGTTTGACTAATATCTCATTAATATTTAAAATGCTTATAAAAAATTGTTTAACTGCAGTTTTTTTTATAGTACTTACTAAATAAAGCATCTAGAACTTGACCTAGGTATTTGAAGTCAGCACATTTTAAAGCATGACAATTATTTTACTTTTCTTTGTCCTTCATTATTAGTGTTCTGTAAATATTTAATATTTTCTTTGAACAAGGCTGATTAAGGATACTATTGTAGACAGACAATACTGCACACACCCACAAACACACACTGTGCATTTACAACAGTTTAGTCCTTTTCTGTCTTTTTCAAAGGAATTACTGAATTTGGATATTGTTGAGATGTGGCACAGCATTATAGGATCAGAGACCTACATGGGCCTAATAAGTTAGATTGGCACCAGATCTTGAGACCCAAAACTTGCATCATTACTTTCTCAGACTTGCGACCATATACAGTATGTAACAGCTTTATCATCAACCCCTTAGTAACTTGCGACCATAGCACTGGATAGGTAAAGTTGTGCTCATTGCTGAGTATTTTTAATTATTTTTAATGAAAAAGCACAATAAAGAGGTTGCCATATAGTTACATAATTATTATTAACATGTATTATTAACATGTATTTGTATAGCTCCAACTTATTTCGTAGCGCTGTGCATAATAATGATGAATAAAGCTGTGATGTTTAATATATATATAGTTTTGTGACTTAACACCTAGTAACTAGTGTGTAAGTGGTTATTTCCACATGATGATGTGCTAACTGCATGTCAGTGTTTTTAATATTATAAACTGTGTGCATTTCTACTTCTGTAAGATAGGGAGGTCAGCTTTGTTCCAATTATTAAGATTTGTATGCCATTCTATCACTGACATGTAATATATTGCTTTGGTTCCTGTAACTGGAGGGTATAACATAGGAAAGTATGCAATGTAATGCAAATGTAATTTATTTTTACATTTAGTGCAGGTGGAAATTTACAGCTAGGATACATGTGTGTTTTATTTGAATTTCCTTTTTTATCATTTTAAAAGCTCTTATGTTTCCTGATAGATGTAGATGAGTGAACAATAATCGACGTTTTACAATGTTATGTATTGTATTTCACAGAAACAATATAAAAACAATTTTTTTTTGTATGAAAATTGTGAAAAAGGACTGTTAATGAGCAGACTACATGCTGAGATCCTTATGGTATAGTGTACGCTTGATTTGTAAGATACATTGTGTGAGATGAATTCCAGCTTGGCTTATTCTATCTATCATGTATGGTTGAAGTGTCATTCTAAATAGATGTTGGAGTTGGTTATGAAAGTCTTATTTCTTGCTAAGTATGAGTTAAACATCAGTATTCATAAAACTGCCCAACAGAAGTGGTGGTCAAAACTAGTGATGAGAGAAACCCAGGCTAAACATGTTTTACTGTTATGTAAGATGCTTTTTGAGAAATAATCTTGGAAATGCGATGATTCAGCAATATACTGTAGATACTGAGTAGAGGAATCAACATATGGAAACAAGAATGTCAGAGTCAGGGACCTCCAGCTGGGATACTGTACTATTTCCAGCATCATCATTTAGGCAACGACTGATTGAGGATACAGGGAATCATGCTCAAAATAGATACATGACTGCATGTACACCATCCACAAACTAAGCAATTACTGCAGCCTGATAACATATTCTTCATATAGCATTTTTTGTACCATGAAAATACTCTATATGATGGTTAAAGATGTTAAGGGATACAGTGCTACAAAATATGTTGGCGCTATAGAAATACATGTTAATAATAATAACACTGAGGAAACACAGCTTTGTTGGATTTTTTCAGGTGTGGTGGTGTTTTATTCCTGCAGTATTAAAATATATTATTTCTCCCTGTTATCTGGGCTTCTGACATTTAGAGCATGAATGCTATAGCTAAAATGTTCATTCAATTAGAAGAAGATTCAAACTGACCTACATAGCAGTTCATTCATGAGATAATACGACCTGCAGTCATAGAGATAAAAGTCAGTTGATTGAGCTAGGCTTTCTGTGCACACTGCAGAATCCATGCTACTCTGGTTTACACAAAATATTCCACATGAAAAAAATAAATCAATTTTAATTAGTAAGAATTCTAAAATAGATTTGTATTTTTTGCACAGGCAGTATGTACAATTTCTCACTTTCAGCAGTTAAATTAGTAAGAAGCATAGTCTATGTAGTTCACTTTATGCATTAAAAAAAATATATTATCTGTTATTGTTTATCTTTTCTCCTCCCACCTACTCTATATACTCCAGAATCTCAAGGAAGTATTTGTGATTGCAATTTACATTTCCTGTCTATTTTAAATAAGTAACAGTTTCCTTTGGAAAGGTTACAAGATCTGACAACCCTTTATATTCACAGGATATAGTAACTTATCCTCATATATCCACCTAGGACAGGTAAGACTCCTATATATATCCTTGTGTGTAGCACTGTTTCTAAATTCTGAGGTTAAAATAAGCAAAGTGTTAGTTTAATTGCTGTTTCAAGAATGAATGTTGTGTATAGATATCCAAATGCCCCTCTTCAAAACTGAACAGTTTGCTTTCAAGAAATACTGGTAAGAAATATTTATTTTCAAAATGTGTTCTTTAGGGAGACTCAGCATTTGGAGCAGATTGCCACTGATACAATATATTTTTAACTGGTTGAGTGTTACAGAGAAAAGTGTGTATCATGATATCAGAAATAGAATATTCACATAATATTTTGTCTTAGAAATAGTATAAATGTTAGCCTCTCTTATAAACACAGTGTCATTGCATATGCATGATAAGATCTAGGACATGTGTAATGATTGGTCTTTCCAGGGCTAGTTTGAACATGGCTTTTGATCAAAGCACAGGCTCTTTGCATGATTCAACTTTTACATTATTGTAAAGGTCATTTGATATAAATGTCATAGTAGTAAAGAACTTTAGACAAAGAAGTGACAGAATAGCAGGATAAGAGTTTAGCCATAATTCATGGTAGGCCCTGGATTTTATTGTACTTTATAATAATTTACTTACAGTAGCTGATTTTAAATTAACAATGAATAGTAAATTTTGGTCCGTTGTCTTAAAGTACATCAACGAGAGACTAGCTATCACCAAAATTCAAGACTGCTTGGGGTGCCGGAAGATTTGAGACTATGATCGTACCAGTGGTTATGCTATCTCCAGCTGTTGTTCTATGTAAAAAAGCTGTATTGCTGAAATCTACATCAGCTCCAGCATTTAACCTCTGGAAAAAAAATAATTGATGGTGTTACCCAAACAAAAGTTGGTTTACTTGTCAAGAGGATGCCCAGCTAAGTTCAACGCAATACTTGGTTGGACACTTGGTTGAATGCTCAATCTGTATAAATAGGTATGACTCACAAGGCTTAGTTAAGTCTACTTCACTATCTCTAATCTTTCCCTGCTGTACCTGTTTTGTTGTAACTATTAAAGCACTAAACAGAAACTTAAAAAAAACAATAAATAGTAACCTAGTAGAATTAATGATGTCAGTTACCAAATAACTCACGTGTCCATATCCTGCGTCCTCACTGCGGTGCACACCTTCTGCTGTTGTTTACTCCCCCGCACGCTGGTCTCCAATCCAGCCAAATACACTTGCAACAAACTTTTGTTACAACAATTCCTTAAAATTCAAAAAGCTTTATTCCAGGTTACATTAAAATCATGAACAGGGATTTCACAAGACTCACACTTCCTGTCTATGACAGGGTGGTCACCTGACGAGTTTCATGCCTCATTCTGGCACTTCATCAGAGGGAAGTGTGAATCTTGTGACATCCCTGTTCATGATTTTAATGTAACCTGGAATAAATCTTTTTGAATTTTAAGGAATTGCTGTATGGACCTCCACCCTAACAAAAGTTTGTTTCTAGTAGTAGTATTGCACAACCTTTAAGAAATAATCAGGCCATGTATCCTTGTTTCAGTGCTAAAAGAGTTACAGCCTTAATAATAGTATCATTTTTTTCTTTATCTCACTGTCATTTGCTGGTTTGTTAACAAATATGTTTTTCTCTGTTTTTGTGGATGCAAAGGTTCATATTAATTTCCCTGAAAAGCAAATTTTAGTAACTGATTCCTTCAGAGCCAAAGCTAAAGGAATAAATTGTAGAATAGTTACAGTAAGTTCAATTCAGTTTTAGAAGCATTTTTGTAATGAGGCAAATATATCATTCAGAAATAAGTACCTGCACTTCATTTTGATCTGGTGCTCATAAAAAGGAAGCAAGCTTGCTTTAAAATTACCTGCCTATTGAGTAAAGAGTTGACATTAACACTGTGTCTCACATAGCTACTGTATTGAAATATATTGAAAAAAATCTGATTTAGTAAAAGATATACTGTACACAGATGGATTCAGAGAAAATACATTCTTTATTACGATGGGCTACTTTACAAGTCATAGTACTAACACATAGAGGCAATGTAAGTTTCTCCATTATCTTGGGATAACCTTTGGTGTGTAGCAGAATGTGGAAAAGCTCTGGTTCATATAAATGTTTATGTTGTTGACCAGTTGAATATCCTATTGTGTATAGATTTGGCTGCATACAGTATATGTTACAGCTTACAATGTAGTACTATTATGAAGCACTGTAGTTTATAGATATGTGTTTCTTATATATTCATAATCAATCTAATTCTAAATGCATATTAGTTGTATTCCTACATTTCTAGTGATAATTAGAATTTATTAATATGATTATTTTCATTCCCAAGCATTTGTGGGAGGTGTGTTTTCTCTTTTGACACAAATCTATAAAAATATGTAATCATATGTTGACCATACCAAATCAGCTTCAGCAGAGCATGATAGGTTACACAAGAATGGGTTGCACGATCCTCTCTCTGATGGCCTTTGCTGCAGCTTTGAGGAAGGGTCAATATTTTGATGGTCTTGAGGATGCCCCAAAATCAGTTTCTACAAGGTGTTAAATGTAGGGTAATTAGGTATAGAAAAAGGCAGTGCATGCAAGGGTCTTTAAGGGAAACTTGACGCAAATCTCCACTGTCTCCACACTTGAGTCCCTTCTATGGGGGAAATTCAGTAAGCGCCAGAGTTGCACAAGAGAAGGGTTCGGCGCACTTCGCCAGGCGCATTTTCGTCAGATGATTGCAAATTCACTAATATCAGAACTTGCACTTAGCAGGCGAAAGGTAGCGAAGTTGCGCTAGCATTAGTTCATCAGGGTTGACGAAATCTGCGCTAGCCAAGCCTAATTTGCATACGGCGGCAAATTGAAAATTGAATGGAAGTGTATGCAGCAGCACATACACAACACTACACAAGCCCAAGGAACATTAATAAAATTTTATTTAGGTGTTATAATGCCCTACACATGTGCCCACAGTAAATTTAAGGTGCCATATGTGATCAACTGTAGGGGGGGAAGGTGGGCACACAAAAAAATTTTCGGTCATTTTCAGCCTATCACCCAAAAAAAGCTGCATTTGTTTGGGACTTGGTAAAATCTACATCGCTGGCGAATTTTCGCCAGGGTGACTGATTTGGCAAAATGATGTCACACCAGCTTTAGCCACTTCGCAATTTAGTAAATTTGCCCCTATGATGGAACACATTAATACAAAAATTCTACTCTCCTTTGGAAGTTTCCAGCTGCTCTGTTAACTATTTCTAGTTATCATTCACTGATAGAGCAACTAAAATGTCAGATCTTAATTAGGACTTTCCTCACTGGTAGCTTCTCTTTCACTGGTGTATGATCTACCAACTTCCATAATCTGAGCTCAAGAAAAAAATCATCAATACCCTTCTGATACTTTTCTTAAATGTACACCTTGTACCTGAGTGTGGGGGGTATTATCTTACACACTTGAGAAAGGGCTTGCAAGCCCGAAACATGTCGTGTCAGATGTAGTCACTAAATAAAGAATCTTCACAGCATATTGCTCTTCTGAGTGCTCTCCTCGAAACTATCCTGTTGCAGTGTTATCTTACACCTCTGTATCAACTGGAAACTACCCACTGATCATCTAAATACTAGATAGGTCTCATGGGGCTTCAGCTCTTCCAACCTATTACTTACTTAAACCAACTTTTTTATCTATTATCATAGAACTCTATAGGAATAAACAACAATATAAATGAATAAATGTTAGTAAGCACTACAGTGAAATTACATTTTATCTTAATGTCTCAATCCTATAGCATGTGAATGGGTGTACAATGCTGGTCAGTTCTGAACCATACTGAGAATTTACATTTACATCTGGAAATACACCTATTTAATATGATAAAGAGCAAGAAATGGTAAAGTAACCAAACTGCCTTAGCTGTGACAATGGTCTCATACATATTGAGAGAAACTCATTAGAGGCTTGACTATTTCAATGGCAGAATCCCTTGATAGATCTTACTATATAGATACTGTATATATTATTTAATATGTTTTGTCATCATCATGCTAGAGATCTGTGCATGCATATACAGTATGTGTTCAAGTTATATCACAATAGGTTATTTAAAAAGATATTTTTTTGAAAACTCAAGTTAATATTTTACAAAACCTTCCAGATCAACTCGTCTCACATCTGTGTCTGTAATAGTTTTTATTCTGTAAAGTTTAAGATTATTATAATACCTTGCTACCACATTATTTTAGTACAATATATTTCTTATGTTTCATGTAACAAGTACAGGTAGAATATACATTTATGCCCTTAACTGGGAATTCAACTAAAGAGGTATAATAGAAAAAGCATTTAGCTTTAATTATCAAGAAATACATTTAATAGCCCCTTAATTAATTTGAACTCCTTACAAACAGAGGAATAAAAATTCTGTATGCCCTTACTTCCTCCTTGAAGTTAAATGAAATTACATGGAAGTTTTGCTTTCAATCAATGGTACACTTTTCTGTCACAGTACTTTTGCAGGCTAAATTACTGAAAAACTCGTTTTATGCATAAAATGAAATGCAGAAGTATGAGTCTCAAGAGAACCTAATTGGAACATGACTGGGATTGGACCCTGACATAGCTTACTTTTAAAATAATTAATATAAAATTATTTGCGTATTGAGAGCTATTTGAAACCACAGTGCAAATTAGCCAAATGCTTTATGTTGCAGTGCTCTTCAAAAAGACCTTTACAATAGGGGTTTGTTCAATATTTAGCTGCACAACTTACTGAATTTGTGAAGATATTGATTAATATAACATTTTAAATGGGAAATGGGGATTGGCCCCATCTCATCACTACAAATGAAGTTATTATTATAAATTAAAGGGATATTTGTACGTGAATAGAGACAGAACACACATAGTCAGTACCCGTAATGCTATTGTGAAATTATTATCTTAAGAAAATATAGTAATATACTGTAACATCTCAGATGCAATACTTTTTTGTGTAATGCAGCCATTTTGCAACTATTGGTCATTTTTCACACATTGTTGTTCTGGTAGTTTTACTGACAACATTTTTTACAATACTCTAGTTCCTTCTCCATTCCATGTCAATGGACATAATATAATACACAAAGAATCTTTGATGTAAAGTTTTTACCAGCATATAGATTTTACAACAGAAGCCAATTTATGCTGCATTTTAGAATCATTTATATTCCACTCAGTTTGTTTAATTTTAAATTGGGTTTAAATATTCCATGAAATACATTCTGTCTCCAATTATTACATTAGTTTTTTACACCAGTGGGCTCACATGTCTCAACAGCCCTTCTGTTCTTTGCTTCCAGACTCAAGACAACTGACACCTTAGTAGTGAAAAATGTGAGCTGATGAAATGTCCATTATCCTCTTACAGATGTACACTATAGTGTTTCAGTCTATTAATTGTTCTAAGGTTTCTTTAAGGAAAATGTTTAATGTTCATATCTCCATTTATATACTGATGTTATTGGCAGGCAATATCAATTCAAAAAACAAGAACATATAAACTAGGCTGAGAATACCATTTCAAAAGAATAGAGAAAATAAAAACTGGGGCATCTCAACCAATGTCCCACATCCTACAGGCACTATAGTTGGTGAATGATGTTAATATAAAGTCATATTGTAGAATTCCATCACACCTGGACAGGCATTCTTACATTTCATGTAAGTTATACAGCTACAATCATGTTACTTTAAGTATTCAGTGTGGTTCACCAAAGGTATACATTTCAATTGATTAGCCTATAGTGATGTGAGTATGGAGTTGCTAATCCTGACGACACTCCCTGTATTGGCATAAAAGTTAAAGTAATATAATGGGTAGAATAATGTATTTAGATGTGATTCCCAGTACTTCCCAAAGGTATTGGGTGTTATAATTGATATTGATAGATTAGAATATGTCCTTTTATATGTTGGTATATATTATCTTTTAGTTTTGTGTGCTATTTTGATGTTAAAATATACTTCCACAGACAGTAAAACACACATTTGCAAATATATTTTATTTAAGTCAATAATTTACTTGTCGCTGTTTACAAAATTTTCTACAGTGCCAAATATTTCAAGCTTTTGCTGACTTATTTTACATAATTTAGTTCCTTCTGCAATATATAAACCTTTCACAATGCTATGCTAAGAGAGAGAATGATTAAAAAGGTCTGGGCCGATTTCGGATCCCTGTGGTACTCCATCCCAATCATTTATAACAACTCTTTCCTCACAATCACTTAGACATGTTTTTGCCCTGTTTAAACCTTTGCCCTATTCCCAGTGCCATAATTGTATGCATTAAACTGCTCTTTAGAAGAACATTACTATCATTAGCAAATTTAAATATATGATTATAATATCCCACTTTCAAGGAAAATTTGAATTAGTTGTTGTAATTAATTTATTTGGTTAAGATACTCAAGGTGGTCTTAGTATGTCATGGAGAAAAAAAATATGTTTCTACTCTGATATTAAATAAATTAACTTGCCTTTATTGGACCCTATCAATTTCAGATAAATCAGATAACAAATATTATGTTAAGTTTAAAAAAAAAGAAAAAATGTAGATTTGAGTAACATACATGTGGTGCCATAAATGCCCAAGGCAATAATGGTCTAACACTGCTGGAAACCAAAGCTAGGATTTTTATTAAACACAGTACGTATTGTACATTACTTCAAAGCATTTTCTCAGTAAACGATTTATGAAAAACCATTGAGTTTAAAGGAATCTGCATCAAGTTATAATATGTTTTATGTATTAAAGGAGACATCTTTATTACACTTTACTATAGCTGTATTTGCACTTTAACAAGCACATTTTGTGCACAATAGTTTAAGTATTTTAAGAATATTTTCGATTGAATCGAACAATTCAAACTATTTTTTATTCGTTCGAAGGGTCGAATTTCGAACTTTTTTTACTTCTAAAATTTGATCCTTAGTAAATCTGCCCCTAGTACTGTACTTTGTATATATATATATATACAAAGGATGCAGCAATTAGTCATGACATGCTGTAATACAGTAAATGCAGTCCATAAAGAAAATTTGCCCACAGCCAGTACTCTTTTGTCCATATCAAAACATATACTTATTGATTATGATGAATGACTGGATTGTAGCAAATGTTGTCCATGTCATTTAATAATACCCAAAATTCACATGTCTCAGTTAGGTCTTAACTACCTGATATGTTTGGTAATCTTAGTACACTGCTGTGGTTCACATTAAGGGGCAGATGTGTTGTCCACTAAAAAATGTTTTGAAGTTAACTATTTGATTTTCTTGGTAAAAAAAACTAGATTTTTTTTAGACCCTTGAAATAGCTTTAATCTGAAAATACACCATCTCAAACCTGTCAAGGTCATGTAGAAGTCAATGGCAGAGGTCCCTTGAACCATTTGAAGATGTGAATATTATTCATGATGTTCCAGTTTTTCTTCAGAGAGTTTCTTTTGAAAATTCAATTTGATTTATTTATTTTCCTAAGGAAAACACAACTTGCTGATTCGAGTTTTAGTGATTTAGTGACTGCAATTAACTGCATGATAATACATGGTTTTAGGAAAATAAAAAATATCATGTAACAAATATATGATGCTTTTGTTTTTTAGTATAATCTTCAGTCTGCAAAGGCTTATCAAACAGTAGGTAGGACATTTCAATAGTCCATGTAACACATAAAATTTCTGGAGAGCCATTTATGTGCAATGAGTCAGGACAAAATGTTATGAGATATGTGATACACTATATGTTTCAGATCCTGAGGAAGGATATATGTATCTAACAAATGTAGCGCAACACATCTCTAATAAAATATAACTTGATTCATTATTCTTAGATGTTCTGTAGTAGATAAAAAATAACTTAGTAGATCACAAGACAATAGCCCATGAATATCCATCTTTGTTTTTAGCCTTTATAAATAAATTATAGCTCCTTTAGTGAAGACAAATTTGAAATTATTTTACAGATTTCACAATGAACTGGTTTTCTAAAGCACTTATATAATATACTTGACTGTCTTTACAATTTAGACGCCTATGTGTTCAAGTTGAATGGCAAGACTCCTTCGAGGCTTACAGTTAAAACAAACAGATAGACTAATATTTCGCTATCTGCAGTAAAATACATGACATATTTCTAAGATGAACAAAAAAAAGCTGTTTACAGCCTTAGGCTACACTGAAAAGTGAAATTTAAATTATAGGTTACAAGTGAGACAAAAAGTCAAGTAATAATAGGTCTGGAATGTCAAATGCTGGATGCACAAATGACTGCGTTTGTCATTGACCCTTTGAGAAGGTTAAAAGAATGAGTAGTTAGTTCAGTGGTATCAGTTTAAAAGATATATATACATATTTATTTATATATATATATATATATATATATATATATATATACATTTAAATATATGTACACTGTGGGGCAGATTTACTATTGGTCGAATTTCGAATGCAAAAAAATTTCGAAATTCGACCAAGGGAATAGTGGGGAATAGTTGGGAAGTAAAATCCTTCTAATTCGACTAACGAATTGGAAGGATTTTACCGCAATTCGATCGATCTAACAATCAAATATAGAAAATTCGATCAATCGAATATTCAATCAAATTTAATCGATCAATCAAATTTTTTATATTTGATCTCAGGGAAGGATCCCCAATTCGGTAGCTTTAATCTGGCAAAGTAGGTGGTTGAATAAAAATTTAAAGGGGAAGTATTCGAATTTTTGAATATTCGAATAAAATTTTATTCAAATATTGAAATCATTCGAATTCGAATATTCGATGGTCGAATTTGTCTAATTTGCATATTCGAAGTTTCGAATTCAATTTGATACAAATTCGATCGAACTTCGAATTCTTCATGTGAATTTAGTAAATCCTGTTTATATGTTTGTATATGTATATATATATTTTTTGTTTTAAATTTACAACAATGGTTCCCTTACAGTTTACATCTCAGTCCAGTCACTTTGATTTTTTTACTCTTTTTTGTTGTTTTGTGTTTGACTATATGAGAGACTATATGAGAAATTATGTCAGATTCAGCAGAAGTTTTAATAGTTCTAAAAAAAAATGCCTGTATTTGTTACCTATATATGGTATCTCTTTATTGAGACCCTGTAGATATCAACACTTTAAGGGATAAAGACCTCCAGCTGGGAGATGTAGTTCACAACATCTGGAAGTCCTCATGTTTGATGTGACTTCTTTAAGCATTTCTGCATCATGATGTATTAATCATTCTTCAATACTATTTGTACAACTTGTATGATGTATGGTCTCATATTATTGCAGCAGTTAATCATCTTTGTGTTAACTCTCTGTATACAGTTCCCAGGTAATAATATATTGAAAATTTGATCCCTGAAATTTTGTTTCTTGTTCAAGTATGGATACCCTTTTAAATATAGTTATAAAGCTGCAAAATGTTATTTGGCAGAGGCACAGCAAATACTTTATTACAAAATGTATTTGAAATGTAGAAATTGAAGCTGGGGTGTGGTGCCTATTATAAGAAAATATGAGGATTTAATTGAAAGAATGATATTGCTAAATATATATATATCAACATCAAAGTATATGTGAACACACTGATTTTTTCATTTTATTTATTGCTTAACACCATCCCTTTGCTGTCTTTAACAACTCTTTGACAATAACATATATGTATAAAAAAATACAAATAGTTTTCAATTACAGCATTCTACAGTACATTATTTACTAAATTCTTTCTCCCACTGTAACAAACTACTGTTTTATTGTGACTGTACTAAAACAAAATAAATATTTGTAAACAATGAATTAGTTAGGGGCATATTCTTCATCCAACACCTTCACCACAATGTCTGTATCTGTACAAGTAAATATGATGATGTGGAGCATTTTGGAGCATTAAATATTCCCTTAGATATTATTTATCAGCAACAATGTACACAACTAAAGACATGCTCTGCTGCCATCAATATTACTGCAGTCTAGGCCCATTATTTCCCAATTTATAATGCATTTATGCATGACTATATTTGGCTTTTCATTACCATACAATTTTCAAACATATGCAAATGGTTCAAACAATATTGAAAAGGGCAAAGGGCAAGTATCATGAGGATAATCCTCACTGGATTTGTCAGCACAAACATTCAATGCATTCTTTCAATGTCCCTTGGGCTAACTGTTCCTGAATTACTGGTTTAACGTTCAGCCATAAATTCACACTGCCATACATTCAGTCAACAGATTTCATGAGTGGATGGGAAAGCTGTTTGTTTAAAGGTGGATATTTCTGTATTGAATTACCATGAAAAATGTTCTAGTCAATGTAACTAAGTCACCCTAAATTTGATAGCTGTGTTAGTTACTCACAGAAACCAGTGGTTATGGGTCCATGGTTATCCAATGCATAGGGATTTGAATGTAGTTGCCTTATATTTCTTAAAGAACCACTAACACACAAAAACTTTTATTTTAAGCTTTTATTTAGCCATGGGAGCAGCCACTGAAGTTGAAAGATGGCAATATGTCGCACATTTACATAGCAGAGACCAGATATATATAGTTTATCATTAAGTGCTTGTTGGACACCTTAAATTGCTTGAATGAAAGGATTACATCTAATTTTCAGAAACCTACCTATACATGTATGTTCTAGAGAGTTTGTACACAACTGTCAATACATTTTCTCTTGTTTATTTCTTGAAAGTTCAAATTGTAGTGGTTGTAATTACGCTTTAAATTTGAATCACAGACAATATTCTAAACTATAAAGTAGCACCATGTAAAAAATTGCTAAAGGGCTTTTTGAACACTAGGTAGATGAGACAATACTAAATTGTGCAGAACTATAGGTTCCATGCAAGATGCTGCCACTTTTCAGAGTTATTTGTCTAAGTTGGGAAACTGGGCAGCAAACTGGAAAATGGGGTTCAATGTTGATAAATGCAAGGTTATGCACTTTGGCAAAAATAATATAAATGCAAGTTATACACTAAATATCAGTTTGTTGGGAGTTTCCTTAAGTGTGAAGGATCTTGGGGTTTTTATAGATAACAAGTTGTCTAATTCTGGACAGTGTTTTCTGTAGCTACTAAAGCAAATAGGATTCTGTCCTGCATAAAAAAGGGCATAAACTCAAGGAATGAAAACATAATTATACCTCTTTATAGATTCCTAGTAAGACCTCATCTGGAATATGCAGTGCAGTTTTGGACTACAGTCCTTAGGAGGGATGTAAATGAGCTGGAGAGAGTACAATAACGTGCAACTAAACTGGTTAGAGGGGTGGAAGACTTAAATTATCAGAGTAGACTGTCCATGTTGGGGTTGTTTTCTCTGGAAAAAAGCCGCTTGCGAGGGGACATGATTACACTTTACAAAAACATTTGAGGATATTATAGACAAATAGCATTACTCATAAAGAGGATCACCCCACCAGAGGCCACCCCTTCAGACTAGAAGAAAAGGACTTTCATTTGAAGCAGCGAAGGTGGTTCTTCACAGTGAGGACAGTGAGGTTGTGGAATGCACTGCCGGGTGATGTGATGGCTGATTCTGTTGATGCTTTTTAAAGGGGCTTGGATGATTTTTTGGACAGACATAATATCAAAGGCTATTTTGATACTAAACTCTACAGTTAGTATAGCTATGGGCATATATGGTTTGTGTGAAAGAGTGGAGGGGTGTGTGTGTGTGTGTGTGTGTGTGTGCTGGGTTTTCATTTGGAGGGATTGAACTTGATGGACTTTGTCTTTTTTCAACCCAATTTAACTATGTAACTATGAAAGTACTTAATCTGAAAAATTCAGCATATTTCGATATCTTTTTCTTATACAAGATGTTGTGCTGCTAACAAGCCTCTTGACAGAAGCAATAAGATAAAGTCGAACAATACAATTTTCAGGGTGTTCAGAAAGTGCCAAAGGACTCATTAATCTTGATTATTTCACATAATAGATAACTTCATCTTTTATTCCAATCCATGAGCATAAAGATAACAGATATCTAATAGCCTGTCATGGGAGACTATGAGACAGGCATTTCATAAATATAAATCTGACACAGCACAAGACAAATATTTTGAGTAAATGATGTATTATGCTTAGCACTGGGATTCATGTTTGGAAAAAGTGGTGTAAATAGTTGCATGTACTAATCAAAACCTTCTAAAACATTGGCTAGATTGCAGCAACAGTTATTTAAGATATATTCTTCTCCTGATGTGTTAGGACAAGGTAGTGATGACCACCATATTGATTTTTTTGCATATAGTGTTTACCTGAGGGTTTAAGATCATTAATTTAATTTGCTAAGTCACCTCTATGCAGCAGCCTTTGTATCCCCTAGCTGTATGCAAAAAACTTAAGCCAAAATAGAAGAAATATTCAAGAAAAAGATATAATGGTACTATGTGGGAAATTCTATATTACTTAAGTATTCCCCATTTTATGATTAACACCCATTTATATGTTTTTATTTAAATAACATCATAAATATGAATTCTAAATATCTGCTTATATATATATAGAAATGCACAGTTTTTTGGATGCACACAGAAGGACAATGTTTGTCCTTTTCTATTACACTATTCAAACAGATGCTGTACGAATACTGGCTGGGAATGGAAAAGGATATATACATAGAAATATTCTACCATTTAACAAATGAAGGATATTTTCCTGCTGTAGGATAGCTGCACTGTACATTTTGTTCAACTAGGCAAAGCTGTTATACAACCATGCAAGATTAAACTTCATACTTCTGAGTATTATGATGTTTCATAGGAAGAGCATAATTGTTTTGACTAAAATATGAACACTAAAAGGCATTATATCTCTGTTGCCTTCATTAAAGAGAAATAAACCATAAAACAATTTAAATTTGCCCACAATCTGTCTGGATTCTGACATTGTATAGCTGCTATGAAGAAGCACTGTTCACTTGAAGTACTGAGCAGTTTTATTCTTTCTGGTGCCACACTGTGCTGTTGAACCTATAGGCAGTGAGTGGCATTGGCAGTAATTTCTTAATCTGTCAGGGAATTAACATGCCAGTGCCAATAGTTGCAAAGTGATATGCAGTCACTTGTAATTGTCCTTCAGTTGCTATGCATCAATTGTGTGAGGAAATGCAGCATTGGGAAAGAAAAAATGACTTTGAAAGCCAAAGAAGTTATGGTCACTGTCAATCATTCAGATGGAATCTGCCTCCCTGTTGCCATTTTATAATTCCACAAAGTGTTGATTAAAATATATCACAGCTATTTTGCTCTTTCAGGATGAGATAAAGTGCAAATCCCAGAGGAAAATTCACACCTCTATGTGGTTGAAAAAGAAAAACAGGTGTTTTTTCATGTACAAATTTGTTTTTTTTTTTAACCTGGTGCCCTGAAGGCTTCAAAATGTTTCATACCTGGCTCGGGCTCCTAACACTTTTATGTACTGGTTCATCAAACACATTGTAGCTTTCACTTACATTAAAGAGAGATTGTTTTCTTGTGGCAATCATAATTAAGTATTAATCACCTCTGAAATTGAGACTTTTATTTATCTGTTTTCACAGAAGTCCTGTGTTCTCTAGTCATGCTTCAAGAATATTCTTGTTAGTAATTTCTCTCACTAGCTAACCTGCCAGATGGTAATGTACCCCTTTAATAGAAACACAGTCTTTAAATAAAAAGTTGAATTTGATAAAATCATTACAGTTTTTGTGTTTCATGTATATACAGTAGCTTGGTTTTACTAAAAATAGCCAGACTTTTAGCTAAATGTCCTACTTCTCTCCCTTGGTTCTGATATGACCAGTCAAGCATAATTTGTTTTGTGTAGTGTTAGAGCTCAGATAAAGCACTAAACTCTAACTCCTATCCAAATCTTCCACCTTGGAGATAATGGTTCCAATGCAGAAAAGAGACTGTTAAATTAGAAACATTCAGGGGCAGATTTATCAAGGATCGAATTTCAATGCTTAAAAACCCTCGAATTCTACCCTAAAAATTTTTCCCGAAGTAAACTCTGGAAACCCCAATTGAATTCGTATGTATCGAACGAAGAAATAGTGATCATCCAATTTCACGAAAAAAATCGTTCTAAACGATTCGTATGATTTTTTTGAGAAATCGGATGATTTCTATTCGATCAAGAAAAACTTAGAAAAAGCCTTTAAAGGGCAAGTACTTCAACCATCGAATGGTGGAACAATTTTCTTATTTGAATCGTACGATTTATTCGAATCATTCGAATCATTCGATAATCGAATTTTGCAAATGCGATGGTCGAATTGGACCAAAAAAAATTTAGAAAATCACATTTTTTGCATTCAAATCCCTCATCAGAGCTTAGTAAATGTGCCCCTCAGTATTTATTTTTATCACTTAGCAAAAAATACAGAGCCTCCATGAATAATAGTTTGTTCAGAGTAAATAAATAAAAGATAACAATAATTATAGTTTAGTCCCAAATCATACATTTTGTTTTTTTTTCACTTTACCCGTAGTAGTTAAGAATCCCTTTAACACTATAATACTGTCTCTTAATTGATTTTTTGTATTGTTCATGTAACTGTGTGGATACGAAGAATAGAGTTCTGATCACATTGTTGATCTCTAGCTCCTTCTATACTTTTAGCAGTGGTGCCCAGCTGTCCTTGACACAGAGATTATTCTCTGCAGTTTCAGATGAAAACATGAAGTGTGTGCATCTCATGAAGTACTGTATTTTCCCATAATTAATGCAGAATTGCAAAGTCCAGTGTACATCTGGGAGAGTGGATTGTATTTTATAGCTTCAAATAGCTTCTCAGTAAGTCACTTCTCCATTGTGTTTAGGAACCTTGAGTAGTTTATAATCATTATTTTTCAAGCTTCAAATCCAGTGACTTTGTAGCCAAGAGTAATAAACTGTCTTAATTCTCACTAGTTTGTTGCAATAACTTGATTATGCAGTTTTATGATTTTAGCTCTAAAAAAGTTTATGTAACATAGAATGTAAGGCCAAAGAATGCTTCATTCAGGATACTAGTTCCACTGCCCAGGGCAGATTTACAATTCGCTAACAGGATGCCTAAGTAGTAGAAGATCTGGCCTTTCCATATATCTACTCCTAAACTTTATGGTCTATGTGGTCTAAGTCCACCACTTTACCATGGACAAAGTTATGTTTTGCGCACTGTGGTGGCCAGTAGTTCAGGAACTTGTGTTATTTTTTTTTTCAAAGATACATGGGTAATGCAATGACAGGTATGCTTCAAGCATTTGGTCCCTTCAGCATAACTTATATATAAAACGATGCCCAGCATCTTATAATATAATTCACACATAAGGAATGTATAACTATTCACAAGTGATTACACATATCATATTTATATTGATACAGATGGATTTCTATTTGTATTATATTGCAAGGGAAATGTATTGTTCCTTATGACTGTTTTAATTATATGTGTTCTGGAGTTATTTTACAGTAGCTGATACCATTAAAAAATCAGCCAAGTCGTTATGGGTGTTTAATTTAAAGCTGATTGCACATAGTTTGGCACCACTTCTGTTTTGCCAGAAGACAAACTTATCAACTTCTCAGCATCAAAATAGAGTCTCTGATTTGTGCTTAAAACAAAGCAAGCAATATTTAAATTTGAATAACTTTATAATAAAGACCCATTATCTGAAACAACAGGAAAAACCTTCACCTTTTCTTTCACATAACATGGTATTTCAATCCTTGCTAACTAAAACATAATGAAAACCTTTAATTAAAGAATAATTTTACAATTTGATTTAGACAACTCCCTTTGATTTTTACATGAGCTTGACAGCTTTTAGATGGCAAAGTTTTGCACTAGTGTTTTTTGTGGTTTTATCACTGAAATTATGCTTTTTTCATGTTTTGGAGTAACATCCACAATTTTTAAGCATTAAAAAATACAATTTGTGGAAAAGAAAGCAAATAATTTGAATTAAAGTTAATTAAAGCTAATCAAAGCTAACTGGCTATTTATTTGGATGTCAAATTTTACAATGGCTACCTATTCTTCCCTGGACAAATAAGTCTGAAAAAAGAGGTCTGTGTGTATGTGTGTGCAAGCACATTAAATGCATTACAGTAAACCTAAAATGACTAGGTTGTAGTAGAGAAGATTTCAAGGTTATCTATCATGTAAGACAGTTCTACCAATGTCTTGGTCACATTTACATATGTTTGTGAAAACACTTCATCATATTGCTTGAGGTTGGATTTTTAGTGTAGAGACTCTTTAAGAAACTGACAGTATTCAAAATGATATTGTAGTCATTCCAGAGCAAATATCTTATTTTACTTATATACAATGCAGCAGTTTTATCAAACATCAATTTACCTATACAAGAAAATGCTTCTTGCCTGTCAACACCTCCTTCATGCTTGCATCAGCCTCAGATAAGAGGCATACAACCTTCCCAGAACACCATCGTTCAAAATCAAACAGAATTGTATTTTATTATGTTTCTTTCAACCAAGAAAACCTTCTATTTTTTTTTATAAATTGCACCTTAAACAAATTAAATTAAAAGCTTATTGAAAGCAATATTAGATGTTGCTGGAGTTCTAATTTGCATTGTTTAAACATGTGTATTCTAAGAGAAGTTATTTCAGAGAGTAGAATCAAAAGACTAGCCAATTGCCAGCCAATAATATAAAAATCAACAATCTTTATAGAATTCCCTTCATGTTCCTGGTTTATTTCCCTCTTGACATTGAGATCCACTGCTACATATAGATACTTATTTAAAGATAGGACCAGGAAATAAATATGTGCTCAATATCACCCATTCAATAGCAAACATATTGGTTACAAGGGGTTTTAGACCTGTAGGAAGCATAGCGCCTTTAATTTCATAGTGTTTCATTGATGTTGTTTGATTAATGGTGCTTATACAACACCATTTCAAATATTTATTTATTCATTTATATTGTGACCCAGATGTTGTTTTATTAAAGGATGGTATAAAGAGGAAACACAGAAGTAGGTATCTAGTTGTTAAATTGAATTCTGTTGAAATGTTGAACATTTCTGTTGAATATATGAACATTTTTTAAGTACAGTGGAACTCAAATGAACAAGCTTTGCATAAAGTGTGAGAGTTTACTCATGTATTGATATGCCTAATTCCAAGGTAACAGAATTTTAACAGAAGGT
Organism: Xenopus borealis; assembly: GCA_024363595.1. Taxonomy (NCBI): domain Eukaryota; kingdom Metazoa; phylum Chordata; class Amphibia; order Anura; family Pipidae; genus Xenopus; species Xenopus borealis. The sequence continues at coordinate 74,440,442 of CM044435.1, read as the reverse complement.
TAACAGAAGTTAACCATATCACATTAAAGGATAACTAAACACTAAACATGAATATGGTTAAAATGCCATATTGTATATACTGAACATATTGCACCAGTCTAAAGTTTGAGCTTCTCAATAACAGCAATGATCCAGGACTTCAAACTTTTCACATGGGGTCACCATCTTGGAAAGTGTCTGTGACACTCATATGCTCAGTGGGATTTGAGCAGCTTTTGAAAAGCTAAGCTTATTGGTCGTTGCAAATTATAAAGCAAAACATTTGGTTTGTGTGCAATATAAGCTGATGGTACAAGGCTGATAAATAGTGATGGGCGAATCTCCCGCGATTCGCTTCGCCGAAAAATTCGCGAATTTCTTGAGAAATTCGCGAATTGGCGAAAAATTCGCGAAACGAGTCGCGGGACGATTTTGTCGCGCGTCGCGTCAACTTTGACGCGCGTCGCGTCAACTTTGACGCGTCGCGTCGTTTTCGGCGCGCGTCGCGTCGTTTTTGACGCGCGTCGCGTCGTTTTCGTCGCGTCGCGTCAAAAATGACGCGCGACTGACGCGCGACTCGTTTTCGGCGAATTTTCGGCAAGCGAAATTTCGCTGGTGATTCGCGAATTTATTCGCCAGCGGCGAATCGCGGGAATTCGCCGCGAATTCGCCCCTGGCGAATAAATTCGCCCATCACTACTGATAAAATAAAATTCTGATGCAATGGTTTCTGAGCTGCCATGTGCCAATTATCTTTATATTATGATATTTAATTTATATATATTATTATATTATAAATATCCAGTGTATTGTGCTTTGGTGCCTAATCTCAGTGCTGCCATTTAGTTATTATCTGTATTAATCAGCCTTATATTATCACATTTCTATTCTATTTGTACTGTATATTGTGAGTGGGTCCCTAAGCTCACTAAGTGACAGCAGCACAGAACATGTGCAGTGACTTGGGCTGGTATAGAAGCCAAAAACATAATGTACAACATTTCTAGATACTTCTTTAGTTAAGCATTAGTTCTCCATTAACACTAGCTAGGATCACACTACTTAATGCATTGCAGCTAGGGATGGCGCGAACCGCCGAAAAAAAGTTCGCGAACATGTTCGCGAACTTCCGCAAATTTGCGAACGGTTCGCGAACGGTTCGCGAACCCCATAGACTTCAATGGGAAGGCGAACTTTAACAGCTAAAAAAGATATTTCTGGCCAGAAAAATTATTTTAAAGTTGTTTAAAGGGTGCAACGACCTGGACAGTGGCATGCCAGAGGGGGATCAAGGGCAAAAATGTATCTTAAAAATCCATTGTTGACACAGCGCTGCGTTTTGTGCTGTAAAGGGAAAAAAGTCACTTAGGTGGTTGTGGACACTGTAATATTATGGATATTTAGACAGAATGTGAACAAGCTCACACAGCTAGATGGTTGAAGAACACACTGGGCAAAAAATGGCTACAGGGCAAATAATGGCTACAAGGTCAACGTATACACTACTACACCGGTGGATACGGATTACGTAAAATATATTATGGCTGCTTGAAAAAAGTCACTCAGGTGCTTTTTCTGGAGAGGGTAATATTATGGATATTTAGACAGAATGTGAACAAGCTCACACAGCTAGATGGCAGTTGTTTGAAGTACAGTAGATTACTAGCCAGCAAACTTACTATCCACTGTCCCTGAAATCACTAACAGCTCTCTCCCTACACTATCTCTTCAGCACACACAGGCAGAGTGAAAAAAAAGCTGCAGGGCTTCGGTTTTTATAGGGAAGGGGAGTGGTCCAGGGGGTGTGGGGTGGTCCAGGAGGGAGAGCTTACTGATTTGCTGCCATGTATCTGCTGGTCTGGGGTGAGAGGGCAAAAAAAATGCGGGGAAAAAAAAGCGCCAAATTGACGCGAACCCAAAATGCGAACGTCGCGCGACGTTCGCGAACTTTTGGCGAGCGCGAACAGCGGATGTTCGCGCGAACAAGTTCGCCGGCGAACTGTTCGCGCCATCCCTAATTGCAGCTACATTTGTCGTTTGGGCTTGTAATTCTGATATTCCTGACTCAGTAAGCATGAACTTTGCAACCACGACCCAGCAATCACATTTATAACCTCTGTGTTCTACCAGCTGCCATGATTGACGTTATATATAGTTATCTACATGGCATGGTGACAGTTTAGCAGCTGCTAGACAAACAAAGTTAGAGCTAAGAGTTTATTTTATAGAGCATACTGTATTTTTTTAATTTAATCTTGAAGAGTTTTTTAAAGCTTTATATTATAGTCTTAATATATTTGTAGTGGCCAATGTCACCCTGTTAATGTTATTAAAGCACTTGGTGTGCCATACAATTTTAGGTCAAATAAAACCAAGTGTTTATTGTAGTTTCTGGATGCGTGCAGTTTCTCATATTTAGTGTCCTGTTGCAGAAAATGTTTTACCTCCTCCCTTCCCCATCACTCACCTTGACTTTTGGCTAATCAGACAGCCCTCTTACCCCTATAAATCACACAAATGCAGTGTGCTGGCATTTTACAACACAGGTAATGCTTGTAAGTTAAGTCCACACTAGAGAGGGCATGGAAGCCTTATAAAGGGCCAAGAAATTCTAGATATATAAAATCTACTTTACCCTGAGAATATGGACTTAAATTATAACATTCTGCAATCATAAAATAAAAATCTGCACTAGCTGCATTAACATGAGCATAACCTAAAAACATGGATAAATCAGTATTATTTTTTAAAACAAAACAGGATTTCAGATCATTATTTTGTTGTAATGTGTGTATAAAAACAATCTAATCTACATGTTTGCATTCCATGTGCAGTGATGTTATATTTCTAAGGTCTGGATGTTCTGGTTCAAATGCATTTATACAAAGACATCTCTGCTTCTCCTACACTCTTTCAGAGAAGTACATGTCTTTTTTTGTTATTTATTCTGAAGTACTGGAAGCACTTTGTGCTGTTATCATGTAATGCAGTGTATGTTTTTCTTGCCACACAAAATCCATATTATGTAAAACAGACAATTACTTTGTTTATCCTGAAAAACAGCCATTATAACTGAGTGTAAATCCCCTTTAGAACATTTCCAGCCAAAGCTATTTTTAACATATCCTGGCATGGATTCAAATTGTTGAGTCAAATGTTGCTTATGGCATCTTTTTTTGTGGGTCTGAAAATGTCAAGTAAGCAATTTTTCATAATACATTGTTATTAACAAGTGATTTATGGCCCACATAATCCAGAACACAGCAAAGTAATATGCAGATGCCAAATTAGAACAAACATATTTAAATTAAATGTACTTTTGCAGTATGTGTTTTTTTTAAGTTAGAATTTTACTGCTGAATACAGAACGGACAGGCATTAATGGTGCATAAATGTTCAACACAGTGCAGCATATTGCACAGCAACTCCATTAGCTACAATGGACAAAGGATGTCATGTTTCATGGTGTTGCTCAAAATGCACTATTGAACCATCTGTGTGTAAAGTGAGGTACAGACACAAAGATACAATTTAATAGCAAAGAACACCATTTAAGCTTCATGTGGCTTAACTTGTGCTTTTGGACTGAATTTTTTATAAGCAATATGTTGATTAATATTAATGTTAAATACCCAAACACCATTTATATATATATATATATATATTTTTTTTTTTTTTTTTTTTTTTTTAAATGCGCATTGGTGTTTTGTTGTGGTGAAACCTGAAAAAATTCTGACCATCACAAGCTGTAGATCTTTTTGTCTGAGGAAAATGAGCCACACAATAACAAACTGCACATAGTGTTGGGTAAAATTCTCTTTTTATATTTCATCAAGTAATGAAATATAAGCTTAAAAATGAAAGAAATATGTTATACAAACAATTTTTCCTTCATGCAAATATATATTATTATTTTTTTTTTTTTAAGAAGCTACAGCATCTTCTGCCAGTGTGGAAAAGTACACGTTTTAAAATTTGTAGCAATGTACAATGTTTATAAAAAAGGTGTAACCAAAAAAATCAGCCCCTGTATGGGCAATTAATAATTTAATGTTTTGAAATGCAGTTTTTATTCTTCATTGTTTTTAGTTAACACCTTTTATTATATCCCCCATTTGTCTCCTTGCTATCTGTCTGCAAACAAGTAAACTCATCCTTTACCTGAAGCTAATTCCTCAGCCTCAACAGCACTCAGATTGAAGATCTACAGTTCAGACTAGGAATCTGAGGCAGCAGCTGTCTGCATCTTTTCACTGAGTAAATTAAATCCAGTTGTCTTTAAAATCACACGAAGCAATAAAAGAGCTGTACTGTGCCATTCTCGGATTATAAAAACTGTTGTTGTAAAGAATGACAAGCTGATTAAGAGTAATTTTCTTCAGGGGAGGAGGGATACAGCAGGAGGAGTGGGAGAAGAAGGGAATATTAGGCTGTCTGGATGCTCCACTTTCAGTGGATGTGCTTCAATAATTACATTCTGACAAACAGATGAACAAACAATCTCCAGAGGCGATGGGGCTCAGTCAATGAACCACAAGTACTCACAAGTAGTAACAATATGAAAAAAAGTGCTCTTCAAAATGCAGGCAGTCAGTGAACAAATATGATGATTCCTATGCTGTATTTATTCAAGCATACATGTACAATTTGTGCATGTTAAATGTGTGCACATTATTTACGGCAGACATTATAATTACGTGTGTGTATGACTGATTTACAGTATATATAGATCTTTTGTGGGAAATTGCAAAACATGTTTGTGCCTGTAGGCATGAAGAACATTACATCAAGGTCCTAAAATATAGAGAACTGTTTAGATGCAAGTGTATGTAGTAGCTATGTAGTAGCCAATTTAGGCCTCAGTGAACCATGTGACAGAAAATGTATTTAAAGGGTTTGGTTTTATGTTCTGGTAGTATAAATAATATTGACATATAAAAGTAATTTGATTTGGAGTGAGTTGCCTGACAGTTATGTTTCCTACACTAAGGGGCAGATTTACTATTGTTCGAAATTGACCATGGGAATAGTGGGGAAGTAAAATCCTTCGAATTCGACTATCGAATTCAAAGGATTTTACCGCAAATCGATCGATCGAATGATCGAATATAAAAAATTTGATCAATCAATTCGAATATTCGATCGATTGATTCAAACGATTTTAAGCAATTGATCAAATTTTTTTATTCAATCTCAGCTAATGATTCCAAATTCGGTAACTTGATCCTGGCGAAGTAGGTGGTCGAATAAAAATTTAAAGGGGAAGTTATTCAACCATCCTTTATTCAAATATTCGAATAAAATTTTATTCGATTATTCAAATAATTCAAATTTGAATATTCGATGGTCGAATTTGCCTAATTTGCATATTCGAAGATTTGAATTCGAATTTATATTTAATTTGATCGAACTTCGAATTATTCACGTGAATTTTGTAAATCTGCCGCTAAAAGTTATTGAACAAAAAGCTGACCCTACCCTTTATATGTGTGCTGCAATCAAAAATAACTTATCACACACAAGGATAATGGCTCTATAGACCTTCTGTTTAATGATGAAAAACAAAATATAAACATTATCGAGTGATAGCAGATTGTGATATGTCAGCCTTCTCTGAATCCAAATGATATAACACATATGTACTTTATGGGGCATATTTACCCCAAGAAATTTTTAAAAACTATTCCAAGAAAAAAAAATCGACAAGTACACATAGGGGCAGATTTATCAAGGGTCAAAGTGAAAATTTTTATTGAAACATTTAATTGTTGGGTATTTCAACTATCAAATAGGCCAAAATTCGATCAGAAGTGAAAAATTTAAATTCAAATTGAAAAATTCAACCATTCAAAAAAATCAAAGCACTGTCTCTTTAAAATATTCGAATTCGAACACTTCACCACCTTAAACCTGCCAAATTTCTGTTTTAGCCTACGTGGAACCTCCTGTAACCGTTAAGGAGTGTTTTTGAAATTATTAGAAATTCTAATTTTTGGGGGGAAAAATCATTTGAATCCTTCGAATCAAACGATTCAAACAATTTCAATTCAATCAAAAATGGTCCATTTTCTATTGAAAAAACAATTCACATCAAAATTGATGGTTGAATTTCTAGAAAGGGGAAACATGAATCATAAAGAGGAAAAAAACAATTTTAATACCTTTTTTACTTCAATTGGTAACGGAGAATTAAAAGTCAGGATTTGAAGCATTGTTTAGAGATTATTCACATGAAGGATTCGAAGTTCAATTGAATTTTCAAAAAGATTCCAATTTGAGTTTTCGAATGTTTTTGAAGGCCACTTCGACCAGAGAATTTTGTAAATTTGATCGAATCGAATGATTCAAATAAATCAAATAAATATCCATTTGAATATTCAACTATTCAACAGTCTAATTACTTCCCCTTTAAATTTTTATTCGACTGCCTAGTTCACGAGCTACCGAATTGGGTTTCATTATTTTTGATCGAATAAAAATATTGAATGGTTAAAATCGTTCGAATTGATAGATTCAAACGATTTTATTGATCGATCGAATATTTTCTATTCGATCGTTCGACCAATCGAATTGCGGTAGAGTCCTTCGAATTTGAATAAAGGATTTTATTTCCCACACTATGCCCAGCTATTCCCATGGGCGAATTTGAGGGTTTTTTAACCCTTGTTTGCTTTCTGCCCTGCTATCTGTATCCTGCTTGTAAATGAGTATAAGGCCTGAAGTCCATTTGCAAGGATCATATTGTGACCATAGCTGGTGCAGGTTGGTAGGACTGCCATGTGGTTGCTGTAACATCTATAATATCCCTAGTATAGATAGGAACAGAAGATCAGCACTCTTTGTATTGCTGTGAAGAAGTATAGTGATTGTTTTCACACAGATTACATATATGATCTGACGTTTCGGTCCCACATGGGGACCTTTCTTAATGTGGGACCGAAACGTCAGATCATATATGTAATCTGTGTGAAATAAACCACTATACTTCTTCACAACAATACAGAGAGTGCTGATCTTCTGTTCCTATACTTATACAAATTGTGATTGTGCACCTCTGGCTATATCTTGGATTGAGTGCCGGCACAGTGGGACTTTATATATATATATATATATATATATTTTTTTTTTTTTTTCAGTTTTAACTTCCATCTCAAACTGAATCATCTCCGGAGATTACTGTTAGTGTTCCTGTTCCAATAATTCTTCTCCTGGGAAATAACACTCAAATAATGGTATAACTAAATGCACATCGTACAGTTTAAAATTCTACATTTAAAAAATAAATACCCATAAAAAGCAAAAAGCAACGCACATCTGCTGAGCTGCAATAAATAATGTTTTATTTTCTTCACAATATTTTTTTGCATACAGTACATACCATTTTATATCCACAAAACCATAAAATAATAACTAACTTTAGATATTTAGGCAGGAACACTTTCTACCAAATATGTTTATGCTTAATGCAGCGTGTTGTACCTCATCAACATGAATCAAAATATAGTGAAGCACCATTGGCATAGGTGTTAAAGAAAAAAAAGCAGCCTGAGGTTTTTCTCTACTTCAAGAGTAAGGAATGGATACATAGTTTATAGAGGCCAAAAATGGGACAATTCAAAATGCTTTTTTATTCCAACTCTCCTGTTCACAGTGGTAGACTTTAAAATATAAGGCATGTGCCAACATGTGTCTGGCCCATACATTTTACTGAGAAACTGAAGTTCTTCAAAATTTGTGGTCTGGCAGTTGATTCAGCACCGTATCTTCTGCACAAATTCACCCCTTCAGCTGTCTGCTTTATCTGTTTGGCTTTTTTCTGCTTATCTGAACAACTGAAAATGCACCAGAAAACCAATATATATATATATATGGCTAACTTATTTGAAGAAGATTTAGGTTCCACTTGAAAATAGAGCTTGAGGGGCTGACTCATTTAGACTACCAACTGCTGTGTATTATTAATAATTCTATTGCTGCTCAATATCCTTTCTGCTTTTTCATTGAGATGGTCCCATCTTTCTCCCTTTTATATTTACATTTCTTTTAAAAAGACAAGTCATTGCTATTATTTTATTTTTTTGTGATCAAAATTTCTCTTTATTGTTTTCCTTGAATTGAAAGTTCAACTAAAACAGTATCCCAAAAAAACTGACCACTTACAAATGTAAGTAGCTATCAGCAAACTTTGTAATAATGCATAATCATTTCACTAAACCCCATAAAAAGTTGTCATGTATTTAACTATGTGCACTTAACTATAATGTACACATTTGTCTGGGCCTATTGAAAGAAGTCACACAAAAACTCTCTTAAGTGGCAAAGCAAAACTAGCCATAGTACTTCTAAAACTAGATTGACCAGATTGTCTTAGTGAGTTGGTTGTAGGTTCAGTTGGGCTTGTAGTCTTTAGATTCATAGGACCCATTAAAACACTTAGCAATAGATTACCTATTATCTGCTGATTTGCCTAATTAGAATTAGTCAAGCTTCCTATCAATGTTAGCCTGTCTGCATGCGTATAGCCTTCTTAGTTTTGCCACTAACATATATATGAGAATAAATAGCTAATTTGGTGGGGTTTAAGCTGAATCTAAAAGTTTTTACCTCAGAATTGTGACCCTTTCTGAGACAAACAAACAACAAAGAATTTGTATATTGTATGGAGAAATATATCTCAAAAACACCAGCAGTAAATGTTTTGGGAGAAGTCACTATAACTGAAGACTGATGCCTTTACTTGTGTTGAAGAAAATCCAAAGGTGTTACAGCTGTTATACATTACTGTTTTCTTTGGTTTTGCAATGTCCAGACCAATTTTAACCTATAGTATTTGGCCACCTTTAAGGGAGTTGCATGGCTACAGTTATAGAGGTTCTGCTAGGATACATGCCACATCTTTAGGCTTTGAATAGTGCATCCTCTTGAAGTCTGCTTGCTTTTCATACTCAGTTGCATTAGCAAAACAAATTACAAATACTCCACCCACATGGGCAAGTGTCAGCCTATAAACAGGGGCGCTCCGCCAAGAAGGCGAGTTGAGAAACTCGCCTCAGGTGGCAGTGCCCCACTAGGTGCCAGTGGGGGCAAACATTTTGGTACTTTAAGAGCCGAATTTCTGGTTTTCAAACTGGAAATGCAGCTCTTCTAACAAAGTGTGCAATTATGCACTCTGTGCTGGAGTCCTGGCCCTCCCTGCCGCCCTCGTGGACCCTCCCTCTGGTGCAAAAAGGTGAGTGCACGGGGATCACCCTTGCCTATAAACAGTAGTATATGGAACCCAAACTCCTATGTGACAGCAAATTAACAGTAAAGCTGTATGCTTTATAAAACATGAATATGAAATGTTATGTTTCAGCAGCATACCTGTCACCTTGCTGCTGCCTAATAATGTGGGGATTTTACATTTTAAAAACAATTATCAAAAATGCATACTCCATCTGAAAATAATACTATGAAATACATTCATTGCTTGTGCCCAAGCAAAGATAATACTATTTAAACTCACACAATCTCATTCATTACATTAATCTGATACTGGTGCTATCAATAAATATAATTGTTATGAGATACAAGAAGGTCCTTGCTGGATAATTCTAACGTTAAAAACAAAAAAGGAATATCCCTTGTGCAAGACGATTTCAAAAGTGTATCTCATTTCATTCAACCGGATCTTCTTGTTTCATCATCCCTCACTAGTGTGCTATTTAGAGTCTTCCTGCAGCCCTGCACTTTGCAGAGAGCAAATTATTTTTTTTTAATTAGTAGACAGAGAGGCTGTGGTTGGAAATCCAACTAATTGGGCAGAAACTGACAAATCGTATCAGAAAAGTTTGAAAGTGTTTCTGTTTCTAAAAGAGGAACTTGTAGAGAAGGAAGCTGCATGTTACAGGGCAAAAGCAGTTTTTCAGTTTTAACATCGCTGACACATGGAAAGGTACGTTATGCTTTATTTAATGCTGATGTTTAGCTTGAAATGTGTCATTTTCCCATACAGTAGCTAGTATAAACAAACATTCTCACCTTTTACTTGTGTGTATACGCAGACACACACATATATTTATATATATATATATATATATATTTATATAGCTTGTCTTATGCAGCCACACTCTGATCCAGAATCCTTTCTCCAGTCAAACTTGGGTGCAGGATCCAAATATTTGCATATATTAATATAGAAAAGATCAACACTCCATTCTTGCATGTGAAAAATCAAATACTATTTATTTTGTATATCAATCCGACGTTTCAGCCCTCATTAGGGCTTTTTCAAATAAACAGTATTTTATTCCAACAGTGTCGCTATTTAAACAAATAATTCTTAATTTTTGACTGTTTTCCTCTGGAATAACGCAGTACCTTGTACTTAATGCTAGCAAGCATAAATATATGTTGCTGGGGGCTTATATAACAATTCTGCTGTTTTTAATAGACCTAATGCTGATTCCTTATCCGGTAACCTGTGGTCCTATGCATCCCACAACACATAATGTGTAGCACTTTCTTTGTAATTGTATACTTTCATTTTACCTTTGACATCACCCTTAATATAATGTAAAAATGTAAACTGCTGTGTGTACTGTATATGCAAGATAATACAAGTTTGTTCCCATACAATACATGTTTCACACTTGGTTTGCATGAATTTCAGTTACATTCTATTTAAAAATTAGAGCAAAGTATTGAAAATTATTGGGGCACCATATTGAAACGTTTTGCACACCCATGTATTTTAATATAAACCCTTTTTAGCTTTTCCCCTTTACTATGGTACAAACTGTAGCATAAAGATCTAACTGATATTTAGAACAGAGCTTTTCTTTATGTACTGCATTTGCAATCTTAGTGTTATACAATACATTGAGACACATTTTGCAGCAATTTTCAATATAAAAGCCTTCTTTTTTCCTCAAAAATAAATTAAAAGTCATTTAAATGCCTAGAGAATTGAGAAATCCTCAAGATTGTTTATTTATATTGGGAATGTGCAGTCGGAACTGCCAGATCTTGCTGTACTTCAGTAGCCAGCGTCCCAAAAATGCATTCTCTTTGAGGGCAACAGGATGGACATACTTGATGGAGATGCTTTGCCACCAGCTCATTTAGAATATGTACACAACAGGAAAAGGTTTCACTTTCTTCATAATCATTGCCTCCTTCATGTAATATGTGTTCATCCCTTAGAGAGTTAGATCTCCTTAAACAAAACTAAATTTGCATGCAGTGACATTGCAAGTGTTGTAACTAGTTCATTCTCTGGGTAGACTTGCCCAACCTTTTGAGTACTTTTCTGTGTGTCAACAAATTTTTCAGTAAATTAATGTTATTAAAAGTATGGCATGTGCTGCCAAAGGTTTCCTTTTTTGGCATCTTTTCACTGTGTTCTGAAATATAGTATCTACAATATATGAGTTTGGATCTCCACCAATGATGGTGTTGTTTGTGCTGTTCAATGTTGAATGTAGTGTTGTTGTAACATACTCTTCTATATGTTCTGAATAATGATATCTCAACATCCTATAGAAAAGGCCTGCTCTTTCTTAATACTGTTGATTTGAAATTCACGAAAGCTATGTAACAGATTAGGGTACTGGACGGTACTTCCTTTTGTCTGGATTAAAACATTAATGATATATAATAGTGGTTTATATGTGAATTTTTATTCTGTCTTAATACTCTTTCACCACACTGTTTTTATAGAACAAACAGAGCAACATAAAGTACAAAATCCCTGAAATGACTGTAAAGGGTAGATATTAAAAATGTCATTGGCAAACCTTGTCAGATAGCATCTCTTCAGTGCTTCAATATGAAAAGTGGCAGGAAAGACTCATTAAAATGGTCAAATGAACCAAAGAGTATTTTCAAACCTAGCACGAGGAATGTATTGCATTGAAATCCATATGACATTAAATGACCTAACAGTATATTTGTGGCTAGGCTTTTTAACAATTTGCCTTGCAAAGACTCGAATCAGCAGTATTCCAGTAGCAGGGATCTACAGTATGTGACTGGGATGTCAAAGTATGAAAAGTTCTTTTGAGAAAAGTCCTGAGCAAAATGTTATAGTTTAATGGCCCACAATACCTTATTGCTTCTGCCTAATAAAAATCAGATCAAAGTTGAGCTTGCAGGTAAAAAGTATAAGGAAAGCTGAATAGAGAAATACAATAAAGCTACAAAAAAGTTTGTAATCTTGAAGAACCTGCAGGAAAGCATAAGTCCTTCTTTTCCTTCCTCCTCCATAGCACTTTGGAAGTTTCTCTATCTCCCAGTAGCCTGAGGGGTTTAGAGCTCTTGCTTATCACAGCCAAGTTACAGGCCACCACACGTCAGCATCAATCTAACAACTTTGACAGGCGCTGTCACTGGGAAAAAAGCATAACCGGCTTAAGTCAGGAAAAATGATTTATTTAACAGATAGATTTGTAATTTTCTGGTGGGATTTTCGACTTATATGAAGGGTTATTTCTTTCTGCATCTATAGTTAATCTAATTCCCTGGAGTACAGTTTATCATATAAGCACAATTCATGTCTTTTGGAAAATACCAAATGTTATTTGTATTTAAGTAGACTTTAAAATTGGTAGGTGTTGGCTTTTTATTACTTGTGGTAGTATATGTTGGGAGGAATCAGCTTTGATTAGTTAAATATAATTTGATGAAATCATGATCATTTAAAATGTAGAATAATACTGACACAAAAGCATTTAACTCCAGTCTGGATGCCATATTGCAAAAAAGAGGGTTGCATGGCCATCATTTTGCTCCACTTCAAAACTGTCATCTCCTTAGGAAGCAAATAATACAGTATAATTGAGAAGGTGCTAAATTCAGTCAGTAGATATATATTATACTGTATATACTGTATATTCACATAGCTGCAATAACAGCTGTGTGGGTGCACAGAAACTTTAAAATATCAGCTATATGGTGCTAAAATGCATGTTACTGACTACAAAGTTGCTAAATCCACCAATATATAGTCATCAAGCAAAAAGATTAACTGCGTATTAGCTACTTGAGAGTGGGAGACAAACTGTTCTGATGGGTTGGTCCACCAAATGATTCAACTTCTTTGGAAAATGCTGCAGAAAACTTTGTTGCTATATAAATAAGGAACTAATTTTGAAGGAAGGAAAAAGCAAGCTTAAAAAGGAAGTATGTTATAAATGCTATGCAATATGTTTTGGACTCCTTTACTGTCTCCATGCAGCCACAGCCCTCTAGCATTAAAGGTCTGTGCCTTTGAAAATGCCCCAGTAGCTTCCCATCTTTTCTCCTATATGCTTTGAGCTGCAGCCATGTCCCCAGACTTAAAGGCCACCTCCCAACATACATTATACATATTGCTTATTATTGCAGATTAGAAACCACTGCATTCTGCATTTGAATTTAACAACAAACCATGTAGCATCTGCTACTAAAACATCTATGCCTCCCCCACTAGCTTCCCAACTTTTCTTCTATATGGTTTGATCTGCTGCCACATCCATTGACTTAGGAGATGCCTTGCCATATACAACATACTTAGGGGCAGTTTTACTAAGGGTTGAATTTGACACTTAAAAAACCCTTGAATTTGACAATGGGAATGGTTAGGGAATAAAAATTCTCCAAATTCGAATTTGAAGTATTTTTACTGCAATTCGATCGTTCGATAAAATCGTTCGAATCAGTCAATTCAAACGATTTTAACCATTCGATCGAATTTTTTTATTCAATCAAAATTTTTTAAATCCAATCCGGTAGGTTGAAACTGGAGAACTAGGCAGTCGAATAAAAATTTCAAGGGGAAGTACTTTGACTATGGAATAGTCGAATATTTGAATATATTTTTAAAAACATTTGAAAATTTGAATTCAAAACTTTTGGAAAATTCGATCGAACTTCGAATCCTTCATGTGAATTTAGTAAATGTGCCCATTATTGTATATTATGGCAGGTCTGAAACAGGTGCATGCTGTATAGGAATAAAATAATCATCCCCTAGCAAATGCTACTAAGACATCCAAACCTCCTTTTCTCCTTGATGATTTTCTACACCCCTAAGCTTAGCTTCTCAGAAGATACCAAAAGCACAATAAGTATCTGCAGCATCACTGACATTTTAAAAAGGGCCTAATCAGATACAAGATAGAGTGCTTCTTTGGACAAATTTGAAGGCATGAATCAATATTGTTATAGGGCTGCTGAACCCCTCTGCTGATACAGCAATAACATACATAATTTCTATCCATAGTCAATGTTATATTTTAGTTATTTTTAACTATATTTTAAAGAATAATTTATATACATAATATACTCACTGATTTAAAGGAATTGCTTTATATAAAAGTAAAAACTGGGTAAATAGATAGGCTGTGCAAAATAAAAATGTTTTCAATATTGTTAGTTAGCCAAAAATGTAATGTATAAAGGTTGGAGTGACTGTAAGTCTAACATAACAGAACAGAACACTACTTCCTGCTTTTCAGCTCTCTTGGTTTACACTGACTGGTTATCAGGCAGTAACCAATCAGTGACTTGAGGGAGGGCCACATGGGTCATAACTGTTGCTTTTGAATCTGAGCTGAATGCTGAGGATCAATTGCAAACTCACTGAATAGTTATGTTCCATGTGGCCCCCATTCAAGTCAATGACTAAATAAGATTTAGGGAGCTGAAAAGCAGGAAGCTGTGTTGTATTCTGTTATGTTAGATATCCAGTCACTCCAGCCTTTATACATTACATATTTGGATAACTAACTATATTAGAAATATTTTTTGTTTTATCTATTTTCCCAGTTTTTATTTTTACCCTGAACTGTTCCTTTAAAAAAGTATATGATATGCAAGTCCATATTCCTTCCATTAGTTTCATACTATAACAGATCACAGAACTAGAACTGGCTTACTTTTAGGAGAGCTTTTAGTCGAGGATTCCAAACCTTTAGTCATCCAACTTAGAGCTACAGTTTACAACATCCTCTAATGGTTAAATATACAATTGGTACAGAAAACTTGTAAAAGTTACGCAAACTCCCTGTTAGGTTAATTTCAGCTCACCTGGTGCTCATTTGTTCAAGGGTATGGGTAAGGGTTGCTTGATAAAGGGGGTAACCCCGAAACGTTGCACGTCTGCACCACAATAAAGAGCAAGGGGCAACCCTGCAAAATTTCTAACTAGATTGCCATTGTTTTCCATTTACATTAAATATACAATTGGGGCACAAATCATATATAATAAATAATATTCTGTACCTTACAGTATGTTTGCATATACAACTGAGATATCCAAACTAAGCATTTCAGCTATTACTGCACAATTACACTCACTATAGCCTGGTAAACAATGGTGTTAGGCATTGAATCTAGGTTAAGTTACAGTTAGAGGCTTGAAGGCAGATGGGGCAGAATAGGGTTCTAGTGAATATGGATGGAGACAGCATTATATTGGTTGCCTCTTTAACCTCTTTAAGCGCCCACCTTTACTAAGCCAAAGCTAATACCTTTGCTCATGGGAAAAATGACATTATACAAAATGTGGGCATTTACATTACACCCTTCTTTTGGCACCAGTGCCAATAATATTTGCTCCTGGTGTTCATTATGACTTTAAGATGTGTTTTGGTTTATCTGCTTCATAAATACAGGGTTTTATAATAAAAGTAATTTTCTGAAATATGGCAGTAACTTCTTCTTTTCTTGTCACCTTACAGCACTTTTGACCTGTCATTGTTATAATTGTAGCCCCCACCATGTCGATGTTGCTCAGAATGTTATATTCCAGATGCCAGCTATTTTGAGTTATTACAGTATATAATTGCAGTCCATAAAGCAAACTAATCAGAATGATAAAAAGGATACTTAGCGAAGCAAATGGCTTTTATTATGATTGAAAACATTGCTTAGGTGGTTGCTCATTAATTCAATCAATCTGTCCCATCAATAATTTGTCTATACTTGATTTTAAAGGAAACATGTAAGTAGTTATAAAGGACTGCATCTGAGCTAAGTGCAGAGATCTTTTACTTTACCATGCTGAAAATAAACATGCCTTTCTCCTAACCAGAGAAACTCAGTTGTGAATCAAGTGTCTGTCAGGGGAGCTATGTGCACAGAGCTGCACTTGCAAATGTTCATCTTACTCTTTCCAGAGCCACAGAGAGGAAATAGAATATTTTCTGCTTAACATACCCATGCAGCCTAAGTTTTCCCTTGTCTGGAATCATTTTGCTGAGTACAATCCTTCAGGGAGCCAATCTAGTTTACTATTACACTTTTACTACTTCCCGTACAGATATAATGGTGTGCAGTATCGTTGACAATTTGGCTAATTGTTAAAAAAAAAAAGGAGTAAAAAATCTCATCATTACTAAGGCCTCCTTGAAAAGAATAGTTTCCATGGGGAGACATCTAGCTCTTCTGTCTGCAATTTAATGTGTGTTTAATAAACAAAGAGAGAAATCCATTGCTGAAAACTTCCATAAAGGAATTACTGATAAAAGGATCTTTTGTTTGACTGATTAAATTCCCAGGCAGAAAGGGCTAATAAATGAAGCAATGCTTGTGCTGTTAATATTCTTTCTTAATGTGTTTTTTTTACTGGAGAAGATAAAACAATTTTATTTGAGATAGGTTAGAAAACGATTGTAGGCCTCAGGCACAGTTCATTCTGAGGTCAGACTTGATTGGCTGAGGCAGATGTGACTGGGGGGAGGTCAAAGTTCAACCACAGCTGGTGGACTACAGCTTGGACATGCCTGAAGCTGTTTTAGGTCCAATTATCATCTTCATTTATTCATTATACATACTTCTCATTGTGTTTATATGAAAACAGATTAAAAAGAAAAACTTACATTTAATCCAAAGTGTTGATCACAGAATAAGATGTCCACAGTTTTATGGTCTTGATGCACCATCTTTAACAGCTAATCATTTTGCTCTCAAAATATAAATTTTACGTAGTTTTTACATTGCTTCTTTTGAAAATCAGAGAGATTTTCAGGGCATAGATGTGCATAGAAAAGTAGCTTCTTTGAGTGGTTTTTAATAGGGGGGAAAGCATTTCCCTGGAGCTTGGATGTGAGTTTTAACACCTGTTGTCTAAGGCATATTAGTATATAGTTTTTTTAATTATATAATGCAGAAAATGTGAAATTATTTTAATTTTAAATTATTAGATTTTTAAAGATGCTGTTGTTTGTATCTTTATAGACAACATTGACAGAGCAGTGAAAAAATAAACAAGGACCCATAATTAACAAAAATTCCAATATAAGCTTTCTATGTTTCTAAGTTATTCTTCACTGTCCTACTCTTAGCAGTTGGTCTATTCATGTAGGTTTGGTGCCAGGTCTTGGCTTACATATAGTGATGGGCGAATTTATTCGCCTAGGTCGAATTCGCGGCGAATTCCCGCGATTCCCCGATGGCGAATAAATTCGCGAATCACCAGCGAAATTTCGCTTGGCGAAAATTCGCCGAAAACGAGTCGCGCGCCAGTCGCGCGTAGTTTTTGACGCGACGCGACGAAAACGACGCGCGATGAAAACGACGAGACGCGTCAAAGTTGACGTGACGCGCGACAAAGTTGACGCGACGCGCGACAAAATCGTCCCGCGACTCGTTTTGCAAATTTTTCGGCGATTCGCGAATTTCTCTAGAAATTCGCGAATTTTTCGGCGAAGCGAATCGCGGGAGATTCGCCCATCACTACTTACATAAACTTATTTGCATGACACCATCATCTCAATACAATATGGTCCCCAATCATAAGAGTTATGGGATGTTTGAGTCTCTACAAAAAGTGGATAACATACATTTAGATCATACTTTTCTTCTCAAATGTGCTCTTTTAAAATCCACAATGAGTGTACATATTAATCAGAGCTTCAGCGTATGAAGAAATCAGCAATGTAGCTTAAATGGATTGATCCAATTAAACTATGCTTGGATACCCAAAAGACAAGCATTATTGGTGGATCATTTGAATAATTTAAGAAACAATGCAAACATTTGCACCATGATATAACATGGTGAAAATTTGTCTTACAGTATTAGTAAGCCACAGCACCACAAAACAGTATTTTAAACAAAAATCCCTTAGGTTGAACATTTTTGCACACCAATAAATATGCTAAGCCACTTATTTAGTCTTGTTGAGCTCGCATGCATTTTTATGGGTTCTTGTTACTTGGTTATTAATGTAATAATACACCATGTAAATAAATTCCTTGAAATGTTTAGTATACAATATTGGTATAGGTTTTTCTGCACAAGCAACCATATTTAGCTTCATCATTGTTCAGTGATTTCATCCTTTGTAATGAAACAGCACTCTCAAATTAACAAGAAACATGGTTAAAAGTTTTTCCATTTTAAAAAGGCATGCCTTTTTGTTCTAATTTTGACCCTGACAAGTAATAACCTTGTTTTAGTCATTACAATAATGGGTATTTTATACATTCATAATAACATTGTTTAAAGCAGTGGTAAAGTGCATGATTCAAAGACAATCCAGATTTTTTTACCCACAATGCTGTATTTTTCCTAGAGTTTTAGTGTAATTGCATTTGCATGGTCAATTGCATCAATTGAAACTTATAGCAGTTGTGGCACATGTTTTTTGTCCTGTGTTTGTTTTTAATTGGTGCCACTTCTGGAGCACAGTGTTAATAACCACATTACTATTCTATGCACTTGGTGCAGGCCTGAACTGGTAATATGTGGGTTCTGGCAAATGCCAGAGGGGCTGCTATAAGTTGCCATAGAAAGTCAGTATTTAGTGGGCTGGTGGGGGCTGATTTGTCCTCTGTGTACCTGAAATGCCAGGGCCTATTTTGAGTCTCAGTCCAGACCTGGTCACTGGCTACTGATACATCCCACTAAGGGAACCTTGGAATTACCATCATATAATTAACTAGAGCAGACTGAAGAGGCACATTGGCATTCCCCACAAGTTACAAAGAAGCATGTATGAAGAAAGTACCTTTGTGTATAGTGCCAATGCTTACTCAATGTAGTGCTTTGCAGATGTGCTTGCATTCATAAATGAGCCCTTTAATGTGCGTTTAATGAAAAGTGAATGACTGAGCCTAACCAGTGTGCCAAAAAAGCATAGAATTCCCCAAATTAGGGGATCTCTGTAGCAGTAAAATATAGCATTGTGCATTTCTCAAATCAAACTCGATTTTCATCAAATAGATGATCTTGAGAAGCAACTACAAAGATTTCAAAAACATAGTCATTGATTGCATTGAAAAGAATATAGCACAGTGCTTTGATATTGTTTTACATGTGTTCCAGCTATAGACCGTCTGTTGTACAGGTTTAGAGTTACAATTACAAACACCTTTTAACAGTAAAACAGAACTTTTATAAATCCATTCATGTGAGAGTTAAGAGATGGTGATTATTTGAAAGAAAAAACATTGGGTCCTTTGAAACTCAATGGTAAAAAATTTTGTTTGATGTAAAAGGAATGTGAGCAGTGACAGTAAGATCAATGGCAGTATTTTCACTCAGTGAAGCATGAGAACCTCAGATAAGCGCAGTTAGTCAGAGAAATACTGACGGACATCACCCTTTTACGGATGGCATTTGGTCTCCAATATTGATCTTAACTGTCACTGCCAACAAAGTATATTGAAGCTACATCTGTGTTTAGATAAAGCTACATCAAAATCAATTTCTGCAGCAACAGGAAGGGTTAAACCCCTTGTCTTCTGCATTTGTGTTTATTGCATTTGTTACATTTCTGAAAGCCATTATAATCCTGTGCTGCCAGTCACAAACTAATCCATCATATTCTTCCACATTCTGCCTTAAGCTAAAACCCTTTGTTTAACAGCTGCCCATAAAGATGATAGGAAGCAAGAACCTCAACTTTTTAGCTTTACAGCATTCAGCACTAACAGCTTGATATATTTCTTTCATTAATCAAGTTGTTCATTTTTCTTAATAAAGAATCCACAGCTGCTATTCTTCTTATTGTTATATTTTATTAAAAGCTACTCCGTCTTCCAGATAGGGACCATGCTGACTATGCTGGTGTCCCACCATCTCCAGCACAGGGTGTGTTTTCTTTTTAAATGAACAGTTAGCTAAATGAAAAAAAAGAGAGTGTTCTCCTTATCAGAGATTACAGAGTAAAATGTGTGGGTCATAATTCAAAGAAAATATTTCTGGGAGTCTAGCTATCTAGCTACCATCCTAAGGGTAAGGCCAGAAGGGAAGATTTGGGGAGATTTGTCACCTGGCAACTAATCGCCTTTTCTTTGGGGTGACAAATCTCCCCAACCGCTTCCCTTGCCTTCCAGCTGATTAATGAATAATCGCCTGCACCTATTCAAACACGGCACTGATTTTTCCGAAGTCGATTGAAGTTGCCTCCTTAGGCAACTTCTAGCGATTTCGGGAAAATGTGAATTAAGGGTTGTGTTCGTTTCATTCAAAACTGAAAGTGAATATTGCTTTTGCTCATCAAATGCACAGCACATCTTATTGTCTGTGTATTTTGGCTTCTGTTTGTTTATTTTACTAGCAACAAGTCATGCAACTGCAATTTATCACCTAAAAATGATAAGGCACAAAACAAAGGTTGATTCAAAATGAATTTTAAAAAGCTAAAAGTGTTGAAACCTTGGAGATGTGCCAATCTCTTAATTGCATTTAGAAATACTTTTACTTTCAAATCAAAAAGTCAACGTCACAAAATAAGGAGGTATTTCTAAGAATCAAGAATATTCAACTTGTTTTATTACTTATCTACTTTCAAAACCCAGTAATATAAATACTCTGTGTTTGTTTTGTTTCAATTAATTTCTCTTTTATCATTCTGCTATAAAATAATAAGATTCATAAGTATGAGTGTAAATATGTTAATAAGATAGCAAATTATTAGAACAAAGGTACTAAATAAGTGTATTTTGAGAGCATGATAAACTGACAAGTTTCACATATTGGTTTAGATTAAATTCCTAATTCCAGATTTTCCCATACACTTCATTAATACTTTTTTTTTGGATAGAAAATGTTTTTTTCTCATCAAATCGACTCATTGGCACATTTTAGTTGAACATCTAAATCAAATTCTAATCAAATGTATAAAGCGATTTATAAGTTTCTTGAAATATGTTTATGTAAATATAATTTCAACACAAACATTGCTGAGGGAATACGTTTACCCTTTGTGTCTATCAAATTTTTGTTATTCATAGGCGTTGCTAGATGGTATTGCAAGAGAAAGAGGAGTAAACTCTAACTAAAGGGTAAGCATTTGTTGGAAATATACAACTAGCTAGGTTGAGGAAATGTTATATCTCAGACACCCTTGGAATCACAGTGGCTACTGTTAGCTTGTGATAATGGTGAATAAGGCAGCAGAGTGCCCCACAGTGCAGTACCCCATTAGGTACCACATTATTGTATACTTTTGAGGGAATGAAAGTTGTTGGTCCCCACCTTAACTTAATTCTTGATGAGGTAGCAGTGTTCATTAAATATGATTAGTTAGCAGGCTAAGATAATCCACCCCTCTAGAACAGGGTTCCCCAACCGATGTTTACTAGTGAGCCACATCCAAGAATTAAAAAGTAACACAAGCATGAAAAACTTTTTGGGGGTCCCAAATAAGGGCTCTGGTTGGATTTTTGAAAGCCCCCGTGTAAACAGGTAGCCTATAGGAGGCTCTCTAACTGAAACTATAACTTGATTCTTAATGTTCACTTAAAAAATCACATACTGTAGATTTTAGCTGAAATAATATATGGTATAATATAATAACAAAACATCAATTACACGAAGCTGCATAAATAATAAGGTCCGCACAAATGAATCAGGCAGTCGATCGCAGTTTTTTCTTAAGATGTCAAATGTTACCTTCTGTCCTTATACAGTATATACCTGCATCAGAATTTTGTTTGTACACTATAATTCATGATGTTGTACAGTATTTGTGTCAGTAACAGCTATTTTTAGAGATAAGGCTGATATAACATTTCCTGTGCACAGCCCATTAGCATATCACATTACCAATCACACTCATATGCAGTGCTACATATTCATAAGGACACTGCTCCATAAAGAGAAAACAAGATTATATTTTTATATGAAATGTGTTTAGAGGAAAGAAATATGATCATTGCCTGATAAATGGCTTATTTTACTTTGAATATCCATCAAAATGCCACACATAAGTAGAAAATGATCATGTCTCAAAGACAGCAGATCATGATTAATTAGTGAAGGGATTTGCAAGTTGTATGCCAATGTGCAGAAACATAAGATTATTCTGTCTAAACTCTAAAATAAACGAAAAAGAATGCACATAACACACAGGAGGCTGTAGTCTGCTGCTTGATTTGAACATTTCAGGCTCTTTTCCCCTGTGTTTGAAATGTTCATTCTGAAGCTGGTAGGTTTGCAGAATTCATAAAGGTTCTTGCATCCAAACATGCTCCTGCACTTTCACATAGTTGCCTGCTTCCTCTAATGGTACATCCTGAAGCTGCCACCACACTAGACTTGGCAGTAGCTCCAGAGTTCACACAGCGGGTTTAGTCAATAGGTGCACCCAGTGAGACAGATGCAAAAATCATGTTGTGCAGGTGCATCAGAAGTAATGCAACCCCACTCTGAAAATGCTAGATGCATCTTGCACATGATTTTCAATAAAAAAGCAAGAGCTTACATATTGCATATACAACTCTGGCACCCAATGAACCAATGGGACGTGTTAAATTTCCTCTCATAGGTTTAATTATACTAGAATGTCCAGCATCCAGCTCTCCAGATGTCACTCATATGCTATTCCAAGCATCCCTGCTGCTTCTTAATTCTGCTGTCATAAAGACAAATCTTGATTGCTACTGATCCTTTATTCCCTTCTCTCATAAACACACTGGTAATATACAGTATGTTGTAATTTAATTTAGTTGGGTTCTACTCAGTTATTTTATAAGGGAATAATGATTGGGGCCTTTTTTCTGACTCTTTGGGGATATATTTTAGGTTCTTCACTTATTTTGTGATCTAGTGAGCAGGGTTTTTATTTAGTCAACCCCACTTAGTTTTACTTTACTCTTACTTTATTCTCTCCCTCTTTCTTAGATTTGTATCAAACAATAACAGGTTATCTATTTAGAGTACATTGGCTGCCTGTAGCTTTTGTTTTAGTGATGATCAGACCTCAGTGTTATAATATCTTTTTTAAACACATTGAAAAACTAAACTATGTCATTGATGGGCAAAAAGCTGTATGTGTTCCACTGGTTTAGATTTTGACAGTGAGAGTTTAAAAATCATGTTTTGCATGTTTCACTTCCCTTTTGCTCCTATTTTACAAGCTCCTTCCTTTAAAAGTGGAGACTTATATGAAGTAGAAAACAAAGATAACATAGTTATATTCATTATAATGCAGTGATTTGTAGTATCCCTACCTTTCTACGGCAGCAAATTTTTGTCACATTATGCACTGCTATAGTTTGCATTTAAGAAATAAACTCAAAGATAAATAATTAAATAGAACTACAGAAAACTGTATTTTGTATTTTATTTATTTAAATATTTTTTTCTGGCCTGGGGCTCCTTTCAGGAAAAAAATTCACTGGCCTGAGGATCTTTCTAAGGGAGTACTGTGCTATCATCTTACTTCTGTTCTGAGGGAGCCAGGATTGAGTTTGTGCATGCAAAGTATTGTAAAATTTGTTTGATTTTACTACATGGTGCATATACAAGGCTACACCTGCATACAGGATCCCTGGGAATTAGTTAGTTAGACGTAAGATGGTTAGAAAGATTGTCAGGCCAGTGCATTTTAAAAAAGGAACTCCAGCCCAGTGAAAAAAGCTATTTAATTACTGGGGGATTTCTGAACCCCAGTAAATTAGCATTTCCTTGACTTAAAAAAAAGTATTCTGATATCATAATTTTGGTATTATATTTGCACCAACAAATGGATTCTCTGAGATCCAGACCTTATAAATAAATGCTGAACTTCTGCTGTTCCTCCAGAATAGGTCATACCTTTCATGTAAGTCACAGGTATGACTGGGATTCTGCCTCGATTATTACACAGATTCATGCTCTTGGTGAAAGCCTCTCAAGTGACAATGTTATTGGAGCTTGCTTCAGCATTTTATGTAAAAAGAATAAGGAAAAGGGAAGGAAAGATCACAAAAGGTTTGCTTGATTAAAAGGATTTAATATATATTGATTACATCTGGGCTAATTATTATTACTGTAGTTGTTATTGTTATCATCTACAGTGCATTATTGCTAATTAATTATTTTGGTATTGTAAATCAAAAATCCATTTTCCATCCATTTAATGTTTAGTTGGCCTTCAGTTCGGTAATAGAGAGACACAACACAAAGCTCTTTCACTCGCTGCTTAGCAGCACTTTGTCTCATCTCCCACACTGTACGTTGCCGACAACAATTATTGGCCTTGTAAATTCAGCAAAGTGTCGTTAAGGCTGTTGAACAGGATGCAACAACAGGATGTGGGCGAATGTGACTCACTCCTACCTACTATTTCTCTTTTGCAACCCACAGACTTGTTTACCCGATTAAAACTGAGTTAGACAAAAGGAGTACTAAAATATTTAACCCATATTTTCTCTGGATGGGTGTCCCTCGAATGTATATCAAACAAGCATTACATTGGATCAGATCTTTCAGATTTTGTTCTGTTTTACCATTGCTACATTAGACAATACTGAATACAGAATAATTTACAAGCTATAAGGCAATAAGGTAGTTTTCAAAAGGGTTTTTAATAAGGTAATTTTCAAAAAGCCTTACTGATTTTTTGAACAGTTATATATATATATATATATATATATATATATATGTGTGTGTATATAAACAGAAATGCTGTGTATATCACCCAGATATCTGAACTACTGTTTTTAAGTGTGTATTTTTGCAGTGAATTGATTTTTCATGGGTTTGCAGCTATCTGTAATAGCCAGAAAAGGGGGCCTGGTTTACTGGAGTGGTGAGTGTTGGGCCGAATCCTACTCCAGATGGACAGTCTGGGTCTGTCTGACAGCTGACAGAAGAAAAGGTGTTTTCTCTCCTTAAGTAGGGCAAGTGGTTGTGTGTCTCTCTCTCTCTCTCTCTCTCTCAACCCTGGGGAAAAGCAGACACCACAGGCCTGTTAGAGAGCCAGATGCATGTGAGTGTGTTGTGCTATGAAAACTGTTCCCTTTAGGTACTGGAGATTAGGTTCTCACCTAGTTAGTTAGAACAGTGATCCCCAACCAGTAGCTCGCGAGCAACATGTTGCTCTCCAACCCCTTGGATGTTGCTCCCAGTGGCCTCAATGCAGGTGCTTATTATTGAATTACTGGCTTAGAGGCAAGTTTTGGTTGCATAAAAAACAGATGTCCTGCCAAACATTCTCTCCTGTAGGCTGCCAGTCCACATAGGGGTTACCAAAAAGCCAATCAGAGCTCTTATTTGACATCCCCATGGACTTTTTCATGCTTGTGTTGCTCCCCACCTCTTTTTTAAATTTAAATGTGACTCACGAGCAAAAAAGGTTGGGGACCCCTGAGTTAGAAGCTAACTGTATAGCTAGTGCAGGACAGACAAGGTTCTTGTTTTTATTTTTGTTTGTTTTGATACCCACGCCTGCCAGCTAGACAAATAAAAACTGGTTATGGCCAGTTCCACATTACCACTGAGTACTGAATGGAGGTGCCATTGTTTAAATAATTTTATTGTTAAAATTGTTACAATGTTCAAAACAATAGTTCTGATAATAGCAAGATAAATATATTACTATACAGATAGTAGATTCTGTTAAAAAAATTGCAGCACCTTTTATGTATTAACCTGCATTTATAAAAATAAAGAAAAAAGAAAAAGCTTTCCCTCTTGTATTTCCTACAGTACTGTGGTTTCTGAAAGAACTACACAAAATAAATGTCTAGAACAGTAATGGTTGCCTGTAGTTGCAATACTTGTTGCTAAGCTAAAGGACAGGACTTCAAGCTTTCCTTCATCTCTTTAAGGATTCCTCTGGAGAGAATACTCATGGATAGAAGTTTAAAAGATGATTTAGTGTACTGGCAATACCCAGGAGGGTTTATATTTAAAGGTTACCACAAAGAGGTCAAATATGATGTGGAGGTGAAATTTTGACTCTGCAGATGTAATGTACACCCAGTGGAATAATAAGAACCTGTTTAATGCTTTAGCTTTGCGATTTTGTGTTTCTGGTCTGTTTAGCGTGCTGAGGGGTTAATGATGACATGATATGTTAGACCTGTGTTATAATAGCAGTTTGTAATTCACATAACATTATTTGCTCTTCAGGTTGTACCTATTGTCCCTGTTCTTTTTCACTTTTATCACACCATAGGTTCTTTGTACCCAAATGACTAGCATAAGTATTTTTGCATCAGTTATTATGACATAATAAATAATCGTATAATCTATGACACTATCATGAAACTACTATTATTAGTCTGCCTGATGAGGTTTATTTTTCATGGCTTGTTTGTTTGTCTTGTATATGAACAACAGTGTTTGAAATCAGGTCACTTTAGTAAATAAATATAGACTGCATACAAGGAATATGCAGGTTTAGCTAGACTGTAGTTTCAAGCAATCCCTACAACAAGAACTACATTTTACAGCATCTCCTTCCCCACTTGGCCTGGGTGGGATTCTGGAATTTGTAGCTCAGTAAAAGCTTGATTGATAAAAAGGGGTATATATAATTTGTTCTGGAAAGCTTTATTTCATTGTTATATAATGTAGGTCAACATTAATAGCCCCCATATACAATAAAAGGAACTCAGTTTGCCATGGTGTTTTGTTACATACCCCAGCAAGCAGTAGTAAATGATCTAGTTTATGTTTAGTTTTTTTATTAAAAGCATAAATGTTTATATAATCTTCATGGAGAGCTGTGCTTCTTTCTCTGTATAGGAGGATTCTTATTGACAAGACCAGTATAGATTTCCATGATCACATGTGCCAAATGCGTATATGTGCTTTTCCAGAACACACAAACAAAATTTGTAAAAGGCACTCCCCTAAAAAATGCACATGAGCTCAGATTAAGGACTAGGGGGAACTTTGGGTCACAATGAAACAAGATAATGCTCCACTGAGCAAATCCTTTGCATATTAGAACTGAGCTTAAAGATTTATTTCAGGGACATGGGGTTACTGTAATGTTTCTACCATACTATAGGTCTCCATCAATAGGCCTTGGGACATTGATATTATTAATAATATTAACCTTGGAAAGTAGCAGTTCAATAGTTCTTGTACAAAAGTCTCTCTACTGTAGTCAAAAACAGTTCTCAGTTTATTTACAGGAAAACGTTACCCCCTTTATTTTTTAAAATGCCAAATTTCTATTTATGATTACCCAATGGCACATACTAAAAAGTATATTATTATGAAAATGGTTTATTTACATGTAGCAGGGTTTTACATATGAGCTGTTTTATGCAATATATTTTTTACAGAGACCTACATTGTTTGAGGGGTGTAGTTTTCCTTTAAAGAACATCAGTTTATGATTTGTTCTGACCAGCCGTTATTTTCATATGTTAATGTACAATGAAGGACTTTGTCATTTTGCCTCTTTATGTCTAAAATGTCCATTTCTCCATTTACATATACATACAGGGGTGTCCAAACTGCGGCCCGAGGGCCAAATGCGGCCCGGGGTGGATATAAATGCGGCCCAGCTTGAAACGCTCAGTTCCTGAGAAAATGTCATGTTGCAAAGGATATAGGAGGAAAGGGGACTCTGCACATTGCCCAGTTAGTAATAATAATATAATAAGTCTATTTAATATCCAGGTGCCCCTTATTCCAGTGTATAGCTCCATCTGGTTATATAACTGGTATTGTAGTATTTTTTTGTGTTTATTTTCTTTTCTTTTACAAATCAAAAGTTTTGTGTATTTCATGTGTGGCCCCCATACAATTTTTCTTCTTCCAATGTGGCCCTTGAAGCCAAAAGTTTGGACACCCCTGCATTACAACAATGTAGACTGAAGTGTGCTGTATGATACATTCAGTATATAGCCATACATTACAACAATCCAATAAAAAATCTGACCAAATTAGAGTACACTTAAATCTACTTCAGCAAGGCCCATTACTCCCCAGACATTTCCCCAATGTATTGAAGCCTTGTCCACTTTTTTTTGGTAAACCCTGCATCTGCAATATGGGACTGCCCCACCTGAATAGGGATCATTAACAGGTATGAATTCAATATTATTTGCGGTATATTGAATTATGTGCATGCCATTTCATGGCTGCTAGGTGGTGTTCGTATATCAAACTGCAGAATCTGTGCCAGTTTTTAGTTCCTTACAGAGAACAACATTTTTGCATTTAAATCAGTGTGGCACACAATATTTCCTGACATGTCTTTTCTAATGAAGAAAACTGCTCAAATAATGTATACTGCTTAATGAATCAGTTTATTAGCAGAGTACATCTGCTTTATATTACATAGAGACAAATTAAAGAGGCTTTTATGATGCTCTGAAATTGCCTGTTAAACAAAGTAAGAATTAATACAAAATAAATTACATTCTCTTTGTGCTGATTCTATCCAGCTGCACCCCTGCCTTGAAAGCGACATTTAGAAAGAACACAAATTAGTAGATAATTTCCAAGTGACATCTCCATGCAATTGCTAAGTCCTCTACAAATCCATATTAATGTATGTATCTTTATTAGGTTAGTAATTTGACTATTGAGAACCTGCCATAATGGTATCTTTAATATGGAATGCTTTACAAGCTTTTATAGCAGGCAGGGCTATAAATGGTCATGCACAAGATGGGTTTCTACTTTATAGTAATACAAGCTCATTAACAAATGCAGTGCAGTGCAGTGTGCAAAGTGCAATTTCGGGAACAATTTGCCATGTTTTTTTCCCACAGTTCCAGCCTTATTACATCCTCATTTATGTTAATAGATGGTTTGAAAGGTCAGCTTTGCATGTTGCCCTGCTGTAGACAGCATATAAAATAAACCTTCGGTAGGGTGCAAAAATAGTGGGGCTTATTCATTAGATGAACACATTGTTATCTTGCTTCACACTATATGATTCATGAGATGAGGCATGAGATGGTAATATCAATTTGAAAACGTCATGACATACTAGCCCTGGCATTAACCTTTACTCTGCAAAGTATGTGCTGCAGCATTAATCATTGTTCAGAATGCTTGGTCACTCCTCTGGCAACATATATGACTGGTCACTTGTCTTCTCCATTCAGTCTAGCAGGTAAAAGCATGATACAATATATATACAGTATATATACAGTATATATATATATATATATATATGGTGCACACATGATGCATATGATTGTTCCATTAACATGTTGATATAATAAGATATATAGAAATCATGCATACATTTCCTTTTAAAGTTTAATTAAATTTTGCCACTGTCATGTATGTAGGTTCCTCCCCTGTGTAAACCGGTTAATGTGTCATTTATCTGTAGACATTTAATTGCAATAGTTGACTTGTAGGCCTATATGACATTAACCAAAACTTATTTCTCCTTAGAAGTTGTTTGTCTCTCCCTTATTCCCTCTCCCATTCATGTCCAATGAAAATAGAATGGTCTAGTCACAGTACAACAAAGCAAACATTCAAGATATTTTATTTACAATCCTACTTCTGATCAACCATGCGAGGAATTAAGTCAAATAATTGGTACAGTGGCACATCTTAGTAATGAAATATTACCTACCAGCAAATATTAAAGACATATCAGAAATCTTTCTTTAGCAAAAACAGCTACAGGAGTCATATTGCCTTAATATATTTATGCTTACACATTTGAACAATAGCCTATTAACTTTCATGACACCATCAAATGAATCCCATCAACACACAGAAAATCAATGTTTGGAGAAGGCCTCAATAAAACATGTTCCCTGCTCTTGCTCTAGACTATTACTTTCCTAAGACAAATTGCATGTTTTAAAATGGTGTGAATGAATGCAATTAGGTGGACCTTCACTAAGCTGGACAATGACACTGAATAATTTATCAATACAATAAAGTTGTAATGTGGATACAGTTGAAAAGCCACTGGGAAAAGTTCACTTTATTTTGTACAGACTGTTCTATGATCTGACTTTTAGACTTGTCCTGTTAACAAATCCAGTAATATCACTGCTCTTTTATAAAGCTCCTTTTTAAATTAGTTACATTTTGTCAACAACACAATTTATTATTTTTCAGGATTACCTTTGTGGAGCAACGCCAATTTCCATGACAGATTCAGAAAGCTATGTCTTCCCAGAATAGTGGCACTACGTTCCTCAGTAAAATTACTGTGGGATATGTAGGGACTGTATAAATTGGGGATATTAATAGCAATAATAATAGTAAGAGACATTAGATTATCTACTAGGGATGCACCGAATCCACTATTTTGGATTAGGCGAGCCCCCGAATCCTTTGCAAAAGAGTCGGCCCAATACCTAATTAGGTGTGGGAAGGGGAAAACATTTTTTACTTCCTTGTTTTGTAACAAAAAGTCATGTGATTTCCCTCCCTGCCCCTTATTTGCATATGCAAATAAGGATTCAGATTAAGTTAGGCCAGGAAGAAGGATTCGACCGAATCCGAATCCTGCTGAAAAAGGCAGAATCCCGAACCCAATACTAGATTCGGTGCATCCCTATTATCTACTCACAACTCCAGTGTAAACTGTGAAGTTTATTATCCACTACTCTAGATATCAACTGAATGCCTGAGTGCAATAGGTAGGTCTAGCTGCTTGGTTTTCGTTTTTTCAGTCTTCACATGTATAAGCAATGAAAGAAAGCTCACTGTCAACCAGATATAAGCAAATGCACTATTTTGTACATGACAATGTTACAATCATCAGGCAGAATGTGTTTATGGGCCATTCACTGACACATAAGGAGCTATTATTGCATATGTCAATACAATGAAATCAATTTTGCACATAAAAACAAGTATTTATTATAGGCCTAACATGTTACAGTTACAAAAATTAACAATGGGGCACAAATAGCAGTATACTAGGACACAAAGGGGGTTATAAAATAAAAGACTCATTTACAAACTTCACACAGTGCAGAATGATGAACATATATGACCTGCCTGATTAATAAACCTTAATAAGAGTGGTGAATTTAATGTACAAACAGAATTGTGAATTTTTATTCGTACTGTGACTGTCCATAGGGGCTTTTTAAATATGGTATAATTGCAAATATTTTTTCACACACTGCCAGAACTTTGGTGGCGGACAAACTATTTGGAAAACAGTTTGCAAGATTGAATTACTTTCAATGTTATTTTCACACATAACAACCTCTCACAGTCACAAATAACCATGTCATTTGCAAGCCATTTACAAATATTTTTGCACAATGCGAATTCACAAAAAATGGAAAGATGGGCACAGCAGTGCAATATTTCAAGGTTCAGGAAAAAATACAATACAACTTGTACCTTATATACAAACAATACTGCAAGGATGCTAATACAGCAAAGTCTCAGTATAATTCAAAGGTAAATTATTACAATTAATACAAGAAGTTTACAGTATCTTGAAAGTATTACTTTGTGCTAGAAAAGCATTGTAGTAGCTGTACAATGTTTTTACTATTATAGCATAACAAATACAGGTTTTTTTTCCTTTTTTAAAAAACAATTTAATAGTGCTTACCTTCACACAAGGTCTCATTTTATCTTTATGAGTGTGCACACCAATGCCTAAGTGAGTCTTTGCTGAACAGCTGCATGGCCCCCCTGTGGCTGGAAGAGCAGCAGCTCAACATCTTTACTATAGTAGATCTGTAAAGCACATCTAGCATATGTTGCCTACATTGGAGGATTTGTGGTTTGGTTTATTAAACCCTAGTGATCTTTAACAGAGCTTATTGTTCTGCACTTATGTTTTATCACTATAATATGTTTACAGTAGGAACTAAATACAGTAAACAAATACAGTCAATAGTAGTTTCAAGAAAGGATCAGGTGCTTTTGAGTCCATTAGAAGATATGGGTTGCTGCATTGGTAAATACAGTAAATAGTATTTTCCAGGGTCGGACTGGCACATTCAGGGCTCACCAAGTTCCTTGGGGGCCCCTTGCGCATGTGCAAAAGCCTATGTGCTGTGCGCATTGCAAATGTCTGCACACAATGCACACGTGAGAAATCCTGCCCTCAAATGCCCAGTAAGAACTCAAATTCAACTATTTTCCACCTAAAACCTGCTGAGTTCATGTATAATCAATGGGAGAGGTCCAGGGACCAATGTGAACATGTCAGTAGCCTTCCTGACATTTAAGTTTGTTTGGAGAAAAAACTCAAATCGAGTTAAGTCGAATTTGATTCATGTTTTCGAATCAATACATTTTGTGCGCCTTTTAGATATTAGATTTTTTTTATTAAATAACCCCACAATCTAATTTCTAGTATATTCAAATATAAAGGAGTTTAAACTCACATGAATTCGTACTTTGATAAATGTGCCTCAGACTATTCATAAAACTTCTAGTATTTTTCGTTTCTTAAATTATGAACATCTTCTATGGTGGCTGCTTTTGTTAACATTAAAACAGAGCAGTTAGAATAGCCCTTACTATTAGATATTTTCTTTGCTGTTTTCTGTTTTGTAATTCATTATTGTTTTTCTTGGGTTTGTATAGTTAGGTATTCTCTCTAGTCCCTCTGTAAAACACAAATGATGAATTTGGTCAATTGTTCAATAAATAAATAACCTGCCCAGATGTATTTAATTTTCACTGGAAGAAGAAAGGGCCTTAAAATAAAACTACTTTGCATTTTTATGAAATCTAGAATAGGGATAAAAAAAGAAAATGGTTACTGCACACTTGCATTTGCATAACAAAGAACTGGGAGACTGATGAATATCATAAAGACCCCCTTTACACTTTGGCATCATGCAAAATCTGTGTTTAAAGGTGAAACACCTTTGTGTACAGTTATTGTTATTTTTTGTAGTTATTTCAAATTTATAAAATTCAAATTTCTAAGTAATTTGGGCTACTTCGACTATCGAATAGGACCAAATTGAACTTGAATAGAAAAAATTTGAAAATTCCCCTTAAAATCCTTGGGATTCACCACTTCGCCACCTTAAAGCTGTTGAATTCCATTTTAGCCTATGGGGGACCTCATAGAACCTGTCCTGAAATTTTTTCAAAGTCCTAGAAATTCAAAGGATTTTGTGCAAAAGTGTTCGAACGATGCGATCGAAGGATTCAAACGATTTTTTTTTATTTAAAATGGACTTATTCAATTCAAATAGGTCCATTTTCGATTGAAAAAGTCCTTTAAAAAAAATTAGATGGTCGAATCTCTATGTTTTTATACTTCGAAATTCGCCCATTAGTAAATCCCCAGAATTTAACGCAATTAAACTCCACAAGTAAATGTATATGGGATTTTAAGGGTTGTTAAGAAATGTATTCAGAATTGTTTTATAGAGTTGTTTTTTATAAATATATTCAATGTTGTTTTATTTCCTCTTTCAAAACCA
Source organism: Xenopus borealis (assembly GCA_024363595.1). Taxonomy (NCBI): domain Eukaryota; kingdom Metazoa; phylum Chordata; class Amphibia; order Anura; family Pipidae; genus Xenopus; species Xenopus borealis. Next base: position 74,406,924 of record CM044435.1, on the reverse strand, counting down.
AAAAGAGAAAAAAGGCACACTACCACATAAAATAAAAACCACTGTTTATTATAAAAAAAAAAAAATCAGGTGGCTGCTGTGTGATGGATACCTAATGTGTTTCGGGAACACCCCTTAAAGCGGACCTGTCACCCACACATAAAAAGTTGTATAATGAAAGACCTTTATAAATTAAACATGGAACTTAAATTATTTTCTTCATTAAAGCATCTCTACTTGTTATAAATGTGTTAAAATATCCGAGCTGTCAATCAAATATTACATGCCCCGCCTCTATGCCTGTGGCATAGAGGTGGGGCAGTCAATTACTTTCACTTTCCATTCAGCTCTCCCCACATTCCCCCTCTCTCCTCACACTCTAGATTGCCTAGGGCATTGCACATGGGCATTAGGTCTCCCCTTCTGGAGTATACACAAAATTTTGGGGGGATACAAAAATTGTCTTAATAACAATATCCACAAAATGGCTGCTGCCTGCTTTCTGTGATTTTGTAATTCCAAGACTGAAGGAAACAAAATTTCAATAATAAATATAATGTAAGTAAGTTTATATTGCTCAACTAACTTGATTTAAAAGGCATTTGGAATTATTTCTTAGGGTAACAGGTCCCCTTTAATCATAGGCTAGAGTCTGTATTGTTTTGCAAACCCTTGCAAATTATTTCCTCTTTCCAATTCTAACCTGGTTCGTTTATCGATAGTTAATTTGTTGTGTAGTTTTTTTATTTACCTTTCTTTCTCTCTGAAACACCATACCATTAAAGTGGACCCATCACCCAGACACATAAATCTGTATAATAAAAGTCCTTTTCAAATTAAATTTTTATTAAAGCATTCATAGCTGTTTTAAAGGGCACCTATTGGGGTAAAATGATACCCCCAACCAAAAGTGCGGGCTGATAGAGCCCGCATTCCGGTTGGGGGTTTCACTGTTTTTTTTAAAAAAATATGCCCCTCGCAAGCGCTTGCGAGCGACCATCTCTCCATAGGCTAGCATGCGCAGAATGAAAAAGCGGCCTCAATTCAGGCAGATTTTCATTCTGCGCATGCGCGTGACGTCATTAAGACGCGCGCCTATGGAGATACGGCTGCTTGCTCCGGGAGCTCCCTCCCGGAGCGGGGCCGCTAGCGCTTGCGAGGGGCATATTTTTTTTTAAAAAACAGTGAAACCCCCAACCAGAATGCGGGCTCTATCAGCCCGCACTTTTGGTTGGGGGTATCATTTTACCCCAATAGGTGTCCTTTAAGCTCATTTAAAAATCTCAGCTGTCTCTCAAATATTGTCTGCCACTCCTCTATGCCTTACTTTCACTTTCCATTCAGCACTTCCTAGATGTCACTGCTCCCTACACATCCCCCCAGTTCTCTTAACCATTTAATTGTGTAGCCAGGACATGGGGATAGACATTGGGTCCCCCATTCTGGTGCACAAACAAGATTCTGAGATGATGCAAGGCTTGCCTTAATAACAGTGTCCACGAAATGGCTCCTGCCTGCTTGCTAGAATTATGAATTCCCAGACTGAAGAAAACAAGATTAAAATAATTTATATAGCGTAATTAATGTTCATTTTGCTTGACTAATGTGATAAAATAGGATTTTGAATGTTTTTTTGGGGTGACGGGTCCACTTTAAAATTGTGTGTGTTATGCATGAATTTATACAGTATGTACAGCATGTGTGAGTCTGTTATAAAGTATGATTAATTCTCTCATTTTTTCTCTCATTCTCTGTCCTGTTTTCTTTATTCTGTTATAATTTATCCTTTTTTTTCCATTTCGCTTTCTTTTTACATTTCACAGTGCCCTCTTCCTCTTTTGCTCATGACTAATAGGAAGGCCTTAGCAGGGAAAATATGAGAGGAAAGTGGGTCACGTTTGATCCATGGTCTAAAAAGGCAGAGGAAGATGAACTTGGATCATTAGTTTCTGTAGGTGAATACATCAGATCATTTATAAAAAGCAAGCAGAGAAAATGTTCTGATGGCTTTGCTACATGCTGGAAACAGTAATTGGTGTTGTTTCAGCACGATCGCTACAAAATTAAAAATGCCCATTTGTCAACACATACTCAGAACACTGAGAGTATAATATGACAGTTTGGTTGGGTAACCTTTCTTCCAGCTCCCAAGAAATAAATAGCATACATTAACTGCCATCTTTGCAAATAAGGTCATTAAAAAAATTGGAAATGTTTGTCAATATAACAGTGGAATATAAAAAAGATACCTTCATTGTTCTATGTTTGTTGAAAATCTCATTTATAATAATTTACCACTGAGAATTATTGACTCCTGCATTGTGCAGAATTAACAGTTAGAATATGCTGGTTTAAAGATAACTATCTCCCTGGGGTATCCTTTCCATATTAAACAGTAAGTGAAGTCCAGTAATATACCTTAGCGTGTGATTTCTGTTGATTTACAAGGCAATTATTATATAACATGAAAATTACTAACCCCCTGGCTTTAATCTTCATCAGTAAAATTTGCATTTAATGAACAAAACAAGAAATTGTACTCTCACCATCACTCTCACTGTAAAGGCATTTTTTTGTAATTATCTCAGGTATTGTGAACAAGGGGTGCTGAATAGATTGTAATATGTTCCAAATGAAATGCCTGTATAAATATATGTATGATACTCCCCATTGATATTATATTTAAAAAAAAAGATTCTCAGTAGTGATGAGCAAATATGTCCTGTTTCACTTTGTTGAAAATTTCCACAAAAACTACCAGAAATTTTGCAACACAAAGAAAATTATAGAAACTCATTGAAGCTAATGGGTATTTTTTCACAGCATTTTATTCTAGGCAAAGTCATTGCCCATTTTTTCAATACAACTGTTTTTGTGCAAAACAAAAGCGTTACAACTATTAAGTCTATAGATGTGTTTCAGCTGTGTCTTTTTCTGAGCAAAATACATTGGAGTTATTTATTTTTATTAAATGGTGGCCTGGTATCCCAATGATTGATAGATAGATAGATAGATAGATAGATAGATTAGATAGATAGATTAGATAGATAGATAGATAGATAGATAGATAGATAGATAGATAGATTAGATAGATAGATAGATTAGATAGATAGATAGATAGATAGATAGATAGATAGATAGATAGATAGATAGATAGATAGATAGATAGATAGAGATGCAGTCACTTGGATTTGTAAGTTAAATGCGTCGTGACTCAGGGCTAATTGAAGAAACTGTGTTATCCAAAGTTATCTTAACTCATTTAATGCATGTAACCTTTTCATTAGCTTACCAAAGCCCCATTGTTTTCAATGGTGAACTCTTTAATTGGATGGGATGCTGTGACACAATATTCTGTGCTAAGTGGGATAAATGAGATAGATGAGTTAAGTCACGACACATTTAACTTACAAATTCAAGTGACTGCATCTGTAGATAGATAGATAGATAGATAGATAGATAGATATACAGCTGTTTAATACTACTATGTATTAATAATAACATTAATTTTAGGTACAGGTGCAATAACTGAAAGCAGACATAGCATTGCTGTGAACCAACTATTACACTTGTGAATTTCTATTGGTGGACCTTCATTTAGACATAAATACAATTCCTCCTTTTTTAACTTTATTTTTAAAATGTTCTAAATTGTGAATGTATTGTCTTATATATATGTAAAAAAAACACAAATGGGCAACCATACCAATATAATCACATATGTGTGCACCTGTGTTTAAAATCTTATTACACATATAAAAATAAATGATAGCAAAACAGTGAACTTTTCTATAAAAGCTTCTCTACAGGGCAATTTATCCACTATAAACTGTAAAAATGTTTTACAGTTTTGTAGGAGGATTAAAGATTTGAAGTCCAGTGTAATATAAATTGCTATTGTAAAGATATATCTTGGTACAGAATATTATTGGTTGATGTTAAATTTTAATTCACTTGTGTTTAAAGCCAGCATTGCAGAGAAACAAGCTAACATTTATTGCTGTTTGCAGAAAGGTTTAATGATGAGTAAGCAGTACAATATCTTTGTTGTTGTGGACCTGAAAATGGATTTAGAGAATGTTAAATAAAGGTTTTAGAGAGACTATAAAAACATAGATAGATACACAGACACAGACCAATTTAGTCCTGCACTTCATAGCACAGTCAGACAGAATGAAATTGGAATCTCTGCCTAAAACCGTGTAGAATTTGAACCACATTTTGACAACTTCCACTAAGGATTAGAGCTGATTTGCAAGGCATGATTAATGACATACCAAGCTAAACCATGTTCTATTTGCATTGCACTGCTGTAGCTATCTTAAGAACTGTGTTATTGTAGAATGGTATGTCAGTGCAACAAGAAAGGCTAACATTATCCATGTGTCACATGTGGATCAATCTTATTCATGCTGACCATTGCCATAATGGAATTCCTTATTCCCTTACCAGCTTTATTACAAATGCAAAAAAACTCTGCAGAAGATTGTCCCTTAATGCATGCAATCTGAACCTTTATGTGAGCAGTTCTTATTTATTAACTGGGCTTGTAATGTACAAGGCCAGTTACAGATAACCCACTGTTCACTTTTTCCTGATACATGTGTGATAAAGTAAATGAGAAATAACAAACACAGAGAAACGTGGTGTTCAAAGCTAAGATGTCACTGTCCTTTCATGTAGGGGTTTTAGCCTGCTAAAAACATATCTTCTTATCTACTGTTATGGTTTTTCCTAATTATACACAAAATAAAAATACAAATGAAAAAAAAAATCTGCAAAAGTACATTTGGCCTCCTCTAGCTGTAAAAATATATCTCACAATATGGGGCAATAACAGCTGTTTACAAGCATATTTTAATTTATATAATATATGCTAGAAGTTTAATGGGTGGAGTGACCCCAGTGAAAACCCACTTACAAGTCAGAATTTTTCATACAATATATTTTAGGCGATCATAAAGATATTGCATCTCACATGTTCAAATTTTAAATGCATTAAAACAGTTCCCAGCCAATGGGCCTAAATCCTCTAAGGCCTTCTTAAGTAGTTTATTGAGCATTACTTCCTCTCCTCTCAGTCAACGGTTAACCAGAGCACCAATGCTTATAGGGAAGTCAATGCTCATAGTGAAATTCTTTGTTTGAATCTTTTCTATTATCCAAAATCCGATTACTAAAAGGTCTAAAATATGGGAATATGGCCCAATTTAAATCATTTTTAATTGTTAATGAAACAGTTTATTTAAAAGAATGTGATAAATATCTAAAAATCTCAATGTTCTTGATGCTTTGATGCAGATACTTTGTGATTTGTTTCTTCAATATTAAATTGAACAATAATGAAGCCCCCATAATATAACTTGCTCTCTTGATATCCCTTCAGTGCATTTCATATGTGTTTTTCTGATGATTAATGCGTTTATCATGCGTATGCATTATTTCTGTAGAAGGCGTAAGTCTGGCCTTTGCTCCACTCTTGCGTTTGAAGAGGTTAGCAATTCCATATTTTTCATTAAAACATTACCCCTTCAAAGAATGCTGTAATTCATTAATGTCAGGGGACCTAATGGCTCCCAACAGGGGGGTCAGGACCAAGGAGGAAGCTAATGGGGTCAGAGTCCAGGTTCAAGGTTCAGGCAAGGGTTAAGGCAACTCGTGGTCAAAGTCCAGGCAATAGTCAATAAGTCAGGCAGAAGTAACAAGAACAAAGTCCAGGCAGGGTTCAGGAATCCAAGGATCAAGAGTAAAGGGCACCAAGGAACTTCAGAGAACAGAACCTATACTTGGGCACCATTAAGGCGGCCTGGGTGAGTTTTATTTTGAATTTGGTGCCCATCCGTGACATTAGGACACCGGCGCAACTGCACTGAAGTCATCATTGCGCTAGTGTAAATGCGCCAGCGTCGAGGAAACCACATGTCCCGCATGAGCGGCGCCATCTTAGACGCAACTGCCGGGGAGGTAAGACACGATTCTGGGCTCTCATGTCAGTCCTGACAATTACATTATGTGCTGTATGTCCTTTAAAGGCATCTTCCTTAATAAAGGGGAAAAAAACTGTTAAATAAAGACTAATTATTCTGATATCTTGTCTGAAATTAACATCGGCAATAACACAAAATAATGAAAGCTTTCAGCATTTTCTATCCATTATTTTGTGAAAATTTTGTTTCTGTTTCCCCTACTGTATACTGTATGTTGTTACTCAGTAAACTTATTATTTTTCAGTAGGGAGATGGATAAGCAATGGTATGCTTGCTGTATTTTTGTCTTGGGATTCAAAAATGGGTCACACTGTTATAATATTACTGAATGTTCGTGTAGTTATTAATGCATAAGTAGAGCTAGAAAACTATCACTCCTTGTGATTTATACTAAATATTTTAACTGTATAACAGTGATAGATTTATAGCCACGATTTAACTGTAATTAAGTTATTGTGCAAAGTATGCAGGGCACATTGTATGGTAATATTAGTACATTTCAACCGACACTGATACTCCTTTAAACAGAGGCAAAATGGATACAGGCAAAAGTAATCAATTTTAGTAATTTTTGCTAAAATTAATTATAACTTACAGCCAGAGTGTTATTATTTGAGGAATCCAGCAATTCCATTATTTTATAGGTGTCAGCATCACTTTAATAGTAATACTTCATAGCAAATTCACTTCATTGCATGTATATTTACATTTACTAAAATGCAATTACTTTGATTGTCGCTAATGCTGTAAAGGATTCCAAAGCCCTGTTTGTGCTATAAATTAATTTGCTGGCTTGCACAGTGTGTTCAATAAATATGTTTCAGGTACATAAATATATTTTAAATCAACAAATGGCATTCTTGGCATCTGATGATTGATTTAATTCATAGTTTTACACCATTTGACAGTTAAAAGTATCTTTTAATGAGCTGTAATGTAATAAATATGTACTATGAATAATAGGAAAATACAAATTTGTATACATATACATAATGCATATATCTTTTGCATTTCATTCATTCACTTCTTGATAGCAAGGCATATGCTAATGGAAGTAAGCTTATTATTTGAAGCATGAAGCTGCTTGTCAATGAAGCTTCATTAACACTGTTATCACTGCCTGACATTTATCTTATAATTTTCTGGAACTGGCTGTCGCATCTCCATGGCAACCCAAATTGCAATGGAAACAAGTAAGATAATAAAGGCATCCTGTGAGATTGACAGTTCCTAAGCCTGACATTTGCATCAGGAGATGAGTTGGTGCCCTAACTGTTTAAAATATGGATATAATCCTTCTCTATCAATAATTCTAAATTCTGATAAAAAAATAGTTCCAAACAATTTACATAAACATTAAGATTGCAGATTTATTTTGTAATTACTTCCATATAATACCAAATGGTTAAAAATATATATGAAACACTATTGTGTAATAACTTCAGTATATGAAACATTCTTCCAAAGAAAAACAATTTTTGTTATCTCATTTATGATCGTCATTGTGTCCATTAAGTTCAATAAAAAGCAATTGAATTGCTGACTGATAAGGGTATAGAGGTTAAAATAAACAAGCTGTTACCAATATGACCAAGAAAATAAGTCTGTCCTTGGATTAACAGTCTGTCTGGGTTTGAATTTACCACTACTAATCTAAATATAAGCAGACATTTGGGCTATGGCAAATTGAACATTTTTTTTCAACCAATGGGAAACACCAAAACTGCCCTTTTTGCTACTTTTGCCTCCCATTCACTTGATGGAAAATGGCAGTGGTAGCCAATAGCCATCAACATGTTTCTGCCAACTTAGAATATGCCTGTGTTCCATGAACCGTAGCACTCATTTACCCTTGGTAAAGATGATAATGAAAGGATACAATAATACTTGCATGCCCTATTACATCAAAATTTTCTTTATCACACTCAAATGGGTATGATTGTGACTGCTTGGGTTTAGTCAGATACCTGGGTAGTGTATTTGAAGCCCGTAGAGTTTATGGAGGTAAAGTATTTTTAATGTATCATGAACAGAAAGAACAGTGGACTGCTGGATTATTTATGGGCTTTAGGTTCTAAAACATGGTGTATGTGGTAAGTCACTTGTCTCAGAGACATGGCCACACAAGGCCAGCCAAAAACCTATTTAATTTTTTAGGTTGCAGCATATTCTCAAGCGTTCTATATGTGGCTTTATGCGTAGAGTGCTAAAACTGAGTTATGCTTCATTTATGTTTGCATTGAACTGTGTATTCATTTATGCTGTTAATAGATTTTCTGTGACCCTTATCATCATACTCAAGCTCTTCTACTGCTCAATGGGATATATATATATATATATAGACAAATGCAAAAGGTCCTCTGCACTCAACCCATTATCAATATATTTAAGACATGGAGACATTCTGTGCATACAGCTACTAAAAAATGCCTTACCCTTTAAACAACAGGGATTGTTTGTCCATATATTGCAATACACTCAAGCTGGCCAACTACGTCAAAGTCATCCCATATCTGGCCAGTCCTACGCTCAATTTTCATCTGATTCATTAAGAATTCCGTTACTTCATTAAACATTTTACAAAGGGACTAAGTTTTACCTGCAACTTACTTGCTGCTTTCAAAGTAAAACTCCCAATCATGGATGCCCTTTTATTAGACACCAGTGGGATCACCTGACTATAGCTGGGAAGGGTGGGGGCTACAACAGAGAGCTGGTCACTGCTCCAGTATAATTACAACAAACAAGAAAAAGTTGTGCTCACCACAAAATTTTAAAACCATTAGGCGGGGGTGCAATGAGGCTGTGACCACAAAATACATATAGACAAATGCAAAAGGTCCTCTGCACTCAACCCATTATCAATATATTTAAGACATTGAGACATTCTGTGCATACAGCTACTAAAAAATGCCTTACCCTTTAAACAACATATATATATGTGCTTTTGTTCATAAACTACAGACCTGAATGTACTTGCATATAAATGCACTCCACACTGTTGTCTGTGAAGGCTTCCTTTCTACAGTTCTATGTAAAGCTTTAAAGAGGATTTTTTCATGGAATGCTTTGGTTCATATTGCCAATAACAGTGTCAAGAAGATTGTTTTTATAATCATGAATGCATGCCATGTCATGTTTAAAAATTAAAGTAGAAAATTGTGAATAATTTACAGTAGAGAGGACATATACAGTATGTTAGGCTGGGAACACATACCATTATCATAGAAGGAAAATTGAGAAATTCAGAGTATTACCTAAGATGCTGATAATGCATTGGTTGCACATTTCAATAGAAAGGTACAGAAAAGATTAAACACCAAAAATGTTCTGAACAAGTCTGCCTAATTAGAACCCCTAGCTAGTCAATAGAGCAAATTGATAGAACTAACAGATAAACTGCAAGGTTACTGGAAATGTAAGCCCCTACTTTTTTAAGTCAATGTTAGAAATATTAACTTGGAGTGTGAGGTTTTCAGAAAGTCTTGTCAGTTCTGTAATTTGTTTATCTTCTCTTTCTCTGTTAAATATGTCACTTATCATAGCAAGTTAAATAGCAAATGAATCTCATACACCCAGGTGTTAATTTCTAAAATGTGCTTGGAATATAATGTGTTAATGTCTGAGTGGCAAAAGGAAAATCAGACACATTACCCAAAGGTGACAATTGTGAGCAATTGCCATGTCTGGATGCATTCTATTACTATATTCAAACAGTTGTATGTGAAGAGCTTGCACAATGAGCAGAGAGTACCACTTGCTATGAAGAGACTGCTTTCAAATCCTGGTTAATGGAAGCTTGAAAAGGATTGTGTGTGTGTGTGTGTGTGTGCGTCAATAAGCAGAAACATCTTTGGTTCTTATTATAATATAAAACGTGTACTGTAGTTTAAGGTGCTTGGAAGACAACTGTTCGGACCTCTGGGAGCAGATTTACTAAGCAGCACTCTGGTTTCTATTGTTGAAATGGTTTATGTCCTTTAAAATTCCTTATAAATAATACCTTGCTGGAATGTTATTTTTACCCTATGTGCCCATTTTCATAAGTTGCTTGCAATGAGCAGACATTTTCTTAATGTCTGCTGTGATTGATATGTATGTAAAACAGTCAGTTCAAAAACCTAAAAATGTATAGCAAAACCAGTGCTCAGCAAGTTCTCTTTGCATCTGATGTTGCCCATTTTATTTTATACAAAAAAAGGTATTTTAGTGCATTAGAACAATCCATTATTACCCTTACATCAATATTTCTTAATCAAATATCCAAATAACTGTATTGTATTTTGCACCCCTAAAATCGGTTTATAACTAGTGATGGGCGATGCGTCAAAAACGATGCGTGACTCGTTACATGAAATTTTTCGCCTATTTGTGAATTTCGATGGAAATTCGCAAATTTTTCGGCAAAGAGAAACGGGTGAGATTCGCCCAAGGTGGGATTGTGGTGGCCTACCCTAAACAGTAATATGACCCATTTTGGTTCTTGACCATCTGGTGCTTGGTTCGTTTTAGCACAGGAATTTATTTTGATTAACATAACCAGCATCAAATACAGGATTCATGTTTCCACGTCACACATAGGCCAACAGTGACAGCTATTAGTGCCTATTGCCTAACTGACCATAAGCCTCATAAGGTAGTATATAGCATCCACAGCTGATTACACTGTTCAGGCTGCATGCTTATATCATAAATTTGAAGGTTCTGATCATATAATTTAGCCCAATTCCAGGGAGGCTTAACTACCCAACTGGTCTGCACTAAGAATAATATTTAATGAAAGATAATTTAGAGTCAAGTAGAGTTATGTCAAATACTCAAAAAAGTAAGTTAATTAAAATTATTTAGTACTAAGCAACTCAGTGTAGGCAGATTTGAGAAAAGTAAACTAAGCAGAACTACAGTAATTGGCTCTGCTTGATCACTCCTTAAATGTGTTATTTTGGACTTGAGGCTTGTTGATGCTTCCCTCCAATAAGGATACATTTCCCCATATGTAATAAAAGGTACTAAGTTTGCCCATTAGCAGAAACCCATACCAACCAATGAGATGTTTGCTTTTAAACAGGTGACCAGTAAATGTAACCTGCGGATTAGTTGCTATGGGTTACTGCTAGTGCCTTTAATTACACAACTCCAATAGTATCTTAGTTGGGGTCAAGTACAAGGTACTGTTTTAATATTACAGAGAAAAAGGAAATCATTTCTATCTAGTTATAATGGAATATATGGGAGATGGCCTTTCCGTAATTCAGAGCTTTCTGGATAATGGGTTTCCGGATAATGGGTCCAATACCTGTATTAACATTACATTCAAAAGATACAAAGGCTTTTTGTAGAGATATATGAAAAGAAATTAAAAAAAAAAATCGGACTGGACTATAAACATTTGCCATTGAGTGTGTTTAGATATTTAATTTAGCAGAGAAAATATGATCCCATGTTCTGCATGAATTAATATCACTACATAATGCTGGTTGTCTTACTAGAAATAGGCATGGCATTTATTGAGACACTTAATTCTTGACTAATTTTGCACAATGTAAATTAATTTACCAAACATAATGGTATGAAGGCAAATAAATGAAAGTTAAAAAATTTGAAATTCGACCATCTAATTTTTTCATTGGCCATTTTGGATTGAAAATGGACCATATAGGTCCATTTTCAATCGAATAAAAATCGTTCAAATCGTTCCAATGCATTGTTCGATTCGAACGATTTTTAAAAAAACTTCGATTTTCCAGGACTTAGAAAAAAATCCTGGTAAGGGTTCTAGGAGGTCCCCCATAGGCTAAAATCTTAGAACTTTGGAAAGAAGCACTGTATGTAGCAGTAAGATCCTTTTATACACTTCTTCTAAAGTGTCCTTCTTGTTACTGAATATTAAATAAATTTAAAACACTTGATGATAGCTGCATATTCAGTTGTTGCAGAGGCAATGTATTTGAAATCTAAAAGCCGGCATCTTGCCTTATTATTTATAACTAACACTGTATTTTGCATCAAGGTGTACAATAGCATAAATGTTATTGATATTATTTATTTTACCTTCTAACACACAATATTACTTTGTACATGTTTTGGTGTCTGACCCCAAGCTCTGTGTCTAAGAATTTAAGGCTCATTACTCCAGCCCAATTTACATTGTGCCTCAAAGCAGAGACATCTAAATGGAGTGTGTCCAAACCTGAATTAATCTGAAATTAATTTGATTTTGAAAGCTGCCATCTGGCTGTGTTAGAAGAAGGCAGTAAGACAGACATATAAACAAACAATAGTACTACTTCAATCTACCAGACACATTGTAAAATTTTGAGGGGGAAAAACATGATAGGAAGTGGGAACATTTAGGAAGATACTTCCCTTTTTCTGTATATAATTATTCAGTTAAGAGACATCTTATATTTATTATATGCAATATACTGAACATTTGTTTTATGCATATATTTCATGCAGTGGTATTATATATCTCACATAAAAAATGCAGATTGTACCATTATTCTATAGTAAATGAAACATTGGCAACTTTATACTTCCCTCCTTTGCACTTAGGGCCTCTGCCTTAATACACTCAATTACTTACTGCTACATACAGTGCTTCTTTCCAAAGTTCAAAGATTTTCAAAGAGGGATAAGGGCCGGCATATATTTCCAAGCAGTTACTCAAACCTTCTGGTGTACTAAAGCTCCCACTATCCTCCCACCATCTGACAAAAGTTGCTTGTCATATCAGCTGTTAACAGCATTCTGTACTTCTATATTATACTTACTGAATGTGTGGCCTTCTGCCACTCCCAGTGGTATCTAATATTCCTGTATGCAGCGCCGGATTTGGGGCGCCCCTAGACTGTGTGGTCCTGGCACTTGGCCATGTGATCCTAGAGCACCGGGGAGCATTGTGTCCCCAGTGCTCCTCATACAGCGGCTGGCGGCATGCCACCCCTAAAAATTTGCCCCCATAGGCCTAGACCTTTGTGGCCATGCCACAAATCTGGGCCTGCTTGTATGGATACCTTGTACCTTGGATACCTTTGTCTGCCATCTTCCACTATTTCTAGTCACTGACCTCTTCAGTGATCTCTTTGTCAGACTTGGATACACTAAGGGGCAGATTTACTAAATTCACATGAAGGATTCGAAGTTCGATTGAATTTTCAAAAACATTCGAATTCAAATGTTCGAATGTTTTTGAAGACCACTTTGACCAGTGAATTTAGTAAATTCGATCAAATCGAATGATTCGAATAAAAATCTATTCGAATATTCGACCATTCGACTGTCGAAGTACTTCCCCTTTAAATTTTTATTCGACCACCTAGTTCGCCAGATCAAAGCTACCGAACTGAGTTTCCTTAATTTTGATCGATTTAAAAAAATCGATTGATCGAAAAAATTATTCGAATCGATCAGTTTGAACGATTTATCGATCAATCAAATTTTTCCTATTCGGTCGTTCGACCAATCGAATTGTGGTAAAATCCTTCAAATTCGATATTCGAATTCGAAGGATTTTACTTCCCTACCTGTTCACATGGTCGAATTTTGAATTTTTTTCAATTTAAAATTCGACCAATGATAAATCTGTCCCTAAATATTTGCATGAATCTTCATTTTACACTGAAATTACAGGAACATTCACTAATGTATTCACTGTTTACTTGTCAGCAGATAAAGCAAAGAGAAGCCTACCTACCTATTTTTCAATCTATCTATCATCTATCTATAATCTGGACTTTATGTATCTATTATCTATCCATCTGTGTCCTTAATGTTTCCTTTCCTATTTTTTTTAACACATCTGTTTGTCTTTCCATATTACAATAACATTCCGTGATATTTTTTTCCATGGGTTACAGTGCAGTTTCCCACTTAGCATTGTTTAAACTCCAGTTGGGACTTTTTTCAAGATAATGAACCCCAATTGACATTTCAACTGGATTTATTACACAATTACACACAATTAAAAAATATACAATTCTTGAATAAGAACCCGAGAGGCACTGTGTATGAATTGCACACAAACAAGGAATCTGCTTAATAGAGAATATTTTTAGAAAAAGAGTTTGAAAGTAAATTATAAACGGGCAAAGTACTTCTAGAATGTATTCATCCACCTGTTTTATTTCTCTGTAAAATGTTCTATGCATATAATTGGTAGGCAGAAAAGGTCATATTTGACTTTAGTCTATGCTGAAGTGCTGCTGTGCATCAGGCAAAATGCTGCCATGGGCTGTATTTATACTGACAGGCAATTAAAAGCTATATATATATTGAACAGAGTATGATGCCACAAAAAGAGGTTATTTAGACAGAAAAAAGCTGAAATTCAAGAGAAAAAAGTTATATTTTCTATTCACTTTCAAGTTTATGTCCTTATGTTACTGTAAATTTGTGCAAAATATAGTTTATATTTAAGGCCATGATGTGACTATATTTTAAATATGTGCACATTGCTATACATATTTTATAGGTATGGGATCTTTTATTTAGAATGCTTGGATGGAACCTGGAGTTTTATATATAAGAGGTCTAAGCTCCATGTTTAGGGGACTAAAAAAAAAAAAAAAACACTGATAGTTTTGCCATCAAAACAGATGTATATGTATCAAGAAAATAATAGCGTGTGTGTATGTGCACATTTTACAATAATCAGAATATTCCCCAGTTCATCTCAGCTGAAATATATTTCTCTGTTTTCTTACTGAAGAAATGTATCATATGTTTCTAATACCTTCAAAATAATAATAAAAATAATACCGAGCTTGTACAATGTGGAGAGCATTATTCTATTAGTTAACATAATTTTCAAGTTTCCCATAGCTGCTTTGAGCAGATTATTCTGTGCTCCATACATCATGGAACATGGCAGGCTATTGTTTCATAATGCCAGGGCCTGAGTACAAAAGATGATTTCTGAATTGTAGTTGAATATGCAGTTGCCACTGGGCAGTGTTTCAGACACTAAAATATGGATAAAGCTTTGAACAATGTTAGCTGCATCCAAATACTCACCCTTCATTTGGAATCCACTCAAGAGTCTTCTTTGGCAGAACACTGTCTGTCATTTCATATTGAAACAGAGCTTTTACAGATACAAA
This sequence comes from Xenopus borealis, assembly GCA_024363595.1. Taxonomy (NCBI): domain Eukaryota; kingdom Metazoa; phylum Chordata; class Amphibia; order Anura; family Pipidae; genus Xenopus; species Xenopus borealis. The sequence continues at coordinate 74,391,857 of CM044435.1, read as the reverse complement.
AATGCATGGCTTTTGTTCTGGTGATTACACTGGCTCACAGGCAGTGCTTTTAGGGATGTTTTACAGACCCTAACATTGCTCTTGTAGCCCTGAAGTGAACTAAGGAAACAAAAGCTGCTTATTTGGGCAATTTACATTCTGTCCTCATTAAGTACTAAATTATTGATTTCTGGTAAAAATATTGTAAATGCCAAATGAATCCCATTAGTAGTTTAACACCTTTGTCTAGACCTTCTCATCACTAGACAAATAAAGTTTAAAAGCCTTTACAGAGGCCCTTTAATATTCTAATTTTTAGATTAGTTATATCCAGCTTTATACTGGCATGCAATTTTTCATTCACAGAACATATGACAAAAGTGTGTTCCAGGCCTAGTAACCCATACAAATTAACGTGATGTTTGCTTCCACAACACAGACCAGTAAATGTCACAGTACCTAATGACTAATTCCTGTTGGTTATTATAACCTTAGCAAACTTTGAACCTGTTATGTTGCTGTTAAAGAAAAAAAATATATATATAATATATAAAAATAATAAATTATATATACAGGTATGGGATCCATTATCTTGAAACCCATTATCCAGAAAGATCAGAATTACGGAAAGGCCATATTCCATAGACTCCATTTTAGCCAAATAATCCAAGTTTTTAAAAATGATTTCCATTTTCTCTGTAATAATAAAACATTACCTTGTACTTGATCCAAACTAAGATATAATTAATCCTAATTGGAAGTAAACCAGCCTATTAGGATTATTTAATGTTTACATGATTTTCTAGTTAGACGTAATATATGAAGATCCAAATTATGGAAAGATCAGTTATCTGGAAAACCTTACCTGTATATATAGTTGTAATCTTGTATATTTGTAATAATAATATATATATTTCTAATCTTGTGCCCTCAGGTACAAAAATGATACAATATCACACCGGTTTAGTGAAGTGGACTGGAGACAAATTCATGCCTGCCGCTAACATTTAAGCCACTCAGGAGTGTGCTACAGTTTTTTCCTATAAAAAATCCTGTGCCTGGACATTCCTTGCCACAACATTGCATCTTACTGGGTGTCTGTGGTATGGACATGTATTCTATTTGTAGAAAATTAAAAAATAAAAGGAAATTGTAAAACACAAGTCCAGTATATTTATCTATCTACAGTATCTATCTATCTATCTATCTATCTATCTATCTATATATGTCCGAGGCAATATGCTCTTGTTAATTGTCAATTATAATTTAAAATTTTTGGAGCACAGTATTCTTTTATCTGGATAGGGATGCAGTATATGTAAAAGATCTACAGATTTACAGGCTCAGAACATGTTATGTTCTGCAAATAAAAATAGCTTTACAACACAGCTCATATGAGCATAAAACAAAAGATCTCTTACAGACCTTAAATATAAATCAACAGGCAACAATCCCAGCTAACCCAGCTCCTTGTCCCACAGTCTGTGTGTAGCTTGACAGGATTCTTTTTAGTTTTCATTCTAAGCTACCTCTTAAGGCTCTACATTCAGAAGAGTTACAACATCAGAATTCAAAATATAGCTTAAGCACAGCTGCATTCATGTGTGCACTTTAATATAAACGTCTTATAATTAACTGTATTCTAAGATCTAGACTGAAGCCCACCAGGCTAAACATGGAACTGTGGAACACATCAATGACCACTTTATAACAAGTCCCTTGAAGGTGAATAAGAAACTAACTTGTGCTTCCTCAGACCAGTCTTTTAAAGGTATATACTGTATTTATGTGAGGTGCAGGCAGATACTACTTAGTCAATTATATATGCTTTACAAGCTTCTATATGTGGTTTAAGGACTGTTTTGCTAAACTTCTTTAAATGATGCCATGTAAGGACTTGTAATCAGAGTACTGAATTTACCACAAGTCATAGACCAACATACTATAAAGCCAATCAGAGTCTTATAGGGCAACAGAATGATAGTTACAACATTAATAGGGGTTATGAAAACCCGGCATAAACATTGTGACATATATTACATTAGCCTCTTAGAATGTTTACAGTTTAAAAGTTATCTGGACAGTACTGCATAGGCATGAAAGCACCATTATTTATATATTGATACAGGTATATAGAATATCTGAATTACTGGATGCCCATAGAGCATCCATGTATATACTTTTTCTCTCTTAATAAAACATTACCCTGTATTTAATCCTAACTAACCTGAATCCATATTGGCGGCAAAACGATCCTATTTGCTTTATGTAAAAATCAGAAAATTTCTGATAATTTTCATTAAAATATTCCAACCAAATCTGCACTGATTTTTATCAATACATTTTTCTGAAACTTTTGGTCTGAAAACCACTATATTTTTTTAGTTTTTGGCTTTCAGGCAAAATAACCCCTTAATGTTTCAATTTTTTTAGCAGACTTAAGATATGGTAATCCATATTACAGAAAGATCTATTATACAGAAAACCCCAGGTCTGGAGCATTCTGGATAATATATTCTATGTCTGTATTTGATTTCTTGCAATGTATAGAATACATCTTCAATATACAGTACATGCAAGTGCCATATTTTTGGAATCAGATATTCTAAGGTAGGTTCGACATTTTCCATAGAAGAACTTTTATCCCATGGATATAAAAGAAGAAAATGCCAGGCACTTATGATTTTAATGTTGCGGTTTTGAGTAAGTCTGACTTTGAAAAAAAATGACAAAGTAGGCTGGTTAAAGAGGCTATTATTTGTTTTCTTCTTACTATATGTGTCTAATAACAAGTATTCCTCTAAATAGGACTGTTATGGGACTTTTTCTCCTGCAGCCGATCGATGTTCTCAATAATGTTAGCCCCAGTGGAAATCTAAGTGATAAACAAAGCTGGAGTATGCGGATTGTCTGAATAGCCTAGATCTTATCTAATAAAGATCACATCTTATAAAAGCACTGGCTACTTGTGCTATCGATTTTAATTTTACTGCTGAAAAGAATTTTTTTTTAAATATTTCCTGAGTATTTAGAATTTTAAAGACTTTTAATTAAATGTATATGTTCACTTTTAGTATTATGCATTCTGTAATTTATAAAAAAAAGTTTTCGTATGATATATTGGAAATGGATGGGGTTCCTTTTATCTCATATGATCTTGACCAATAAAGGATGCAGTATTCTGCACATAATTCAATATTGACACAGGCATTGGTGTCACAATTTGTAGGTTCTGCTTTTTTCAGCTTAAATAAGTTATTTATGGAGCTCTGTGAAAAGAGAAATCAGACTGGTTAATTACATTATAACATCACATTATTCTTAAACACTATAGCCTAATGTAGTATTAAACAGGTATTTCAAACTGGGCACAAGTTAATTGCAGTTCAGTGGTAAGAAGAATTGCAGGCAGATAATCAAAAAGGTTTTCTCAGCACCTTCTGATTCACATGATTAATAATAGGTTATATTAGGGAGAAGAGGGCTAAATAAGATAATAGAGCAAGATGATTGGAGGTTTTAGAGAATTTAGTGGGTTGGGTGAGGCCTTAATATTGAACATGCACTGTGGCTTAGTCAAATATACCCCAGATAAAAGGCTTAAACTATCGGTTTAGAGAAATGCAATTGCATTCACCAGTTATGCTGATTCTGTAATATTGTGCTGTATAAAGAATTAACTGAATTCAGTTCAGTGTTGGAATGTAATAAAAATGGGGTATTTAAATATATTAAACAGTCAAAAACCTACAGAGAATCTTACTGTTTCCCAAACAAAGCTATCATTGCTCAGACAACCTTTCACTTTTGAATTGAGTCCTTTGTTCTGCATATTAGCAAACAGTAGGTTTTGAATTCTCACTCTCCCTCATTCCTTCAGCAGGGAATGGGGATCAGATCTACAGTGAACAACATACAGAATTCTGAACAGTCTTCTGCTAATTCGATGCACACACGGATGCTTTTTAGTATCTGCAAATTCATCATTGGCATCTTAAATTAGTCATCTGACACTCTGCCAAGGTTTTCATATTCTTTTCAAACGACTATATTACCAAAATCTGCTCATCCTTATTGCTGCCATACCGGCAAAACAAGGATAATGCATTGCTTTGCTGTTACCAGAAGCAGCAGTTTACTAAGATCCCAGCTGATAAAGTATCTCTCTTCACTGTTTGCTTCAAAATCCTTTACTGCTGAATTGTAGCTTTTGGTATTAAAGCAAGTTTCCTATCTACTACACTGGTAATCTGTTGATTGCTGCCTGATTTGTATGTCACAACTTATAAAACTCCCTCCTCTGATTATTTATTTTCTGAAAATTGCTGCCACTTGTTTACATTGATAATCCTAACTCTGATTGTATTCTGCTTACAGTAACGGCACAACCAACAAGATGAATGGAGCATTGGATCACTCAGACCAGCCAGACCCAGATGCCATTAAGATGTTTGTTGGTCAGATCCCACGTTCATGGTCAGAAAAAGAACTTAAGGACCTTTTTGAGCCTTATGGAGCCGTCTATCAGATCAATGTCCTGCGAGATCGGAGTCAAAACCCACCCCAAAGCAAAGGTATTTGTGTAATTTATTTTGCCTTAATTACACATAATAATAGTTATTCCAATATGGGGGTCATTACCATTTAGTTATGACATTGAAGTTTTTGTTATTATGTAGTTTCTTCTGTGTTTGTGCACTACAGATATTTAAAATATTCCATAAGAGATTTTGTTTCTGTTATGGTAGTAATATAAGGATCCCAACAAAAAGGGTTTGGTTTTCATTGTGCTATCTTTTTCAGTTGTATCAGCATAGAAGTATTAAGTTTATTCTTGAACTGTAAAAAAAATAAGGTTTCCTGTGGCTTTTAAGTTCCAGAAAGCGCAATTTACTAGTAAAGGGAGCGCTGAATGCTGCACATTTATGCACATTGTGCTGTGAAATTACTGCCATTCAAGCTTAATAATGGCATTTTAATGGGAAATCATAAATATGTGCGAGGGAGTCTTGAATCCAATGAGACTAGGCATGTTACTGTTTCTCTGTCAGAATTCAGAAGCTGTACTTTCTTCATAAAAAAAATTTATCTCAAGAAAAGGCCTGAAATACTTCCACTATAAATGGCACAGGACATCAAGGGAGACGAGAAACATTTTTTATCCATTACTACATATACACAATACAGCAGATCTGGGTGCAAATCTATTGTAATTTCATAAAAGAATAAACATTATTCTATTTAAATTTTAACTGTTTTGACTATGCATAGTCCATTCATTAGATTAGTGCCGATTTTATGTCCATCAAACAAAGCAGAGAAAAGTATTTGAAACATACTATGCTGCCTTAAAATCTTTCATATGAACCATGGCATTATCTGTAATTATATAAACATTTGATTTCTTTAAAACATACAGCAGCTCATTAACAGATGGAAATAAATAAGCCTTGCACAAATAACCCATTTATCTGCCTTTTAAAGAGATTTGCTTTGATGCATATACTTTAATTATTTGTATAGTGGATGGAGTATTTGACATTGGCCAAAGAGAGACCAAAACATATTCATTGTTTCGGTCAAGTCTAGGGCTGTTTACAGGCCACTAGTGTAACTTGGTCACTTTATTACATGCCACAATGAAAATGCAAGTAGCCTATTGTACATTAATTTTGCTTTGTTGTGGTCTCTTTTGGTGCAAAGTAGAGGGTGATTTAATATCTGTAATGCGTAGCCCCTCTTTTTACCTGACTCATCTAATTCCTAGGTGGCCATGCAGTCTCATTGGTGAAAAGTGCATTGTTGGCAATCATTTTGACATTACATGGGGTCTTGCCAGCAAGATAAGATGTACTAAGGGTCGAAGTGAAAATTCAAATAACATTTGAATGAAAAAAAATTCAAATTTAGAAGTAATTTTTGCTACTTCGACTATTGAATAGCCCAAAACTTGATTAGAATTGAAAAAACGTAAAACTTCGAAGTACTGGCCCTTTAAAAACCTTCAAATTAAACTATTCGCCATCTTAAAGCTGCAGAATTGCCATTTTAGCCTATGAGGGACCTCAGAGAACCTGTCCTGGGAATTGGAAGGAATTTATTGTTGAAGCAATTTGTTCACTTGACCAACATTAAGGGTCAGATTTACTAATGGTTGAATTCCAAAGTGAAAAAACTTCAAAATTCGACCATCACGTTTTTTTTTGGGGGGGGGGGTCTTTTTTCAATCAAATATGGGCATTTTGCACATAGTAAATATGCCCCCTACATGTTTGAACCAAGTCTTATTGCGGGATGCAACAGTTTGGGGCAAAACCCCTTTTAAAATAGCAACAGGGATGTCATGTTAATAGAAAGTATAAAAGTGCAGATTTCAATGATGTTCAAGCTATCAAAATTGGTTCAATTATATAGTTTACAGAAGTGCAGGCAGGGTGAAATTTTGTTTAGTAAGGCTCACTTCTGCCAAATCTGTTTATTGGACCTGGACCTAATACTTTGTTTCGTGGAATTTCCTTGGCTACTATATGTTCCTATGAAACGCTGTTGTAACAGCTGTTTGTTAGCCTTTACAGTGGTGCAGCTGTGCTTACATTATATAACAACCAAATCAGCAATCAACAATTTTATAACCATTTTTTACAAGGGTCCTTGATATACACATTGCAGTGCTTATTTACTATTATAGATTCTAAATTGCACCAGTGCAGGTACCTCACCCTAGTAAGTTTCATAGGTTGACTATTATAATAAGACAACAGCCAGTGGAAGATTCAAATTGCTGTCACTATGGGGCAGATTTATGAAGGGTTGAATTGAAAATTTGTATTAGAATTTTGTTTTTTTATAGTCAAAACTCTCAGAATCAAATTGTGAACCATCCAAACTCGATTTGAGTCTTAATTTGAATCAGCACTACAAAATAAGTTGGCGCTATAGAAATACATGTTAATAATTCAAATTCGAATTTCAATATTTATCACACTCTGGCCCTCAACTCAAATTTGACTATTTGCCACCTTAAACCTGCTGAGTTCATGTATAAGTCAATGGGAAAGATCAATTTGGACATGTTAGTAGCCTTCCTGACATTCATGATTTTTTTTCAGATAAAAAACTTGAATCGAGTTTATTAAAATTTGTTTTGAATTCAATTCAAGTTTTCGAGTCTGTAAAATTTGTGCAAGTTTAAGATATTCAATTTTTTTATTACATAACCCCACAATCAAATTTCCACATGAAATCAAAATTCAACCTTAAATAAATGTGCCTCTATATGTCTTTCTCATGCTGTTTAGATAGCAGATTAATAGTAGGCAATTTTGGTGGACTTGTCCCCCCCCCCCCCGAGCAATGAACCTTTGGCAGCAACTCTGCCCCTATAAGCTTGTAACATTGGGGTTCACTAACCCTGTTGCATCACTAGAGCATATGTGTCACAAGCATTCAGGCAGAAAGGGTAAATGAATAAATGAAGACAATGCTTGAATGAAAAGCTAGAAGAGAAAATTAATAGAATAATATGGAGAAATGAAGGACAAACAATGAGTCAGGAGTATTAGAATGAAGCAGAGAGTGAGAGGAAAGAAAGTATAAAATGTGGATAGAGATGCATTTTCCATGAGAGAGCTGAAAGCAATAGGTTGAAAATCAGGCAGGACCTTTCCATAATTATGTGCCTTAATTATGTTGCTAAAAGCAGTATATAAGCTATTTAAGGGTGTTCATGTTTTGTGAAACTGATATCCTTGCCCCTGGCAGTTAAACTGAGCCACCTTTTTAATTTTTGCTAAAACAGTAACATAATGAATATGCACTGGAAAAGACCTAAAACATTGGTACACAGCTTCAGCAGTAATGGAAGAAAACATGTTAGGTCCGCACACAGGTAACTGAGAGGGGGATAAAGGGTCAAAGGGTGTAGCTTTAAAATGTATTTATGACAGGTAGGTTGTTATAATAATACTGACATGTTGCTGTTCGTCCCTAAGCCTGCTTTTGTATATCCATATCCAATAAACATATTCTATAATCAACGTATCATTCATATAACTATTGCAGTCTCTGCTGACAGCACAATGCTAGCATATTAACATGCAAAATTAATGGGCCACATGGCTGATTTGTGGACACATTTAACAGATTTGATACAAGTGCAAGCAACATGCATAAAAACAGTACATGACAAAATGTTAAAGATCTTGTAGCTGTCCTGTACCTAGTGGAATTTGATTTAGTTCTAAGAAGGCTTATATGGAAAGTTATCTTGTCTCCTCACTACAGTACCTGCTTGCTCTTTCTTATGGTTGATAGCCCTTCTCCATCCCGTTAGTTTATCCAGGAGATTAGGAGAGCTGCATGCTTTAGATATTGACATCTCCCATTTCACTTTCATGAGACTTACAAGGTCTGTTATCATTCTTAGATCAGGCTTAACCTTGTTATTTCTCATTTCCATTTTAACCTAAGGAGCGGTAAGGGAAGAAATGAATGTGCCCTATAATTTCATGTGCCTGAGATAAAATGGAAAATGCCTTGACCCCATCCATTTACTCAATCTCCAGATTTTGCTCATTAAAATTCAAACTTCATTCCTAGCAGAAAATAAATGTTCCATATTAAAAAATAAAACACACAATTGTTAAGAAAGATAATTAATATAAAGTAGAGAAATAGATGTAATAAATCATCTACATGGCTAATATCCAAATTAGTTTAGTATCAATATTGGTTCATCTAATTAACCTCTAATTAACAAGAAATGACTGTATGTAATACATGCCATAGATATAAAGTAGTTATAGGGCTGCCCAGGCCCCATCACACTCTAACTTGTACATTTTGAAGGCTACATTAAAGAGATACTGACACCTGAAATGAAACTCTTTTTTACATCTATTATAATATTGGCTTTGAAAGCTACTTCTAACTTTGCCATAAAGTATTTGCATGATGTTTTTACATTACCTGTCTGATCCCCCATGTTCCTGTATGAGGGGGCTGCCATATTTGTGCAGCAGGAGTCCGTTAGCATTAGAAACTGTAACTAACAGGCTGAGATGGGACAGCCAGGTTGGTAAAGTCAGAGTGTCAGAGAATCAGGCTTAGGAACTTCAGCTAACAATTATATACAAAAACAAACCTCTCAGCAAACAATGATCAACATGACCTATAGGTACTTAACATTTACGGGCAGATTTACTAAATACACATGAAGGATTCGAAGTTCTATCGAATTTTCAAAAAAGATTCGAATTTGAATTTTCAATTGTTTTTGAAGAGCACTTCAACCAGTGAAATTTGAAAATTCAATTGAATCGAATGATTTGAATAGTTCTAATAAAAATCTATTTGAATATTCAACTATTCGACAGTCGAAGTACTTCCCCTTTAAATCTTTATTCGACTGCCTACTTCGCCAGATCAAAACTACTGAATTGTGTTTAGTTATATTAGATTGAATAAAAATATTTGATTGAATGGTTAAAATTGGTTTATCGATCGAATCGATTTTATCGATCGATCGAATATTTGCTATTCAATTGTTCGACCAATAGAATTGCAGTAAAATCCTTCTAATTCAATAGATGAATTTGAAGGATTTTTATTCCCCAGCTATTCATATGGTCAAATTCGAGGGTTTTTTAACCCTCAAATTCAACCAATAGTAAATCTGCCCCTTAATCTACATTCATGTGTTAAAATAAATTTTTTACTGTCAGTATCACTTTAGGAAGCAGATATGGTCCAACCTCTGCTATACAAAACCTACAACCCTACAGTAGTTTGTGCTGTACTGTTGCTGCAACAATTAGACTAGTTAGTTGTGCACTGACCTGTACCCCCTCCTCCCATGTAGCTTTGCTCGCTTCCATTGCAACATCCTCGCACTCCGATGCCTGCCAGGAATTTCTGCTCTTGGCCCAGACCTTTCTTTTCATAAAAGCCAAACCCCAACTCTGAGGAACTTCCTCTAGTGTGGTCTGGTCCACAGTTGCAGACTGTGTCATGTCTGCAAAGTCATGGAGCCAACCTGTGTCAGGGACAACAGGAGCAACCCTTCCGCGCTGCACCTCAACTAGTCCCAGGAGAAACATTACACTTGCAGGGAAGCTGGTTACCATGTGTTTCACCACTGAAAGTTTTTTATGAGCTGGGAAGGTTCAGCCTGCTCTGTGCAACAGTGTCTGCTATCGGCCCAGCGCCTCTCTGCTTTCCTCTTCCTCCACCATTTCCCCTCTGCTTCAACCTTTTATGTAGCTGGTGCCACAGGAATGCAGCACGCATGTGCAAGATTATCAGCAACCTCCCAACAGAGGGAGGTCATCGGCATTCAGAAGCAGATCTGGGCCGGCAGGGCCACTGAGTTTTTTCCCAGTGCCCCGCCAGCCCAGTCCAACCTTCCATTATAGGTGTGCAAATAGCTGCATCATAGAGCATAAGAAGTGGGGCAATGTGCAAAGTGCAAAAAAGAAGGTGCTTTGCTCCCATATCCTGCATCCATATTGCACCTGATTTTACATATTTTTGCATTCATAATATTTTCATATATCAATAACGTTATCATGTAAGGGAGGCTTTACCAGATATTGGACCTGAAATGCGATCTTCAACCCAGAAAGCCATTGATGTAAAAGAATAAAAGTATCCTTTATAATTATAATCTCTATTTTCTATATAAAGAATCATTTGTGTAAATTGTGTGTACATAAGGCCAAAGTGACCCATACAGTTCTCAGTAAATACGGCACTCATTTATTGTGTGAATATAATGATTTTCATCTATCATTTCCATGGCATTGACTGTGGGTAAATAAACGTATACCACTCATAATTGGAATGACTAAAAGCAGATGAACATTACAAAGGTGTACCACCCTAAACCATTTTTATTTAACTTGCTACTAACATGGTGTTTGAAACCACTCTTGCTCACCTCTAATCTCTAACAGAAAAAGCTCTCCATTTCAGATCGTTGTGTGCTTTGTATAAAAAAAATAGTTGAGTATACTTCATATATTAAATTTCTATTTGCTGTTTCACATAACAACAATGGCTAAAGTAATTTGTAGAAAGTGAATCCATCTCTCAGAAAATAGTCTATGCTCACAAGCTTTAGAAAAATATGTGCTTACCGAACTGCATTTTCTGTAATATCTTTGATTCATTTAATTCCATGTCACTTGTTTTAATGCATTCCACCTCTCTAGAAGATTCAGAGTGATAGTATTTATTCCGAACAGTAGTCCAATTTAGATTTTGTGCTTCAGCAATTCATTTTCAGCAGCATTTGACATGTGGGTTAATGTCAGATTATGCTTTATATCTACATAACTGTATTGTTTGAACTCTGGAGGATTGTAGATAAAACTATTTTGTGCTTATTGCAACAATAAGAATGCATATTTATACAATGGGGCATTTTGCTTACTTTGCAATCATAAAATATCCTGTTTTGTCAATGAGATTTTTGCCTTAAGGAAACAAATTTTTCATGGAATGGAATTAAAACATGTACTCTTGAGAAGGAGAGATTGTTTAGGTCATGTAAAAATGATCATGTTATAATTACTGATGGGCAAATAAATTCGAAGAAACGCCAGCGAAAATTCGCGGAAAAAAACAAGTCGCCGAAAACGACGCGCCGCGCCAAAAACGTGCCGTGACTCATTTCGCCAATTCGCGAATTTCGTCAAAGCGAAACTGGGTAGATTCGACCATCACTAGTTATAATGTTAAATAAGGCTTAGAATACTTGATATTCAGGAGTGTAATGCCTAAATTGTACAACTGTACAAATTGTGTGGTCTTCCCTTATGAAATAATTTTGTAACATTAATAAACACTTACTGAGAAGTTACCCATTGGTAGTACTGCAGATTTTAAGTTGCATATGCTTTTTTCAGTTAGAACATGAAACGTGGTACTTAAAGTGGTTAGATTATAAAGCCTTATGATATTAGAGGCATTTCCCCATTGTATGATTGTATCACTGTATGAGCTATCTGCACTGTAGCCAAACATTATCCAAAATAATTGCCTGTATGCTAAAATATATTTGGATTAATAACAGAACTAGAAAAAAATTGAAATTCTAGGGTTACACCCAAGTGATGGTGTATAGCCTAATTGAGATCCCATAGCTTAGTATCATAATATAGAACCATAACATTCATGTCATAGTACCATTAACTTTAGTTCTTTTACGGGGGGGACATGTGTAAAAGGGCAATGCTACATTATTGCACATCCAATGAACATATGAGAGAAAAAACAATTGCAATGCCCCTAATTTTTCAGTCATAGTCAAAATACTTTGCAGAACCATTTGTTTATAACATGTATAATGTGCTAAAAGTTGGCCCAGGCAAGATAAGTTGTTGTAGTATCTGTCAATGGAACAGCACAATGTACGTGCAATAATAAAGGAAAATATTAGCAATAGAGAGTGCACTAATGATTACATTAATATTATATTATATGTGTACCAAATGATTTTATTTTTCATACTCAGTACTACAGTCTAATGTTTAGCCTTCAGTAGCAATAGCAGCCAGTGAAAATATATTATAAATTATTGATTTGTGTAGGTTAAAGAGAATGCAGCATTACTATACCATGAAATATTAATAATTAGTAAAAGTGAGAAAACATATGTTAAACAAAATATAATAAATAATTATTGCAATCTCCCACCTCCCAATCGCTCAGTGGCTTTCTCTGTTGCTTTCATATTGTTATGCTGGTAAGGACTGAAATAGTTATTCCATCAAATCATTCTTAAAGTCAAGAAATATCATAACCCCATACTGACTTACTGTTACTTAGGAAGGTAATTATTAGCCAACTGCAATCTATTATAAAATCTTAGCCAGGCATCAGATAAAGTGCCCAGATCCATCAGAGGCAAATTGGGCCTTACCAAAGAAAACTGTAAACTGCATAAGAAATAAACAGATGTTTTTAATATACTGTACTTTTTCATTCAGCAGGCTAACAAAGATGAAAGGGGTTATTAAATACATGGAATTTCTAAAAAGTGAACAACAGTCTTGCATAAAACATGCCAGTAAGTCACATAGAAAGATTGACAACATTTTGTTACATTTAAATGAGTCTTTAGTAGTCCAAAACAGATAACAGAAACTACAAAAATAAAACAATTAAATTACAGGAGAAGTCCATCTTTTTATTACACTTTAGTATTGTGGGGGTTCACTCAAATAGCAGAAAAGAGAATACCTCTTTTTTAACAGCCGAGTTTCCAGAAAATAAGGGCACTTTTTTATAACTGGGACCATAAACAAAACAAAGTAAATTTTTCTGAAAAAAAGAACAGACTGGACCACTGCCATTATGAATTAGTGAGGTGCTGGTCAGGAAAAACTCAACCGCACCTAAGCCTAACCCACAAAATCTTAACCCACACTTGACCCAAATCTGCAAAACGGTTGTGACTGAAGGACCCACACCAAACCAGTACCCATGTCTTTTCACTCTGCATTCTACTTCTCTGCATGCCTCTGATTATAAGGGAATCTTTGGGCGCTACCTACACCAGGGACACCATTAGAAATCACGGGGCCCCGTACAATGACATTTTCTGGGCCCCACCTACCCCAGACCCTGAGCCCTACCCTAGATCCAGCCCACCCCACAACAGAACCCATCCACCCCACACCACAGTTAAAAGACCACACAGACAGCGCTAAAAATGGTAACTCCCCCCATACAATTTAAGCCATTGATGGTGAGGGCCCCCTTATAAGTTTTAAAAAACTGTGGCGCCACAGCCCCCATAAAAGATTTGAAAAAAACATAGGCACCAGATCCCCCTTTACAAGTTAAAAAGAAACATTGGGCCCAGAGAATATTTTGTTTAAAAAAATTGGTGGTAGAGGCCTGAAAAGTATTAAAATAATACATTGATGGCCAGGGGTTTAATAAACATAAACCCATTGGTGTTCAGTAGAATTGAACTCGTGGCTTCAGAACATCAACTTCGGCTCCTTTCGTGGCTTCAAGACTTCGAGTTCACCTCCTTTAGTAGCTTTGGGTCTTTTTGCTGCTTCAGGGTTCCAACTTGGGCTCCTTTTTTGGCTTCGGGTCTTTTTCAGGGGTTCGGGACTTCAGCCTTTGGGACTTTGGCTCTTTGGTACTTTGACTCTTCGGGATCTAGGCTCTTCGGGACTTCAACTTTGGGTCTTGATTTCGGGTCTTTTCACGACTTCGGGGATTCGACTTCAGCTCTTTTTGTAGCTATGTGTCTTTTTGCAGCTTCGGGACTTCAGTTTGGACTCCTTTTATAGCTATGCATCTTTTTCAGGGGTTCAGGGACTTCAGCTCTTCGGTACTTTGGCTCTTCAGGACCTTGGATCTTTGGGGCCTTGGAGGTTCATGACTTTGGCAGGTGCGGCTGTCAAGGGGAACCTGGCTATTTCGATTAGTGCAGCACTGCCGGGATCCTCTTTAGGCCCAGGCCCAGTACAGCAGTACCCCCTGTGCCTCCCTGATGGAGGCCCTGCCTGCACCCAACCCTAACTCACACAAAATGTAAATCCTAACCTGCCCACCTATAAGTAAAGCAGGATTTGGGTCAATCAGCATATGACTAGTCTGAATATCTAGTATACAAGTGCTTCAGTTACTGTAAATTTGCAAATTAAAAACAAAATATTTTACTCACAGTATTTTGGTGTTTTCTCCTTTTTATGATCTGCACCAGCTTTTAAATATGGGCACTAATTGCAGAATGTATGAATTTATGAATCAAAGTCTGCGAGTTCACAATATGACTTAGAAACATTGTAAATAAAACCTTTAACAGCTGAACATTTTTATGGCCCTTTTCATGGTTTCTACAATTCTTTGGATCACTAGTGGTAGTGCATACCATTCCATAATGTGTTTTTGTGACTGTTTATCTCCTTGACCTTGGTATGTGGGTTATAATATTTTCATCAGACAGTCTATCAGTACAAAATAATTTCACTACAGATGAAGGTGATAACTGATTTGTTTTACTTCCCATTTAGAGGGGCATTGTATCTAAACCATGCCAGGTAAACATCCCCTTTTCATTGTGTTGAAGAGCATTTTCACTGTAGGCTTTTTTGGGTAAACACCACAGATTTACTCATGAACATGATATACACTTGAAAACTTAAAATAACCTATACATAAGAAGGTTTTCCATTTTTCTGTAGACAATTGACTGTGTTCCTTCTAGTACTGTATTCTCAAAAGTATTATAATGTAACCACTCTATGAATGCTTATGACATTTTCAACAGATTGCCCTTGTGATGCTCTAGATACATATTTGCTTTAAGGTGATTTCTTTCTGACCTTGCCTTGCATGTTAAATAAATACAGAACTCTATTAAGTATTAATGTTTGATCAGTGTTACCTTAGCTGAAAGCTTTCCCCTTAAAATACTTATTTGTACATCGTAGTTACATTTATATTTACCTTAAAGTATTTCCTTTATTACAATTGGATTATATTTAAGACAGCTAATAAAACCATATCTTATACTTAAAGCCTTCAGTGTTGTCCCACAAAAGCAGTAACTGAGATAACAGATTCTCCCTAAGGAGATTTTCAGAGGCATTCTTTCTGCTAATCTGTAAAAAAGTCCTCAATAAATATTATACCGAGGGCAGTTCTTTGAGTCATATTTCACATACAGTTTAAGTGCCAGTTATAGCACTATGTCAAGCAAATTCTAGGGGGGTTAGAGGATTTTCACCCTACTTTTAATCTTTCCAAGGTCAGACAAACAGTGGAATCTGTTGGCATAGTGTATACAATTGTAACAGTTAGCATTAGAACTAGTAAGGCGACTGTAAACAGAATCTTATACACATTAATCCAGCAATGCTTAGAGAAATGTAGTGATTCCCGGAAGCCAACTACCACCAAAGACATGTATTGGAAACATTCTCCCAGAAATAACAGAGAAGTCTTAAGGCAATACAGTCTATTCTATGTATATTTTAATTTCTAATATATGCCATAGAACGGCGACCTGAGAAATGATTTGTGTCTTGCTGAAAATTAAATGGGTCAGTAGTTGTCAGTGCAAGGCAGAATCTCAATTTCTCTAGAGAAAAAAAACCCCAATATCACATAACCTATTCTTCATTTCATGCCTTTCCTTTTCCAGCACACTCTAAACAAGAAATTCCTAGCCCAGCATATTAATGTCAAAGACATATTGTATGCCCTCATAAATAGAAATATTGTGTTCTGTGGGACAAAATGCAGACAATGTCAAATGTTTTAATAAGGCTTTTGTTCTAATGACAGATGACCTTTATAGGAATTCAAATGAATGAAGGCTGTATTTAATTATGAGTAGAATCTAAAGTTTAAAAGAGGTACTTAGCACACACCATTCCATGTTTAACAAGTCAATATAAAATGTTGGATCCTACAGGTTTTCAGGACTGACTAGGAAACAATTTACTATTTGGGTCTTTACTGCCCAACTTTTTCCCTTCTTTAGTAAATATATTCTCAGCTTTAAGCTCCTAATTCAGAGCTTTAGTGTGTCTGCAATAAAAGTATGCATTTCTTTCTTTTATGAGTTTATTACTTTTTGGTGCCTTTAATTGCACTTCATAAACATAAAAAGCCTAAATATACTTTGTTTAAAAAGACAAACTTTTTTTTTACAAATTGTAGTTTTAAGGAGCCTATGAACTATGAATTCTGTGAACTCACTTCACAGGCTGCTACATTGTTTCCAGAGTCAAAACAAACAAGGCAGAGAAATATGTATGGCTGACTTCTGCAACATTATAAATAACCAGCAGCACAAATCATAACAGGAAAATACTACTTCTAATTGCAATTACATCTGCAATCTTTAAAACCATTAAATATTGTTAAAGAGAAACTATCACGAAAATAAAAATGTAATATAAGCTCCATCATACTGAAATAAAAAGATTTCTAAATACAGGTATGGGCTCCATTTCCGGAAAACCCTTATTCAAAAAGCTCAGAATTACGAATAGGCATGTTCCATAGACTCCATTATAATGAAATAATCCAAATATTTAAAAAGTATTTCCTTTTTCTCTGTAATAATAAAACAGTACCTTGGACTTGATCCAAACAAAGATATAATGAATCCATATTGGAAGCAAAACCAGCTTTTTAGGTTTATTTAATGTTTACTTGATTTTCTAGTATACTTAATGTATGAAGATCCAAACTATAGAAAGATCAGTTATTTGGAAAACCCCAGGTCCCAAGCATTCTGTTTAATAGATCTCATACCTTTATAATGAATTAAATTTCTAAACATCTGAAATATTCAAATTGCTCTTCACTATCCCTCATTTGCATCTGCATGTCTTCGTTCTATCTTTATGCAGCAGTTTGGAATCTGATTCTGAATGACTATAAAATCCAATATATCTTTAAGTGGGGCTCCTTTTGCCAAGAAGATGTATTAGAGCTCACTCTATTAAAATCAGTAGACATACTGTCTCTCTACATGCAGGATATGTGCCAAATTCAGGTAGTTTGTTTGTTAGATTGTGTTATTTATCTGCTATGAATGGGACCCCCCCCATCAGATATATCGGATTTAACTGTCAATAAAAATCTGACACCCAACTCATGCATGAAGGCAGAATGAAGAGAAATAGATACTGAAGGGGATAGTGATGATAAACTTGACTATTTCAGTAAACATACCGAATGTTTTATTGATTTATTATTTCAGTATGATTTCAGTATTAAAGTTTCATTTTTGTGATAGTGCCCCATTAATGAATACACAATGGAATGTATTTTTGCATTTACATAAATCTTAATATAGTTATTTTATATACCCTATATCAACTGTGTTTTTATCAGTCTGCAATTGCAATTGCATTTATATATTGACTTCATGGTGGAATTCAGGTATATATGAATGGTGCTGTGGCTATTGCAGTTATAAATAATGACATTCACCATGCGCTCCTGGCTAAATCTCATGCTTTTCAAACAATCTCATGGAGGGAGTTTCACATCAAATGTTGCTTTCTAATGCCTAATGTATGTTCCAGCCATTTATCTTCAATTGCTCAGCTGCTTTGCTCACCACAGTCTTTCTGTCTTACACATATGTGTTTGTCTGCAGTGCCCTAAAGCACAGATTCCCACATTGTTTTCTCTATAGTAACAACTAAGCAGAAATGCTAAGACTGACTTCTATTAATAAGTAACTAATTGACTAACAAAAGCAGATATCACTATAGGACAATCTTCTCTGTTCACCTACAGATGCAGTCACTTGGATTTGTGAGTTAAATGCGTCGTGACTTAACTCATCTATCCCATTTATCCCACTTAGCACAGAATATTGTGTCACAGCATCCCATCCAATTAAAGAGTTCACCATTGAAAACAATGGTGCTTTGGTATGCTAATGAAAAGGTTAAATGCATTAAATGAGTTAAGATAAATCTGGATAACACAGTTACTTCAATTAGCCCTGAGTCGCGACGCATTTAACTTACAAATCCAAGTGACTGCATCTGTAAAACTCAAAGCTGCTGAGATAATTAGGGATGGTGCGAACGTCGTAAAAAAAGTTCGCGAACATATTCGCGAACTTGCGTCAAAAATGCGAACGGTTCGCGAACGTCGCGAACCCCATATACTTCAATGGGAAGGCGAACTTTAACAGCTAAAAAAGACATTTCTGGCCAGAAAAATGATTTTAAAGTTGTTTAAAGGGTGCAACGACCTGGACAGTGGCATGCCAGAGGGGGATCAAGGGCAAAAATGTATTATAAATGGTTATTACAGAAGTCAGCACACAGATGAGAATGAGATCAGAAGAGATCAGTGCCCACAGCAGCTACATACAGAGCACTGCAGTAGAAGGTAGATTACTAGCCAGCAAAGCTACCTAACCTAAAATGTCCCTCAAATCCCTGCAGACTTGGCCAGTTCATGTATAAATACCCCTAGTGTTCACAAAAGATGGCCAGTTCATGTATAAATTCCTCAGAGTTCACACAAAGATGTTAAAGTGGCCAGTTCAGGTATAAATACCCCTAGAACTCATAGCAGAATGGCACAGTTATTTTCCATGATTTACTACATTCACAGCTCCCTGGCTTTGACTCCCAGGCACAACTAAAATACAAAAGCAGAGCCACTGACCATGTGGGTGGGAGGGTGGTGAGCAGACTGCAGGCTGCAGTATTTGTGTTATAGCAGCTCCTTCCTTTTTCTTTTTCCCTGTGCTGAAATCAGGGAACTGTCCATTGGAAGGGGAGTGGTCCAGGGGGTGTGGGGGTGGTCCAGGAGGGAGAGCTTCCTGATTGGCTGCCATGTATCTGCTGGTCTGAGAGGTGAGAGGGCAAAAAAAAAGCGCCAACTAATGCGAACCCAAAATGGCGAACGTCGCGCGACGTTCGGGAACTTCCGGCGAGCGCGAACAGCCGATGTTCGCGCGAACAAGTTCGCTGGCGAACAGTTCGCGCCATCCCTAGAGATAATCACTGAACTGAAATAACCCGGTATTAGAAGTTGAGGTAAGGAAGAAAGTTCTAAAAATAAATTTCTGCAAAAAAAAACATATATTTTGCCAGTTTTTAGAGTAAGGTCAATTTCCAAATCAGAGGTAGAATACATAATGCTTGTGTGTAAGAAATCTAATATTAGCAAATCAGGTGGTCAGTGCTAAGTTGTTATCACTTACTGATCCTCTCCTCGTAGTATCTCACAGTGGTTATTGTTTATTAGATCATGGTAAGAGGTATGGTATAGAAACAGTTACATTACTCGCTTATCATTCACTTCTCTTAAAAAAAATAATTTCCCTAAGTGCCACTGAGAAGCAGAAAACTGTACTGTATATATAGAAACAAGACCCTGCTGGATTGCAAAATTTGTAGGTCCATGTAACTTAAGTAGCAGTCAGTTTATGTCAGGGTTTTCGTAGAGAGCTAAACACACATATCAAAGTTACACTTCATGCAATGTGTCCAACTAAAATAGGACCAAAGAAGTAAATTGCTATGTGGATGTCATAAGACACCGAATGAGCCCAGTCTTGTAAATGCCTTGTAGGAATTAAGTGTTGTTTTTGTTTAAGATAATGAGTAATTTAAGGACACTGCTGAGCATGTTGCTTAGTTAAGGCACTATGCTAGAAGGGGTAGACATACTCTGCATTCCAACTGAAGTGCAGATCCTTCACAATTAAGGATACTCCAGCACACTACATTTGGAGGCACATTTATCAAGGGTCAAATTTCAAATTCATGTGAGTTTTTTTAAAACTCCCATGAACTCAAAATTCGACCAATCAAAATGTATTAAAAAAAAATCTAATTTTAAAACTTGAGTGAATAGGATTGAACCGGAAAACTCGAATATAATTCCATTCGAGTTTCAAAAACTCGATTTGTGTCTTTCTCCGTAAAAATACTCGAATATCAGGAAGGCTGCAAACATCACCAAACATGGGCAGGTCACAGGTGTTAGGTGGTGAGTAGTCAAAATCGACTTCTTAAAGTGGACCTGTCACCCCAAAAAAAATTCAAAATCTTATTTCATCACATTAGTCAAGCAAAATGAACATTAATTACACTAAATTAATTATTTGAATCTTGTTTTCTTCAGTCTGGGAATTCATAATTATAGCAAGCAGGCAGGAGCCATTTTGTGGACACTGTTATTAAGGCAAGCCTTGCATCATCTCAGAATCTTGTTTGTGCACCAGAATGGGGGACCAATGTCTATCCCCATGTCCTGGCTACACAATTAAATGGTTAAGAGAACTGGGGGAATGTGTGGGGAGCAGTGGCATCTAGGAAGTGCTGAATGGAAAGTAAAAGTAATTATCTGCCCCGCCTCTATGCCTAAGGCATAGAGGAGTGGCAGACAATATTTGATTGACAGCTGAGATTTTTAAATGAGCTTAAAACAGCTATGAATGCTTTAATAGAAAATAGAAATTGGATTTTATGTTTAATTTGAAAATACTTTTATTATATAGATTTTTGTGTCTGGGTGACGGGTCCACTTTAAAGGGCTAGAGTATGATAAATCTAAAAAATTCTAATTTTTTTTTTTTTTTTTTAAACTCGAATCGAATTTTGATGACTCACTGGTTGAATCTGACAGTTTTGGCCATAATAATAGATGAAAATTCTAATTTGAAATTTGACCCTTGATAAATCTGCCCCTTGACGTATAACTCTTATTTATGTTACTTCTACCAACTACCAAAATGCATAACCTTCCACTTATAAAATTGAATGTCATTTGCCAATAAGGTAAACACATATATTTTCAAATGTATTTTCTATGACTACACATGCTTCCCAATAGTTATTGCCACACTCTTTTTTCAATGAAATGTGATTGAAAAAATGCAAGATTTACAGAATACAACCCAGAAGACAAGAAGTTTGCCCAGGTGCCATAACCCATAGCAACCAATCAGCAGGTAGTATTTACTGGTTGCCTGTTTAAAAGCAAAACATCTTATTGTTTGCTAAGTGTTATTGTACTTGGGCAATCTTAGCGCCATTTGCTACAAATAGGGATCCTCTTTCCACCATATATAATTAAAGGCACTACATTTGGGGAGTGCAGCAACACATAGCATTCTATACAATTCACTAAGAAGATTTAAAGAAAGCAGTTGCAAAATGAAATGAAAACTTAAAAATAAAAAGGATGGTCGAGTAATCACTTAGTAAACAGTTGTTTTCAGTTATTTAATATATTATCTGAACTGGCACTGCATGTCCAATATCATTTGTCTTTCTAATTCTTGTTCCGCATTGCCTCCCACTTAAGCCCAAAACACAGCAGCTGTGCCAAGGAGTGGGTGGAAAAATGGCCCTATTATTAACCTAAGTTGAAGTCATAATGGTTTTTTGAACATCTTCATTCAGTGACACAGTGAAAGAAAGTATTAATGGTCTGTTTTAAACATTACAAAATACGGCTTTCATTTAATAGCTCATTATGCCTGAGCCTAGGATACATATTACTGAAAGGGGATATCAATATAAATGTCTTCCTTCTGTGCAGTTTAATGTATCTATGAAGTCTCATATTTGGTGTACAGTTTTATTAGACAATATATCCTTACACAACAAGCTTTTATATAATGCTATAGCATTTGTAATCTTTTCGACTCTAGTGCGCATCATTACAAAACAGGATCAAACTGGAATTCATACACATCTCAAGTATATTAACAGATTGCATTATCTTACACAGATATGTGATCCAAAATCTTCTAATGTGTAATCCTTAGCCTTTAAACAACTAGCACTCTTCATGTCCCAGCAGCCTTAATTCTAAATGATAATAATACTAGAATCATAGTTTCTCATTGTAGTTGAGGTCCATGACAATTAATTTACATACAACAGTTTTGGGTGATGGCACATGGTAATATTTGTTGGCTGCGACAGATCTCGCAAAAATGCCACCCCGTTCACTAACTTTAAAATTGCTGCACATTAATGACATTACAGGCTGATGATTCAGCTTAATCACAGGAAAATGCAAAGGAAAGCATTTTCCTGAGCTAAAGTGCAGAGAGTAATGTAATTTATTTGCTGCAATTTTAAGTTTAGTGGTGAGGATGGCCTTGTCTTGAAGCATGACATATTGGTTGCCCATGGAAGCACATTTTTGTCACTGGTGCCAAATTCCAAAATTCCAAAATTTCTATTGCCCTAAGGCAGGGGTCCCCAAACCTTTTTTTACCTGTAAGCCACAATAAAAAAAATGGAGAGAAACAGAATCATGCAAAAAATTCATGGAGGTGCAAAATATGGGTTGTTATTGGCTATTGGTAGCCCCTATGTACAACTGGCAGCCTACAGGTGGTACTCTGTTTAGAAGTATAAACTAAAACTTGTCTTCAAGCCAGGAATTAAAAAATAAGCACCTATGTTTGGCCATTGAGAGCAGCATTCAATGGTTTGATGAGCAACATGTTGCTTGTGAGCCACTGGTTGGGGATCACTGCATAAGTTCATGGCATGCTTTCCAGTAAACGGCCCATTAATTAATGTATTTGTATTTATTTCAAGTATTGGAGACATGGGTTGATTTACCACAAACTCAAACTTCTGTGAAGACTTTGCACCATGAAGTCCTAACAATACTAGATAACATTTTTTTTGTACAATTACTATCAACAGATATTTGTTTCTCCATTTTTTGTGAACTCCGCTGGACTAATCTGAGACCTGCTGTTGCAAATAGAAAGCGTCTTTATGCGTTCCTTTAAGAGCAGTGAAATGAAATGGGTAGTCATGTAATCATTTACTTATCTCTTTGTATTGGAGCTTATGATGTCTGTAATGTTGGAAGCTGCCATTACCGTGTTTTCAAAACAATTATTTTACAGTGCCATATACTTTGCAAAAAGAAGGGAAAGCAACAAATTATAGACTAAGCACCAAAAGGCTAATAGGGTTTAACTATTTGTTGCAGCAGAAATTTAATAGAAGAGAAGGAAAACATAGCTTTTTATCTCACTTCGAGATAAAGAGATAAATTCCACTCATTTTAAGTAATAATCCTTGAAATTTTTTTCCAGGCCTCTAACTGTATATCTTTTTGTAGACTGTGCCGGATGATAACAGTAAAAAGCGTATAAAATCTATTCTGGATATAGATGTAATTGTTTCAATATCTTGACAGAAGCTAAGATACTGAGTGGGTTAAATGGAAAACACAGTTCATCACCACAGTGACCTTGAGATGCGATTAAACATCAGTATTAGTGATGTTTGTACTTATTCTGATGTTAACATACTTTGCAGTAGACATTCAGGACATCTATGCCAGGGTCTGACCTTTCTGCAAAAGCTAAATGCATGTTATAGTCTTACATATTTACCTTGATCCTGAAACCCATAGCAACCAATCAGATTTTAACAATATCTCGAGTGATTCAAAAGTTTGCACATCTTGTATTATTGAATTGTGGTGCAATGACAATATGTGTGCAGGGGGACACACCACAGTCAAATTCATACACTCAAACTACAGGGGGTGCAGAGACTGGTACAAAACAATTTAATATCAAATTTATTATATGGGGGTTACAAGCAGGGTAGACACACTGGCACCACAATTTTGGAGGCCTACATGGCAACAGATTTATACTAAGGGAAAGTAAATTCACTATGCACACAAATGTATCCCTTGATATAAACTGTATCTCTAGAACAATATATGTTCCTCAGGACAGGATGGTTTCAGCATATCAGGACTGCCCAACCTGCAATACTTAAAAAAAATAATTATCCCCATACATGTTCTTGTTTCTTCCACCAGTATAGGCAGTCACAGTTTCTGTATGTTACTGGAGTTAGGCAATTTCAGGCATTTTATTACTTAAAGGGGTTGTTCATCTTCCAAACACTTTTTTCAGTTCAGTTGTTTTCAGATTGTTCCCAAGAAATTTTCAATTACTTTCCATTATTTATTTTTCACTGTTTTTTCAAAATCTAAGTTTAAATTGAATGTTGATGTCTCTGGTGTTTCAGTCTAGCAGCTCAGTAATTCAGGTGCAGATTCTGTTACAATTTTGCAACATTTAGGGCAGAACTACACAGACAATTGCGGTCTGTTTTCTGCACATGGGCGCTGGGAGTTAAAACGCATGCGACAAAACCAAGGCAACCAATAGAAAGTCAGATGGTGTTGCAAGGTTGATCCGAAGCGACATGGCCGTCGGATGAAAATGCTGCAAGCTGCGTCTTCCTCCGACAATCATATTGTGTCGGATCAACCCTGCGACACCATCCGACTTTCTATTAGTTGCCTTAATTTTGTCGCATGCAGTATTAGCAACTATCAACTATCAATTCTAACAGCTGCCTTTAATGAAACTCAGGGATTCTTTTCAGCAGGGACAAAGATAAGAAATGTATCAACTTGGGGGCAGATTTACTAAAGGTCGAATTTCGAACTGAAAAATAACTCAACATTCGACCATCGAATTAAAATCCTGCGACTTTGAATATCAAATTTGGCATTCGTGCGACCGAAGAACAAACGATAAAATCCTTCTATTCAAAGGATTTTAGCATATGATTGAAGGTTTGTTCTTTGATAAAATAAAACTTAGAAAAATTGGCCCCATACTTCGGCAGCTTTTATTTGGCGAAGTAAAAAATATATTTTTTTTTAAAGAGACAGTACCTCGAATTTTGAAGTTGATGGATTTTACTATTCGACCATTCATATGGAATGGTTGAATGGTTGAAGTAGCCTATTCAATGTTCGAAGTTTTCAAAAATTTTCTTCGGATATCAAATTTTTTGTATTTGAATATTCACTTTGACCCTTAGTAAATCTGCCCATAAATATATCAGTTTAGAACAGTTTACAGGGTCAGCGACCTCCCCCTTCCTAGATCTGCTTTACAAGGCAAAAGAAAATGGAAAGTAATTGAAAAAATTGTTATTTCTGGTGATCTATCCGAAAACAACTAGTTGTTTGAAGGTGAACAACCCCTTTAAGGCCACTACCCATTAAAATGGATGGTGACAATAAAACCTCTATTAAAGTTCATTCCTAGAAATACATGCAATTTCCAAAACAAGGTGAATATTTATTGCTTATGGTTGATTAACTGATTAGTGCAACTAAAAAATGATAAATGTAATTATACCTACTCATAAACTCAAAATAACTGTAGGCGAGCACAGGTTGAAGGGCGGTGCAAGGCTGCAACTTGTTTATTGGTTATTTAACCATTTGCATAAACTGAATTCCATTAAAATAAAGCTTCTGATTAACTTTCCCAGCAGGCCACCATGAAATAAAACCTTGCTTAATGCCTTGCCTTACAACAGCCAGGGATTTAACTTAATTAAGTTATCTTCCATTCCTCATTCACTTTTTTATTTTAGTTGATTTAAATTATATAAAATATAACCATAATATAATTTATATACAGATGCAGTCACTGGGATTTGTAAGCTAAATGCGTCGTGACTCAGGGCTAATTGAAGAAACTGTGTTATCCCAAGTTATCTTAACCCATTTAATGCATTTAACCTTTTCATTAGCATACCAAAGCCCCATTGTTTTCGATGGTGAACTCTTTAATTGGATGGGATGCTGTGACACAATATTCTGTGCTAAGTGGGATAAATGGGTTAGATGAGTTAAGTCACGATGCATTTAACTTACAAATCCAAGTGACTGCATCTGTATAAGGAAGCTGGTGTTGAAAATCCAAGAGGTATGTAATTTACCTGGGTTGCATTTTAGGGTAGAACTACATAGTGATTTTGGCGCAATCCAAAGTGACGTGACGACATGCTGGCATCAAGTGGGATGTGCCAAAGATAAGGCAAGTTGTAGGAATGTCGGATGTAGTCACAGCGTGCAACCGACATGACGCATGCAGCGTCTGCATCCGATGTTTCTATTTCTTACCTTTCTCTTTCGGCGTATCTGACTTGACGCTAGCATTTCTTCACATGACATCGGATATTGCTGAAATCGCCCCTGTAGTTCTACCCTTATACTCCCCCTACAGGGACCATTTAGTAATCGCAATCACCTTTTAACCAGTCGGCTGCTGTAGTGCCCCAAAACCACCAATGGCTGTAGAGCATAATTAGAGCTGTGCCAGCAACAAAAACTTCTACCTTTCCATGAGTTTGCAGTTGGTATTCACCCACTTTTCATTCCAAGGAGATGGTACAGGTAAAATAAAGTATTATTTTTTACCAGCTTAATTTAAAAAAATTAGATGTAACTGAGACAAAATGTTAACTATTATTGCCATTTCTCAGAACTGGGAGTTAGTGCTGTTATTTACCAGTTTGGCCAAGATGCTACAAAGTAACAAAAAATGGTGAACATTATAGACTCTTGTTTTAGTTGTGGGGAGTTTTAAAGTATATATACTCATGAAAATGGGTTCCTAAATGTTCTGTCTGGACAAAGAACTGCACAAACTAATCACTTTGTATTCAACTAACAGTAGCAATTGCCATTTGCAAACACATGCTGCTTGAGCAGTCCTATACATGTACTGTAATCTCTAATAAATACAAAGTAAAAAAGAGATTTTCATGAACGCTCAAGGACAAGGTTTTGATAGACTGCTTGGAATGCAGCAGGAATCAATGTTCTTTTTTTCTCACGCTACAAACTACAAAGGAAGAGAACTTAGTGTGGCTGATTTTTTATGCAACCTGTTCCTTTGCATATGCCTCAAATACAGAACTTGACATAATTTTTTGTCCCTTTTAAGCAATAGTCACAGTAGAACTGAAGACACCATTGACTTAAATGATTGCCATTACTCATTTTGTAATTAAAATGTACTTTACAATGGTTCTGTTACCAGTTATTAGAAGGTACTTTAGCTCTTCACTAAAGCCCTGCAGGTCCCCATAGAGAATGCTCTGCAACACCATAGTAATCATTTATTACTAATTCTATGCTTTAAATTCAGAGCAGAATATCAGTGAATCTTTAGGATTCTGTGCTAGCACAAACTATCTCCTGCCGCAGCTGCAGTTAATAGAAAAGCATTTGTGGTGAATTGCAGACTCCTTCTTGAATAAGCTGACATGTATAAAGTAAACTGTGTTGTATTTCTAAGATAAAATGCAAGAGACAGTGAGGCCACATTCTGTACACCTGAATATAAGGCCACATCTGTCTTCCTATTCAGCACTCAGATAAAAAACAAGATATCAGTGGGCCCCATCTGCACCAAATAATGCAATACTATTGAAAATGTCAGAAATGAAAATTTCATTGGTCCATGGCTTCCATGTACCAGTCCTCCAATACAGAAATGGAAGACTTTCAAGGTGGTCAAACGTGTGGTGAATGATTCTGACATCACAATCCAGTTGTCCTGCGTGAAGGATAATTTTTTATTAGTTGTCTTTTATTTTCAATCCAAGGCAACAGTTTACAAAGGGTTTCATGCAGTCATTTTAGAAAAGGTGTAGAAGGAATATTTTTCACTAGATAAGTGTAATCTTATTTTAGCAGCCATTTTTTTACAATGTAATTACTTTGTTTCAGTTTTTAGTTTTAACTTAGTGTCTAAACCTAGAGGTGCTTCAACAAAAGATAATCAATGGTTTTTTAGCCCCTGGCTGGCATAACATTATATCTAATAATTGCTTGTTTTTCATTTGCTCTGCTATCAGAAAACACATTTCCTGCAGAAAGTAGTGTGTATTAAAGGTTACGCTAGAGAAGAAAAATAACTTTTAACTATATTATTGTCAAAGCAATTGATATGGCCACTAAAGCTTGATATCCAGCATGAAAAGTTCAGTAATCTACATAATAACTTGTTTGAGGAAGGTATATTGGAAGTTTCCAAACTATTAAAAATTTAGTTGCAAATATGATCAGATAAGAGAAAAAGCTAATCTAAGGTTAAATACAGCTTATGATGAATGAATGAGCAGTGAAACCTGGCATTTTATTTAAAGCTGCAATAAATAAACCACTGAGTCAAACACATACATACATGTAGAATTTTTCCTTGATAGACCTATTTACAGAAATTAGGCTTATACACTTGGCCTAAACAAGTTTAAAGACAAACAGTTAAGAAGTCCTAGCATTTTACTTCCATGGTCAAACTAAAAAAACATAGTAGTAAGTTAGGTTGAAAAAATCTATATATAACCTGCCTGTCTGCTATAGTTGATCCAGAAGGCCAAAAAAAACAGTTCAAACCCCATGAAATAAATTCCATCCTGACGCCAAGGTAGCAATCGGACAAGGCCCTGTATCAACTTGTTCCATGAACTATCTTAATAACCCTGTATTCCCTCATTTGATACAAAGCTATCAAACCCCTTCTTAAAGCTATCTAATGAATAAGCCAGTATGACTGATTCAGGGAGAAAATTATACATCTTCACAGCTCTTACTGTAAAAAAATCCCTTCTGAATATTTTTTATATATTTAATATTTTACTAACAGTCTGGAAAATGTTCCTTATAATCATGACAGTAGCAGTTTTATATATTTATCAAATAGATCAATTTGTCACTTCATTACAGTGGGTTGTCCTGCTTTAAACAGGTGATCAACATTACGTTCAATGGTGTAATAGAACTCAGAGGCAACACTGAGTTCTAACACCCCACCAAATTTAAAAAAAAAAAAGAAGACGAAGTGTGAAGTCCTTGGGAGTGCAAGCTAATAAATGCATTAATGATTCAGAAAAAAAGCAAATGGTCTGGCAGACCTACATGCTAGAATATCCGCAGCTATAGTAATCAAGATCGACATTCGGAAGGACTGGAAGTACTGGTGCCTTTTTTTTATTTGTTTGTTTTTCTTCTGAAGGTATAGTTTCCCATAAAATTGGCACTGATATTTTTGTAATTTTCTAATGAAATTCAAGTAATTAGCAGACACCAGGAATTGAAATAACTTCAATTTCAGTAAGTATAAATGATATGGATATATGTGCAAACTCAGCACTACTAATTTTATACAGATCAGGGGACTGAACATTTTAAGCACAGGGAACAACTGTCTTACAAATCCTTGGTTCTGGGAGATAAAGAATATTTAATGTGTTTTGCTCATCATGATCAAAAGAAGAACTGGAATCAAGACTTTTATGAATCCAGCATTGCAATGGGTAGTAACTGAGCAACTGTGCTCCAGACTTGCAGCACAGTTATGATGTATTATAATAAGAAATGTGTAATTTTAATGAGCTACATGTATTTATATACTCCCTCATCGTACATGCTCACAAAACAACGAAGCAGCACAACACTTGATTCAAAAGTATTGAAGCTCTGCAGACTACAACTGCATTGTACAAAAAGAGTGCATATTGTGGCCACAGCATGGAATTAATCCATACATCAAGGAGGTTTATACAAACACGACAGAGCCATGGATGGTTTCCAAAACAACAAGGACTTTGATAATGATAAATAAGGCTATTTTAAGTTAAAAAGCTCTATCAGATATTTTCTGTGAAAACTGAATAGAGAAAAATGCCCTGAAGAAGAAAATGCTTCATATTTATTGATGTATTTCAAAGACTAAAAAAGGTTTCTCAGTTGCAGTTGATTTTCCAGGTGGCCTGTTGGAAACAATAAAATGAAAATTAAGAGACTGTTAGCAGTTTGCCATTGTGGAAAGTAGTCCTGCTATTTTTTATTCCTATTATTTTATTCTGTTATGCAGAAGAAAACCACCCCCACAGTTTCTACATTTCCTAGAATTGCAATAGCAATTAGAAGAGCTAATTATAAAAGCCTAATAGTGCTGTATAGCACTTCAATTATGTAACTGTTAGTTACCTGCTCTTGCCTGATAAATGTCATTTTTGTGCTTTAGGTAGAGCTAAAGAAGCATATATATTGAAATAGTGTCTCTTGCTTACTGGGTGTGAATATTATGAACCAGCATGTTATGTTTGACGATCTTACCGGTCTTTCCTAGAACAAGTAAACCTATTTTACAAAAAAAAAAACTAAATAACATAGACATTGTTAACAGTTTCAGAAAGTCAAGTTACATAAATATAAGCTGCTCAAAAAATGAAACCATACAGCTTTAATCAAAGTCTTAGCCAGCAGCTTACCAGTACGGTTCCAAGAGCACCATATGAGTCCTGGCCAAAGTTCTGTTTTCTCCTCTATTCAAAGAAATAAACACGGTTGTTGGGCTGGGCAATGATCCAAAACAGTCTGGCCCACCCACTATTTCCATCTGGTGACGTCTCCTAATGAGATGTAAGGTAGTGTATGATACGGGTGTTACAATGTTGTCCTTGGGCCTACGAAAGGCTTTCTATGCCCTTTGCAGTTTGTATATATATATGTAAAGTGAGTAACTGCACTATAAGGCATAATTTTCATTAGTGTACAATTGGAGTGCACAATTATACCTTTCTCATGGTGCCAATTCTTTCCTTGAGAAAGATCCTAATGAGGACCAATATATTTAAGACAATGAGACATTCTGTGCATACAGCTACTAAAAAATGCCTTGCCCTTTAAACAACAGGGATTGTTTATCCATATATTGCAATATATTTAAGCTGGCCAACTACGTCAAAATCATCCCATATCTGGCCAGTCCTATGCCCATTTTCATCTGATTCATTAAGAATTCTAATGCTTCATTATGCATTTTACAAAGGGACTAAGTTTTACCTGCAACTTACTTGCTGCTTTCAAAGTAAAACTCCCAAACTTGGTTGCCCTTTTATTAGACACCAGTGGGTATATATATATACTTTTGCACATAGAACTACACTCCTTGTTTCAGTGAAATAAAAGTAAATTTATTTGCATAAACATATTGTGCCAACGTTTCGGCCCACTTAGAGCCTTTTTTGAACCAGCACCCACCATTGTTAAATCCGGATTGGGTGCAGCTGTTTACATATGAATATACTGTATATATATATATATAATGTTTTATACCTTTTCAAAAAAAACTAGTTGGATATTATCATAAAAGACACTGGGTCACCCATGTACAGTAACCCATAGCAACCAATCAGCAGATAGCATTTAGTGGACATCTATTTTGGAATCAAACACCATTGGTTGCTATGGTTTGCTGCAAAGTTTGTAGCTGTTTTATGTGTTGTGGATACATAGTTTTCACTGTTTTTAGCCCTATTTTTTTAACATTAAACAAGTATATTATGTTATTATTTGCTGAGATCCTTGAACTGTTAGAAACAAATGGAGACTTAGATAACTTATGCCATTCTTTATGCAGACACACCAGTGCTTTCCAGTACTAACACATTAAACTTTCCATTCATTATGCATGCAGCACTGCAGTTCAAGAAGCAGCTAAAAGCTATGATTGTCCTACTGTATATGACAAAATTACATTAAAATTCTTCAGATACATTTACAGCCATTAGATGTTTAAAATTGCTTAATGCAAGTGGCTTACTTTAGAGAGAAAGAGAAGTAGACTCTAGCAATTTTGGCCTTGATATCTTTTCTATCTGTGTCGCACTTTAGGTGGAATTTACATAATAATGACAGAGAGTATAACAACACACATACCAGCATTAGTTACTCTCCCAAAAGACTAAAAAAATGCAGTAGATTTAAGCAATCTAGGTCACAAAATAAAAAAAAGTGTCTCGATTTTCTAGTAGAGGACATTTATACAGCGCATTTGTATTCACTAGAGAGGAAGAATGACAGAGTGAGGCTCTTTCAGTAGAAGTCCCCAGTGCAGCTGAAGGTTGACAGCCAACGTGGACTTGTGGCCAATTAACAGAAATGCAAGCACAATGCACAGGATACAGGAGAGAAAATGTGCACTTCGGGATGATTCCTCTGTTCTAGATACACAACAGGTTCAAGTCTGCAATTTGATATTCTCTTGCTGTAAAATGTAGATGGTGACACGATGACACTAATGGTATCTAACTCCTATTATGCAAAAACTGAATACAGAATGCAACTGCACGATAAACACAAGTGCCAGCCAGCCCATTTATTTTTAGCATGTGTTAATGTACTGTCCTACAGTACATGTAAATTCAGCACAGTTAAAAATGAATTTAATCACTTGGCCAGTG
This sequence comes from Xenopus borealis, assembly GCA_024363595.1. NCBI lineage: Eukaryota > Metazoa > Chordata > Amphibia > Anura > Pipidae > Xenopus > Xenopus borealis. Next base: position 74,359,293 of record CM044435.1, on the reverse strand, counting down.
GTGAAAAATATTACATTTCTTTCGCACCTTTATGTGTATTAGTTCTTAACAGACTGTGCATGTGTTTAAGCTGTTATTCTGTTTATTAGGTATGTAGAGGGCTTACATCACATACTATAACAGGCACTGTTTGCTTAGGTGCAGTAACCCATAGCAACAGAAAAAGCATTTGCATTTAAGATCAGTTAGTGCTGCCTGCTGATTGGTTGCAATAGGTGATAAGTAGCAAACTTTGCAGCATTAATTAAATAAACTCATATATGCCAATTAAAAAAACTGTGATTTAACTTTGTTCCATGTAAGTTACAGTGTGGGGATTTCTTGCTATTTCTTGCTATTTCTTGCCACAGTGCAGGACCCCATGGCAGTGATATTATATTATATTTGAGTTACAGAAGGAAAATCTTTTATTGCCTACTATGGATTCTGCAAAGGGGGGATTTTTGTCCCCTGTTACTACGTAAGTGAGGCATAATGTAATTTTCTCTGTTAGTAAGTATTTGACTATGGGGTAGATTTATCAAAATGTTAGTTTCGAGAAAGATTAATAAAAACTCACCCACATTCTATTAATTTCGATGAAATTTTTAGAACCATTTTTATCAAATGGCGAGGTCTAACTTTTACCCATTGATAAATACAATTGTAAAAATCCCATAGGAATGGATAGAACATGGGGGACTTTTTATTCATGAAGCTATAAACTCACATTTTGATTGTTTAGTTTAGTCTGGTATAACAGACTTAGCAATGTATGGATGTATGCATCCTATCTTCATAGGACAATTTTGTCGTAGATTATAGTTTTTTCAAAATGACAGCACAAAAACTGTCCAAATAGTTTAGGTGCAGACATCACTGGTATGATCAGTAAGAATACAAAAAGGAATCATCACAAATATAACAGGGCTGTCTTCAGGACAGTAATCCAAGTTGCCATACCATCACTACACCAGAAAAGATTTATTGCTGGCCCAATAAAGGCTTCACTCTTGGGAACTAGTAAGTACAATGCTCTTGTACAATCAGCACCAGGCAAGTGGATAGCTTACCTGTCAAATGCTCACTGAGAAGTCTTTACATGGCATGTAAGGAAGCATGTTTATTCCATTTTATATTGTTGGATTAGATGTGCAACATTAATACACTTGTTTTAGGATCATTTAAGAATATTGCCAGTAGCTCAGTATATTAAAACCCTGTCTGGAGATGATAATTCTTCATAATAAAGTCAGAAGTGCTTTACCTTCCAGTCAGCAGCTTTTCTCTAAAATACATTTTTGAAATGGTATCTTCTTAGACAATCACCTAATGTAAAACATTATTCCACCCTGTTGATAAGTGTATTACAGCAATATGATTCTGGGGATTTATTCATTTCTCAATCAGCACTACAGTAGAAATTATGTGCCTTGATTCATGGATGTGTTTTGCACGTTTTAGAGTCACAATTTGCATTATAAGACATAATACTGACATTTCATCTTTTTATGAACCCATATGATTTTATATCTGACATAATAACAGTCTTAAAATTCCAATTTCTTAAATGTTAGTACTTAAAAATAGGAAACAGCCCGAGTGAGTGTTTACAGAATGGGTTGCTTCATTCCCTTTATTATTGAAATAACTCATTTTGCAACATGACTGCAAGGCAGGTCTTATCATTCTGTGAGGAGCAGATTAGAAGTGCCGGCAGCAGAAGGCACTAATGAGGTAAATGCCTGGGGATTGCAGGCATCTCTATGTTTACAGGCGGTTGTGAGACAAAAAACTGTTCTGGTAGTGGCTGAGCCAAAATCTGTCCAGTGATGCAAGTCATGTTTAAAAGGAGTAAGCAAGTAGTGCAAAAATCGGATTTATGAGAGGGTTTAATTAATTGTAAGTTAACAGAAGTAGCTGTATGGCTATCAGGGCCGCCATCGGGGGGGAATGGGGGGACAAGTGTCCCGGGCCCGGGGCTGAAGGGGGGCCCAGCAGCGCTGCATTTTCCGAAGAGCCAGGCCCCCCTTACCTGCGCCAAGCAGATCGCTGAAGTGCCGTTGCGGAAGTGCCGAACAGACGCGAAGGCAGCCAACACTTAAAGTCCTGAAGTCATGGAAATACCCGATGTCACGAGGAGCCAGCACTAAAGAAAATACCTGAAGTCAAGCAAGAATACTGAAGTCCTGCAGCCATGAGTTCAATTCCACCAACACCAATGTGGGTTTTTTTTTTTTTATTAATCCCCTGGCCTCAAATGTTTTCTTTTAATACTCTATAGGCCCCTGTCACCAATTTTTTATTTTATGGGGCTCCAATAATTTTTTTTTTAACTTGTTAACGGGGGCCCTGCCACCAATGTTTAAAAAAAAAAATTTGGGGGGCCCCAATTTTTTTTTTACTTGTTAGCAGGGGCCCTGCCACCAATGTTTTTTTAAATGGTTATTTTTGGGGCCCCAATTTTTTTAACTTGTAAGGGGGGCCCTGTTGCCAATGTTTTATTAAAAAAAATATTTTTGGGGCCCCAAACTGACCACATTATGGGGCAAATTCACCAAAGCGTGAAGCATCTAACGCTAGTGCTAATTCGCGAGTGTGACATCAATTCGTAACTTCGCAAATTTCCAAACCCGACTCTGTCGAATTTTCGCTAGCAAAGTAGATAGACCAGCGCAACTTAACACCCTTATGCCAGGCGAAGTTGCGCACTGACGAAGGATCGTAATTACGCAAATTCACTAAGATGAACATTTTCCTGATCGTTACCACTTACGTTAGACATTACTTAGTTCAATACAATAGATAGGAGTTTGAAAAAAAAAATTGGAAATTTTTTCTAAGTCCCAAAAAAATGCTGGCATGTTTTACCTTTATAGGGTGTTAGTCTAAAAAAGAGCAAATTTTTTTTGGGAGGTTACCCTCCTTTCCCCCACATTTCCTAACATATGGCAACACAACTACAGTATATAGGGGGCACATGTAGGGCAATAGGACAACTTTATTTTTTTTATTAAAGGTTTCCTGGGCTTGTGTAGTGCAATGTAGTGGCTGTAACATATACTTCTATTAGACTTTGAAATTTGCGCCATATGCAAATTAGGCATCGCTTGCATAAATGCGATTTGCCTGGCGAAGTAACACTAGCGCAACTACGCTACCATTCGCCGACCTTAGTGTAACTTCGCACTTTAGTGAATTTGTGTAGTGCTGGCAAAAATTCGCCTGGCAAAGTGTGGTGAATGTTAGCGAAGGCAACTTTCATCGGTTAGTGAGTTTCCCCCTATGCTTCCTGTTCTGATATTATTACAGTATATGCAGCTTAGGCACTTAGATGAACTGTCTTCCTTTTTATAGTAGTCCACTTCTTATACTACTTTTACAGACAAAGATTTTGCCTGTACATCCTATATTTATAACTTACAGGATGAAAATGCTTAAATTAGCATGTGATCATAGAAATCTTGCTTGTGTATTAGAAACACAGCTACCATTTTGTCTGCTGAATCTAATACCTTTTAGAGTGGAAGCTCCATTACTAACCTAACTGCTAACATTTACTGTACATACTTTAACCCCTTAAATTCAAAAGGGATTCACAAGCATTTCATTTTCAGTGAAAGTTTATTCAATCGCTGTAGGTTTCAGCCTCCCTAAACATGTTCCAGTCAGTGCACTCAAAACAGTCCTGAAGAGCAGTCATGGCTCCTGCTGGCCCTGTTTTCACCTGCTTCAGAACCAGTTTAGAGTGCCTGACGAGTAATCCTTATGCTGGAATTAGCATAACAGAGATGTATTCTAAGTATCTGAAATGTGGGAGGGACTCGGTATGCACTGGAACTGTTTGTGTAAACCTGATCCAGAGTGTTTGGCCCTCTCATAGCAAACTTCACATGCTGTTGGAATTTTTCCGGAGCACTGACCTGAGATGTGCATGGTTAAAATCTCCAGTGATGATAATCAGTCCATCTGTGTGTGTGTTTTTTATGTCCGTGATGACGCTGTACAACTCCAGAGTGCATCTTTGGTGTTCGCGCTGGGAGGAATGTAAACTCCAATAATATGAATGGAGGCAATCTCAGGGGGTAAATAAAAGGGTCTGCACTTCACAAACAACACCAGTGGTGAACAGTGGCTGGACACAAGCAAGTTCCTACACCATTTTGTGTTGATGTAGACACACAGACCACCACCACAATTCTAACCACTCAGAGCAGCAACTCTATCAGCTGAAACCATGACTAGCCCATCTAGCTGAATGGCGGCATCTGGGAATCTTTATCAACATGGAACCTCATTTTCCAGATTGCTGCCCAGTTTTCCAATTTAATCAAATTACTTCTGCACAATTTAGTTTCATCAAAAAAATTGAAAATTGTTTTTTTATTTTTAATAAATAAATGTATTGTGAATTAAAAATTATTTTAATGGAAGTTCAGAACACAGCAATCTTAACTCTTCTAATAAATCGTCTATATCACAAAACTCATCAGGAGGAAGTTGCTTATTAGAATCCTGCAGCTGAAAGGTATCCTTGCCATATGGTATTTGGGATTTTATTATGCATTTCTTAGTTACATTTTCATTGTTGCTGTTATAAACATTTGTTTTCATTGTGAAGTGCAGATTGTTGTATGCCTTGGTTTGTGTTTAGAATTCACATGACCTTTTGTACAAATGTCATTATATTACACATGAATTGCCCAGATTTTTTTTATTAATTTAAGGGTACACAATTCACAACTGGTGTACAACTATGAAGATGATCACAAACATTGCATTTAGTACAGAGCTATTGGATGTGTATTGGATTATTTGTACCCCTTTAACCATTTGTTACTGTATAGATGGTGCAGTTGGACTATGAGACTGCCCATGTTATACACCTCAGGAGTGTTAGATTTCATTGTGGGAGCAGCGTGGCAGCTACTATATCTGCAGGATTTTTATTATACACCTTTTTAATTAATGTATTTGGAGCTTGTATTATATAAACAGCAAGAAATCAAGTGTCAAACAGACTCAGAAGCGAAGGAATGTTGTAAAAACAAGCTGTCTTTCTCTGTAGAAGTAAGCAGAACATGAGATCAAATATCAGAAAAGCAATAGCACCATCAATTTTTTATAGCTATCATCATATGGCTCCCTAATTACACCTAAGAATCCTATTATAGATATGATTAACTTTTGGTTGCCCCAAGAATAAATCATGCCTAGAGGAGAAGCAATGTTTATGAGATTTTGGTTAAGTAAACATAACAATAAATTAATTATTATTTTTATTCTTGGGTTTGGGTGAATTCCACAAACAATAAAATAAAGGAAACAGCTCCTTTAAATCAAGGAAAATCTCTTCACGTTGCTTCATAGATTTTTAATTTTGTTTTATATTTTTAGCTATTTCAAGTCAAATATTAGAAATGCAGCTAAAGGTTTTGCTTTGATCTTCTAAATAGGAGGAAGCACCTGGTATAACTGGCCTTTTGGTTGCCTCTCTTGAACTTTATTAGATTGACAATATGACAATATCCCAATTGAGATTTCAGGCTTGTGTGAAGTAGACACCTGATCTGCCTGTAAATTCATTTACAAAAGACTTTTATTCACAGAAAAAAAAGAACTCTGTAGGACTTTTCTCATTTAGCTGTTTGGAGCTCTGGATCCTTGATCTGTCAGGTCTTAAAGCCTGCCACAATGTAACCCCTTTACTGCCACAGGGCTATGTAACAATATCTGTAGCAGGCCCCTTCTCCAGTACTGGGCATAACGTAATTTTCAGTTCACAGCACAAAATGTATCTTACATTGAATCTGTCAGATAGGATTCCATTACTTGCTAAGAGAATACAGAACCCTGTCATCAGATAATCACAACGTCTGTTTTGAAGTGCTTATTTTATTAGGCTGCAAAGTAAAGCAGATTTCATACTTTTAAGCCACGGCAGGATTTGAAAGACACACTGATGCATGTGCTCTTGTTTTCTCACATCCCGTGGTCAGGGTTCAGTTCTTGGCACTAGATGATAATTCTCTCAACTATAGGAGATCTCGAAAATTGATGTTTCTTGCCTGTTTAAAATAAAGAATGCAAAGCAACAAGCCTTTCATATAATGATAAAGCAACTATATGAATGCAGTTGTTGCTGCCTGCTCATCATTAGGTCACTCACATGCAGTTATTCATAAAAGTGTACTTGCTGAAAAACCCCTCTAGGAAACAAAAACGTGGTTTATCTGAGATAGTTTAATGATTTTCTATAGTTTTGAATATCATTTTCTAAACTATGTGTAATTTTTGGAAGGAGAGTAAACAAAACTATGTTATTGTGCTTAACTCACTGCAGCAACATGACTTCACTCATTGGTTATAGTCTAAGGGATCATTGTGGTGACAGTTTAAATCACAGGCTGTTAATCCCCTACTCTACAGCATTCAGCTATCTATCATGGTCAATGTTTCATGACAGGAAGTTGGCAATTAGCAAAATAAATCTCCTCTTACAAGACAATATACCAGTACTGCTCCAAGTGTTGCATGGTGCCACTAATGTCTAACATAAAAGGTAATTGGTCACTTGCCGTAAAACTGTCTGTTAAACTGAAAGTAGATAGATTGAGTGGAATGAAGTCACCCCTGTTTTACATGTAAAGCAGTCAGTAACGCAGGGTGTTATCTTATCAAAGGCACTAAGGAGCAGTAACTCATAGCAACCTCTCCGCAAGTAGCATTATTGGTTGCTATGGGTTACTGCTCCTGGGCAAACTTAGTGCCTTTTATTACATATGGCGGAAGTGTCATATACCAGCTAACACACAAAGACTGATCAGGGGATGCTCAGTGGTTACAACAATTGGAGGGCAGAGCCTTGCTTCTTTAAAGTGGACCCATCGCCCAAATAAAATATACAAAATCATATTTTATCACATTAGTCAAGCAAAATGAACATTAATTACACTATATAAATTATTTTAATCTTGTTTTCTTCAGTCCGGGAATTCATAATTATAACAAGCAGGCAGGAGCCATTTTGTGGACACTGTTATTAAGGCAAGCCTTGCATCATCTCAGAATCTTGTTTGTGCACCAGAATGGAGGACCCGATGTCTATCCCCATGTCCTGGCTACACAATTAAATGGTTACTAGAACTGGGGGAATGTGTGGGGAGCAGTGTCATCTAAGAAGTGCTGAATGGAAAGTGAACAATATTTGATTGACAGCTGAGATTTTTAAATGAGCTTAAAACAGCTATGAATGCTTTAATAAAAATTTTAAATTAGATTTCATGTTTAATTTGAAAAGGACTTTTATCATACAGATTTTTGTGTCTGGGTGACGGGTGCACTTTAAATATTATATTATTGTAATCACAGGGAAATGCACCTTATCTATGTACTTTTTTCCCCCTTTAAATTATACCACTCTGTAGTATAACAGCAAGGTATTGCAATACTGCTTAATTACCAGCTGCATATTTGGTAATTTTTTTCCAGATGCTCATCATATAAAAGTTAATCACATTTTGTAAATTAGTCATTGGAACAAATATATAAATGTCAGTCCAAAAATGGAATTCCTAATTCCTAATGACACTACATTTTAAAATGCCACAAGCTGGATTCAGGAAATACACTTTATTAACACTTTTGTACTTCTGAACTAATGAACCATCTCTGGTGTATCCATCTATGAGCAGAACGCTTGTACACAAAATTAGTTTTGTGAGAGGCAGAGTATTTAAATAATTTTGTATTAGGAAAACATTCCCTGCATCATCTGTTGATGCCTCGTCTGTAAACAGGTTATCTCTGAGAACCTGATAATGTGGAGCTATGTGCAATGTTCTCCAGAGGTGTTTGGTAAAGATTTTCTTCAGATGAGTAGCAGATGTGATTTGTAAAGATTTGCTCAGATCCAGATGGGTTTCTTTACTGTGAATCTATCCTGTCATTTAACATGAAAATATATGTAGCTGACACTGCCTTTCAAAAAAATTGTATTTGTCCTTTCATAGTTATGTTAATAAAGGGGTTAGTGCAATATACACACACATCTAATTCTTAAAACCATCTTTTTTAAATAAACACACATACTTTATAACACTTTGCTTTTATTGGAGCAGAAGACAGAGAATGTAGAGTGCACCATGACATTTTGTGACATTGCACAGAGATTGCTTTTGGAGCACATTTTATTTTTAATGCAGCAACACAATCACACCCTTTCTCATAATGAAATGAAAGGAGTGTATTTAATTGCATTAAGTGGAATCTACTCACCAAGATGGTACTTTGAGACCACTGTTTGGCATTAAATTTGCAGAGTAGTCTTGGTGAACTGCAATTGCTCCAACACAACATTAAGTATATGGACAAATGCTTTTCTATTGGTTCAACAATATGTTGTGATGATTTTTATATTAACCATTTCCATATTTGTCTGCTGCATAATTTGGTCACTACCATGTAATATATAAAAGGGTCATTATGCTAGAAAACAATAATTAAAAAGGATGATGAGTCCTTTGAACCTTAAAAATTATTCAACTTAACATATGAGCTTTTTTTATATTAAACTTGTACATTTTTACTTCTAAAGAGTGAATCCTTTCCCATTGATTTATAAGTATCTCAGTGAAGACTGTACCTTCATAAAATATCATTAAAATCAATCAATTTATTATAAGAGCTCTTTACATTTACTGCCTATAAACCAACAGTTCATGAGCACCACGTCTCAACAATCTTTTCTCAATTATCTTGTCTCAACACACATTGTCTGAATCAATTTAATAGGGAAAAATTCAATAATCAATTTTTATTATAATTCCACAATTTTGACCCACTTAGCGCTGGCTGTTTTTACTGTGTAACATTAAAGGGATGCTGTCATGGGAAAAAATCTTTCTTTCAAAATGCATCAGTTAATATTGCTGCTCCAGCACAATTCTGCACTTAAATCTATTTCTCAAAATAGCAAACAGATTTTTTTTATATTTTATTTTGAAATCTAACATGGAGCTAGACATATTGTCAATTTCCCAGCTGCCCCAAGTCATAAAAGCTGCCTGGTAGATCTAAGAACAGCACTCAATAGTAAAAACCCATGTCCCACTGTGACTCCTTCAGTTGCATTGAGAAGGAAAAAAAACAGTCTTCCAGAAAGCAGCTCCCTCCTAAACTGGGGAATTGACAAAATGTCAGATTTCAAAATTGAATATAAAAAAAACTGTTTGCTCTTTTGAGAAATGGATTTCAGTGCAGATGTCTGCTGGAGTAGAACTATTAACTTATGTGTTTTGTAAAACACATCTTTTCCCATGGCAGCATCCCTTTAAATTGACAATTTGTGTATATAGAAATTAATATTATTGATGTTTTGTATCCCTGCATTAACACTGGCTTTTGGCACTTTGCAGAATTCTCAAGAAAACATACCTGAGGCCCACATTTGCAGGTTATATAAGTAACTTTGATTGCATTTGTGTAATCAGATTTAAAAAAAACAATATTCTATTGCCTGCAATTAGTTACTTCACTGGTACTAAGTTGTATACAAGCTCAACTAGTAGTTTCTATTCACACTGCACTTGCCTATAAAATGTTACTTCATACTGCATTAAAATAAACTATTCAGGATGAGGGCTTCAACTTTATACAGAGTTACTATTAGGGTAAATGAAGAAATTAGGTAATGCAAACTGTCACAATATCTTGCAGACATCTTACATTGTTGCATTTAAAGAACTATTAGTATGCAGAAAGGGCTAAAACGGCAGTCTCAATAAAATATCTATAGAGACAGTTACTGGAATTGTATAATAGAATGTCATAACCAAACAAATTTGCATACATAAGAACGAAAGCATGCAGTGCAATATTATTCATTAGGCCGTTATTAAATTGCAAATGTAAATTTTTTAAAGAGTAATTTTTTTAAGACCTGCTTGAATGTGGCAAATTTTAAGTTGCAGAATAAAAATCATTTTCAATAAGACAATTTATTACAAACACAAACCACTGGAATTATTTGCTCACTAGTGGATGGGTCCCTAAATAATTTTGGTGACTTGTCAACTCTATATCTAATTCATAATTATATTATATTAAATTAATGCTTTGCTGGTACCATAGGAGAGGACGTGCAATGGATACTAAAAAAATTTACAATGTATTTTGCATCAAGGTGTACAATAGTATAAATGTTATACAGCATGCATTTCTTGTACTTGAATGCCTTATGGATAAAAAACAACTTCCCCATTTCATTACATAGAACATGTTTTATTACTTGTCTCTAGCAACCTTAAATATCTGTGTTGCTTTTCCTGGAGAAGAATTAGTGGCAACACAATGGGAAGCCTTGATGTGTGATGCAGTTTTTACAGATAATGTTATTATTAACATGTATTTATATATCGCCAACATATTTTGCAGTAGATGCATTTTATATTCAATGATATGAAGATGGCGTTAGCCTCATTGACTCCAAAGGATTTTCAATGAATAAGGCATAGTGAGTGGTAGGGCTAAAGAGCAAAGTCTAAGAAACAAATAGCCAGTGATTAGCCAGAGATTCCATGTGATAGGAGACCAGTTTTATAGGTACTGAGGGATACCGTTTTACTGAGTTCTACACTGTACTATTATCTCAGGGCCAGTATGAGTAACTTGAAATAGAATTAGTTAATTTCTGAAAAATAACTACTGGGGAAATATGTCAAAGTATTGATCAAGAAGATTTTACACTGAAATGTTATTTTATGTTTTAATTGGAGACTTCTGACCCACTGAACAATCTCCACACTGTCAAGAACAATGATGGCGGTATCTGTATGGTGTATTTACCATAACTGGAATGGAAAAAATAGATTTAATCAAGTGGAACTTTGAGTAGAAAAGCTGAAACTGGAATTTTAAATGACAGCAACCTGAGGCTAAGCTACACTGCATTGCCTAACTCTAAGGGGATTGTCAAAGGTCAAATTTAAGAGCTACAGTATATGAGCTTTTTTAGAGCTCGAATGAACTCACAAATCGAATGGTTTCTAATTTAAGAAAAAAAAATTATGCCCCTAAATGTCAATGAGTGGCCCATTCATACTCCCAGCATAAACATGGTACAGTATAATATGTCATAACTGGTACAGTGCAGTAGATTTATAGAAACAGTTTACCAGTAATGTACATAAAATGTTTTAGGCCTAAGTTTGATGCATTTAAATAACCAAATGGCAAAAATTAATAAGGTTTCTATTTTTCAGCCTCAGCTTATAGGTAAATATGTAAAGGCCCAGTGCATGAGCTAATAAAAAAGGGAATATGTAAACTGTGTTGTGCATTACCTTTTTATCTTTTTTAACACTTTGACCCCATCATATGGCTGAAATTTTTCAATATTTTGGGGGGAGGTAAACTGTTCAATTATTAATTAATTATTAAGGGGCAGATTTATCATGGATCGAATTTGAAGGTTAAAAAAAATTTGATCGAACGATTAAATCGATTTTAACCATTCGATCAAATTTCTTATATTTGATCTAAAAAACTTAGAAAAACCCTGTGGGGGGTTCCCATAGGGTTTGACAGCAATTCAGGAGGTTCAATCTGGTGAACTAGGCAATAACTTTTTTTTTTTTTTTTTAAGGGCAAGTATTTTGACCATCGAATGGTCAAAATTGATCATATTTTTTAAAATTCGATGGCCAAAGTACTCAAAAAAGTTATTCGAAATTCAAATTCAAATCTTTTGAAAATTCGATCGAATTTCAAATCCTTCACACGAATTTGGTAAATCTGCCCCTAAGTGTTCAACACTTATAATAGCACCTGTCTACCAAAAGAATGTTCAGGTATATTTTTAAGAGTATTTATATACCACATTGAATAGTATAATAGCAAATGATGAAAAAGAAATGCTTATTATGAGACAATGTTTAAATGCTTTGTTCTTCCTGTCAATATTGAATAAACGTGATGCCTTGGATTTCATGTTTTTAAATTCTGTCTAGTCTAAATAAAACAAAAATTAATTTATCAAAAAGATGTGTTAGAGGTGACATCTCATTAGATTACCCCAGAGGCACAAAATATGTTTCAGAAAGAATAAAATTCTATGTATTGTTCCTGTTGCTTTTAATCATCGTCATAAAATAATGCTGTTTATAGGAAAGTGAGCTCAGATTATACACTTCCTAAATTGATTGGGCAGGTTGAAGAAATGATCGTTGTAATAATAATTTGCATTTATATTGTATCATTTCATTTGCCTAAACCAGATCCATTTTGGTATGCAGAAGGATTTGTTCACAAATATAATTATTTAGTTCTCCCCTAGATGGATTCATGCAGCTGGTCTGTTTGAAGGGATGGGAGAAAAATGCATCATTTAATTATTTACTTGTCATGTTTTAACCTCTCAGCCACTGTAAAGGCTCATCCTGCAATGCAACTAAATGTCACTCTACTCTCAGTATATTCATGTGCAGTGCCTGTTATGTTTTTATTGTGTCCTTTTTTTAATAAAAATCAAATAATGGTTTATAGATGATGTTTTCAAGTGACTGTTGGAACTATGCAACCAAAATGAAAACTGACCCCTGCAGCTGCCAGTAGCTTATTATAAAAGGCCCTCTCTAGCCTCTTATGTCAGTCTCAGTAGCCTCAGCCTCGGGAACTGACATCCAGATTTATGAATAACCAGAATCTTTTTTCAACCAGCCCAAGATGTATTGTTTGTCAAAAGATTCCAGTGGTTTTCCAGTTTACTACACTGAAAATGCTTTCTCTCTGCATTCAAATTGCACTGGACAAAAGGTTTCATGCAGCTGGTGGTGATCTATCTATCTATTGAAAATAAATGTTTTTGACTGGTCAAATCATTTGAACATATTCAAACAAATTGGCTCATGAATATGCCTTTATATATGTATTCTTTTGTTAATAATTTTTTGACTGCTAGTTACATTTTCCTAACAGTCAGGAAAGTGTTGTTACATAGAACTTCAGATCAAATTAATGTGAATCCTATATTCTCTAGTCCCATTCTTAGTATTCCTGCCCTGTATTGTTTACTGGACACATACTCCCACTTTAGGAATTACTGAAAACTCCTAGCAACCAATCAGCTGCACCCTGTGCTGTACTGTGTGTTAAGAAATGTGTGCCTTTTGTCACAATTTTTTCCAGGCTATAGAGAAGATTCATATTATTTTGCAAAATCTGGTGAAGATAATAACCACTCTACATCTTTTTTTTGTTATATTTCATCTACAAAATTGTTGTTGAATTAGGGTGCTTGGGCATTCTTGTATTAGTTTCCAATGTTTTCAGATGGCATAGTTAAAACCTTATTAAGTGGTACTAAATCAAGTGTGTCATTAAAAATGGTCCATTCGGTCAACTACAATAAGTATAAAACTTGAACAAAAGTTCAACAGAATGTTCCAAAGTAATCCAAGATTCAATTCTAAGTAGCATTGTCAATGCAGGGTGCAGCCTCCTCTAATGTTGTCACATCAAACTACCCGAATTTGTGAATAATCAAAGAAGTAGATGAGTGTGCTCGCATTGAGTAAAATCAGTGGAATACATGTATTCAATAAAAGTAATGCACTTACAAATTCATGAATTACAATCACCTCATCAAGTCATTAACCTTGTTGGTAGCCCTGCTTGCTGAAAAATCCCTGAGTCGGTGCAGTTTTATGCTAACAGGGTCACTGGCCTGGGGTATCAGGTAAGTAAATACAGTCACTTGGCGGTGCCTAATTCTTACCACAACAAGTAAAAAAGACATTTCTTCTCCTTTAAAATTATAATGGCCTTTAGAAGGCTTTATGAATGCATTAATATAAGATCAGCCATCTACACTTTCCTTTCAGTCTCCTTTAATAAAAACTTTTTTTGGACAACCCAAGTATTACATACCTTTTAAAAGCCATAGTAATGGCTACAATGATTCTTAAATCAAGGTGAAATGATGTATGGAGATAAATGCTGCTTAATGGCTTTGCAGGGTTTTGGGGGGGTTTTGCACTGTTTTTATTGGTATTCCAAATGCTGAATGAACGTGCAACTCTTTGGTTTTCCCTTTCATGTACTTAGTTCTGCCTTGATTCTTTATATTTGAAACCATTTTCTTTCAGTGTGGGATAAATGGCCCTATAATAAATTGTATTCTCTTGTTGAATTAAATGAACATACTGCATTTATTATCACATGGAAAGATTTTAATCAGTGCACCCAATGATCTGTAACTGACCTCACGTTACCTAAATGAGTGAAATAAATTTGATTTTAATATTTCCATAAACTCCATTTTTACTATATTAAAGTATGAAATTGAGTTGGTCTGTGCTAATACAAACGGGACCTTCAATATCTCTACTGCAATTACTTGTAATTATGGAAGTATTCATTGTGAAAAGGGATCTCTGACCTGTTTAACTCCCTCAGTTCAGAAACAAATTGTAGTATTACAAACTAATGGATTGGAAAGAGACTGCAAAGGAGAAGTGTTAAATGTTACGTGTTAAATGTTATTCTTTGGTAAATAATGCCAGTTTTACTGCTCTGGATATAATAAAAGGTTGTACCTGTTACACTCAGAGTAAATTCTTGATCTTTGATAGCCAAGCACCTTAACCATTCTAACCAATCCGGAAGTGTCATAAATTTTGGAAAGGTAGAAACATATGTCAAGATGAAGTCTGTTTCATCATGGCCAGAATCTTTAGACATGAATAAAGGTTTTCTATCAACATGGGTATTTCAATCTCTGAAGAATATGGATGATAGCATTCGGTTTTGTTTAACCTTTTGTAAATTCAGTGCAGTATACTAAATGCTAGGCTGTGTATTTTAATCTGAGTGTTAAGTGGAAAAATGCATTGGTATCTAAATACAGCTTGATTTTGTTTGGAATCTGCAGGTTTTTGCAGGGTTTTAAATAACTATGATAAAGCTTTACCCTGAAAACTACTGATATAAAAAGGATTGCGGTTTAGTACATGTAAAATATGACAGAAAATAGTCTGTTAAATTCTTAACATGTAAAAGTATCTTGATTTGATAATTCCTAGGGATTTGTATCATCCTGTGATGTATCTAACGCTTTGTGAAACAAAATCTAGGACAGGCAAAACTTAGCTCACAAGCACCACCTAGAGTAAAATGGAATGCAAACAAATCTGTTAAAGGTCTATACACCAAGTGTTATATGACCCATTCTGCAGTACTGCGGAGACTGCATAGATTTTCATAAAAATACTATATTAACAGAAAGATATTGCAGAAAAAATAGTTAATAGAAAATACCGATGCTAAGCTATATAAATAAAGAATGATGATAATAATGATAATAATCACCCAAATACATCTGAATGCACTGTGCTGTCAGTGTAATATGATGCAGAAGATAATACGTAGGATAACAGTTTTCACCAGCATATTTATGAAAAAATAATAAAATAATTGTGTTTATTTTGAATATTTTCTAGAATAAACTGGTGGTATATACATCTATACAATCCATTTCAGATGATTGCCATACACCTGTCTGGTATTAATGCACTATTATATTTCTACTTCTTTCTTCCACCTTTGATCAACAATTCTTTTTACACTGAATAGTGCACAAATATAGAAAGTGAAAGGAAAAGCCCACTACATTATTGTGCAATGCATGCATCACTCACACAAATGTGAATTCACAGCTACCATTTTGCTTTAGCCAAGCTCCCAACTCTGCTCTCAAACCTCATTAAATGCTCCCTCTATAAAAAGCATTTCACTAATCTTCCATTTCAACAGCATACCCCTGATGTATGTATTTGTTTCCCTTCCCATATTATTTCCTGTTGTTTCTTCCTTGGATACGATACTTGGATGCAAACCAGTAGACATGTATTTCTTACACCTATCAGTGGTCACAATTTTTATGGGTCTGGCTATGCTGTGCTCCTAACAATGGATCAGAAATCTGGTACAAAAAACAGAACTAACTTGCATGTTTAAAAATATATAATAGTTAGAGGATACAGTACATAAGGGGTGGGAGGAGGGATTCCTATGTTCCCCTACCTGTCATGCATGAATACATTGTTGATGAATGCAGTCACTTCCAGATACATGCAATAGAGGTAAATCTCTGAACTTGATTTTAGAGCGACAAGATTTCTGGTCACTTAGCAAAATGCAGAGCTAAGTGACTTTTCTTTCTGCCTTGTATTTAGAAAATGAGTCCTAGGGAGTCAGAGTCATTTAATAATGACCTGATTGGCAAATCTGGGGCTTTTCGCTTCACCAAAATTTGCGAAACGCCACCGACGTCTCGTATTGGATGTGAGCAGCCATTTTTGGACGCTGGCGCACATTCCCTAGGCGAATTTTTGCAGGCATTTCACGAATTTATTCGCCGGCAGCGCTTCGTGGAAATTTGCCACAAATTCGCATCAGGCAAATTAATTCGCCCATCACTATTTAATAGCAAAAGAGCAAAAGAATGAACAGTAAGCATTGGTCTTCTTTGTGCTTTTGAGACAATGAAAGCTATTACTGGATTTTACTTCTGTGAGTAAATAAACTTCAAAGCCTATTTAACTCATTTAGATAATCGTGCAATTCATTCACAGCCCTTTTTGTAAATTTTGTGCTTGGAACCTTACTATGCTTATTGTTATAATACATCTTTCCTGACAGCTCAGTGTTCCTAAATATTCTTCCTTTCACATGCATAACATACTAAAGCAGATAATGATTACAGCCAGTAAAGAAATGTATCTTGATTGGTATTGAGATTACAGTGAGATTACAATCTATTACAGGTTACATTTTTTTGTGACTACTACTGTATGTTCTAACATATTCAAAAACAACTACATTGTGTTTCCAACAATGTATACATGACATTCTAACTTGAAAACGAGCCAAAGTCTGCCAGTGTTAAATTATGTCAGTGTTAGCCTTTACAACTATCTCTGTGTTTAAAGGGTGTACAAAACCTTCCAAAAGGCCAGCAACAATCCCAACCTAACATGTGAAATACAATTCTTTCTGATGCACAGCATATTTCAACTGTTGCTTTTAAACAAAAACTAATAAATTACCTGTTACCACCATAAAGCTAATATTCTTTATGTGAAATTCCATGCAATTACCCATTCAAGAGAACTTTATTGTATATTTAACTAATGCCTTCCTCAGATATGCTGTGGTATTACTCAACAAAAAAGGTTGCTGGAAAATATTTTTAGACCTGTATTGACAAACAGTTCTGAAAGTTCTGAGAAATTGGGTAATCTAAATGAGACCTTAAGTGTATTGGAGTTCAAAGATAAAAGATTCCATCAAAGCTGAAAGATCTTTGGGAAACCAGGGTGGCTAAAGACCCTTAGTGGCCAGTTTAGGTCAGAATGGAAGAAGAAGAAGAATTAAGATCCTCCAATGGATGGGCAAAGTGTAGCCAGCTTTATGCAGAAATATTAGGGGCACTAAATATAAACCATAACAAATAGAGTACTTTGCATATATATACAGCTCTGAGGAAAATGTTGGTGCTATACAAATACATGTTATTATTAATAATAATAATAATAATATAATTATAGAAAGTAACCCATTACTTTAAAATATAATAAAAATACAAGGAAGATTCAGTACCTGAAAACTTTGCCCAATGCCATTCCTTTTCAAACAATTCCTGGATAACACTGGTAATGTTGGATAAGGCAATATTTTATATAGAATATATCTATATTCTATATAAATGATTGCCTTATCCAGCAAAGTGAGAGTACTATATGAGAATACACAGGAGATAAACATGTTTTATGTACTTATGTCATATGTGTAAATTATTGCCTACTCTGTATAATCTTTATTCAGAACATCTTTAAAGTGTAAAATCACCTAAATGCTTTCTTTTTCTACTGCAGGTTGTTGTTTCGTAACATTTTATACAAGAAAAGCTGCACTAGAAGCACAGAACGCTTTGCACAATATTAAAACTTTACCTGGGGTGAGTACATTATTCCTATCCTTGACACTATGTCAAGATTAAATGTCATTCATTTGTTCTGCTTATTGCTAGGGAATAGCTCAATGGGTACATTATAAGGTGTTCACTGCTCA
Organism: Xenopus borealis; assembly: GCA_024363595.1. Lineage (NCBI taxonomy): Eukaryota > Metazoa > Chordata > Amphibia > Anura > Pipidae > Xenopus > Xenopus borealis. The sequence continues at coordinate 74,341,185 of CM044435.1, read as the reverse complement.
AAGTGACTGTGGGCAGCAATGGAATGAAGGCAAGTTGATGTGGAGCTAATCCCTTAATTGTCACAGCCAGATGGCTTTGTCTACAGTGCAGTGAATGTACTTTAGGCTTTATCTACAAAACAAACATTTCTATGATTTTACCACATGTAATCCTCTTTAATTGTGATTTTTTTCCCCTAACATATTTGAAAGTTGTTTTAAATTAAACTAAAATGCCATTAAAGCACTGCATTTATACATTATGTTATAATGTAGGGTCACTTAATTACTTGAAGTGCTGTCTATATAGTGGTTTAACTTTTTTTATGCAGATTGACAGAGATTATATAAATATATATAATCTATATATATATATATATATATATATATATAATCTCTGTCAATCTGCATAAAAAAGTTAAACCACTATATAGACAGCACTTCAAGTAGTTAAATGACCTTTTGCTTTAAGTATATATATATATATATATATATATATATATATATATATATATATATATATATATATATATATATATATATATATATAGATAGATAGATAGATAGATAGATATAATTGATCTCATACCTAGAACTGTACATCCATGCTTTATATTAAAGGAATTGTTCAGTATAAAAATTAAAACTGGGTAAATAGATAAGCAGTGCAATAAAAAAATGTTTCTAATATAGTTAGTTAGCCAAAAATGTAATGTATAAAGGCTGAAGTGAGTGGATGTCTAACATAATAGCCAGAATCCAACTTCCTGCTTTTCAGCTGTCTTGTTTTCCACTGACTGGTTACCCTGGTGACCAGGCAGGAACCAATCAGTGACTTGAGGGAGGGCCACACGGGACATAACTGTTGCTTTTGAATCTAAGCTGAATGCTAAGGATCAATTGCAAACTCACTGAGCAGTTATGTTCCATGTGGCCCCCTTCAAGTCGCTGACTAACTCAAAGTTAAAGAGCTGAAAAGCAGGAAGTTGGATTCTGGCTATTATATTAGACATCCAGTCACTCCAGCCTTTATAGCTTGCATTTTCCCCTGACTAACTATATTGGAAACATTTTTTATTTTGCACAGCCTATCTATTTATCCAGTTTTATTTTTACATTGAACTGTTCCTTTAAGTCAGTTTTGATCAATATTGATGTAATGAACAAATATACCATTTTTTAACCTGGCCTGTTGATTCATTCAAATCAATGGGCTGGTTTGATCAAAATATGGTTAGAAATCCTTCAGTGGTGTATTCCCAATTTGATCTATGATAAATTTGACCCATGTCAGATGAGAGCTTCCTTGATAACATATTTCTGGGTAAAGATCCATACCTCTTTTATTGGTTGTCATTTTTTGTATGTATTCTATATGTTCACTGTATACACTCATTTATTTTATAGTGCTGATGAATATGTTGGTGCTTTAAAGGAAAACTATACCTCCCGGACAATGTAGGTCTCTATAAAAAGATATTGCATAAACAGCTCATATGTTAAAACCCATTTTCATAATATTATACTTTTTAAAGTAGCATGTGCCATTGGGTCACCCTAAATAGAAATTAGCCATTTTAAAAAATAAGGACAGCCTCCTGGGATCGTATGATTCAACGGTGCACACAAAAATACCATAATGTTAGGTTGCATGAGCCAATTAACAGACAGAGTTGTGTCTTTTGCTTCCACACTTCTTCCTGTTACAGTTAGAGTTGAAATATTTCTGGTCAGGTGATCTCTGAGGCAGCACACAGACCATAACGAAATGGTGATTCAAGGCAAGAGATGTAAAAGGGCAATATTTACTTCAATATATATTCCAGTTTGATAAGATTCTTTAATATGCCACTTAATTTGATATAAAGTATCTGTTGCTCAAGGATCCATTTTGGGGGTATAGTTTTCCTTTAAAAATACAAATTAATAATAATATTGATAGCTATTCTTACACTAAATATTATGAATAAATAACATTAAGGCTTGCAAAATGTCAATCCTTGAGTACAAAACTATTTGTCACATTTCAGGAGCAAGGGTAAAAAGTTCATTCATATTATTGACAAAAAAATCCATAGATAAACAAAAAACATAATATTGTTCTATTATACACTGTTTTCAATATAAAAGGCCTTTATTATTATTATTATTATTATTATTAATAATAATAATAATAAATGACATCCTACTACCAGACTACATACACTCTTTCTTCTAATCTTAGGGAATAACCTGTGTGGAAACATATTTGTGTATAAGGGGATGAACATAATTCTCATTTTTTTTTTAAGATATAAGCAACACAATGCTTACACCCTGTCTTTATAAATTAAATATTCCATTCTTCTTACTAATAGTGTAAGCATAAGCATGTTAAAGATATCATTATCTGCAGGAATAAAAGATTGTTTCAGAACAAACACAATGGTTTCCTAGCAAATGCCATATTTAAGACAAGAAGGCAAGATGAAACAAGTTGTTTGTATCTGCTGCCAATAAATTTCAGAGTTGAAGTAAAATATGGTGATGCCTTTTCCCCAGAAGAGCCTGATCTTTAAAGCAATACATTATGTCTGTGACCAAGTTGTTTTATCTCCCTCTCCTACATTTCATGGGGTTTGTCTAATGTCAGCAGCATTGCTAGATCTTTGTACAGTACTGGCTATGGCACAATGATAAATCTAGGCAATAGGGTTTATCAAAGATTTATGCTATTGACTGTAAAAAGAACAGGGGAGAGTCTTTAAATGTGTCATTAATTTCAGGGTATACTAAATCTGATATGTTCTCATTCACATGTTTTCCCTGGTGAATATTTCAATTTGTCTCTGAGACAAATTGTCTTCAGGCATAGGATTTTGGAAGCTACATCCGAAAATACTAATTTTAAACCACATCAAAAACAGGGATGAATAGCTCAGCTTTCTGAAATGTTAAGGTTGTGTAAAGGTATCTGCTGATTTGGAATCAATCTAAAACATCAGAGTACCTTATATGAATTGTTAGATCCTTACTATTATGAACACCTCCAGTGGAATTTTTAGTAAATATATCTGGAAGATTCTTTCTGAGAAAAGATGACACAAACACACACTGTCATTTAATTAGGTAATTTAGCATGAGCTACATTAATTGGGTTAGTAGGCCTTTGAGATATTAAAACCTAATGCTTTCCCTTGTAGAATAATTCTCATCTACACAAAATTACTCAGGGAGGTTTCATTGGACTGTAGTATTATTGCAGTGCTATCTTGTGCAACAACTTGATAATGATAATTCTAGTTTGCAAAAAAAAAAAAATACATTGGATTGAGTGGGGGAATCTATCTTATCACAAATATCTTCTTTTTCTGAAAAGCCTACATAAAAATGTAAAGAGGTTTCATAAGGTCAGGCATCTTATGAAAGCATGTATGAATAGGGTACACAGCCCTGCAGAACAGCAGTCCTAGAAACATAAAGACCCATTCATCATTAACTCCATACACTTTTGAACGTAGTAATACCTCTACCTGGTGTTGGTTGCACTGTGTATGTTTTATTTTTGTGGCAGTAGAACATCTACATGCCAACACATCTATTAGTATGCATGGGACTTGCTTGGGAATCAGTCCACCTGCTATGCCCAGTGAGATTATAGGAGACCACCATATTGCTGTTTAAAATACTAACATTCTACAGAGGTGCTCATTGCTCGATTATGATGTCAGAAACAACTGTACAACAAGTGCATGAGAGAAGATTAATGATTTGTCTCCCACTATTGACTCACTGACATGTCTATCAGATATTCAAGTCACAACAATGAACTGAGCCAGTTGCTAATACTTTGGTAGGAAAGTTAGGTGGAGGACTGGACACAGAAAATGTAATCTGTTATCTTTGAAATGATGCAAACCAACACATATTAAGAAAATGTTTCTTTCTGCATGTACCACACATTTTTATTTCATGATACTTTCTCTTTAATTGCATACAGTGCTGTGTTGTTTTCTTTGCAGAAGTTCCAATTTTACCTACTTAGGTATGTGAACATTTCATTGGTTTGTTTGTTCTGTCTCAGTCAGAGAGCTTTTGTCTTCCACTCTCACAGCAAATTCAAACCAAGATCTTGACAGGCAGCTGTGTAGTAAATTATCTTTTTAGGTAAAGGATAATTTGACACTACTGTGTATCTTGTGAGACAAGTGCGCCGATGCAAAGTGTTTATAAAGAATCCTCACTATAAGGAAGCATTCACTGTAGTACCTCCAGATTTAACCACGAAAGTATCCTTGACCAGCTGTTGGATCTTTAGCCATAGAGCTAGTTTGCGAGTGCATTCTCTCCGCATCCATGATGCAATAATATTTTATTTTGTAATTTAACAGGAGATAACATTTATTTATCAGTCACATGTACAGTATTTGTTTCTATGGGTTATATAGCCTCCCTTATTACTTTACCCTGATAATATCCTATAATGGACCACCTAAAAAAGTATTTTCTTACATCTATGCTATGGGGTGGATTTGTCTAATGAATTCTTCAGAGACAGAAAAACACTTTTATAGTCAATACATATAAACAAAAGCAGGGTGTTGTACACTGTACATGTGACTTTATCTTATGTTTGTAATGTCTGCTGTTTCACACTTGAGCCACTTGATTTGAACATGGTGTTATGCCTTTAAACCATAGAAACAAATCCTTGCAACAATGCCCTTGAGGACAATGTGATGTAATTTTAAGTAGTTTACAAATAAACAGTTATCCAATTTTAAATGAAACAGTGTTTCTAATACAAAACCACTGCCTGGATTTTTTTTTTTTTTATCCCAAACCTTTTGAGAATTCAGTAAAAAGTGTGTTGTAAAGCCCACTGTAGGAGATTTAGACTGACATGCAGTACAAATAACAGCAATAAAATATGCCGTACTTATTTTTCCATCATATTATATCCTTGCTCCTTTACTCAATCACAGCGAAAGCTTCCAATTACTGTATGTGTCATTGTATTAAAAGATTCTTGCTTAATTGTCTCACTGGAGAATCATATATTTATATATTAAACGTTTAGTATAAAATTCCCTGACTTGGTAGCCACTTGGGAAAAAGCACTTTGTTAGCTATTCACCTTGACAAGCTGGTATTTTTTCCAGAGGAGTGTGCTTGTTTTTCTAAAAGTGTTACCTTCTACTTGTTCCGCTTTCTTATGGAACAGTATGAGATGCAAATTAGTTATGCTTGTGATCAACATCCTTCAAATCTCCAGCTGTTGACAAACTGCAACCTCAATAAAAAAAAAACCTTTGCTATCAGATCCTAAACTTGGAACGAGTATTAATGAAGGAGTAGTGAGATATTTAGGTGACATGACTGATACAACCAGGGCCTGTTAACCCGCTGGGCATTGAAAAAATTGAATGCAAAGTTAAATTCATGGGTTTAAATCATGAGTAAATGGCATAAAAAAGTAAAAAGCAGATCACAGCAAACAACGACTAGTATGTCCATAGGCCATAAGGTCATTCATAGATGCATATATCAGTTTCCTTTAAAATCTCTCAGCCACTGGAAAAAAAAAATCATGTTAAAAAAAAAGTAATCCTGCCTTGTAAAAATGCTAACATGGATCTTGCAATGTTCTTGCCACTTAGATCTGCTTATATAAAGAGAGAGGAAAGCTTTCAAATTCCTGTTTTGTTTTATAAATACTAATTAATAAACAAATGTTTATGATAAATTGATATGGAGGCTCCTTACAATAAATGTGCTGCCTGTGCCTAATACAGCTTGGCATGCCGTCATTTTAATTAGCTTATATCAACTAAAATTCTTGGCAAATGCAGAGTATCAGTGTGAGTGTTCTCCTCTTCTTATTTCTTTATTGTTATTCACAGAAAAATTTTGTATAGCAAAACAGAATGCTGTGCTATATATAGCAAAGCTTAACTGTATACAAATGAAAAAGGGCCATGAATCCATAGTGACTGGGCATTGCCTGTTTACCTTTTTTGTGAGTTGCTTTGAATTGAAGCACATTAAGTATTAAAGCCCACTTGACTTGACAGAACAAGTTTTCTTACTGTACTTCTTCCCCATGGTCTAATACGTTGTAACACATTTGCTGAATATTGTTGTTCTGAAGCAACAGAAGAGCTATAGTTTGAAAACCCCTGCTAAACAGCATACTTAAAGAATTAGAAGATAGTAATATTGATAGTAAATTTGTTTTTAAATTTTATTTACATTATCTGTCTTGCAATTTAGTTTTTTATCTGCCTGGGCTCAGCACACTTCCTGCAGTTCTGCACTAAGTGGAAACATTATTGTATAGATCTCAATGATAACAAGATAGATTAGATAAATAGACAGACACAAAGGAGAAAAAAAGTGATGGTGAGTGGTAGTTTTTCATTTTTCAAAATATATACACATACAGCATAAATGATGTCTGAATGAAAATTAAGGTAGACTTCCACCAGAACTTACTTACAAAATGTAGAAGAAATAAATAAAAAAAAATAAAATAAAGGCAGCAAATCTAGTGTTAGCATGACAAAAAATAAACAGCACCTTGATAGATGTGCCATTTATTTTACACAGCTTTACACAGCATAATAAATATGTCCCATTGTGTAGCTTTAAATATCTTATAACCTGAAATATCTATAACCCTTTGGTTTGTACAGAGTGTCTTAAAAATACAAATGTAATAATTGAATAATGTGACCAGGAAATTTGGTAATTTTAAAATGTGAGGGGGTATGCCAGTATAACAGAAAGTGAGCCATACTATTATGGTGCTAAAACCATGTGATATATAGTGAATAAAGTACCCCCTCTTGTAAAATTTACCGAGGAGTTTCATGACCATATTAAAACACGAGGCCGAGTGTTTTTATACAGGTCATGGAACTCCGAGGTAACTTCTAATATCCTCATATTTTGCAACTGGGGGTACTTTATTTATTATAATACACAAGTTTCAGGGAGTCATGTGACAGAAATGGCATCAGAACTCACCGTTTATAACTCATGACATCAGAACTCACCATTTATAAGGATATAATTTACAAGATATTTACGGCTTTTGTGTATTATACCCATATATTAGCACATAGAATAGCACTGGCTTAATCACTATTCCAGTTTAAAAACAAAATTAATTATCACTATTGAAAATATATATTTTATTGTGACCATCTTGGTTTAATTTCTTTTCTCAAGATTAACTCTACATTATATTAATATTGCAGAACTATCCTATGAATGCTTTCTCTTGCTTTTTGACTTAAGGGGTGATTTATCAATGTTAGAATTAAAATTTTTTGCACAAAAACTCACAAATTCAAATGATATCTTGGTATTTATTTGTCAAGGATAAGGTAGGGGGCACTGTGGAGGCTGAAGAAGGCAGAGACAGGGAGACGAGTGCTTAGTTGGACTGAAATAGGTCCAGATTGAAGCAGAACGGAGAGGGAAAAGGTCAGGACAGGAACAGACGAAGAGGATGAGACAGGACGATGAGGATGTAGATCGAGGGCAAACTAAGAGGATGAGACAGGATAGTGCAGGCGTAGATCTGGGGGACAGGACAGTGGGAAGATAGGATACAGAAGAACACTGGAGCAGAAAGAGACTTGATAGCAAGATAGCAGGAGAAGACTGGAGAGCAACAGATGATTTGAGAGCAGGAGAGGACTGGAGAGCAGGATAGGGAGAGGTGCAAGTCAGAACAGGAACTGGCAAGCAAGATCAGTACAAGGTGAAATCAGGGAGAGGTACAAGATAGAATAGGAAATGAAAACAATCAAGGCAGGGGGTCAGATCAAGGTCAAGGCTGGGAAGGTACAAGGTAGGGTAAAGCAAGGCAGGGAAGGACAAAACAAGGCAAGACAAAGCAAGGTAGAATCAGGGGAAAGAGAGCTACAGCAGGAAAAACCTAGCTAGGGGCGCTGCGGTACTAGGATGACCAATAATGCAAAGACTGATCCGAAGGCTGGCCTTAAATAGGACAGAGTCAGCCCTGATTGGCTGACTGCAACCAGTCAGGCTGCTGCTGGGCTGGGGTTGTAGAGCCCAGGTAAACTATAGTGAGCAACCCTACAGGCTGCTCACATGGCCCAATGGTTAAAGCACAAAAACTCAAATGTAAAACATTGGCATCTAAAAGCTTGCAAGTCCATGTAGGAGTCGATGGGACCTGTCCTAGGCAAAATTCAAGCTATTTTTTTCACGATTGTCACATTTTTTCACATTTTTTTGAGATTGTAAACTTACAAATTCGAAGTATTGAGTTTTTTCTACAGTTTTTATAGTCAGAGATTTAATAAAAAAGCAAACATTTGATTTTTTTTAATTGGTTGCTTATGCGAAGTAATATAAAATTCTTAAATCTCACAAATTCTATTTTTAATAAATAAATCCATTAATATCCAGTTTTTTAGTGTGCACCTATGCCCAAAATCCATTACTGTAATGTTAGTAGGGGAACCTTTGTTTTGGATTTCTTTCTGATGGACTCAGAGGAAAAAAATGAGTAAATGATTAATGCAGATTTCTTGGAAGGAAATATTGCAGGGTGCCGTCCGTTTGATTACAAGCTTCAGATTTAGTCAACATTTCCATAATTCTAAACCAATATACACCTGTTTCCCCACTGTGATGTGAAGGCTCAACTTAATTTAACAGATGCCCCGCTGTGATAAATCTCTCATTAAATACCAAGCTCATTCTGTAATTTAAAGTTACAGCACTAGTGTTTTAAATGCTTGCTTTTGTGTTATAGAATAATAAGAGTTAATGATGCCCTTTTACAAAAATACTTGTCTGGACATCAGAAAAAAAAAATCAGCTACCAATAACAATGTGTTGCTATAAATTGCAATTTTAAACTACTTTTTTAATACTTGTCTCTGTCATCTACAGAAATTCAGCACATTTAACATTGCCTGTAAAGAGTCATAGAAACTTTTTCTGCACATAAATCACATTCTTGTATGAAATAATTAAGCTAGTGCATCTTAAGCTATTTGGGGTTGTTAATATAAAGGATCACAAAGGATTTTGTTTTTAGTAAAATAAATTATTAAATTATTGTACAGGCAGGTTTTCAGAATGAAAGGCTAGTTCAGTATTGTGATTGCATGGCGATACCATAAGTTTATACAACAGTTTGTGCCAAATGTGTTTGGGGTTTGTAACTGTTGTCATGTTGGCAATGTGCCTAATGCAAATGTAAATGAGATATGGTTTCCCAGTTCGTACATCCAGTCTAACATTGCACAATTTCTTGCAGAAGAACCAGTATGAGTTCTGTGGTATCAGGTAACACCTGTTATAGACTGCTGATTTACCTGTCAAACAAAAGACGGAGTCTTAACGGGATTTACAATTATTTTTCAGCATGTTCACCCTCAATGCAGCCTGATAATCTACAGTAAATTCTATATGACAGTGCCTTGCTAAATCACCTATGATCAACTGTTGGGAACATGAAAATGTCTAAATGTGCCTTTGCAGTCCTCTCTATATAAAACCTAAAACAATCTTATGTGGAGCCACATTGCTACTTCTTTTTTATTCCAGACAGGACCTAGTGAAAGAATGTTTTACACTGGCAACAACTAGGCAGGATAGCTTAGTATGTTATAGATATAGTTGTAGATCCCATTCTTATTTATTCATTAATATTTTGTTCAAGAGTTTGTAGTATAGCATGCTCAATCTGATTAAGTTATAAACAAAGAATAGCTAGACAGTTCATTGTGCTATGTAGGAAGAAGGCCCAAATGGACAATCTGTAGATTATGGCAAATACCAGAGGTGTAAGATGCCATAGCATAGACAGTCACCGTGAACTGGGCATGTGAGGGCTGTTTGGGCCCCTTTTTATTTGAAGTTCAAAGGTCTATTTTGCATTTGAGTCCAGACCTGGTAGGAAGGGTTGTAATGCAGTGGGTGCTGTTCTACAGATTCAAACATTTGAACACATTGACCACAGAATTGGAAAATGGTTCTGTGGAAATAGTATTTTCAGAGTAAACTGTATGCCGTACAGGAATGCTTTGAAATGTTGATAACCGGGGAATTCTTTATTAACTTTTGTACAAAAAAGTCAAGTGGAGCAAAAGTACAAAAGGATTTGGTTGGAAATGCGTCATCCTGCTGTTCTGAGATACCCATTGGGCAGAAATGCATGTCTGACATGTGCCAGCTTGGTGGAGAGCAACAGAACACAATATGACTATGATTTTTCATAAGCAGACATAAGTATAATATGCTTGTGTACATAAAAAGTGAAAGAAACTGACACCATTTTCATTTTTACTACTACTCTTTAAGGAATTGTTATACTGAGCATTTTTATATAATTATTTGATGAGCTATAGAGGGGTTTATGATATTTTTTTGAATGTGACTATTTACTTAGCTCCCGTATTTGGATAATAAATCACATATTTGTGCCTCATCATTTTGAGTTGTAACTCTACAGGAGGACTTACTTTTAGGGCATATTAGTTATATGTAATAGTGCATAATGCATTGCTTTAATTACATTTGGTCAATGATGATGTGGAAGGGAATACAGAGCTTCACCCAGGTTTTGCAATACACCGATTAGTGGTCAAAATTCTAACAGTGCAACATATCCAAAAATACCTTTAAAAGAAAACAAATCACTGGAATTTACTTTGGATCAAACTGCATTCTCCTGTCATCGATTTGTTTCCTGAACAAAGTATATTCCGTGGACTATCAAGGGACTTTTATCATGCTGGCGCTTTAGAATTTCCCATTTTGTGTGCCATTTACAACTTGGCGTCTATTGTCTACAGGGACAATGAAGAGTGCCTCTGGATCATAGCCAAGAGTGATACACATTATCAGCTGAACAAACGAATTCATCTGTGCCTGGCTGCCTTTCAGGGGTGTCATTTCTCCTTTCTCACTTTGCCATAATATATCTCTCTACATTTTTTCCTGTATCTCTGGGTTGATTTTGCTTTCTAGCATCAGGTTTCATGCCTTTAAGCTTTGAGCTTGGTTCTGAGTTGCTTCCATTTCAGTATATCACTATGTATAGAATATCATGAAAAGTAAGAGCAGGTTTGCATTAATTATATGGAAAATCGATAAACAAATTTTGCAAGGACCCTGTGAAAATGTACCATCTGTAATACATTTGAAATTATAAGAAAGTACTGCATTTCCATTGATGTCACTGAAATGTTTCCCATTGGGCCATTTTTTTCATGAAACAAAAAACCATCCCTTATGAGCAAACAATTTATCTGTATTATATTTTCCCACGCTCATTTATTTCTATAAATTGTTTTAGAAATGTAATAAAGTACTGAACAAGGGAAAGCATAAACATCAATATTCTAGGAAAGAGAACAGCAGAGCACCCTATTACATATTTATTCGCAAATCAGACTCCTTATGCAAATTCCCAGTCAGCTGTAATACTTCAACAAATATGCAGAAATTTATATTCCCATAAGAATGTCAATGGTAAACAGTAAATTGGAGTGATTTGACCTATGTATTTTTTGCAATAAACTGCAAATATGTTGGCTGTATTTTAAATCTCCTTATGTAGACTGTTTGATGCAATTGTTTTCCATATGAAATTACAAAGTCCTGCAAGTTTTCATGCAGAGACATATTCATCAAAATTAGAAAATTATTCTAGATTTTCAGTCATATCATAAGCAGCAGCCATGATGAGACAAAAGAACATTTAGAAGAACTGAATTGTCATAAAAGAAATAACTGTACAGAGTTCCACACAAACCAGGCACTGTAACAAGTATCTGTATCTGTAGAACAAATTCATATTTATATCACATCAGTGGCAGAACTACTTGGGATGCAGGGGTGAAATTACAATTAGGAAATACCTAATTAAGAAACTTCAGCTATCACGTGCTGGAGTAGCTTTTAATTCTGTTTAAGTCAATGATGCTTCCTAAATCCTGAGGAAAGCAAGATCAGGATTATAGTTAGTTATACATAGTCTCTAATTAGCTCGTGAATAACTGCCTATGCAATTGGATTAGCTTGATGACCTCTTAAAAGCTATCATGGTAACCTGGAAATACTGTATTTGATCAACATAAGTATTTAGTGCAGTGAAACCCTTCATAAAACAGAATTCATTCCCATGCCTCATGCTACCACATAGCACTGTCTTAAAACCAAAAACAAGAGGCCTTCACCCTCAGTTAAGGGATTGAGTGGAGAAATGCAAATTACTTAAAGCCTTTTATATCTATCTATCTATTTAGCACAAGGCATGCCAATAACGTCTGTTTTCAGTGGACTTTCACTAAATGTCTTGCATTATGAAGGGCCCTTTGAATCTTTAGCACATCTAACCATGCTTCTGTTTTAGTCAAACACATGTGCAATGAAGTTGCAGGTGCTCCAAATTTAGACATTTTATTATGTCCATGAGCTGGGTGCCATACAATGCAACAGCAAAACCTTCTTTGCTAGATTTACCATTTGTGTCCCAACAGACAAGTCTGGCCAGTTGAGCAGAGATTTATTCTAAAGCAAACCTACAACCCCACTTCTGCAAAGTGAATTATTGAAGTTTAAAAATCTAGCCCCACCTATCTATCTTTATTGGGTTTCTCTTTAAATGAGAATAATCAAGTTGTCTGCATATGATCTCTGAACTTCTCATTGGCTTAAAATACATAAATCTACACAATACACATAATATAATGAGAATATTTAGTTAATATAAAAGGGAGACAAGGAGTTCTGTGACTTTACACTTGCGGAAATTCTAGTGCAGTCTAAGCACAGTACAGTACAAGTACCAGTTGGAGCAACAATGTTTGAAATTATCTTTTTTTATCTGGCACTTTATATACAGATAGAGTCACTTGGATTTGTAAGTTAAATGCGTCATGACTCAGGGCTAATTGAAGAAACTGTGTTATCTAAAGTTATCTTAACTCATTTAATGCATTTAACCTTTTCATTAGCATACCAAAGCACCATTGTTTTCAATGGTGAACTCTTTAATTGGATGGGATGCTGTGACACAATATTCTGTGCTAAGTGAGATAAATGAGATAGATGAGTTAAGTCACGACGCATTAAACTTACAATCCAGTGACCGCATCTGTATATTTAAACCCCTGCACTGCCCACTAGTAAGTATGGGTAAAGTAAGACAGGTATCCAATTTATGGTTAACACAACTCCATATAAAGGTACAAAGATGACAAAGGCATAGGTAATCTTATTGCACTTAAGCCACAAACACATAGGATAGATTAATGCTTGTCTACTGGTTCCTGCATTAATGCGTCTAATGGGCATTTGCAGGCTGCAGTTGACAGTTCTGGCATTTTTATGTAATTGCCATACAATATATTTGGGGGAGCAACAGAGGTTTCAGTATCCTGCATATTCATGTAGTCCATAGTGATATTTTTTTGCAGTAGATGTTTAGCATTAAAGGGAATATACTTTAAACCTCAACACCTTATCCAAACCAATATCTCAACATATTAGTAATTTACCACAATGTAAGTCACATCAATTTTTTTGCCTGGTGATAAAATGTGAAAAAGAAAGGACTTTTTGTCTGACATTCATAAATGCACTCCATCTTATTTTTATAGGTGAAATGAAAGTACAGCAGGCGAAATAAATCTTGCAATATATTCCACTTATCTATATCCTTGGCATCCGCCCTCTCTTTGCCCCTTAGTTTTATACTATTCCTTGAAAGCATTCTGATACAGGCAATGCTTTTCCCTGTCATCCCCTAGCATGTATTAGCAATTTACACAAAGGAAAAGGAATATCTATTGAAATCTACTACCATATTTTTATCCCTGCATGCTGATGGGGGTTGTCACCTTTTAAAATTTATCTTGGAGCAATCACCTTTAGTGGCTTCTTTTTTGTTTGTTTGCTTTCACTAATTATTGATAAGACACCAACATTTGAATGTAATAGGTTAACTGTTTAAGTGAGGCTTTAAACTGAAAAAATATGTAAGTAAACTGTTGGTTGTATGTAAATATAATGCAGGTATTGGATCTGTTAATTGGAAACCTGTTATACAGAAATCTCCCAATTATGGAATAGCCATTTGCCATAGACTTATTATTTTATCCAAAATAATTTTATCCAAATTAACCACATTTTTAAAAATGATTTTCTTTTTCACTGTAATAATAAAACACAACCTTGTACTTGATCCAAACAAAGATATCATTAATTCGTATCAGAAGCAAAACCAGTCTTTTAATTAAATTTTATATTTACATGATTTTCTAGTAGACTTGAAGATCCAAATTATGTAAAGGTCCATCATCAGGAAAACCCCAGGTCCCAAGCATTCTGGATAGCAGGTTGCATACCTGTATATAGATTTCCTTGATAGAGTATCCAAACATGTTTACACAATCCACTACCTTTGTACACATTATTCCTGCCTACATTTCCCATTACTTATTTTTTTGCTGACAAATGTTCCAGGTTATCAATGGAAATCTAAATGCTACTACTAGAGAATAAAAGTAGAAATATCAGCAGAAACCATGCAGATCCTTCTCATTCACCACACTATCTCATGCATCTTGTGAGCTATTAATATAAAGGTTTATTAATCTGAAATAGATTCAGCCAGAGAAATGTTAAAATCCCTGGTAAAGGTCACGTTTGCATTCCTTTTGAAAGCTGCCCAGGGTATTAGGCTTATGCAGCATTTTAACTCATCAGCCTTTTCTTTTTTGTGATATTGATGGGATTAATAAGAATATGCTCTACATCCTGAAACTGTACCAAGCAAAAAGGGAAATATTCTTGTTACAATATCTTCCAGTATGCAGCCAAAGATACAATCTAATGTAAAACATTGTGTACTGGCTTTCAAGAGCTAATCCTGGTCAGGTCAGTGAACAGTGACCTACTGTAGAAATTCTCTTAACATGCATTCATTTGTAGAACCATAGGCTCTGTGGTGTTTGTCCTTGTTAAAAAAAAATGTGTGACAAACTATGTGCAGTTGCAAAGGTCATCCTGACTTTTAACCACAGCTCAGCTTTAAATTGAAACAGAAATGACAGTAGTGTAAAATTAATTTTGACATTGGATTTTTTTTAATTGTCTTTTTATACCATGCACTAAGTGGAGTTTGACATAAGACATAAAACAAGATGACATACACAGGCTGATGGTAAATTTTTTTAACCTGCATTTAATAGCATTTTAGTTGCTTTCAGTTCTTAAAAATACAAATTATTTCTTTACGAAACAATCCTAACTCATACAATATGCTTCATTATATTTCAACCACAACTTTTGTAAGCAGAGTTTCCCAGTTTTATAAATAACACATTGAATCCCCTTGCTTTATTGCTGTCCTTAATGACAATACACAGTTGGTAGCAAAAAAAAAATGATCAGAGATCAGAGATCCAATAAACCAAATATAACTTCACTGTGTGGCCTTTTTACTCGTAGGCTTATTACAAAAATGGGGGAGCTTTTCTATAATTCTTGATAATCTACTGCTAGCTGTGGCTTGAATCCTCTTCTGCATCTTTAATGATTTTTGTTTGCTGCAGTCAACCATTTTTATTCAAGTCTTAAAGAACATACCGTATACCTACTCTACATAGTGCCCTATAATCACATTACAAAGCAACAACATCAACAAGCGCTGGCTGAGAGAAGAGTGACTTTTGGCAAATACATTTCTTCTGACATGTAAAATCATAATTCGGGCCCAACATTATCTATGCAACTGTTGTGTGGGGTACATTATTTCTAGATGAGAGTATGGGGCTTCAGCAATCTTTAAAAAATGCCTTGTGGGTTTCCCAACATATGTTGAATTTTAGCCTAATAAGCTTGCACAATTTCTGAAACAGGTAGTAGGCTTTGGAACAAATAAAATATTAGATGCCAAAGTTTTTCTGTGTTCCAAAAAGCAACTATGACTAGTTACCCATGCTGAAGCTTGAAAGTTGATTTTACGGAGCACTCAGTAGGTTTTTGAAATTAAAATCTTCTTTTATCAAATAGCATTAAAATCACAAATCATGAGCGTGTAACATTAACCCCACACTTGACGCGTTACGTGGCGTCTCGCCACTTCCTCAGAAGCATACGGTATCGAAGCTCCCAACACCTATTAATAGAATAACAGAGGAACCGCCCATAAAAACATTAACCCCTATGGGTAAAACTTAAATAGGACAAGTCATGTCAATCAGCATAGGTAACAAGATGGATACAAATGAATCCACTGATACATTGACACAAAAAAGTATCATTCAATGCTTCTATGGGAGAAATGATTGCATTAGAGCAACAATGTATAAATAAATCCATGGGCAAATAAACAAATATTATAACAAATCTTCAACACAATTGCTGAGTAAGGCCAGCTAGAATTGAATAACTGACTGTCTTCAGAAAAAGACAGAATTAATGTAACTACAAAATACATGTATAGGAACAAATTCATATATACATATAGAAATAGATATATGAATTTAAATAATTTATATATTAATAATTTTATTACAATAGCAAGCAATCTCCCATTGTCTATTTAATTCCCCATAATTGTCTACAGTTTTTAATTGATATATCCAAAAAGCTTTGTCTACTTAATTTAGAATCAAAGTTTCCTTTTCTTACGTCACTACGCGGTTTATCTATAACTTGGAAGGACACATCTATTACTCCCTGGTGTTTTTCTATTATATGTTTAGCTATGGCAGATTTTTTAATCAAGCCGATCCACGGCTGATATATGTTCCAGGACCCGGGTACTGGTCATTCTAGTGGTTTTCCATATGTATTGGGCCCCACAGCTACAGGAAGCCAGATAAACAACTCCCTTAGAGGTATAATTAAAATATTGTTTAATGGGAAATAATAGTTACCCATACTGGTACTTTTGTAATTGGTGGTTTTCGTTTTCTCATATTTACAGATTTTGTATAAATCTGTAAAGTTCTCTCCATAGACACCTTATGTATGTGAAATGTTTAATTGTTTCTTTAATGTAACATCACATAAAATATGAATGGATTCAGCAGCATAACTAGCAGCAAATCATTCCCCATCCATAAAGTATTTGCATAAAATGTTCTGCTTTGCAGATACGTATATACTACATGATACTACATTATCGCAGTACCCTTTGTACCCCAGGCCCCACAAGCAGCTTCTGAGTCTGCATCCCCTATTGTTGTGCCTTTAGGTAAGCTAGAGGAAGGCCTTGGTTTGAAAATATTTATTTTGTTGGGAAACTGTACAGAGTGATGAGTAGAACCCAATGCCATTTAGTGTTTCCTTTTCATCCTCAAGCATTCTCAATGCCAATTAATAATGAATAATTCTAGTTTGTTAAGCAAGCCTCCTGCATAGATTTTCTAGGATGAGCTGAACACATGCAACACTAATTATGCAATGATAATGATAAAAACATTATTGTGATTCAGACACACAAAAAACACATTTTACATCACTGTGGGAGCTCTGTGTCTCCATTGCCAAGACCGCAACAAATCAGTGTTACCCTTTAAACACAATCCTTTAATGGAGATCCTGTTCTTTTACTAGTGCTCATTCACATATTACAAGTGAAAACATTACATTTAGGAGCCCTTTTACTAAATTCGTGTGAAGGATTCGAAAGTCGATCGAATTTGATCTAATTCCGATCGTACGATTTTATCGAATATGCAAATTTGGCCACTTCAATCATCGAATATGCAAAATTTGATCTTATCGAATAGATCAAATGATGGATTATTCGATCATTCGATGATCAAAGTACTTCCCCTTTAAAATTTTCTTCAACTGCCTACTTCGCAAGATTGCACCTAACTAATTGCAATAGAAGCCTATGGGAAACCCCCATAGGCTTCTTTTCTAAGTTTTATGTTCGAATACGCTTTGTATTCGTTTGATTTTTTCGAACAATCGAACGTTCGATCGTATGACTTTATCAAGAAATCGAATAGTGGCCAAAAACCATCAAATTTTACTACGATTTTATCGAATTTTCATTTGGAAATCGTAGAAGGGTCTAATTCGAGGGCAAGTAGCCCTTGAAAATTTGGCCCTTAGTAAATCTGCCCCATAATAATTAGATTATAATTATAACTGTGTAAGCATCACTGTATTGATTTTACACCAACAAACATTTTTTCACCACACTAAGGGGCACATTTACTAAGCGTCAAAGTGAATTTTTGAATAAAATTCGAATTGAAAAGTAATTTTGGGCTACATCGACTATCCAATAGCCCAAAATTCTATTCAAATTGAAAAAATAATTTCGAAGTACGGTCTCTTTAAAAAATTTCGAATTTCACACTTTGCCACTGCAGCCTATGGGGGACCTCCTGGAACCTTTCCTGCAATTTCCTGCAATTTTCCTGGAAAATAGTTTTGTTTTTTTTTAAATCATTCAGTTCAAACGATGCAATTGAACTATTGGAATTCCATCAAAAACAGACCGAAAACAGTCCATTTTCGATCGAAAACCACCAAAAAAAATTTTGTTGGAATTTCAAAATTTTTTCTATTCAAAATTCAACCAATAGTAAATCTGCCCCTAAAACAGGGCACATGGGCACTTCATACCATAAACAACATTTGTGAAGTACATTATTCAGTGTAGATCAAGATGTCATGAAAAAACTTCAGGGACATCTGCCATTGATTTTTATATATATAGATATATAGATATATTCGTATTTTTACTTTGCGGTATAATAAATCTCTAAAAATTCTAATTTTTTTCCATGAAAATTTGAGTTTTCCCCCTAGAAATCTTGACCATTAAAAAATCAAGATGTAATAAATGGGCCCCTAAGTGTTGAAATCATTATTCAACTAAAACTATTTTTTAACTGTGTATTAAAATAGTATATCTTTCTCCTCAAAAAAATGTGAACGTCTCACCATACTGTGTAGCACATTAAAGTGTTTGTGGTAATCTTAGGGTTTTCTCTATGTTCTACTCTGTCCTACCTTTGTGTGAGAAAGTAATACCAATCTAGTGCTTCTGCTGTTTCTTGCCTACTACTACACTTAAGGGCAGATTTATCACAAAAAAAAATTTTTATGGGATTTTTAGAAGCATGTTTATCAATCTGTAGTGAGCTCTGAGTTCATTCTTTGATAAATCTGCCAATAGTGTATGATTTGTGGAGAGGAAAGCATATGGATTTTTTTTTACCTGGAAACGGCAGATTTTAGTAGCCTTTTTTACATAACTACTTTTTAGTCAGATACTAGATTAAGAAACTGTAACTGCTCTCATGTAGCTGTAATAGGTCAAGTGCCCTTAGACTTAATAAATCAAGAATAACTTTTGGCTCCTCTTCATTCATATTATAATGGAACAATGTCTGTTTCTACATAGGCTATAAGAGAAAATAATTGCTTGAATGTTGAAAATGTAGTGTTTCTAATTACATAAGAAGATAAGAATGAGCTTCCATTGTTAGAGTTCAAGTGCACAAAGGTCTTGAATACTGGTGAACGAGAAGAATACTGCTGGACTTTGTATAATAATTCTGCTCTCTTGAGGGCCATCGAGGGCCATCGAGGGGCATCTGCATAGCTATAAGAGGTCAAAGTTTACAGAAGCATTTTGACATTAAAGGTAGAAGTGAATATCTAGATTAAAACACAATAACATTGGAGAGTCTGAAAGAGGAGGGGAATACTTTTAATGTACAAGCGTATTAATTATTTACTGTAGCTCAATTGAGTTACCTCATTGTTTTTGTCTGTTGTAAAATAAAATTGCAACATAACTATGAAATACAATGATTGCAATAATATAAGTAAATGTAAACATTTTATTATACGTATAGACAATAACAAACAGCAATAGATTGAAGGTATTAGAGAAAAGTTGTCACTGCCTGGGAGGCAAGGCAAAGAAAATAAAAAAAAGTGTAGAGGGCAAGTTGCTTTTGGTGTTTAAGGTACTATATCAATCCACTTTTAATATAAAAAAATGCTTAAAATGACTTGATTAAGGATTAATTTGAATATGAGAGTAAGATTACACCTGGGCTATTCTGTCTCATTTGCACAATCTCCTTTTGTGGTGTTATCTCACAACAGCACCTCGCCTCTCAAATGTCTTCATGCAATCAGACTGCCTGAATAATTTGTTGGTTTGTCTTACAAAAAAAAAATCTAAAATTAACACTGTGAGATCTAAAAGTTAATTGGCTTCTTGTCACTTACAATGCCCATGAGCACTGAGCATTCAGTTATTTTGTGAAGTCTTGTGGAGCATACACCACTTTCAGATTCTATCCTATTATGATAATTTATGTATAAGCAAGTTCAGTTAGCTTTATATTAAAGAGGAACATGGTACAGTAAATGTCATGTTTATTAGCTGAATTGGCAGGAATTACAGTACAAACGTTATATTCCACTTGGGCAAGTCAAATTCAACTTGTTAGATGGCAGAATTCAGTATACATTGCTCTAATAGCTTGTTATTATAATTTACTCCTCTAAGAAAAGTACAGGTGGCAATTTGTTACATGAAGATAGTGTATGTCGGTGCCTGTGGAGTAAGACATGGAAAAATAACTCTGTAACTCATGCATGTCTTGACCAAAGCAGTAAGTAAAGTGTTCCCATTACACGTCTCTCAATATTGCACAAATTTAACCATAAGAAAGGATGTTATAGTTACATAGCTTGTGTCTCAGAAACTATGTTGTACAGTACCTTGATGGTTCTGAAAATATATCCCCATGCTAATAGTTGCTCTAATTTCAGTTTTAAACAGACAACTGAGTCATTAAGTGTGGCAGCAACTCATTATTAGGTTGACTTTCTACATAAACAGAGCATATATGGGGCCAAGGATATATGCTATATAGACTTATTGTATATGTGTTATAACATGATAGATGTTCAAATATATATCATCATTTGGCTTCACCCTTATCTCCACCACCATTGTATGTATGTATTGATTGATAAACCACAAGGTGGACAGGATTTGTCAAATAACAAAAAATATGTAATAGGTTTGGAGTTCATGTCAAAATGGCCAGGCATTAAAGGAGAAATCAACATATACTGTGCTAAACCTAGGGCAGGGGGGAGGGGGGTTTACTGGGGAGGGGGGCATGGGGTTTAGCGCATTATAGGTTGACTTCTCCTTTAACTTTCTGTTGTTTACATTGACTTTATGCTACCACTTTATGTATTTTGACATTTAAATGTAAGGAGAAATGGTGGTCACTGTTTCAGAGCCTTGGGATGAGGTTCCTTGTCAGAACAATAATGTCGGTGTTCATATAAACTCATTGGGATATGTTTACTGAAGATTAATTAGAAAATAAATGTAGTGTAACCCCTTCTATAAACTGGTTATAAATCACCTTTTAGCAGGTTGTAGTCAACCAGCTAGAGGAATCCAAGTACAGTTTACACACTATAATGACATTTTAATAACCAAAAAAAGATATGCACAGGACAATCTTGATTAAACTGCCATAATGTTTATCCAACATATAACTGATCACTCATAAGTAAGACTGACAGATAATTTCCTTGTCTTTAAAATAATATCATGCTGTACATTTTCCTACATGGAATGTATTATAATGAAGAGGTAATCACATAGCGTTCTCCATTATCAGAACAAAATAATCACAATGAGAAATTATTTCCCATAACACTTCATAATAAATCGATTATATCTAAGTGATTTACTGCTCCAGCTGCCAATAACCCTTTAGCAGCAACAGTGGTAAACTAAAAGTAATTGAATATTTGTTCAGCTGGCCATGTATTGTAACACATTTATATAGTTTTTGTGACAAAATGAGATGCTCTAACACAGGGAATAAAACTCAAAAATGTATAGACCTGACCCCTGCAACTGAGTAAGGAAATTGTTGCTCAGTCTGATTATATAAGACCCTTTAGACAGTAATTGGATGTGTTTTCAGGGAGCTTTAAAAGCTGC
The DNA here is from genome assembly GCA_024363595.1 of Xenopus borealis. Taxonomy (NCBI): domain Eukaryota; kingdom Metazoa; phylum Chordata; class Amphibia; order Anura; family Pipidae; genus Xenopus; species Xenopus borealis. The sequence continues at coordinate 74,319,203 of CM044435.1, read as the reverse complement.
GTTTGTGCCATTTTGAACAATGCTACTAGTTCTAAGTCGGCAAGTAAACCTGAAATGCATAGAGATGACCCTTCCTGCTGACTGAAGAAATCATTTTGCAAATGTCTTGTATAAGGACATAATTGGAGATTTTTCCTTGCAGTGTATATTCATTGCAACATTAGATGTAGCAGCACAGATGAGATGAAGTCACAGATGGGATTGGACAAAGTCATTTGACAGCCAATTAGAGCAGTCTGACTGAAATGATGAATTAATCACCAAAGACAGATTCAGAATTCCCACATAGAATTCCAGGCAGGTTGAACCAGTTTCACTGTTCTATTTTTAGTAGAAATAGATTGTTAGATTGCTTCTTCTCTCATAAGAATTTTATAAAATCAAATTACAGTAATATGAGATATTGCTTTCCACTTTTCAACCCTTTATGCTCTCTTAAAGTGAGACACAATCGGTATATTTCAGAAAGGCTTTATCAGCATTTGATATTATGCTATAATAATACATAAAACAGATACTAAAAACGTATGTTAGACGTTGTCCCTCTGTGGTGTTATACAGTTATACTGTTACAGAGTTACTGCTGCTTTCTGATAATATTTTCTTATTTTTATGATGCCTCATGGCGTTTATATATCGTTATGCTATTTTAAACAAAACATGTAGCAGGTGCATACCTAGAAACATAAAATATGATGATATATAAGAAACCACTCATCCATCTGGTATGCCCATTTCCAGGCTATAAAAAGGTCGGAAATCATTCATCAAAATTCTTACTCTGGATAATTCTGTGTCTTGTCCGAGGAATGTTCTTTCCCATACTACAGTATGTTTGTTCTAATCTTCTTCCAACACATCATTCTCAATACCCACCATCTGTTTTGCTATTTTACAGTTTGTACCAATTTTATTTTAAAAAATGTAAACTTAAAAATGCTTCCCATTGGAAGCTTATTGCCTTTTTTGCTTTTCCCTTACTGTTTACATTATATTAAAGAGATGTGTTTTTGTTAGTCCATAAGCCTTCTTTGCATGGCAATTCTGTTCAGTAAAAACTGTGGTCCTCTGAATTCCCTAGTTCACCTTCAAAGGCTTTCTTTAGGAAAAATGCACAAAACCATTGAAAATTCCCAAAACAGAAAAAAAATTGTGAAACACGTTGAGGGATTTTTTCATACAAAATACCGTCAGTGGGCATTTTTCTCAGTGACTTTTTCTGAAAAAAATTAATTGAGGGCAATTGGTCTATTTTGCAGGGTGACTTTTTTTCTAAATGGAGGTGTTTAGTCTTCATGTAAGAATGCAAAAATGGGGTTCAAAAGATACAATGGCAGTTGAAAAGCTAATCATTACAAAGGGGATACATTTTGTTGCACAGGCCCATGTAATTATAGAATAATGAAGCAGCCCAAAGTAACAGGAACATAGAAAAGGAAGTGTTAACAGAGCTTTCTGATGATCTGGCGGGTTTCTGTATTTGCTGAAAAGATGTAATAGCTAATTATTTTAGTATATTACGTAGTCCACCTTTACATTTTCTGTTTTTAAGGGGAAAAGTCCTTTCTCAGGAAATGTTGTTGTTGGATGTTATTACACTGTTTAACATACTACATGTTATTCCAAATTAAATAATGAGTCATGGGGGGCTGGGTTGTCTAGTGATTTTCAGTGAAATGCCCCTTCCACAAGTTCTGGGCCAAGAGGTACTTGTACTTGTACCTGCCAGCCTGTCCAGCCAGCCACAGCAACCATCCTGCCAGCATTCCAACCTGTCCATTTCTAAACTCAGAGTAACACAGGGAAGGGTCAGTATTTTATTTCCTAATAGCTTCACCATAGGCAGCTACCTACTGTGCCAACCCCTTGTTTCAGCTCTGCCTTCTGACACTTCTGGGGGCATTAATTACTTTACACTCTATATGCATAGTTAGTGGCAACTGTATTGGAAATATGTGGTGGAATTTAGAAAAACTGCCATCTCAACATTCAAATTAAAAGTAATTTTGCTAGAAGCCCTTTTGTTGCTGCTAAATTAAAGGTATAAAAGGCAGCCAGTACTAGAGATTTCGCTATGGACTGGAATACTTGGAGGAAAACATGTCAGAAGTGCAGATTTGCCATGATTCTTTAGGATAAGTGACTCCAAATAACATGATAAACAACATGACAATAATGTAAAGAGCCTTATACACTGCTCTTCTATTCAATGCACTAAATCTCCAGTTATAGAAAGTTGTTGGCTAAGACATTCTCATATCCCTTTTTTAACCATCAGTTAAGCTTACAATTTAAAGCTGTCAGTCTTTCAAGTATGAATGTTTTGTTTAAATAAAATACAATACAATACAATAAAGAAGCTGTAATTTTTATATACCTCCCAATAGTTCTGTCTTATGTCTTAATGGCATTAATTCCTATTTTTGATACACAATATTGCCATTGTTCAATTTTAGTTTGTATGTAAAAAAACTGAAGTCAATAATAAGAAAGCGCAAAATGTACAATATCGTTCTTTCAAATATATGAGTACATAAGTACCTACATTGCAATTAGTGTTTCCTGGTGTATTCGTATTCAACTACAGTAGCATTTTTATTTGAGTCAATATTACTATTATGATGCTTTACTAAAATAATCCTCAAGTAGATCTTTATTCAGTTAGCACAAGTCAGTTACAAAATAACAGTGGCCAAGTGGTAAACAGCATCAGGGAAAAAATTGCTATAGATCATAAAAGCATAATGGTACGTAGCAATATATATTTGACATTGCGACATAAAGTAAGGTTCCACCCCCCAACACCTCTAGAATTTATTATTTTTATAACCTATACCTCTCCCAGGTAGCTGCCTGTTTCATCTTACACCATGCCATTTTAAACTACCAAGCGGCAAGATTTACTCAACAATTTTGAAACTATAACAGATCCTACACTGTAGTCATGGAAATTTGTTGATGCATTTATCAGTCTTTGTTAATTTACAAGCCATAATATGCTGCTTCATCCTTAAACCACACTTGCACTAACTGTCAGGAAAAAAAGTGTGATAATTTGATGCTTGAAAATTATAAAGTTAATTGTGTATCGCTTAAAAAGCTGCAGTCTATCTATATGCTGCCTTATGATTGCACCATATAATGACATTTTGTAAATATGGAAGAAATTTGTTTTTTTTTTCTTAGTTTGTACAGTGTTGTTGCCTTCTTTATTTAAACAAAGGCATTCCTGTGAAGATTTGTAGCTTGTACTGTGTGATAAATGGATAACTTTTAGCCTTATCTTCAAGTAAAACATTCCACTTAGTACATGCAAGACTCTCCGGTATAAGGGAATCTCAGCCCCTGGGACTGCAAGCATGACAGGACATATTATGAGTTCAGAGTCCATAAAATATTTAAAGATGGGGGGAAAGGAATGAATTCTTAATAGAGATGTGCAATGTGAAAGAAAATCAAAAAGTGCATTGAAATAAAAGATAATTTTTTTCCTTGGCATAGAAGCGACAAGAAGCTCAAGTAATATGTTCTTTGGAAGCTTTGATGGTGGAACTGCTGGATAGAAAATTTTAAAATGTCTAGTTATGTCTGAAATGTACACTAATGGGGAATAAAAACAGGAGACACCGTTCACCTGGTGAACTTTAAAAAGGGACAATAAAGCTTATTTTAAGGCTTGTGCATATTATGTGTAGTAAGTGAGGTCATTTGATAAGAACAGACAATCTTTTTATTTGAGTAAACTTATTTGTCAAATACATTGCAAACACTGGGAATTCAGTAAGTAATGTCCAACCTCTATACAATATAAGATCCAATAAAACATAAACTTGTGAGGGCATGCTAAAAATCTGTATTAAGCTTGTAAAGCTCACTGCATACAAGATGATTTTCATGGCATCTTTTTTTGAGAGTCACATGAATTTTTCTCCACTGTAAATTATCTTACCATTTCCCCTCTCCTTTACAAAACACTACAACAGGTATATGGTTGGTGTGACATAATATAATTCATCTGGTAATCTTTTCTGTATATTTTGAATTTTGGAGTTGTCTATACATCACATTTTCCTCCAATTTCTCCTTCATGGTTAATGATGAACTATTAGATGGTGCGGAGCAAAAAAACATTTTCAAAATAAATCACTATATATGTACTTGACCAGTGGTGCCCACATTTTTTATTAAACTCTATGAGCAACGGTGGGGGAGTTAAAAGATGTTGGACCTCAGAGTGACTGGGTTTAAAAAAGGCAAAAAACTAATGCTATGGAGTAAAGTGAATGCATATACTGTAATACAAATGCAAAAGACTTTTGTACCAATGCATCATTAAGACATAATGAACATCAATCCCTCTTAAAATATTATTGTAGTGTAAACCTAAAAGAAGAATGTTAACCATTTTTACCTTTTTCATTTTAGATGCATCATCCTATTCAGATGAAACCTGCAGACAGTGAAAAGTCAAATGGTAAGTCTTATTTAGGGATGGGTGAATCTGACCCATTTTGCTTTGCCAAAAATTCACTGCAGACAAAAATTTGCCAAAATGCATTAAAGTCTATGAGCGACAATTTTGTTTGACACACACCATTTTTTTTACTCCCATTGGAGTCTATGGGCATCATTTCCGCAGGGAAATTCAGTGAAAAAATGTGCTCATCCCTAGTCTTGTATTAATTAATGCTACAGTTCAGTAGTGGTTCTCTTGGTAAGGATTGTTTTTCCATAGAGTGGATTACTATTACTAAAGAGTACATTAAAACAATAGAAGTTTGTTTTTCCACATGGGCAAGTTACTATGGTGGGGGTCACAGGTCACCAATGATTTTCCTTGTGCTTCAGCTATGGCAGCCTGACAATATTTTTGTAATATATGCAATACTGTATATGCTTTTATCCAGAAAGCACAGAAATGTGCCTAGCCATTTTTATATTGTCCTAGTTAAACATGCAATTCATAATTTTTTATTCATGTTTTTTTCTTTAAAATAACAGGATAGTACCGTTAACTACAGCATAAACCTATGTTGACGGCAAACACTTTTTGGTATTTAACTGTTTTAAGTAGCTTTAAATCATAGTATTCCAAATTACACAAACACCCCTTTTTGTACAATTCAGCCTTAAAGGAACAGTTCAGGGTTAAAATAAAAACTGGGTAAATAGATAGGCAGTGCAAAATAAAAAATGTTTCTAATATAGTTAGTTAGCCAAAAAATTTAATCTATAAAGACTGGATGTCTAACATAACAGAATACAACACAACATCCTGCTTTTCAGTTGTCTAAATCTGAGTTAATCAGTGACTTGAAGGGGGGCCACATGGGACATAAATGTTCAGTGAGTTTGCAATTGATCCTCAGCATTCAGCTCAGATTCAAAAACAGTTATGACCAATGTGGCCCTCCCTCAAGTCACTGATTGGTTACTGTCTGATAACCAGGGTAACCAGTCAGTGTAAACAAAAGAGAGCTGAAAATCAAGAAGTTCTTTTATGTTAGACATCCAGTCACTCCACTCATTATACTGAACAATTCCTTTAATTCATGATGATGGCAAAACACTTATATTATATATCTAGCATTTAAATGTTTTTGGGTAGCCATAAGTCATGGTGCTCTAGTATTCTTAAAGTGATACTGACATGTTCCAATAAAAATAGGAACGTGTTGGTACCAGTGAAAAGAAGCTGCACGAAAAATATAAGTAGCTAAAAGCCTCCCCCAGAGCAGCAAACCTTAGAAAATTGTGACCTTCAGACACCATTAAATCATCTGCTTGAGTTGTTTCAGTCACACTGGGCTGGGGGCAGCGCAATCCCTCCATAGGCTAGTTACAAGTCAAATTAGGACTCCAGCCTATGGAGGGATTGCTCAGTCAGAATTTGAAAAGTCCAAATTCAAATTAAACTTGAAAAAAGCTTTTAAGTAAGTGTTTTATATTCTACACTTGGCTCACCTTTAAATTTAGCTTTTCCATAATAAATCCTAATTTCAACATGCTCTGTTAATCACCAAAGGGAAGTCAAATTCACTTAATCTTTACTCCTAATAAGTATATTCATGGTTTACGCTAATCTAGCCTTTTTACGGCCAGTCTGCTATTGCCTTTTGCCCGTAGTCTTGAAGGCATCAGCTTTCATTTACAGCAATAAAATTAAATATACTGTATGATTATTCCTAAAAGTTTCTATAATTTTCAATCAATTTGGCTTTACAAGAATTTTATTTCCTCTGGGCTCTTGCGGTCAGGCTTTTTACTTTCTAAAAGAAATCTCTCAGCCTCATTAATTAGTAACCAGGGCTTTTAAAGCTCTCTTTGACTCATTTTGGAACTTCAGGTATATATATACACTTATAGAAAACCACGTTTCATTGCAAACACTTTAATTGAATAGTTACTGTAATTTAATACTATTAAATGTAAAGTGAAAAAACACACACTTCCTTTTTCTCTGTATAATAAAATTATATTGTACGTGATCCCAACTAAGATATAATTAATCCTTATTGGAGTGGTTTTTAGTAGACTTGGGGCATTATTTATCAAAGGTTGAGTTGTGTTTCTAGCGAAAAATTTTAGTTTTTCTAGGGCAGTTGCAAATTTTTTTCAAATGTTTTGGAATAAAAAAATAAATTTTTTCTAGATTTATAATGCCCCAAAGCTGCAAAAAGCATGAATATGAAAATTCTCCAGTAGAAGTCAATGGCTGAGGTCCCTTGAACCATTTTAAGATTTTTTTATCCTTCGTGATTTTTGAGGGTTTGCTGCTGTTTTGTGCTCGAAAACTTAATGAATTCAAGCTATTTGTGTTTTTTATTAACAATAACTCGATCAATTCAAATATTTCAGTTTCACCCCTGATTGCATTTGTTTGAGTTTTTTACAAAATAGAAATAATCTCACAAACCTCACAAACTCTTTTAATAAATAACCCCCTAAAAGTATGGAGATACAAATTATGGTTAAAAAACCCTTATCTGGAAAGTGCTAGGTCTGAGAAGTCATGGATTTTCACCATCTGGTGATTAAAGCAAATGGAGTGCAGGCCTACATGGATATTTTTGTTCAGATACATAATTTAGACAAATCCTTTTAATATGTTCAAGAATTAAGCAGTACAGGCACATGTCTAGGATGCAACTATTTGGAATAGGGGAGTGCAACTTTTTGGACCAGTTTATTTGAATGAAACTGTTATCCATTCATATGAAAGGTGGGGCACTTTCATATGAGCAAAAACAATGCTTATTTTGGAAACTTAAGCAAAATAAATTAAGTTTGGTGTGAAAGGTATTGCTAGGAGTTATAGTCCAAAACAATAGAAGAGCTACATGGTAAAGTCAGTGTTTCAGACGCTATCACCATGTTTTGGATTCCCACAATGTACAGTCTTTAGCTCAGAATGCCACCGTCATTGCAAGACAATGCAGATGTTGAGTCTGTGCTATGTCTGACTCATGTCCCTTGTGTCTGGTGCTTGTGCCAAATATTTTCCAGTCAACCTGGCATCATTTCTGGTGTTTGATAAGTGAATGATGTCTGAATCCGATTCTTTAGGTGCATGTGAGCAGGGTTCATGCAGGGCCATGTGTCAAATAGATGTAGCAGCACTCAGTTTGGAATGGAAGGCAGGAAGGACTGAAGGCACTGAACGTAACTGTATGGAAGTATAAAGAGTGCCTTTAGATGCACGAAAGTGGTTTTAGAAGCAACTCACTGCTGGGTACAAAAATCAGATTTAGTCAAACAATGCTGCTATTTCCTTTGTGTTTAAAGGAAAAATGTACCCTCAGAATGAATATTTAAGCAAAGTAGATTATTATGAAAATAGTTCATTTACATGAAACAGGGTTTTACATGAGCTATTTTATGCAATATAGTTTTATAGAGACCTACATTGTTTGGGGGTATAGTTTTCCTTTCAAAAGGAGATGTCCTCAAATCATACTTAGTTCTGGGAAACTATGTAAAGTCTTTTCCTTTACATATTCCATTTATATTTGTTTTACATATTTGTTCAAGATAAAAAACAGTACTGGCTATAAAGAATAAAGTATCTGAGAACACATTTGATCAATTCATATTTATATTAGTTGTAATCAGTTTGCGTTTCAAAATCTGTTATTTTTTCCTAACTCACTGTGTTGCCTCCCCCTAATGTGCATATTTCCTCCAATCCAGTTGACTCCCCAGGCGTTACAGATTGTCCTTTCATCAGAGCAGTTGTTCTACTCCCACTTAATCTCTGTTCTGCACTTGGCAATACAATATTCTTTTTTTTACCCAAATGCTTTTTAGGCCTCTAAAAGAGCTGCACTTCACTAGGTGAGAATTATATGAAGAGTAACCTTTGAATATGTGCTTTAGAGCTAAGTAAATTGAAAACTTCATATTAAAGTGACATCAGCAACCTGCTAAGGCTCAGGGAATATTAATCTGCCTCCTAATGATGTTTTAATAGACTTATTTTTATGTCAGCAGGAGCTGGAGTATTTTTAAAGCTCATATTTAAATATCTTCTATAAAACACAATCAAATGAGATCAGATTATTTTGCCTAGTCTTAAAAGATTTCAGATTTGATGTATATTCCATCTTCTTCCAATTAGTTCATTGATTCATCTTCCTATTAATGGCAATTAGAGATCTACTGTGCTTAATCAGTCGTTAAGGGGAAGATTTAATAATGGTTGAATTTCGAAGTGAAAAAACTTCGAAATTCGACCATCTAGTTTTTTCGAGGGCATAATTCGATAGTCGAATTCAAAGGATTTTACTTCCCAACTATTCCCCACTATTCCCTTGGTCGAATTTTGAAATTTTTTTTGCATTTGAAATTCGACCGATAGTAAATCTACCCCTAAGTGTCATATTAAAGAATCTTATCAACTGGTAATATTTATTTAAGTAAGCCTTGAACCACCATTTAGTGATGGTCTCTGTGCTGCCCTAGAGATCACCTGAGAAGAATTACTACAACTCTGACTGTAACAGGAAAAAATGTGGAAGCAAAAGACAGAACTCTTTTAATTGCGTCATGTGTACTAACAAGTATAGTTTGTGTGCCCCAAGAATCACACAATCCCAAGGGGCTGCCCATATTTTTTAAAAAAAGACAGTTTTCTGTTTATGATTACCCAATGGCACATACTACTAACAAAGTACTGTATATTATTTTGAAAATGGTTTATTTACATGAAGCAGGGTTTTACTTATGAGCTGTATTATGCAATATCTTTTTATAGAGACCAACATTATTTGAGGGGTATAGTTTCCCTTTAATAGAGTTTTTGTGTTTGGCAAACACTAATGGATACTATTATAAGATGCAATACATTTTACCCAGTGATTTTTACAAGGTTCACATGTTCTCCAGTGGGAAATAAGAAAGAAGTTAATTAGAGCACGTTTCACAGAGAAATGCTTAGTGAAGCAAGGATGTCAAATTCCAGCAACCACAGTCGGTGAGATTTGGGGACTGCAGAGCAGAAATGGCATTTTAATGCAAAATATTGATTTTAATCAAGAAGAATCTATTGAAGAGTGCACATCAAGTCAAATAATGATTAACTTGTATGTAGTGAATATGCTAACTCACTGCACGTCAAGATGTTATAATGATCCAGCAGGACTTGTGAATTTTCATTTTCTAGTTTGCTGGCAACTTTTTTATAATAGAATTAGAAGTCAAAAATGACAAACCTGGGTCATAGCAGCCAATGACCTGGATTTAATTGGCTGTTATGTTAAAGGTGCAGATTCACAAAGCAGCAAGCTGCTATTACCTTGTCTTTTTGCTGTATAAAATTGGATCAAAAAATTGTCAGAGCTGTAATAGAAAACTTACAGAGTGGCCATATGGATAACACAATAGTATAGTATACATTATTGGTTTTTAACAGTTTAAAACCTAGCTGGATTTATGTCCAAGCACAACACTGTCAGTTTTGAATTGGGAGATACCTATTTCATCTTTGCTAAGAAGAATTGTATGGCTCAATTTCTCTATGCCTCAGCTCCACTCCCCTTACATTATCTACTTGATGGAGGCAGATATGGAGTTTTTTCCTGCATTTCTCAATGGCCAATTGCCATACTTTCCTGAACATTACCTCTCTGGCTATACAGCCACATCACCACTCGCAGTTTCCTGTGTAAATTAAATTAACTTTCCTAACTAAGCCTAGATTATTTCCCCTAGCATGTCTAAAGGCTTGCTGTAATGCCTTTTAGTTGAAGAATAAAATATAACCCCCTGTGTTCTCCAGTAAATCTGCACATTGTCCACCAGGAATTCACTGTAAGGGTGAACTGAAGTTTGTGCCATTTCTTAATCATTTCTTAGTGTCACTTGATTCATACTGTATTATTAACATGTATTTCTATAGCGCCAACTTGTTTTGTAGCGCTTTGGTAACATAAATACAGGAAAATGTAAACTTCAATCTTTTGTGAGTGCCACTTTGTCATGCTCCTGCCCTCCTCCAAAAGACCAAGCATTACCATGGCCCACAGTCTACCCATTAAGGGTGAGAAGAAGGTTGCTTGATAGTTGTTCTTGTAGACTTATAATTAACTATCATCTAAATATGCCTATAGATCATTTATATTTCTTGGCACTAACTTCATGGCCACAATGTGCTGCTTAGAGAGTAGATCCAGGGGTTGGATAAAAGTGACACCCCAGGGATAGAAACCAGAATGTGATGCAATTCACTGTCCAAGGTTTTTGTAGGAAGTATGAGTGTGCACACTATGGGGCAGATTTACTATGGGGTTAAAAAACCCTCAAATTCGACCCTCGAATTTTTACCAAATTTTTACCCTCAAATTCGAATATTGAATTCGAAGGGTTTTAACGAAATTCGATTTATCAAACGATCGAATAAAAAAATTTGATAGATCGATAAAATCCTTTGTAATTCGACCACTGACTGGTCGAATGATCAAATAGAATTTTATTCAATCTGTTTGAATCATTCGATTCAATTGAATTTTTAAAATTCGATGGTCGAAGTGGCCACAAAAAAATTGAAAATTCTAATTTGAATTTTTTAAAACTTTTTATCGAATTTCGAATCATCAATTTCGAAACATGAATTTAGTAAATCTGCCCCTATGTGATCAGCAAGAGTTAAATACTGGTGTCAGTGTATTGCATGTAGAGCTATGTGTTGAAACACCAATTTAGGGCACCCTGGGTTTTGTGAAGGCAAATATATCACACCAACTCCCAGTGGTACTGAAGCAGAAAAATGCTGTAAGCAAGTAAATAAAAATATCTGGCAGCCTCTCTCATAATTGTTCAGGCCCTGCTGTAGCCTCCTTGAATCTTGAGGGGATGAGCTACTGGTGTCATTGAGACTGAAATTGAAAATTCTCAGTCCAGATTTTGTGAAAACAAATGGTACTCAAGACAGGCCTGCAGTCCTAACGATTATTTTACAAGTTATTACTATCCATTCCCTGTTGTGATTATATGACAACAATTTCTTGTTGTTATACTTTGGAGTTCCTTATTCAGTTACTCAACATCAAGGGAAACACAAAATGGGGGGGGTTTCCTGTCATTGCCCTAAAGAGCACACCTAGGGGGAAATTCACTAAGCGGCGAAAATTCGCTAGCGTTGCCTTTGCTAACGTTCGCAGCACTTCGCCAGGCGAATTTTCACCAGCACTACGCAAATTTACTAAAGAGCGAAGTTACGATAAGGTTGGTGAACGTAAGTGAAGTACCGCTACCGTTAGTTCGCCAGGCAAAGCTAATTTATGCTAGCGATGCCTAATTTGCATACAGCTAAGCATTAAGCGTATAATAGAAGTATATGTTACAGCCACTACATTACACTACACAAGCCCAGGAAACCTTTAATAAATAAAATAAAGTTGTCCTGTTGCCCTACATGTGCCCCCTGTATAGTTGTGTTGCCATATGTTAGGAAATGTAGGGGGGAAGGAGGGTAACCCACCAAAAAAAATCAATCTTTTTCAGACTATCACCCTATAATGGTAAAACACGCCAGCGTTTTTTTGGGACTTTTTGGAACTTAGAAAAATTTTCCAACTATTTTTTTCAAACGCCTATCTATTGTATTGAACTTTGCCAGGTCTGACCTGGCGAAGTAAAGTCTAGTGTAAGTGGTAACGTTCAGGAAAATGTTGATCTTAGTGAATTTGCGTAATTACGATCCTTCGTCAGTGTGCAACTTCGCCTGGTGTAAGGGTGCGAAGTTGCGCTAGTCTATCTACTTCGCTAGCGAAAATTCGCCAGAGTCGGTGTTAGTAAATTTGCGAAGTTACGAATTGACGTCACTCTGGCGAATTAGCGCTAGTGTTAGATGCTTCGGGCTTTAGTGAATTTCCCCCCTAGTTCCCAACTTGCAAATAAAAATCTGAAATACTTACAAAGAAGAAGGAGGAATAAAATCCCAGGCAGGGTCTTGGTTTCAAGAAGCAGAAACTATGTGACTTCTTTCTCTCCGTTTTTTAAAACAAAGATAACTTTTTCTTTTACATTATATGGGTGCCAAAAAATACATGCTGGGTGGTAAAAGTCTGGGCAGTGCCTTCCCTTTTGGAGATTGAATAGTAGTGTCTCATTGCAAGACACCAGCATACATTTACAGGGCCGGGATAAATCATTAAATGAAAGGGTAAACAGTGGTTTCCTACATATTTATGCACAGCAATGAGGCATGTAACATAATGCAATTTTGTAAATGATATGTTATAATAATAATTATAATGTGCAAATGATGGCGGTATGTTACCATTAATCAAACGACATTATCTGTAATGGCAACAGCCTGTTTGCAATGAAAGAGTTTTTTTATGTTGCTGAATACTAGGTAATATATACATTTACAAACAATTTATTTTTGAAGATCTTAGCCTCCATTCTGAAATGTGGACAGAATATTTTGTTATGCAAGGCAAAAATATTCAGAGATTTGTCAGATGGTAATTAAAAGCCATATGTTCACACCAACAAGAAAAGTTGTTAATTAATACAGACCATGTTGAATCGAGAGGTGAATATATAAAATCACAGTGATGTGTTAAATGATATACAACGCAAATTGTTCTTAGAAATAAATTACAAAAATTGGTATCTTAACTAAACTCATTTTATTAACCAAATGCAATTGTAAAAAATAGAAGAGGTAGTGATACAACTAGTTTATATATACAAAGGAAAGGCTCATAAATAACTATGAGTAAAGATGATAACAATTTGTGCAAGGGTTAACAAGTAGTATAACACCTTCATAGAATAAAGGACCTAATAATTGTATTAACCTAACTTCTTAAAGAGAAAACTATCAACGTTATAGCTTGTATTATTACCTATAGATAACATGCAATAGTGGAGTGGCAAGTTATTTTTTTTTTTTAATGTATTTCTTAAAATATCATAGTCCCTTTTGTGCTTGATGACATTTCAGGTTCAGACTTTGAGGAGATGAACACATCTTTTGTTTAAATGTTGAAGTTCATAATAAAGTTGGTTGGAGGGATAAAATGGACAGAAATCAATGGGGAGGTGGTTCTTCTGGCAGTGAGTTAGACTTCCTCATCGACTTTAATTGGAATTACCAGATACCCCCAATACTGGTAGTTCTCATATAAAAAGATTTACATTAGAACATTTTCAGAGTGAAAACTGCCCACATTAAAGTGGTCAGTTGGCTTCCATTGGAGTCATTTGGAAGCAATTGTGTGGTTTTTGTTTTTTAGATGCTCGGAATACCATAGTCCAAACTGCATTTGAATACATAGGGATTTCCCAGCTTTACTCAATATATTTAGATATAGAGAGTGTGTTTCTTTTTGTGGTCTGTAATCAGGCTGTGCATCCCTGAAAACCATAACATGTCTATTTAGATGTGTTTATTCAGCATCGCCTTTACAGAAGAACAGGTACATAAGCACTGAACACATTATGAAGCAGTAGATAGTGCAGCTGAAGATCACACAAAAATTAGAGCCTAAATATTCACATTATTGATTTATAGCAGAACATTTTTTTTCTTTCAATTGGATTTGCCTTTAAAAAAAATAGTGTTTCAATAAAGAAAAAGAAAAAAAATGATGCAAACACTAAAATGGAAATATAACACAGCTCAAATAATTTGCACAATAATAAAAATAAATATGTGCACTGTAGAGTCTCACGGGGAAAAATCCTGACTTCGTAGCTGTACTTCAAAACTAACTCTGACAGCCTGCTCATTAACAATGAATTGAATTTGCATGCCATTTACAGAACAGAAGGAATACAATCATAAAAAGGGAATTCCAAATACTTAAAGCATAAAGGGGGGTAAGGATTTAAGTTTGCATTAACCGAGCGCAAAACACTGCATAACAATTCAGCTTTACAGTACTGGGGTAGGTTTGATACACAACAATTTGCGATGTCTACCTTGTAAAAGCAAACTGTGCTCCCTTGATAAATGTTCCTTTGTCAGTGCTCATCTGCAGTGGCCTAGATTTCACTGTATAGTAGCACTTCAGTGAAAAAATAACCCACTGATAATACAATAGTATCAGCTTTATTTCCAACACATACAAGATTATTAGCAATCAAAAGATCATCTCTTCAAAATCTCTCTAAACTCCCCAGATAGAGAGTTTATCTAGGATTCATTGGTTAACCCTATGGACTCAGATAAATATTTAAGTCAAATAATACAATATTTTGTTTCCTTACAACAAATATAGAAGTCAAGTTTTAAAGATAATTAATTACATTTTGCTGGGACCAAACAATAGGCATTCTTGTTGTTACTTGGGAAATTCTGTGAAGCTTATTTCTGTGACTGGCCCATAGGCTAAAATTGAACATTGATTTGTACTGCTCTTACTGTAGAGTGCTGTTCTTTCTTAGTGTTTTTAGTTACTCCTTTACAGTAGTATTAGAGTTAAAGGGTCTCCAAGCTGAATCACACTTAGTTTAACACAAGAATTATGAGTACCGGTGAATCTTAAGCACAAAGATGTTATTACTCAGTAATACATTAAGTACAGAGGAATAGATGTGGTAAAGAAAGAATTTAAAAAAAATAACATTTAAAAAAATGACAGGACTCCATTCTTGACACCACCCTAACATAAACTAAAGATCTGCCCTTGCACTGCATTGAATGTACAATTTGCAAACTATCCTACAAGAAGAACATGGCTGGGCTTGACTGCCCCTCTTCAATTTTACAAAGAAGGAATGAAAATAAAATGGAAAGATTGGTTAAATGGTTAAAGGTTTAAAAAACTTTTTTGGTGTTACTATTATTGAAAATATAATGTAGTTTTGTGCTGAACAGGTAAGACTGGTGTGTTTGCTTCAAAAACTCTACAATAGTTTATATAAACAAGCTGCTGGGTAGCCAAGGGGGTAGCCATTCAAAGTTAAAAATGAAAAAAAGGCACATGATACACACCATATAACAGGCAAGCTCTGTAGTGTACAATGGTTTTCTTCAGAAATTCTGTTGTCTAATGTGTATCCTGTGCTATTGCTACCCCCATGGCTACACAGCAGCTTGTTTATGTAAAATATAGTTGTGTTTCTTTAACAAACATACCAGTTTCACCAGTGGATGGCAACAGTACATTATATTGTCATACCTTTAAAACACTTTAATGTATTTGGTCTTACTGTTCCTGAGATAGGACAGTCAGGTTGGCAAAGTCAGAGTGTCAGGCTTAGGAACTTCAACTAACATATACAAAAACAAACCTCTCAGCAAAAAATGATCAACTTGACCTACAGGTAACATTTAATGTACAATTATATGTAAAAAAAAAATTTTTAGTGTCAGTATCACTTTAATAGGAATAATATAATTTTCTCCAAGTTTTTCATGAAGGCCTGTACAGGTCAGCTTGTCTTGGACTATAAACACAAATTATCATTTCTATTAAGGTGGATTTTTGCACAGGGGGTTAGAGTTACAGGTGTTAAGTTGAATTTGTTATCAAAGTATTTTAGAGAAACACAAAGTTTGAGAAACAAAACAGTTAATGAAAAAATAGGAATTCAAAGTTTAGTTAATCGGCTCTTGAATAACTGTAGGAATGTGTAGTAGATCTATCTTACCTGTCACTCACTTTTTGTCCAGATGTTTGTGGATTCCCCTTTGTGATCATAGTAGTCAAAAGGGATATAGTGAAAATGGTCCATACAATCAATCTTCTTTGAAGAAATGTTCATTGAAGAGAGATGTTTTGCCTGCAGTTTTTATGGCATAAATTCATACATAAAACAGTTTAAATATGTTTAAATATGTAACCCTTTCTTGGCAGGAATATCCAGGGCCACACTGTGGGGCTAACAGTATAGATCCCAAGCCTCCACTACCACTAGTGGGAGATTTGCAGGGTTTGGATAAGTTAAGTGCCTCCACCCAGGACTAAACCAGATATTGGTGGCATACAACTCCTTGGGAACTGCAATAGCAGTGATTTTGGGAGCCAATTATTAAAGATAATAAACCACACAATAGGTAGTAAAGCATTAATTTGTAATGATAGAAATTTAATAAATGCAATGCGATAAGAACAGTCTAATAACAATAACACAATGTTAGACAATATAATAAGTATCACCTCTTTTATGAAAATGTCCACTGTCCCTTTCAAAATGGTGAGTGTACACACTAGGGGGTCTGCAGGGATACACCAAAGTAGTATGAGCAGAGTTATATGTTAAAACACCAGATTGATGCACCCCGGAGTGTGTAAAGTAAAGGTCTCACCAACTCCCAGCGGTAGTGAAAAGGAAAGAGATCCTGTGAGGCAGAGCAGATGCAGGGGAACAGTCTGGCACCTTTAATTCACACTTAGCTTGAAATGCTGGAGTAGGAGAAGCTTCATTCATCCACAGACCTAACTTTATAGTTTGTTTGGTGTGTTTGTGTGCACCGTTGAATCATAGGATCCCAGGAGGCTGTTTATGATTACCCAATGGCACATGCTACTACAAAAGTATATTATTATGAAAATGGTTTATTTTCATGAAGCAGGGTTTTACAAATGAGTTTTTTATGCAGTATCTTTTTATAGAGACCAATATTGTTCGGGGGGTATAGTTTTCCTTTATAGCCTGTTGAGGTCATGTAGAAGTCAATAGCACAGGTTCCTTGAACCATTTGAAGATTTTTTTGGGGCGTTTCGGTGGTTGGCACTTGAAAAGTAGATCAATTCAAGCTATTTGAGTCATTATTTTAACCAATAACTCAATCATTTCAAGTATTCAATTTTTTTTTACATTCAAGTTTTTTTTATAAATAAGCAAACATTCAAGCTGTGAGTTTATTTGAGGTAGAAAAAACTTACAAACCTCACAAACCTGACCTATGATATTTAACCCCCCTAAAGTTCAATCAAATATTTACTAAACTACATTTTTTTTTATGGTTGAAGTTTATTGGGCAAAAACTGGAATCTTTATAGAATTTTTTTTTTTTCGAGATTATTATTATTATACCCCAAAGCTGCAAAAAGTCTAAATTTGAAAATCTGCAATCTCAGATCTGTTGAGGTCAAGGAAGATATCCCTTTTACAATATGAAGATATTGTGATCTGCGTTGGGTTTCATCCAATAATCTGAAAAATACAGGGTTTTTGGGCAATAACCTGAAAAGATTGAGTGATTCAGGTGTCAAATTCAATTCAGTTTATTGACTTTTATTGAGTAGATAAAGATAAATAAGATAAAATCGTGGATGGGAGTTTGGTCGAGTTTGCTTTAATAAAAATATGAGATAAATTCAAGTTTTAGTAAATAACCCTCTAATTGTTGAGTTATGGCTTCTCTAAAATGGGTTGTTAAGGTTTTCAATATAAACAGTATTACGCTAGTTCACCCCCCACATTTCCACATAAACAGTTTTCTAGTCAATAATACTGCTCTATACTTTAGTGCTGAAAAATGCCTCAATAATAGCAGCTATTAATATCCTTGCCATAACCTTCAGTGACTGGGAGCTAAGCTTGTTCTGTGGCACTAGATGTGCTGTATCATAAGCTCTTATTTGATATATGTCTTAAGTTTCAGTCTACATGTAACTTTATTCCTGAGACTGCTGTAAAAAGTATTCACAATTACCCATGATGTTCTACCTTCTAGCTAAATTGGGAATCTAACAAAGACAAAATGATAGCTGCAGTTGCCAGCAGACACTACCACCAAAGAGGATGGCTGCAATTAAAAAGAAAAAGCTTTTTTCCTTTGGTCATAGAAGAAAACAGTAGATCTTTGCTAAATCAATGGGTATTTCCAGGGGCTTTTCTATAGTGATAACAATGCTGAAAGAAACATTCCAACCCAACACTAAGAAAGCTGATTGTAAATATGCTTGTGTCTGAAACAAGATAAAATACTGTCCTTTAAACCATTTTAGTACCGAGTGGTATTAAAAACTGTTGGGCTCTAAAAAAACAGGTGCAACGTTTGCTCCAGGTCAAGTTATTGACAAGTTATGTACTTTTGAACATCAGAATCCTAAGCTACCTTATGGCTTGTATCCATATATTATGTTTCACATGTCATTACTTTGACCTACTTATTTAATGATTTAAATACAAAGGGGAAATAACATTAACACCAAATTGGTAGCTCAAAACTAACTGACACACTAAACAATATAGTTCTGCTATTAACCATATCTTATCATATAGATAGCAATCCACAAAAAAGATATAAAAAGCAAAAGTTCTCTCAGTAAGCATCAAACTAAATTACATATGATATACAAATGCTAAAAAGGATTGTGGAGAAAACAATCCATCTTGGTGAGAATATTTCCAATTTGTCAAATACAAACAAATGTGTCTTCTCATTTCATTTTCTGATGTTAGCCTTACTTTTTTGGTGCTAGGAATAGACAAAGTATCTCTAGGTTGCAAGGGAAATAAATGATCTCCTTGATAAAATAAAGGTGGGGGGAGTGGCTGGCCAGGCACAGGAGAAGATGCACTTTCAGGTGTTTTCTCGGGGCCCTGAGTAAATACTGACACATTCCCCTGAAATAAGGAGACCAGCACCTACCAGCGGATTCCAGGCTGTGTGAAGAAGGCACCACTGCAACTTCAGGCTGGAACAAGACTTGTAGCTTGATAGGGCTTATGACTACCTCGTCTCAACTAGAGATAGACTGATCCAGTTCAAGATCCAACATAGGCTCCATTCAACCCCAAATAGGCTGGTCCATATGAACAGACTTGACTCACCACAGTGTCCCATGTGTAGGGCTTTAGAGGCATCTTACCTACACCTCATCTGGTCATGCCCCCGAATCCAAGCCTAACTATATTCAGGATAAAACTACACTACCCAAATAAATAACCCCTCAGGTATGCAATCTTGGTATACTTGACAAGGTCACCCCAAGGGCGACCACAAGAATACTTTTTTTGTACACTACTATTTTATGCCAGGAAATGTATCCTCCTGAATGTCCTCCCAAGTCCCCACATTTAATGGCTGGTTGAATTTGCTAAAAACAACATTTCCCCTAATACAACTCACTTATACTACAAGAGTGTGTTCCCAGAAGTTCGATCTGGTGTGGCAAGACTGGCTGGAAGCCACAGATGAAGGGGCCTTAATGCTAGGGAGAAATAAGCTAATAATGCCATAAATAACGTTACTACTTATTTAAATGGTCTAGAGGTAATAAATACAGAATTATGGTACAGGACTCAAAGGTAAATGCTTATGCTGTACTGCGATAAATGTAAAAAGATGGAATCACGCATAATATAATGTGTGTTTGTTTATTGTTATAAAATGCAAAATAAAAACCTTTTTAAAAAAATAAATAAATAAAGGTAACATTGATTAAAACCTGATAGCTTGAATGCAGATTTTGATGTTTCCTATTACTATGACTGTAACTTTTACTATGCACATGTTCTGCGCTCTGGTTTTTATTTTATACCCCCCTCCCCTATGTTTTGATTGGTTAACAAATGTTAATGCGTGGGATCAGTGATGCCTGCTATATGTTCTTTGGAAATGAGTTACTGCACCACTAAAATACTCTGTTCTGAACAATATGTCATATTTGTCTAAGTTGTCACTCTTTATTTGTTTCTGTACCTCTCTTATTATGATATGATTTATATGACCACTGCTGCCATCAATATTAGTATTGCAATTCATAATGAGAATAGTGATGGTGAATCTACCCAGTTTCGCTTCGCCGAAAAATTAGCGAATTTTGCAAATTTGCGAAAAAATTAGCGAAACAAGTCGTGGAACGATTTTGACGCGCCTCACGTCATTTTCGTCGCGTTGTGTCAAAAACGATGCGCGACTCGTTTTTTTAGCGAATTTTCGCTGGCGTTTTGCGAATTTATTCGCCAGCGGCGAATCACAGCAATTCGCCTCTGGCGAATAAATTCACCCATCCCTAAATGAGAACAGTATTTTTTTAAGTGTAAAACATTGATAGAGTGCAGCAAGTACAGCATTTTTAATTATGCAATTGATACAGCAAGAAATTCCTTATCTGGAACCCATAGCATTTTGAGTGGAGCAATGGCACGGCTTGTTGTCTGTATAGGGTACAGTATGAGAAAACTGACAGGGTAAAGAATTAAGACACTGCTGAAGATAATAATTTGTTGGCAAAAATGTTTCCTTGTACTTGGTTCTAGAAGAAAATCACAGCAAGATAAAGAAAAAATAAACAATTGCCTTTTAATGTGTCTATAATGAGAAATAAAAGGAAGTTAAAATGGCCCTTTAACAAATACTATTCAACTGCTGGTGCTTTTTCTAGGCAATTTAAAACATTTGATTTTAGAATGCATAGAGATATTTCTTTATAACATTAAACCATATTTGTGTGATAGTCTAGATCTGATCCTACCAGTTTGTTCTTATTTAGCTTGCTAATATGTGCCTATAACAGTTTCAGGGATCCAATATGGAGTATTGCATGTTATAAGAAAAAACTACTAATATTCACTGTGTTTGTACATGGGGAATCATACTTTGGGATTAAACTGCAGGAAATCATGTGCTGGCATCATGTTATTCAATAATAACAATATACATTCTCTTTATTTGGTTGTAACAGAATACTATGATGAAAATGATTTTTGCTCATATTTTGATGATGGCTGAATAGCATATGTTGAATTCTGATTGCCACAGTGTCCTCAGGGTGTATTGCTCAGTTTTTCTTGGTGTACAAAGTACAGCATCTAACGATATCCAAGGCTATTGTGATCTTAAGATCTCAAGTTAGTACAGGTGTGGTACCAATTATCCAGAATGCTTGGGATCTGGGTTTTTATGGATGACCGATATTTCCATAATTTGTACCTTCAAATGTTTTAAGTCTGCTAAAAAAAAAATTAAACATTAATTAAACCCAAGAGGCTTGCTTTGGCCACAATAAGGATTAATTGTGTCCTTCCAGTAATTCAGAGCATTCTGGATAACAGATATATGTAAGTGTATAGCTAGCTGTGTAAAGGAAGTTAGTTTTTTTTAGATGGGGTTGAACCTGACTGAAACTGATAACTTTGTAACTATGTCCAGTAAACAGGAAATGTACTTCGTGGTGTTAATCCTTTAGATTGTAAACTCATGTGGACCCCTCTGATCCTACTTTTATTCTGTATCCCTTGTTTTTTTATAAATTAATGAAAAGGTCTATATAACTTGCTGGTGATATATAAATAAATAAATGATGATGATGATGATTATCATCATGATGATAAAGAAGAAGAAAATGGATATAAAATGTATTTAGACAAGTGCTAGTTTTCCATCATGCTTGAGGCAATAGCAGCATCACAGCAAAAATAAAAAAGTAAATGAAATAAAGTGTTAGCATTTGCCTTCTTGGGACCTGTGTAACACACAAAGCAAGCCTCACATGATCTCACTTGGTTTTGATGTGGTAATAAAGCATTGATCACAGGAATAAAAAGATGAAATGGCCTTTGCTCATTCATTATTTTTATCTCCTAGCTGTGGAAGACAGAAAATTGTTCATTGGGATGGTTTCGAAGAAATGTAACGAGAACGATATCAGGGTGATGTTCTCTCCATTTGGTCAAATAGAAGAATGTAGAATTCTGCGGGGACCTGATGGGCTGAGTCGAGGTGAGTGTGCCTTCTGTAAATACCTCTTCCTTAAGAGCTAATTGGTGCAATATGTCACAGGCTGCAGATGTGCTGGGCCATAGTTCACTCAGAATTGCATCCCATGTGATGTAGTTAGCCACGAAAACTTTCCAAGGAGATGGAGAGAAGTAAACACTTTTATTTGTAATGTCAAAAGGGTTCTTTATTGGAAGCATGCTCCGGCGTGTTGTCTAGAACAAAGCAACACTCCGTTTATCTACTACGTTACACGCATAGTCACTTTTAAAAAAATTTCAAGTCATGTGAAATGACAATAGCTGAATTAGCAAAGCTAATTCAGTAATTTTTAAACAAATGCAATGATAACTCTGAATCTGAATTATACCAATGCCTGGCTCCACCAACTAGCCAAAGCTGTGCAGATTTTTCTTGAATTGAAGGGTAAAAGTATTTTAAGCACCAGTCTCTATTCCTAAATTCATGGCCCATTTTTATTAATAATTTTAGGAAATACTTTATTTTTTCGAAATTCTGTCACAATTGACTTAAAAATTAAAGCAAGGAAATCTAAGATCTAAGGATTGAACTAGAGAGGAAAGGTCTCACTGTCAATTTGCAACTCCTGTTCCCACTGATTAACTAAATCAATTCCATTCTGGCAACAGTTTACATCTGTTTCTGAGCTGATTATGTATGAACCTGAAAAACAGCACATTTAAATTCAATGCAAGATGGCTTTACTCACAAGATATTTGGGAGGCAGGTCCCAAAACACCATCTTCAATTAAATGTTCAGCACCAGGGCCTATTTGCTCTTGTACTTAGACTTTAACAACAAGGCAGCACAACCCACACCACTGACACAAAGACAATGCTTAGACACACTAAGAGCAATGAGGCACACATATGCCACCATATTCCACTCAGGAAAAAGTGCTGCACTAAAAATGAAAAATAGATACAGTACATAAAATAAATTTAAAAATGTTTACAGGTGTCCCCATGTCTCATTGCCTATAGCACACTTTAGCAAGAACCGCAGGCAACAGAATGCATTCTACATTCACACTTGCTAGATTATCCCATAGGCAGTGTATTCCTATTACTTAAGAGAACTAGTTTACAGTAATTCAACCATTTTGATCATCAGAGTTTCTCCTGAGAGTTGTACAACAATCAAAATGTGACATTTCCCTAAAGCTATGTTATAATTAACCCCACCCCGTTTAACTGTACATCTCTGCTTTTGCGTAGGGATGGGGGCTAGTACTGAAAAATCTTGGGGCAAATTCGCTAAGCGGCAAAAATGCGCTAGCGATGGCTTCACCACAATTCATCTCATATCGCCAGGTGAATTTTCGCCAGCCCACCACTAATTCACTAAAATTCGAAGTTGCACTCAGGGAGGCGAACGGTAGCGAAGTTGTGTTACTTCACCAGGCAAAGCATATAATAGAAATATATGTTACAGCCACTACATTACACTACACAAGCCCAGGAAACCTTTAATAAATAAAATAAAGTTGTCCTATTGCCCTACATGTGCCCCCTGTATAGTTGAGTTGCCATATGTTAGGAAATGCAGGGGGGGGGGAATTACGCTGTTTTTCAGACTATCACCATAAAAAAAAAGTAGAAAAAAATTCTTCAAACTCCTATCTATTGTATTGAACTTCACCAGGTCTGACCTGGCGAAGTAAAGTCTAGCCCAACAGGTAACGTTCAGTAAAATGGTCATCTTATTGAATTAGCGTAGTTACGTCCCTTCATCAGTGTGCAACTTCGCCTAGCGTAAGGGTGCAAAATTGCGCTAGTCTATGTACTTCGCTAGCGAAGTAAATTGGCGAAGTTGCAAAATGACATCACGCTTGCGAATAAGTGCTAGCGTTAGATGCTTCGCTCTTTAGTGAATTTGTCCCCTTGTGCATTTAGATCCCTGAAACCAAAGCTATAGATGTTGAAATATGGTCTTCTTCATAATTCCCCTGTACTTACAAATCACCGGAGGATCTATATAAGCAGTGCTAGCCCTGGCCTGAGTCTTGCTAAAGGTTATATTTAAATAAATATCATATATGTTTATTCTCTTATACATAAGTACATAAGAATTCCTCGTTATGAGGAAAGACTGTGTATAGTAAAAGTGAGGAAGTTGCACAGAATTACTTAAGTGCAAAAAAATATTTTTGGTTAAGGGGTAGTATACGCCTTTGTTCAACACCATTGTCCAATGAGAAGAACTTGTGCCAAACATACTATTTACATCTTTTTTTAATCACAGAAAATCCATGGTAAACATAGAAATTGATGTTACCTCATGCTTGTAGGTAGATAATTAGATTACCAATGTACAGATTATGCATATTATCTATTAGCTGGTATCCAGTACAGTTTCAGTTTCCCTGTTTGACCTGCTAAACAGATTTTTTTGTGATTAAAACAATAGACAAATACTACAGTATTTCCATCGCAAGTCTTATTCATATAACAAATGTTGAATAAGGGGGTACACTGTACCTTTATTTATAGAGACCCATGATAGATGTGGAGTAGAACATTTACAGTACACATATACAGTAACAGAGAGAATAGAAAGCAATATTAATAATGTTTAAAAAAAGGTTACAAGGGTACATGCTACCCCCTTCGTCTTAGTGTGGTAAGCAACACAATAGGAAGATGGTCACTGTCCTGAAGAACCTGTGTGAGTGTATATACAGTACATATAACAGGAATACCCATCTCAGATAGTTCTCTATCATTGGTAGGGAAAAGGGAAGGATTTTACTTTGCAAAGTAGAAGGATAGGCTTTATTAAAACAGGTCCACACAGGGGATGGCAGAGGATAACGCCAAGACCTGACTTTGGTGTCTTTTCAATTAGACTTAAATAACACAGGCGTCTCTCATATCCTCACTTCTCTCACAGTGTTCCTGTCACAAAGCCTCCAGTGCCACTACCATATGGAAGTAGACTAGCAAAGTGCCATTAACTGTCTAGGGCCCCCTTCTTCCTTCACGCTGTTTCATTGTCTCACTACAGCCCATAAGTTCCTTACAATGTCTTGCGCAGGCCAAAAGGAAAGACAGGGGGAAGCAGTTCTACATAAAACATTAAAATTTACATTTTATACAATTATAATGTAAAGACACATCTGGCACCATCATTATAAGTCTTTGAACAAGTAACAGCTAATCTCCCAAAATCTCCTTGTGTGGACGGACCTTAAGGTGGTACTGGCACACCGTACTCCTGCTAACCATTATTCTAGCTTAGTGCAGCCCTCTTTGTACAGGTCAAATGGGAAGTCCCCAGCTCAGTATCTTCCTTTTATAGACTCCTACAGGGGGAATTCCTCTATAAACCAACCATATGATTTGGTCCCACCTGCTGGCTGGTAAACATATTGCCAAACTATTTTCACTGAAATAAAAAATATATTTCACCTCCTTACATACACACAAAGAATGTTGGGCACAGATCAAGTGACAAATGAAAATGATTATACATATTCATAAGCTGAGGTACAACCAGAGACATAAATATCGGAAGGGGGCTATGCAGAAGAGACACAGAAATTATAATGATGAAAATTGAAGCTAAGAAATAAAATGGATAGACAACATGGGCTGGGGTACAGATGTATTTTTGTATCAGTAAAGACTTTCTTAATATAGGTAATTTGAAACAACTCCATGTACTAGAGCTGTTCTGTCTCTAGACATCATTAGTTTGTATTCCTATACTATACTGTATTCCTATCCCTCATAGTTTGTTTTAAAATTACCCTTGATAACATTTTTTTAAATAATTATGCTTTGTCTAGAGCTGTTAAAGTGATTTCCTTCTGGAGTGGTTAATTTTTTATCGTTTGTAGCGAAGCAGAGGTGTGAAGTCCTCTTTCAGAGGCTATGCAGAATTTATCCAATAAAAAAAAGCTATTTGGGCATTTCATATGCAAGTAAACCAGGTTGGAAGATAATGAGGTGTAGTGGCGTTTGATATTTTACTGCTCTTATATGTCAGGACATTGTGGGCATGATTTAAACATTTTGCTCCCACACTATTGTGTTTCATTAATGAGAGCTGTGAAAGGGTACTTATTGATATGTCTCCTTAGCAACAGGGACCCATGGAATTCGGGAAAGCAGATCCTCAGAGCAAAATGAAGATGTTCAAACCCAGTGTTAAAATGCAGTGATTTTTTGTCTGAACATCTTTTGCCTCACTGGATTTTTCAGGAAATATACT
This sequence comes from Xenopus borealis, assembly GCA_024363595.1. Taxonomy (NCBI): domain Eukaryota; kingdom Metazoa; phylum Chordata; class Amphibia; order Anura; family Pipidae; genus Xenopus; species Xenopus borealis. Next base: position 74,292,834 of record CM044435.1, on the reverse strand, counting down.
ATGATCCATATTGCAGACGAAGACATTTGAAATTGGAATAAAAAGTAAAATTTAAGTGCTTTCTTGTTAGGGGCCAGATTCTATATAATTATAACTGCCTTTTACATATTTAAAAGGGCTTGTGGAGTATTTTCACTGTAGGATTCTACATAAAACATTAAAATTGACATTTTATATAATTATAATGTCAATTTTTGCTGTGAGTAAAGACACATCTGGCACCATCATTATAAGTCTTTTAACAAGTAACAGCTGCCCAGTAAAATGTTTTTTCAGATTTGCCCAAACAAGCTCCTAATTTTGAGAATATCCTCCTTTTGTACCAGTTGAGATATATACAGTATGTATAAAGAGAATTACATTTCTTATAGCTGGTACAATTTATTTTTTGCTGTTTTGTCAACCGTTTGTATACTGCATACATTTCAGTAAATTAGGGAGATATTTAAAATGTTTCTGCAATGTATTTATTTTCTAAAGAAGTTATATATTTTACAGTGTATCTGTATGGGGTTCCTCCATACATGCAGAATTGGCTACATGTTATTTCTAAAGCAATGACTTGTTTGAAAACAGTTAATTGTTTTGTGTTGCTGATAATGTTGCACTGATAAATGTATTAACGCTGACTTTCGGGTAACAGGCATGTGAGCAAATAGAATTACTATACAGAGCATGCCTTTTTGAATATAAATAGTTCTATGAACTCTTTTTACAGAAAGAATCTATATTCTTCTGTGCATTTAAAATATACATAACAGACTTCCTTCTAACAACTGATCTTGAAAGCAATTAGAAGATTTTCAAATGGAATTTTGGATTTGCATTGCATTACATTTTATATTTAAAAGAAAACTTTTCAGTAAATTAAAAAGAAGCACGCTCATGGAGCACCTTAGTTATATAAAAGCACTGTTACTGTTCTGCTAATATTTTTTATTTCAAGATCGCCTAATTGCAACATCTCAGAGTAGCTTTCAACCAGCATTCCGCTATTGGAAAATGTGGCAAATGCGTACACTGTGCCTTATTGATTTTTGTTGACATTTTACATGCTTCTTATGCATTCTTAACCTTAGTTTAGTAATTGCTAGTATGGAACACACTCGTGGATGATAAGATCAAATTAAATAACTAACAGGATGCCTTGGCAACAAAGTGGCATGTTATTCATAAGTGCAGAATCTGTACATACCACTATAAGATAATGATCTTGAAAATCAAATCAGCAGCTATAAAATGTAACTTCTAAGTGCTAGATCCTGTGTTCAATTTGAACACCTGTTCCTTCAGCTATGCTGGAATACACATTTTATTTAGTCCATTACAAATACTGTCACAATTTCAGAAAATGTATATTCTATATGAAAAGCTTGTTATAGAAATGATCACAGATGCATGACATAAATTAGAATTTCTATAGCTACTAATAAAAATATATCTTCTCCTTTTTTCCCCTAAAATAAGTCATAAATATCTTTATTTTTCCTAATACCTGCACAGTCAGTTTTCAATTGTATTTTTCAGTCAAAAATCTAATTTTTGGGGTGGAAAAAACTCAAAGTTTTTGAGATTTATTATACCCCAAGCCTAGAAATAGCTGAAATCAGATGTTTGTAGCTTTCAAGGTCTTTTCATTGAATTTTGCTTGAAAACTTACTTTGAGTCACTGATTTGAGTTTTTCCCATTCCAGTTTTTTCTTAATTCAGAAAACGTCTGCGTTGTCAGTTCATTCAAGATTAAAAAAAAAAAAACCTCACAAACCTCTAAAACATGACCTTTCAATAATAATCCCCTAATTATTGGTTATGGTTAGTTAACCATACAAGTTAAGTCCATAAGCATAATTTATAACTTAATGAGACTGGTGCTTACATTTACTGTACATACCATTTGAGGAGAGGTACTAATTGGACTGTAAGTGATGTGGGCTGTAAGTGACATGGATAGCGACTGCATCAGTATCACATATTCATGTATGGGTAAACTCCTCTCTCCTGCTACATGTTTTCCTACATCCATTACTAGACGGGAAGAAAATCTAAAATGTGTCAATACCTTGTAGCAAAACAATATATTAACTTCTGCCTAATCCTGACATAAAAATTAACCAGAAAAAATGTTAACAAATTAAACATACTTCCTTAAACTAGACAAAAGATGATATGATGCACATTAATCATTTATTGTGTGTAATTCTTTTAAATGGTCTGACAAATACACCTTGTGGAGGAAAGAGAACAAAAATCATTGCCCTTATATATCACAGATAAAGACTGTGTAAAATGCTGCTGCACTTCACTCAGTAGATCAGCCTTTGGCCGGACACATTTGAAGTAAAAGGCACATTAGGAAAGAGAGAGCTTACCGATAGGATGAAACAACATTTACTTTCACAGATTAATTCTGAGCTGCTAACAGGAAATTATCCTTTGCATTCTGTGTAGGTTAATAAATGCTTCTTACACAAATACATTGCACACATACATCTGACCTTTCTGTTATAGTACTGGTACTTTATGATGTAGGGTGGGACTTAATATATATATATATAATATTTTTTCTATTTGTCTTCAATGGTTAATTACAATTATGACTTTATAATCTTATCAGAAGTAAACTTTGGAAGCTTAAAAAAGAAATTATGCATATTTCCAGCCTAGCTGATTGATTTGGCCCTATCTAAGCACTGTAAGATGCTAGAGCGCCAAAATAAATAAATAATTGTTTCATTGTGTTCTGGCCACTGGGGCAGCTGAAAAGTATGCATTGCCAAGAACAAGATTTTGTGCATTAGCTTGAAATGACAATATGTTGGAGCTACTCAGTGTTTAGATTTGCTTCATTTGGAAATCTTTTAAGTAGTAATAATAATGTTTTGAGGAAATTGAGTGGAACACTAAATTATTCTGTGAAACCCAAGTTCAAACTGTGCAAGGCTAAAGAAGCTGAAAATCAATACACTCTTAAAGTCATTAGAGAGCACGAGTCAAACATGTCTATGTTGTCTGGTGAAGCTTTTAGTGAGCCATAGTATTATTACAAAATCAGCCAGAATCTGCATTAATTTCACAGTCTTTTTCTTCAAGATACCCAAGGGTGCTTGATGAATAAAATGGAAATTTCAAACGCCAGTGTTTTTATTAGTTAGGAGGGCAATGAGGCTTGAAAGTGTTGCATTTGACCCACACAGAAGCTGGCTGTGGTGTGAGTAGTATTAAAGGATTATGTATCCCAGCCTCCAAATCAATTCATGTGGAAGTATACTGTATATAAAAATAGGAAGTGGCAATATATAAAGTTCAATTAAATAAATAGATTAAGTGAAATGGCAGAAATCAATTCAGGGTAATGATTTTTTTCCAATGCTTTAAAGTTGACTTATAACTGCATTAATGTGTGTACATATGTACTATATATATATATATATATATATATATATATATATATATATATATATATATATTTACAGTGTGTTCACATTTTTATGAAGATTTTAACACAAAGGGAACACAAATATCACAAAAGGGAAGTGAAGTCTCAAACAATGGTAGATTAATATAAAGAATACAATTTCATTAAAATATAAATAGTGAATCTACTTTTTAATGACAAAAGATAGAATAGAGACAAAAACATTAAGGGGCAGATTTATCAAGGGTCGAAGTGAAAATTTGAATCTGAAGTAATTTTTGTGTACTTCATTTATCGAATAGGCCAAAATTAGATTCGTATTGAAAAAATTTGACCATTCAAAAATTGAAGTACTGTCTCTTTAAAATTTTTAAATTTGACCCGTTGCCACCTCAAACCTGTTGAATTGCTGTTTTAGCCTATGTGGGACCTTCTATAACCTTTAAGGAGTCTTTAGGCAAATTTTGAGAAATCAAATTTTGTTTGGGAAATCGTTCTATTAAATCAAATGATTCGAACAATTTGAATTTGATCAAAAACAGACCTATTCGATGGTAAACGGTCCATTTTCCATCGAAAAAAAACTATTTGAATAAAATTCGATGGTTGAATTTCGAAGTCATTTCAAGTAAATTCGACCCTTGATGAATCGGCCCCAAGCATTCATGGGTCATTCTCCAAAGCTTTATAAAATAAAACCTTAGTTTCCTATGGTTACCTTTTTACAATAAAACCCTTGTCTGACCCATTCTATGCCAGCACTGTGGTCTGCTCTGGAATTAGCTGTTGCTAGGTAACACATATGTTCCATTAATTTGAATGGAACGCAGAAAAGTAGAATCTATATTGTTACACTCTGCAACTTCCCTGCAAGGGGCATGAATTCTTAATGGCTGGCAGGTAAAGGTTTAAGCATCATATCTCATGTAAAATGACATGCCACACTGTGTTCTTTGCTGATATACTGTAACTGTTTGTATGCTAGATTATTTAATGTGTTTTACACAGCCATTTCATTCATTATCAGGAGGCACGCTAGGATTGTTTCTTGTTTTTTTTAATTCATCCTTTTACATGATATCTGGGATCTCTGCAGGCCTTTTTTTAACATCAAAATCTCACAGTGGTCCCAACACATACAACATATATTTTAAAATATTGCATTAAAATGTATTTAAGATGTACTCTAGTTCACTCATTCCTGGGATAATATCTTTAATTGTGCAAGTGCTATACCTCAAAGATTCATTTGCAGAGGTTCCTCGTCACTTAAGTGGCATATATTTAACTGTATGTAGCCTCAATTTGTAGAAAACAATCTGATTTTACATGTGCAATGAACATGACGTCTATACACTGGTCTCTTAATTCAGATATAAATGCCCCAATTAACTTTCCATAGAAATAAAGATCTATTATGTCAACATGTATAGAACAACATTTTATAAGTTATGTATGAAGGCCACCACTAAGAAATGTTTTTGTGTAACTACATGAGTAACCATTTTATAAGGTCCAACACACACATTTCTAGAATTGATTTATTGATTTGTGCTGTTTACAGTGGCCCCTCTCATTTCATCAAAGGTACTAGCTGTTGAGAACAACAATGTCAGTATGTCCCAAGGGCATAGTACAAGTAGTAGTTTACAGTAGCTGGAGGGAAGAGAGTTTTAAACCACAGATCTAAATGATTGTTGTCCTTTTTCAGTGGAAAGAGAAACTGAATTATTAATTCCTCATGGATAAAAATTAACAACCTCAAACTACTGGCTACCAAAAGGAACACACAACTCAATAATACAACAGTACTGCTAATCACTCAATGCTTAACTACATATTAATGCATGACAACTCTGCTCAATATCTATTTGGTCTGTAACCTTAGAGATATCCCTTACATTCCTGAAGACCAGACCTAATCTATGGTTCCAGAAAAGGCTACCTTAATTGATCTAAATGACTTCAGTTCTAGTGAGAATAAAATGTAATATATAGTAGATTTCCATCTGCCAATCCCTTGTATCCAAATCTTAGAACAGCACTTTTTAGTAAAGCAAATTCTAAATGATTACCTGCCAAAGCATTTGATCCTTTGATAAATGGCTGATTTAAATTCACACCTAAGAATCAATTGAACTGTACCTGGTTAAGCTATATTTGAAATAACTGTAACATCCTGTGGCTGAAAAGAACACTTCCCCATTTTGTTTTTGTTTTTTTTTTTTGTTTCTTCTTTCTTCTATGATCGGATTAGCAAGTCAACACTGTAAGTACCAAACCACTAAAATATTTGAGGAGTTGTTTCTTTTATGTACTACTGAGAACAGTGTCGTCTTGTGGCCGTTCTCGTAGACTGTGTTGGTTTAACAAGCGTCCAACCCTTTTGTCTTGTTGTTTTTTTGTCTTTCCTGCTCCCTGTCCCCTTGTCCCCACAGGCTGTGCGTTTGTTACATTTTCTACAAGGGCAATGGCACAGAATGCAATCAAAGCCATGCACCAGTCTCAGACCATGGAGGTACTGTATCATCTGCCCTTTCTTTGTTTTCTTTGTGCAAATAATTGGGTAAAGCAAAAGCTGTTCTCTCATGTACAAACTGTAACATGACAACTAAGATGCAAAGACCACACATGTCTATGTTGCACCTTACAATGTTTATTATTGCTGTTTCATTGCAAGTTGTATGGCTGCCAGGTAACAAAGCACTACATATAGTAGATGAGTTTAGTTAAAAATCATTCAAATACAGTTTACACATTAATTTGCAAAAGAAGGTAGTTAAATACAGAAGCTTTGCCAATTAACTAGGTCAGAGAAAACACTGACCTCTGTACTGTATTTCTATATTTCCCATACAAGGTTTGATTTACAAACACAGGAGATAAATTGCACACATTTAGTTGGCAGTAGCAACTAATTAACATTTAATTTACAACAGTTTACTACAAGCTAGAACATGAATGCAAATTCCTACTTGGTTGCTATGAGCAACTGCACTGGTGCAGTTTAGCTCTTATGTTCATAAATAAATAAATTGTGTAAGGATACGTCTTCCATTCAAGCCCAGGGTAAAGGTAGCGTCCACTGTAAGAAGACAATGCAATGTTCAAAATAGAGGTAATTCAACAAAATACATTATAAAATATTGTTAGTACCCAACTGCTGTAATCTGCATCATTTTAGCCTACAAAATAAGACCAAGTTTTTTTTCAAGTGAATGTTTATGGTCCTTTTGAATACAAATGACAGTGTTTTTCTTAAAAAACCTTTTAATGCTTAAAACCCAGTTCATTTATTACACCCTTTACCTTTCCTACAAGTTTGTATTCTCCCTTTATTTGTTACATTAAGAGGAGGGATGGGCCAGGAGTGGTGTAGATGATAAAATAAGAATTTCTACAAATGAAACAGCACATTTCTGAAATGATTATGATGGGCGAAATAAATTCGCGAAACCCTAGAGAAAATTGGGCAAAAAAACCGAGTCGCGCGTCGTTTTTGACGCGACGTGACGAAAATGACACAACGCATGTCGAAAGCGACGCAGCAAAAATGACGCGCGTCGAAAATGAAAATGACGCAACGCGCGTCAAAACGTCCGTGACTCGTTTTTTTCGCCAATTCGTGAAATTCGCAAATTGGCGAAAAAATTTTTCAGCAAAGCGATACGGGGTAGATTCGCCCATCACTAATTATGATTTCTAAAATTACAGCTTGATCTGCTGTTGAGCCTTTCCATCTCTGAAATCCTACACAGAAAATTGGTTTCCAATTTATCAAAGTGATATTAAATTAAATTTCTATTCTATTTGGGGTTTTGAGAAATTTAGTTAATGTAAAGGTGAATCACTCCTTTAACACATTATGAGCATAAAAAGTGAAGCATGTTCATATCATTTGTTATTGTTAGTGTTAGGAAATCTAAAATATAAAGTTTTAATCCATCCCCTTTCATTATGAGTAGGACCTGGGCTGTTCACATAATCTTTATTATGTATTAATTTCCTCCTCTTCATCACATTTTTTGTTTTGAAAATATCCCGGTTTTGCTGGTTCTTTTTGTAGAATAAATGCAAGTCTTAACCATGCAACTGGGTGCGGTTGGGAAGCAGTGTGCCACCCATTTTACTACTATATATATCAGATGATGCACCTCCTGTAAAATATAAGGATATTACAGTATGTCGGTAAGAAGTACTTCATCAAAGGAATGATGCCACAGAACCAATGTCTAATGTCCTCATATTATACAAGACAGCACAAAATGCCACACACAAGCAGCGTTGGATTTCGTGGGTGGGCGCCCTCAGGCCACAGGGCCCTGGTGCCCACCAGTGCACTCACAATGGAGGGGGGTATGTGGGCAGCCGCAAGGACAACTGGCACTGCTTGTGCTGGGGCACATTGCACCCTGCAGATCAGCTGGGTGGCATGCCGCCCATAATATTCTGCAGTCCTAATCCCAATAGGTATTGAATCACAGAACAATAAACTACTAGAATAATAAGACTTAACCAAGTCCTGTGTTTACAACTTGTTTGTGCTCGAAACACTACTACTACATGCTGTTAATAGTGTACCTAGTACATAACTGAGAGAGTAGCCTACTATCCTTCACGATTTCCTGTTTGCTATTTAATAAATAGTTTTTTATTTTTTGATGAATTTCAGGAAACTAACAAATGTGAAATCGACTTGTAACACTGTAATTGCAATAGTTTTCAAAACAGAATTTAAAAAACTTTTTGAGTACTGCATTTGTCTTCTTCCAGTGGTTAAGTAGTTATAAATTGTTATCCTTTACAGTAAATCCAGCACCTATTTTGATACTGCCATAATCAAACATCATTTATAAAGCTAGCATACACCTATTCTATTTAATGACATTTGTTCATACTGATCACATAGTTCTGCTAACAGTTATAACATTATACAATGTTAAATAGAACTTTAACTTCGGACAAAGGGGAAATCAAATACATTCTAAATTATACACAAACTATTTATTTAATGATCTTGTTGTGGTCTTTCAAAATTTTGCACAAAAATCTAAATATTTAAGCTTTTGTTGTTGGTTGAATTCAGCATGCATGTAAACTGTGTTCTGTATATTGTGTCTGTGTATAATAAGCTTTTAGTTATGACATAGTGATTTTCTGTGCTGTGTTTTTAGATCAAAACCTGTTCACGAACTCGCATACTTCTTTCTTTCTTTCTTTCTTTCTTTCATTCTTTCTTTTTTTCTTTCTTTTTCTTTCTTTTGTTTGTTTGCAGTGCTTCTCTCCCAGAGCATGCTGGGTACTAAATCATCATTATGGCATCATGTTGTGACCCATTAATCTGTAGCTTTCTTAAATGAGAGGTGAAAAGCACAGTGCATGAAAAATGTCATAACTTAATTGTTTTCCGTTTTCCAGATGTAATCAGATTAGCAGATCTATCTTCTTTTTGCAAGCAGCGGTTTTGACCTTTGGTTGAAAAACCTGTAATCAAAATGATTTCTTTTTGGACAATGCCTTTATCTCTGTGCATAGCAATTAATGTAAAAAATAATCACAATATATTCATATGTGCATAATAATCTTGTCATTATGGCCATTAATTGCAACAAATATTATGCCCTGAACAAATCCACAACTTGGCACAATTTGAAACAAAACAAACAGTCAATTTTGTCTGACAGAATTGTAGGGAATCAAAATGTTCCATGGACAGAGGCCTATTATGGTTGGAACAGCTTCTCTTTATCTTAAGCCTAAAGGTGGCCATAAATAGGACAATAGAAGTTGATAGTTCAGGCCTTCTGGCCTGTGTATAGGGCCCTCTAATTAACCTAGTTGACCAATATCTGACCAAGAATCAGTCAGATATTGATCAGACAGGTTTAGCCCATAGGGGTGAGGACCACATTGACTCAATGATGCAGTCCTCACACTAAGAGCCTGCATTTACAGTAGTTGTGATCAGATGATTTGGTCCAAGGGCCAATCAATCAGTTAGGCCCAATATAGTCAACCTCAAGATAGGCTTATCAGGGAAAGATCTGCTTGTTTAGTAAGCATATTTAAATGGATGACCTACTTGAGGCTTATATCAACCCAGAGTTGCAGCAAATGATATCTACCTTTCAGTATTCTGCACTTTGCAGTCAAGATAAGCCTTAGTAAGTTGCTTGCAAATAACTTTTCAACAGGCACACATGATTCTCTAGCCATGCAGCTGCAGCAACTTGCAAAACAATAAATAAATCTGTGCTAATCGGCCAGAAAGTACAAAATACCTTCATTAACCAATAAATATACAGGTATTACATCTGTTATCTGGGCATCTGTTATCTAGGCACCTATTATCCAGAAAGTACGAATTACAGGAAGGCCATCTCCCATAGATTCCATTTTAATCAAATACATAAAAATTTTCAAAAGTGATTTACATTTTCTCTGTATTTATCAAACAGTACCTTGTACTTTATCCTAACATAAGTATAATTAATCCTTTTAGGAGAGAAAACAATGCTATTGGATTTAAATGATTTTTTTAGTGAACTTAAGATATAGAGATCCAAATTATGAAAAGATCTCTTCGCAGGTCTTGAGAATTATGGATAACAGGTTCCATACCGGTAGTCAGAATACTAATGTCAGTAAATTCCTTAACTGCACAATATATGGCTACCTTAAATAGAAATGGAGTGGCATTCTATTTAGCAGAGTTAAAGATAAACTGATCACAATGAACCCCTTTAGAAATGTAAGGTTATTTGGGAAAACATCACCTATGCTGAACAAGGTACCTCTATTGATTCTGACTGAGTATAGCCTACTGCAGCAAATTCATTTTAATTGTAGATTTATACTTGACAAACAGTCTGTAGAATTTTAATATTTGGTAAGACCATGTTAACTCTCAGTAGTTTTTCTTTTCTCCCTGTAAAGCCTGTAGAGATCTGGAAGTAAACAGTTTCTTAACAGGGAATTAATTAAATGTGTATACATGTGGCATTTTTGTAGTGTGAAGCACTAATTAGTATTGATAATTGCAGTTACTAATATAGAGCCAGTAGCCCCTTGGAGTCAAGCCATCTCCTATTAAAGCACTTTGTGTCCAAAGCACGTTTAAAAACTAATTAGCCTGTCATTTGTCCTGGTGTCAGGTGCACTGCTCCAGACACTCCAGTCATGTTTAATGATCTAACTGGCCTTAACTTTCCTAAAGTTCAATGTGTTGGACTTGGAATGGGGAAGTTCAAGCAGAAAATTTAAATCCACTGTTATTATGATATGCAGTCTAATGTTAGTCTATAAATCAGACTGCGTATTAACATACTGTAACATGACATTACATATAGTTATTTTTAAAATGTAATATGAATAGTAACTTGACATCAAATGCTTGCCAGTTCTCAACATGTTCTCTTCATGCCTTTGAGTCTTTTCATATCCTCATATTTTAAAGCAATTGCATCATAGCATTTATAAAATAATAATAATAATAATAAGTACACACAATATAATGCAAAAACAAAATATATATATATTTTTTGTTTTTGCATTATAATATATATATATATATATATATATATATATATATATTGTCATACACAAGAGTCATGAAAATTCTGGGTGCAGTATTTTTTTTTAAAAATGTACTGTATGTTGTGAAGCCACCTCACAGTTCAATGGCATTATATGGTCATGGAACTCCACAATGACTTGGCAAGTTTGTTTTTATCAATATATTTGCCATTGAGTGAAACTCTTTCCTGTGCATTTATGACAAATGTACAAGTTGGTTAGCAATACAAACATTGTCTCCATATTCTGATTGTTTACAATATGCTGACTAGCACCAGCAGGGCAACAAATAATTACTACTGTACTTTCACATGGAAATTTAGTATATTAATTCCACAGAAAGAAAGCATATGTTATGGTTTTGTTGACAGATCACAAACAACGGTATGAAAAGGCAGTAAATGTTAAGTAACCACTTAAATTGGAATTTGTGCTCTGTCAGGTAAATATACCCTGAAATATGAAACTTAAGGATGACATATGACCATAGAGCTTGCTCTGTTTCAAAGCACTTGTACTTTTATAAGATGAAAAATACCCCTCAGTGACTTGTGTGAGGATCAATGATTTGCACAAGATCTTTTCTGCACAAATCATTCAGTATATTGTAAAGCACCTGTATCTTTTAATAGAGAGGTATTGCTTCTACTCAATAAAAAAAAATACAGATGCTTTGTGAATCAATCCTTAATTTATAACACAATAGTCTTATCGTCAGTCCCCACACACTAGTTATGAATTTAAATATCTATTTTCAAATAAAACAAATTCAGCATTAGAAATACTTTTATTGTGTTTATTTAAACAGTGACCTGTATAAAAGCACCCAGCAGCATCCTTGTACTTGTATATTGTCATGGATCCTTAAACTAATTCTTAGTATAATGAAAGTTAAAAAGGAAAAATATGTATATAATATTTTATGGAGTTGAAAATGTTTATGGGGCAGATTTACGAAATTCACGTGAAATGATCGAAGTTCGATCGAGTTCGATCGAATACCGATCGTACGAATTTTTTGTATATTCGGAAATTCTAATTTGGCCTCTTCGATCATTGAATACGGAATAGATGAAATGATCGGATATTCGATAATTCGATCATTCGATGATTGAAGGAATCAAAATAATTAAATTGTTCGACTGCCTACTTCGCCCGATTGAACCAAATTGCAATAGAAGCCTATGGGAAACTCCCATAGGCTTCTGAAACTAAGTCCTGCTCGGATATCATTTGTACGATCGAAGCGTTCGATCGTTAGAATTTTTCGGAGGCTCAAAGGAAATTGTACAATTTTTTTCGTGAAATCGAACGATCGGTATCCGATCGTACGAATTCATCGAGAAATCGAATATTGAGCAAAATGATAGCCTAAAACAATTCGATAAGCATTCGATGGTCGACTGCTTATCGAATTTCAAGTAGGATCAAGGCAATTTTGGGGAATAATAGTAAATTTGCCCCTAAGTTCACATATTAATTTGAACTTGTGTATAATATTTGAATTGGCAGTCTTTACAACCCACAAAGAAAATTGGTATCAGTAAAAGTTATTTTATAATAAAATGCCTATTACTGAAAAAATGAAGCTGGAAATATAATAAAAGTCACAGGCTTCTTAAACCTCCACTTGTGTCCTAGGTCATGAAAGGTGCCTGGCCTCAAGCAGTGAGTCAGTTTGACTGCAGCATTATATATCCCAGTTTTTTTTTTTATATATCCATCAAGTGTTCTTTTTCGATAACCAGAGGAATTAATTTCCCTGCATGTACCATAATATACTTAAATGGCATACTGTAATTCCGTTCACATGAGTATTAGATATGCTTTATCACAGAGCAGTATAGCTCTCTGTCATTATGAGCTTTGAATTCCTCTTTGATATGCTACAAACCTCATGATAATTACACAGGTCATTCTACCATATTTCATTCCTGAGCACTAAGAGAATTTGTTCTCATTGCTGAGAAAGGGCAACACCATACTATGCAAATCATTTTAAATGCAAGGTGGCAACTGTTTTATGTTATATCTGGTTACCATAGTAAAACATAATTCTACAATCAGGAAATGTAAAATGCATAGTATATCAGCCTATTTGTGTCACATTTAGCATTTGCTTGGATAACCTGAGCTTTTTATTAGTCATTAGAAATGTATTTTCCAGTATAAAAGCAGTGTAGTTTATTCCAATTTCAAAGCAATACAACAATATCCCTTATGTAATAATTTATGATTTAAAAATATAAAAATCATGGACAAGGAGAAGATACTTAGGTACTAGCCTAGTAAACAGGAATTATAGTTATACATTTGCCCAAACTGTAGTTGATATTTAATAAACTTTTTTAGGTGTAAGGGCTTTATCAGTTTGCTCAGTCAACCCAACAATTCATCTTGTTGCAAATAACTCAATGAAATTAAAACACTCGGTTATTAATATTTTAGGGTTGTGTTGCAAAATAATTAGATATTGAATATTACATTTACAAAAAATTGATTACAGATTATATGGTTATGAATTGTAATGACAGTTGCCATTTAGGGTAGTGACACACGGGCAGATTCGGGGAGCTTTAGTCATCTGGCGACAATCTCACCGAACTGACTTTGCGTGTCTTCCCTTCCTGTATAATGAAGAGCGGCACTTCATTTTCCGAAGTTTCTGTTAACAGCTTAAAGGACAAGGAAAGGCAAAAAAATAAAATCCCATTTTTTACTTTCTTTAATGAAAAAGAAACCTATCTTCATTATGTCTACCATTTTTATAAGACACCTGACTGTATGCAGTGAAATTCTCCCTTCATTTACTGCTGTGGATAGCAATTGTCAGACGGTCCCTAACTGCTGTGCAGGAAAACAATCATACTTATGAACAGCAGGGGAGCAGCTTTGTTTGTGTCCCTGTTTTGATCATTTATGACGATCCCTAAGAAGCCCAGACCACACTGAGCATGTGCACAGTCTTTGTCTTGCAAAGATGTATAACAGTTATAAGATGACAGCCCCCTGTGGCCAACTTTGAAAGCATAACTCATTTGCTTGATTAGGCTTGTGGTGCAGTAAGTTCATGTTTATGTTTAGTATACAAAACACAGCATTTCTATCCTCATTCTGTTTTAGACTTTGCTTGCCCTTTAAACTTCCAGGGCTCGGCATGGGCATGCTCAGTTTGTTCCTCTCCCCCTCTCTATTTCCCTCCCTGCTGTAATCTGAGCTCAGAGATATGAGTGAGCAGGGAGAGACTCATGCAGGTCAGCATAATGTCAAACAATACATTAATGAAGAAAACTGTATGTAAATGACAATTTAATTAGGGAGAAATTGTATGAAATATAGAAGACTTAAAGCAACAGTTCAGAGTAAAAATAAAATCTATAGATAGATAGGTTGTGCAAAATAAAAAATGTTTCTAATATAGTTTGTTAGCCAAAAATGTAATGTATAAAGGCTGGAGTGACTGGATGTCTCACATATCAGAACACTACTCTCAGACTTGAACGGGGGCACATGGGACATAACTGTTCAGTGCGTTTGCAATTGATCTTTAGCATTCAGATCAGTTCCAAAAGCAACAGTTATGAGCCATGTGGCCCCCACTCAAGTCACTGATTGATTACTGCCTGGTAACCAATCAGGGGAAACCAAGAGAACTGCAAAGCAGGAAGTAGTGTTCTGGCTATTGTTTTTAACATCATGTCACTCCAGCCTTTATACATTACATTTTTTGGCTAACTAACTATGTAAGAAACATTTTTTATTTTGTGTGGGCTATCTTTTTACCTATTTTTTATTTTTACACTGAACAATTCCTTTAATTGAAGGTGGGTATTTTTTGTTTTCAGACATAATTTCACCATTCTTTTTCATTTTACACATACCATTGTAGCTCATCCATCAAGGTGTTAACATCAAAACCCTTAATATTCAATATGGGGTCAGAAGCCCTGAGGTAAATATTCCCTGAAGTGCAGTTGTGTGTTCTTTAACTGGTTCAAGAATGCTAGATATGATGATCCTATTTTTCATTGCCAGGGAACACATTTCATTCAACAATAAAAAAGCCCATCTTATACAAAATAGCTTTCTCGTATCATTACACTTTTGATAATGGTTTCTGCTTTGGAAATTCACAAACTTGTGAAATATGGAGCAGGCAGTGAAGAATGAATAAGACGGGTATGCAATCCAGAAATTGTTTTTATGCGATCCAATAAAATGTAGCTCCCAGAAATGGAATGTGTGGCTGTAGTCAAGATATCAAGGCAAGCAGCATTGTATTTCAATTTACTGTATTTATGATTATTTCTTTTGGTTTTTCTAGAGCAGACCTATCTGTCTGTTATCAAGTCTTACGATAAACCCTTTTCAACGTCCATTGGGCTACAGCCTTCAATTTATTTTAACACAGTCTATGGGAGAATACATCACAGCTAGCCTACCAGTCTAGTGTAACACAGTTGCAATTATTTTCAGGCTGAATTATTTAGCACCTTCAATTTTAAAGGTTTCTATGCTGGAAGCCAGTGATTCTTAATCAACATTAGAATTTCTTCATTGTGCATCTCTTTACACCGTGCAATGCCATTATGCAAACATCCATCAAATTGCAATGTACTATATTTTTTGCATTTCATTATAAAAAGATGAGTATATTAAAATTAAGCTCTGCAAGTTGTAAGCTGACTGTTTCTTTGCCTCTTGCAGGATATACATATTAAAGTGTAGTTTTTTGTATATGTCTATATTTATCTCTAATGTTTAGCACACATGGTTATTAACATCTGGACACAAAGGAATGTCCGTTTGGGTTTCACATAATATCCTCTGCATATTGTACAGCTGTGCTACTGACAGTGCTACTGACAAAGTAATGATGGTTAAGTCAACTGCCAGGATCCAGTAAGTAAAATACAAAAACTAGGCATGAGCAAAATATACTAATGCTCACCTCATGTGAATGATGAAGGCATAACCTGTTGCGCTTCCTATCCATTTGTGTCTGATGTGTTCCTTTCCAGGGCTGTTCTTCACCAATAGTGGTGAAGTTTGCTGATACTCAAAAAGATAAAGAGCAGAGGCGTCTACAGCAGCAGTTAGCACAACAAATGCAACAGCTTAATACTGCCACCTGGGGAAACCTAACCGGGCTTGGAGGACTGACACCACAGTATTTAGCAGTAAGTAACACCTTGGTGGGGTGCACCAATAACAGGAAACTGCTAAAGGCAACCATTCTTAGCAATTAGCCACAGTGTAGAATACTTACTCTATGAAGGCAACTTATTAGGACTCATTTACTAATTGTAGCTAATTGTTATGATTAACGTCTATTTTGCTGCACTGGGGTACATTAGTTAGTGTTGGGTCATGTCAGAGATATGGGGCATGTGTAGCTTTACATATCAGTGGATATACTGTATCATACTAACATTCTCCTCCAAGTGTAAAACAGGAAAATATTATTGGTAACCAAGCATATGGTTTCACTTCTTATTGTGAGTGAATGTGCTCATTAAAAATAATGTTTGGGATTAAAGGATTATCCTTTAATTCCAATATTATTTTATTTCTCAAAAACCAAGATGGCATACTAAACAAACATGAGCACTCTAGGAAGAAGCAACCCATCCAGGTTAGCAGGGCAGAGTCATAGAAAAGTAAAGGGGGTTAAAACGAATGCACCAAGGCTGGTCCAGTCTTAATAACAATGTGTAAAAATCAAAGCTGTCCAAAGTACAGCCCTCAGGCTATTGCTACATATCCTTCAACAGTCAAGGATTGCTGGGGCACACATTGGACACCTTGATAAAAATACACAAAACTGCTGCTATACTAAAAATTATGGGATAATGCAATAATAGGTATTTTTTGCATATTCTTTATTGGGGTTTTATAGAGATCAGACACCCCTAAGATGAACCTGGCAATTCTGTCATATTTATATGTTGCTTTCATAGTAAGAAAACTACTATGTGAGGTACATTGCTGAACATGCAAACTGACACGTTGTTGAAGATAGAAAAGTAGAATAAGGCAGGAGGATGAGTTATGGTAGCTACAATACTACCGAGGATTTTAATTAGTCGCGCTGTGTCAGTTTAAATGTATTTAACACCTGGCTGTTTAAAAGAGTAAATTGATTAATTGTTTTTAAAGCAGTAATTTTATTGAGTTCCCCTAGTGTGTGCTCCTTTCTGTGCAGAGATTAGACATTGATATAGATTTACATCTTTGACTCAGGGGACATCTTGTCCATCCGTGGGCAGAAAGTCTTTAAGCATCAGAATATATGAAGGGGAAAGAAAACAACACACGCGACACTGCATATAAAGAAGTCTTGTTGTCTCTTTCAGATGCCTCATTGCTTGATTTTTTGTTTTTTTTATGTACAGCTCCTGCAGCAAGCCACCACCTCCAGTAACCTGGGTGCATTTAGCGGCATTCAGCAAATGGCTGGTAAGTGGAGAAAAAAGCATTTCATTTTAGCCAATTATGCCTTATTTTCTCCAGCTCTTAAGTTCTTTTGCACTAATGATGTTCTGTTAAAAAGGGACACCCCTCTGTTAAATTCTCAATTGAAACACTTGCTCTCTTAGAAACAGAAAATTGAACCAACTGCTCTGAGGTTGAACAAGTAGTTTATCTTGCATTAGTCACCCGCCATTTGTCCTAAGCAACCAATTGTAAAAGGCAGGAGAGCTTTTAGCCCCTGCAGCTGCATCATATTCTAATAAAGGTGACGACAAAACAACCACAGGATCTCAGTTTAACTTCAGCGGAGATTGCCATGTCCTAGCAACCAATTTAGCAACAACTCAGGCATTTTACAGAAAGCAGTGAAGACTGGGAAAGAAAATGTTCTGACCTTCTTTGGCAAGAACTAAGATTACAGTTATTGAGTCGATAAAGGATTACATTTACTTTTAAACATTACAAAATGGACTGAATGCATAGCGCAACCAGACAACAAAATTGCTCTGCAAAAAGCATTCTTTTCAGTCTATTACTTGTTTTTTTTTTTTTTCTTGTTTCCCCCCAAAATAAAATAATCTTTACATTTACTAAATCAAAGTTGTTTGAAAGGGAGAGTGGAAGAATGTCTCTGTAATGAGCTCAGTCTGTAGTAGCTGATGTGTAGTGATTAGTGAAAGGTCACTCCCACTGTGTGACCTTCCATGCTGATATTCGAGCTGAACATAAAGCTGCAGAAGGCTGGACCTGTGCTACATCAGAGCTCAAATGGCCATTATTCCTGCCGTGAGAAACTGCTAGAAAGCTTTCTTTTTGTTTGATACAAAAGCAAAACAATTTGGAGCATTAAAAAGGCTGTATTTTATTTTAATCATGACCCCCACTGCACCAATGAATTTGTAATCAGAACAACAAGGACAAAATGTCCCTGCTTTTCTATTTTTGACTGTGTCATGCTCCTCTTTGTTGTTCTGTGCTCTGCCTGTGTTATTTTAAAAGGAAGTTTTAGCCTTAACAATGCTGCTAGCTCCTGTGATGTTTAAGCATTAATATACCATGTTTACTTTGCCTTGTAGGCAACTCTTTGGCACACAATAATATCTTATTAAAGTAGAAAACTGTTATTCCCCCTCACATAATTCATATGCAAAATGGCAAGTTAAGCGTCTATGCTTTTTGTTTTGCTGTGAAACAGAATGGTAATGATTTGTAATGGGGTACGTAGGCCGTAACACCTTTAGACTTTAATATAAAGGGGTGAGGGTAATAGGCCAAGAGTGGGGGTAAAACAGGAGCTAATTAGTAAAGGAACCATGCTAGGAATAGCAACTTGACGGGTGAGCCATTTTGGCATCTGTATAAACTTAGCACCTGTATGGGGTTATGTAATAAAAGGCACTAAGTTTGCTATGGGGCTGTAACCTTTAGCAACCAATTAGCAGCAAGAATATACAAGCACCTTATTGGTTGCCATAGGTTACCGCAACCAGGCAAACTTTTATAAAATATAGGGGGTAGCAACTTTTTCTTTCTTTACCTATGACATGATCTTAGAATGCTTTGTCGTTACAAACACATTTCTAAAAGATAATTCTGATTTAAGTATTGCCTCTTACCTGTTCAAGCCAATAGCTGTTTTCCATTTCATTTATGTTCATTTTAATCAAACTGAAACACTATTAAATATAATTTCCTATAAAATATGTGATTCAACCCTTTTCAACTGACAATATAGGAGAAAATATTATGGTTTTAAATAGATTGCACTGATCCAATAAAATCTGTTAAATAGTTCAGAATCATAGCACATCCCTTTCGTATGGTTAACTATACAAAAACTGAGCATGTACTCTTTGTGGTACAATAAATGCAGACAGAAGGGCTCATTTATTAATGCAAGCACAAGTGCAAATCACTAAATGTAAAATTATAAGCAGTATGATGCTATTCACAAAACTGCTTGCATAGGTAAAGGCAAGTATGTGCAACTGCAAAAAGGTCTGGATTTCGGGCTTGAGCACCCCTAGGCAGCTGGGTTCTAGCACCTGGCGCCCATGCGAGTGTGTGCCGGAGCAATGGGGAATGCACATACAGGAATACACGTCCACAGTACTCCTTAGGTTATGCCTGGGTGGTATGCCACCCATAAAACCTGCCACCCTAGGACCGGGCATTTGTGACCTGACTGCAGTTCCTGCAGATGCAACTGAACCCTGAAATTAACACCTACCTTGAGATGCCAGTAATTTCAGAGTTCCCATAGCTGGCTGCACCAACCAAATGCAAAAATCATTATGGAAGTAATACTTTTACCACACAAGAAAGTGCACCAGATTCTCCTTCAGTAAATGGTGAGCAAATATTGAGCAACTCATTGGTCCCTGGTATAATCCCTCCACAGTCTCCATAGCTTGCCACCTGGCAAATGTCAGCCCTCCTCTAAGCTCACCCCTCTATAGCTTGTTAGCAATCTTTACTCAAAATCTTACCCTAGGACAATAAATGGAAAAAAAGCTGGAGATTGGAGGTAGGAAAACAAGAGAGTTGGGAACTGATGGAGAATGTTTGGTGGTTGGGAAGAAAGGATGATGAGTAGTGATGATAGCACATATTAAATTGATGGTATAAGAAATTGCACATGCAGGACAAGGAGTACGTCAAAGGAATTCCTAAAATTAACACTGCACAGTTTGGGCCTTTCAGTTGAAATCAACAAATTTGCTAGGGGAACCCCAGCTCCATCCTCATCTCAGTTTTCATGCTGCAAAACTATTATAAAAACAGCAAGAATTCATCTGCTTAAGGCATTTCAGAATACTCCTAAAAAGGTATTTTTTTAACCCTGCTTACTTTTAATTTTAACTATTATATTATATTTGTGGTAGCAGCAGCAATGTATTTACATAAAGAGAGCATCAATATAGCATGCATGTAACAATGTGTTAAAACTAAGATATTTAACTGGAACTTTGGCATTATTTTATCAGTGCCTTGTTAGCTCTTAGAATAAAGCTACACTTGCATTGTTCAGTATGAATTCCTCTTATCAGTAGGGCATGTTCCAGTTCTGAATCTTAGTTAATTAAAAATTATTTTTGAATGAATAAATAGACAGTTAAAAAGGATATTTTTGTGCTATAAATAATATGAAGTGAAGGAAACTGGTGAACTGACTTAAGAACTTGGTTTTCTAATGGGAACTTCCTTATTTGATTGAGAGTTTATCACTTGAGGGCTTCATCTCCGCATTTTATTGTTTTCTAGATTCTAACTTCAGTTCCAATAAGAATTCCAATATTTTTGCTGGTACAAGATTCTCCCCAAAGATATCCTGTGATCAGTTGTTACAGCAACTCATTATTGCACTGGCATCTTTGAGTAATCTAAACCTTCTGCCTGACAATATAAATTGGCCTGGAGATGTTAAGATCACTGAATTATTTTCTCATCTTAACACCTGCTGGCTGTTCATATTTTTCCTTATTCGTTGATATTCATTGTTATTTATACCAGGAAAAAAATCTGAATCTAGCAGAAAACTTATATTATCAGTGAGAACTTTAGAGGGATGCTTATATCCTCCATGGCCACTGGAATATACTTTATTGTAAAAGAGTGAATTACTATAAAGTCAAGATATAACTCATGGTGTCAGTCGATCATAAAGCCATTTGATAATGGCCATTTCCTTTCACCCAACAAACCTTTGTATGGATAAAGAATTCTGCTTTAAGGAGGACTGCTTAATGCAACAGAGTAGAAGAATGGCAACATGGACAGCACAACACTGTGGAAACTGCTGCAATTAACAAATTAAAAAAAGCTCTTAGTGTTAACCATCTTAATCGGGAAGGACATAGCATATCCTTCACAATTTCTCCATATTTGTATATAAAATCACCCAACTAGTCAGACATAGTTCCTAAAGATTCACATAAGTACTTGCTGTTGTACAGTGCTGTTAGAGATGAAAAATGGGGTATTGGCAATTATTTACATTGCTGCTGTGCTTTGAATGATCAGTAGTAGTCACTAACAACTGCTATCTTTCCAATGATCAATGTTTACTCTGAACCCCAGACTACTCCTATGAAGGTTTTTTTTTTTTTTTTAATCTTTTTATAGAAAACTACAGAAAAACTCTCCCTCTAGGCAACATGTACTTTTACATAGGTAGTTAAAACTGAAATAACAGTCTATCAATGCCATGTTTTCTATGATCTTTAGCACTTTGTGTCAAGCTGTATGATTTGCAGAAAACTGTCACTTTCCGTAATTTGAATCCCCATACCTTAAGTCTATTAAAACTCATTGAAACATTAAATAAACCCAAAATAATTACTTTTTACTACTTTATTTATTCATTCATCTAAAATTCACCGGTGTCTCGTTTTGGACACCGGTGCCCATTGCTGGCATTAGTTTTTTCAACGCCGGCAGTGGACTCCCACATCCAAAGATGAGATGCGGTGGTGTTTCACCAATTGTTTGCCATTTCGCACATTTCTCTAGAAATTCGCAAAAAATTTGGCGAAGCAAAAGGCCGCTGATTAGCCCATCACTAATAATAGTTTCTTTACTAATTATTGAGTGAAGACAAATTAAAATTTATAACAAAAAAGCGACACTATATAGTGGAGTAGATACATGTGTTTATGAGTTTGAATGCAGGCAAACATACAAATGAAGCCACAATTAACTTATATGGATTTTTTTATGCACTTAGCAATTTATTACAGACCCAATATTAATAACACTAGCACACTGTGCATGCTTCATTTATCACTTTCAAACACTTAAATGCTTGTGATTACTTCACATTTTACTTTGCATTGCGCAATTATTGATGGCTTTACAATGCATTCAAGAAGTTGTAAAAACACATCCTAAATACATTCATTTTGTGCCTGCATGTATGAAATCGAAGTACAAAGTCTTGGACTTTGTGTGTAATTAAAGTTGATGTTACAAGCTAAAGCACCCACACTGATCCACAACATGAAGTGCAAACCCTTAGGTTTTCCAGTGCATGAGCACGTACAGAGTGCTGATTTGGAAAGAGGGATTGGCAGGCTTTACTTTCACACTTACAGTAGACCCATTGAAGCAAAGCAGTCATATTGGATTATAAATCAAATTATTCCAAAGACAGTTCACTGAGGCAGACATCCTTATGTACCAGGTGGCAGAGGACCAAAACTGGCAGAAATGTTCCAAATGCAAACACAAAACATAAAAGGAGTCACAACTGCAATAGTGCATATCAAAAATTAAATAATAAAAAAGTTGGATCAAAGGGGCTTTCCACCCCTAAACTGTTTTTGCACAGTGAAAAAATCTAATTCTAAGCAACTTTCCAATATGAAAAATGTAAATAGTTTTGTAATTATTTTTAAATGTAATTGCACTTAAAAGCAGTTTTTATATATATCAATTTTTGTTCTCAGGTTGTGACTACTACCTTCAATATTTACAAATAATGCTATAAGCATTGACATTTTTTTAATTAATGTGTAATTAATGTGTAACTGAACATTTATTAAAAATGCTTTTTTGTTATTATGCAAAAATAGGTTTTGATTGAAGGACCCCTTTAATTGGCTCAAATTGCTGTAGTCTCTTTGGTTGAGAAAAACCTTTGCATATGATTGTTCATACACCTAAGTAGGAGCAGTCATATTGTTCTCAATTAGAACAACCAATTATATGTCATTTACATGTTCCACTGAATTGATAGCTTTTACTATCCAAGTTGGGGAAATAGTAGAATATTTTTACTGACTGACTACTTTTGAAACCAATACCTCTATTGCCCAGTCATACATTCTTCAGGTTGCAGAAAATTTATTTATTGGTCCCTCCCATCCCTGTTTCTGTGTACCCACTAGCAATCAAACAAGCACTGACAACAGAAAAAAGGTCTTGGTCTATTTTTTCAGTGTTTGCCATTTATCCTCATGGGTACAGCAATACAAGGATGACTAAAAACAATTATGTCTAGTACACTAGAAAAGGTTTATAATATTGTATTGTGGCCTCAATTTGTAATTAATGAGTATGCTTGACTTGTAAATAGTATGTCTCTCTTTACACTGTATGCTCTGCATGCCACATTTTTGTGTTTCTTGTACATTGGAACAATAAGAACTTATCATACAGTATACAGTGAGTGTATGGCTACAAGGGTTTAAAGAGAACACAAGAAAGAGGAGTGAGTAGGTTTAAGAGTCTGTCCTAAGCACTATAGTGTTATCTATGTTATACATGGAGTTGTGTTAGGTTAAGATGAGAACACCTTATTTCAAGCTTTTATTCTTATACACATGAAGGTGCATATAATATAAATAACAAAAAGTTTCAATTCACATTTCCTGCAAATCACAGCTGTGGTGTACAAATCAATTGACAAATAATTTTAAACCTAAACCTTTAATCTACGCTGAAATTCATGTTCAATGTATATCCTTAATAAAGAAGCTAGGATTTCTGCCAGTTATTTATTATTATTATTTTTTGTATATTAGTTTATCACATCTTTTCATGGTGCAGCACAGCCTGCATTGCTTTATTAGAGGACATGAATCTAATAATAGGATGATGAATGTCACTCAGTATATCATTAGGCCATTAGCCCAAGAATAGGTTCACAAAAGTACAATTGTTTCCCTTTCTAAAAAAAATGAGCCTTGGATATTGAGATATAGTTTCTTGGTGAGGGGGTTGATAATAGTCTCTCAACTAAATAATATAATTGAAACTGGACTGAGGGATACTCTAGTCTCATATAGGACCTTTTTTCACAAGGCTACATCTGTGACTACAGCTTCACTACAAAAATGTCTGCGAATGTGCTAATAGGCCTTGTGAGAATGTTTTTATAACCACCCATCTGTCATTTTTTAACAGGCCTGATTGGCAAGCACTTGGAACAACTGACATCTGTTCATGCTTATTGATATGTAGATTTATGATAATGACTATGAACAATAAGACACATAATTACCTCAGGTGAATGATAGATTTTCATGTGTCTACATCTTGAAACTAATCATGTAAAGAAATCAAAGGGCAAACAAGTAGTATTTTTATGCACACAGAGATTTTTGAGTTTGCTGAAAGAACTTTAATGTGAACCATGTTGTGATTGGGAAGTCACCCTATTTGCAAAAATATAAAATCTATGAGACACTAAAGGAGGTGAATCATCATCATCACCAGTAAGAGTGGTAATTGCATCTGTAGTGATGCAAGGAAATAGCACTGCAACAGCAGTTCACATTATTTGTGAAACTGGCATAGATATCAGCTATCAGCTACAGCTACAAAAATTGCAGTCAAACGATTTCTTAAGTTTAGGCAAACTAATCTGTTGCACTAACTAAAAAAGATAGTTTGAATAAGCCTAATGAGCTCATTTATAAATATAGACAGATCACCACCTAAAACCTGGGGCACTTTATATTTTTTTTTTAAAAAAACATGATAGCAGAAACAAAATCCAACACACAAAATTAACACACAAAAACACAAATGGGGTAAAAAAGGTTTACATGTTTTTTTTACATCAATTACCCCAAACCCAACCTATTAATAATCATGAATCAGCACTTATGTGTATTCACATCAGATAAATGTGAAAGCTACAAGTAGTGCAATTTATTTGCAAAATCATAGAATTTATGGAGAGACATATACTGTAACAGTTCAGATACCTGGGATATATTTAGCACATGTGACTGCTTGACTAAAGTTTTTTATAAGCTTTCAGCTTTCTCCATCGGAATTGTCAAGGGTGTAAATTAGTTGCAAAACCTTTGCATGAAACTATTTGCACTGTTTCTTTATGGTCGGTTTATGGACAGATATGACAAATAAATTTGTGACCCACTCCAGATATGTTTCTGAATGTGTGAATGAAATTATATCATATATTTTAATAATAGAACAGTTACAAAATACTGTGAAATTTCAAAAGGGTGGCCCTGTAACATTTTTACTGGCTAGCACGGTACAACAACTTTACCTGCAATATACTGTGAAAACATGATTTCCAAATATGCATCATTTATGTTAAATATTGTTTTGCAATGCTCAAGCATGGTGCAAGTATTTACGAAATATAATACAAGAGAAGATATTTTATACCATTAATGAGAGGGACTAGTTATTAGTTCCTGGCAAAAAAACTGTGAACTGGTAAAGATCTAGGACTGATGACATGTTACAAATAATTTTTAAAAATTATAAGTTTGCATAAGATGATGCATGACATATAAATTAAACATGACAGGGGTGGCAGATGACTCTAAGGTGCTAAACAGAATGGGCATTGACAACTTGATCTTTCACCATATAAATAAATATTATATTGTGAATTGACCCTTTCACAATGACACCATTGAGCATTATGGTATATGGATAGAGGGGGTGGATTAAGAATATGGAGGATATATGAGTGAAGGGGTGGTTTACCTATCTATATTCCTGTAAATTGTTTTGAACCAATTTACAAATTATTCTTCTCTTGATTCCCTTTGGTTTATCTTGGCCTGTGAAAATTAAATCAGTGTGAAATGCAACTCATTATCACATTCAACTAGTGGTGTGTGGATAACCAGTCTAAAGTGAATGTGGTATAGGTACTGTTATTATCAATAATGTATATGTATTTGCCTCTGTTGATGTTGTCATCCTTAATCAAAGGCAAATGCAAGATGGCTGCTCAATTGTTATTTATCATTACCATGCATGGAAACATTCTACATAATTTCATGTTGTATACTAATCCCAAATACCTGTTGCTTGCATTAAAGACAACAACCAATCTCTTCCCCTCCACCAGTTTCTTACAGTACCCTGCATGACAAAGGCATTCAGGAGGAAAATGCATCTATGCATAACTAAGCATTTTGTCGCTGAAGGTTTCTTTTGTCTCTTACACAGGCATGAATGCTTTGCAATTACAGAATTTGGCTACTTTAGCAGCTGCAGCAGCCGCAGCCCAAACCTCAGCAACCACCACAAATGCAAACCCTCTCTCTACAACGGCTAGTGCACTGGGAGCGCTAACAAGTCCGGGTGAGGTGTTTTTTTCTGTCTGTTACACAGAACATTCCTTTTGGATGTTCACAGAAAACAATTGTGTGGCCATTGCATTATTCTTTTAATAGCATGCTTTTGTTCTTTACAAACCCACGGATGTCAGCCTTTTTTATTTTTATACTTTTTTATTTATTTTTTTTATTTTGTTTGGTAGAATTGTATAACTCTCCATATCATAATCTTCCTATTCTGATATGTCATTAACAATTCAATGATAGGCTTTTTGTTATTTTAGCACAGTTGTTTTATTTCTTCTATTATTTCCCTTCTATTTTTTCATAAACATTTCTTTCTGCCTGCAGTAGAGCTCCATAACTTTTTTATCAGAGTTCAACAGTCAATAATTGGTTTAGAATGAATTATACATTTTCTATTAATTAAATTATTCATTCATTCATTCATTAATGATATGTACTGTTAAAAGACATATAAACTATTCAAGGATATCATGACATAACTTTAAATAATATGAGGACCCATTTTGGGTCCAAACACAAGATAAGCATCCTTGATCAAAGACATTACAAGAAATACTAAGATGATTTTGCATGCTTGTTTTGCATGTTCCTTTTCCATTGAAAGTATGTCATTAAACATATAACTATTTTTATTTCTGGCTTTAATACGTTGGCAGTGCAAATGCAGCTTTTTTTTTGACAAAAGTGGTCCAACTATCACACGTTATTTGCCAACACTTAAATTGCATTCAAAATTAATTATTAAAATGTTTTTTGATTGCATATCAAACAAGGCTCAGTAATGGCCTCTGGTTGTATTTGAGGCTATTGACTGACTGTGTGCTTTCCTTTGCAATTTGAATCAGTCCATCTTTTGAGTCAACGTACTGTATATGACTAAACTACTCAGATTAGGTTGCTTGGTGGTCAGACTTCCTAGCCATCAGCCTGTGTGTAGCTTAAATTCACTCAAAGAATCTTTTACTACCTTAAAGAAAGGGCAGGCAATAATGAGCCCTCAGTATAACTGTTCCTGAAGGTGGTCTCTGCATTTTGTGCTTCAGCTGCCTAGCTGAGATTTTTAATAGAATCTCAAATATGTTGCCAAAAAATTACCATCTGCTTCAGAATTGCTGAAGATTTTTGGCTGTAAAAATTGTCTGTCAGCTGCTGTTGTGTGTGTATGTGTGTATATATATATATATATATATATATATATATATATATATATATATACTTCCACAAAATCACAGCACAATAAAACAGTATACATTGCCTGGGTGCATCAAATCTTGCACACAATTCTCCACCGAAGAAGCTGCATTCTCAGGACTTATCTTCAAAAGGTAAATACTTTATTTAGGAAACATATTTTCAGCACAGACCTAGAAAGTAGAAGACAAACTGCCCATTCTAAATCATGTGGAGGCAAGAGGTCTGCTACACCACTGTACATATGCCAGCTATGTGGTCAGATATTTGGGCACCCAATGAATTCAGAAACATTTTTTACAGGCAGATTAACACAGGGAAAAACATTTGACATCACAAAAGTTATTGCACTAAATTACATTCAGAAACACACAAAATGGCAACTGTGAGTGATTTTTCAGAAGAGAGTCAGCATTGAGATATTATTGCATGGTGAAGGTAGATCACCAGTAAATATATTTAATAGTGTGCTTGTCTGTTTGTAGTTTGGTGAAATAATATAAAGCCTATAGCTGAGCATTTTTTTAGATAAAAAGACAAAACCATTTGCAATAACCATAAGGGTAAATTGAAAATGAATTAAATAAGAACATGGATTAAATAATATTAATACATTTAGTAAATTATATGGTCCTGCTTCAAGTCCATGACTAGGAACTGTAAATTGCATGTACAATCTGTTGTCTGTGACTATACTTGTCCCATCTCCCCAACATGCTATGGCTATGAGGGAATAATAAAAACGCCAGGGCTTCATTTCAGATTGCTTTGTTACTTTGCTTAACCAAAGTTTACCCAGTGCTGTGTTAAAGTGACTTTTTGGATAACAAAGCAATGTATCCTGAAGATGTATGTTTACTGGAAGTCACTTTGGCTGTTGCAGATACTGTATGTACCGTATTTCAATGGAAGCAGATACCAAGCATTAAACCAAAACTCTTTTTCTATGAAAAAAAAAACCTTGCAGCTTAACAGTGTCTCTATCACAATGAAAAGCATAGTGTCAGTATCAGAAAACATTCCAACAGCTGATTCTAGCAGTCTTGACTATACCTTTGTTCCTCTTTCTTTTGTATTATTTGTGAATCTACGGTTTTCACACAGGTTCTTTATAAAGAGCATTGAGTCAATTCATAATACAGCTGAAGCAAACATTTATTTAAAAGGTGGTCATTCAATGGCTGTGAACATTTTCAGTATCAAATGTCATTTTTTTTTGTGTTGTATTGCATGGCATTGGAGAGCTTTAGCTTCTAAATCAGTTAACAAGAATCTGGGACCCTCCTGATAGATTGAGAATAAAATAGGTCTCAGATCTGGATTGGATTGTGAAATCTATTTATTCTATTATTTAAATTATTTGAATAGCTGAAATGTGTATGCAAATATTAGTAATATAACAGATACCTTTTATACAAATGAGAGGGTAAAGTCATCATAGCTAAAATATATTTAAATGTAGCATTTTGTAGGCAATATTCTTTTGAGTGTAACTAGGAAATACATTGTGGGCTCCACAATACTGAACAATTGTTTTTAAGTGTTTGTAAGATTTATATTATAAGACATATTAAGTCTGCACTGCTTTTCAAACTTGGAAAAGTGCAATTATGCACATAATATTCCTTCTGTCTATGTCAGATACTCTCCTTGTGTTTTTGTGTTTCTAAAAAACTTTTTTGAATGTATTGAAGAGAGATACAAGGTGCTTTATAAAAAAATAAATGAAACTGTACCTTTATAGGAGAATTTCACCTTTAAAGTAACTTATAGTTTGAATAAGACAGTGATATTCTGAGACACTTTGTCATTGGTTTTCATTTTTTATTTTTGTTGTGCAGCTCTCCAGTGTGCAATCTCAGCAATTATCTGGATGCTAGGGTTCCATTTGCCCTAGCAACCAAGCAGTGGTTTGAATAACAGATTCAAAGATGAATAGGAGAGGCCTTGAATAGAAAAATGAGTAACAGAAAGTAACAGTAACAATAAAATTGTAGCATCAGAGAGCAAAAGTAACCCCCATTTGAAAGCTGGAAAGAGGCAGAAGATCAAGGCAATTTATTAAAAAACTAGAACAATTTAAAACATGATGTGCGTAGACAAAATAATGCTCTGTGTAACGTACAGCAGTAAGCAGAAACACAGAATTAAAATTGTAAGCTCTACATTCTCCATATCAGTCATGTGTTTCATTTTAATCGATTGTATGTTTTTATCCCAGTAGTTATATCACATATTTGACAAGGAATGTTCAAAAGTACCACCAATTTATTTCTCAAGAATGTAATATTTCATACTTTTGTAACTTCCAGTTTCTCTGTTATTCTGGTAGTTTAGTAACTCTCAATAACTCTCATTCCTCTTTTAATTTTTTAATTCAATACCTGATTTTTTTTAATGGATCTGGGGAAAGATGTTATCATTTAAATAGTAACGCCAGTGATGGTTTTATGGTTTTGCCGTTACAAACAATTTCACAGCACCCACAATCCTTACCAGCTGTGCTACACTATTCCAGGGGTGATTATATAGGTGTATGGTCCCACTATTATTCTTTAATTAGGGATGTACTGAATCCCTATTTTCGGAATTCAGCCAAACCTCATCTTTCAGGAAGGATTTGGCAGAATCCCACCCCTAGTTTGTGGATTCCAATTGAGAAACAGAAAGGGGAAAGAAATTCTGAGTGTGTCAGCACCAGGGTAAAAATTTAGATCCCTTAATGATGTGATCTAATGTCATGAGATTTTAAGTTTGAATTCAGTTTGGCCAGACTCTTGGATTGGAATCCTAATGAAAAAGGATCAGATTCAGCCACTTCCCAACCAAACCCAGGACTTTGTGTACCCCTACTTTACAAAGTATTTACATTTAGGATTGTTGTAATCCTAAAAGATTACCAATGCACATCTAATTATTAGTGATGGGCAAATCTACCCCGTTTTGCTTCGCCGAAAAATTTGCGAATTTCCAGCGAAATTCGCGAATTGGTGAAAAAATTTGCAAAGCAAGTCGCGGCACGTTTCTGACACGCGTAGTGTCAAAAACGACGCGGGACTATTTTTTTTTTTACGCCAGCGAATTTTCTCTGGCGTTTTGCAAGTTTATTCGCCGGCGTTGAATCGTGGGAATTCGCCCCTGCCAAATAAATTCGCCCATCACTACTAATTATATCTATTCAATATACACTTATATGGAATTAACAGTGCAGAAGCAGAATTGATTTTTGTTTTCTAGCAAATATCGGTACACAATAAATCCTAAAATAGTTTTTTTCTAGGTCAAGTGGAGAATGGGAGAATTTACTCCAGTGAGAACACCTCAAGCTATACACTATTTTAGGAACCTTTCTCATGTATCACACTAAAATATATTGTCATGTGCCTTTGTCAAAGCAGTACAAATGTAATTTATCTAGTATCTCTTAGTTACAGAGCAGGTATGTGATTGGTTTATTTTAATCAAGTGGTATTAATTACAACAATTGTAACTGGAAATGTAAGCAGTTTATTTACACACAGCCAGCCAATATTATATATAAAACAGCAAAGATGCATCATTAAATAGCTACCTTCTAACATGTAAATTAGGTTACTGCTTCAGCATAAATCAAGAAAATAAAACATTGATTGAGTAATTCATCAGGGTTTTTATTATCATTTTATTACATTAATACAAAGTATCTTGGCAGTATTCCCTTGGTAACTTTGTTCTCATAACTTGAAAGGTGAGATTCTCTTTGAGCTGAAGAACTCCTACGGCCATAAGCAGTTTCCTTTGTTTCATGGTAGGATACATTAGAGTTGAGTATTTATAAACTGGTTTCAGATAAAGTAAGTGTCCCCTTTAATTACTATAAACATGTAGGGAAGGAATATGACTACTGAGATACAGTGCTTATATGATTATTAATAAACTGGTTTCAGATAAAGTAATTGTCCCCTTTAATTACTTTAAATATGTAGAGAAGGAATATGACTACTGACATACAGCGCTTAGTATGAGTGTATTAAATACAATAGGGAAAAAAGTAATTAACGTTGTAAAAGAAAAAAAAATCTCACATTGTTAT
This sequence comes from Xenopus borealis, assembly GCA_024363595.1. Classification (NCBI taxonomy): domain Eukaryota; kingdom Metazoa; phylum Chordata; class Amphibia; order Anura; family Pipidae; genus Xenopus; species Xenopus borealis. The sequence continues at coordinate 74,261,027 of CM044435.1, read as the reverse complement.
TACATTGAAAATTTCAATTATACATTTAGCATTTTCCCCACAAAAATAACATATTCAGTAAGTTGATATACATACACTGTCCACTGGTGCAAATTCAGGAAAAAAAAAAGGAAAAAGTATTCACATCTGCAAAATTTCTTCACAACATGTATGTGGGTTAATGGCTATGAAGTGATGATAGAAACGTGTGTGGTGCTCGTGGTACACACAAGATTTTGCTAGAATATATAATAAAGTACATAGACGAGTCCAGCTCTGAAGGACACAGGCAAGAGAGTTGTGATTAATGGAACAATTTCTTAATAGACCATTTTTGTAGTACTGGCTCTGTCCGTGGGCAACTTTGTTTCAAAATTATTCACAAGTGACCTTGGAATTGGCATTGAAGGCAACATCTCAGTGTTTGCGAATGCCACCAACTTCTGCTAAGTATTAAGCTCAGTGCGGGATAAGTAATTGAGGGATTGGCGGCAACTGTCAGACAAAGTCCTTCCTTGATAAATGGAAGGCTATGCACAGGAGTAGGACAAATATGCCTGCATGCTATGCATTAAAACAAAATGGATTGGTTGAATTTAATGCTTGCAAGGGATAAATTGTTATGTGACAATATTCTATGTCAGCATTCACCCATTCTCCTGAAAGGTCCAAAAACCAAGGTCCTGCTGCACAGCCTGCACTGAAGATGTGGGAGAACATGTGAAAAACATAATAAATTCATCAATATTTATATACCGTGAGTGCCTCCACTTTCTACAAATATATTGTAGCACTATAGTAAACTGATGTGACAGGAGTCAGTTATAGCTACTTTCAAATGGTTTTACACCACGAATGAAACTCTATTTCTCAGGGATGAGCCCTTGCAGTGGGGTGGAGGAAGAATATAGTTGAACTGTAACCAGGTGCTATAAGCACAATAAGTTGGGCGCCAGTGATTCTGTATGCTTAACCAAAACAGCATTTATTGAACATCAGAGCAATAGAACAATCACCACATAGGAGTAAAGAGCATGCTTATACAGTTACACAGCATAAGTACAGAGCACACAGCATAAAGGAGCATATACTTACAGCACCACACATAGGCTGGATCCCTTCAGGCAAGGGGTCATGTCAGCAGTAGTTGAGCTTTGAATGTGGAAAGGTACGCAACAGGTTTCAGCCTTTGCCCTAAGTGGAACCTGACGGGAAATCTTATCCCTAGGTCTGTACACTTAGTCCCTACTTCTGGGTTATTAGTATCCGGGATCTTAATCCCTCTTTTTCTCCTGTTGGAGCATGAGCTGCTCAACTAGCTACCAGCCTGCAAAAGCAATGAACACTGACCGCATGGTTCCAAAGACCTTTATGCTTTTACACAGTGCCATCTAGTGTACACTGTGAGAACTACAGGGGTTACATAAGCACCAAGGTCCCCATTAGGCGTCCATATTATTAGGAATGTGCCTGTTAGAAATATGTGAGGGTGTCTAATTTTCACATTCCTACATTATATATGTGTGTGTGTGTGTGTGTGTGTGTATGTATATGTACTTGAGCCATCTTCAGGAAGTGATTATTATAATAATAATATAAAATATATCATTTGAAAAATGGACAGCACTCCATGAATGCTCAAAAAGTTGTATTAAATAGTAAATAAGTTACATCACCATAAATGTGCACATTTGAAACATCGATGTTTCGAGCCACAAAGGCTCTTTCTCAAGCCATGTGTAACAATGGTGTAAAATATTTATATATATGTGGAAGAGATACCAGCACTCATGTCAAAAACAGATTTAACAGAGACTGGGTGCAAAAACAGAACAAAAATGTAAACTGGGAGAAAGTCTTGCACTCACAGGACTTAAAAATCATTAGAAGTTTTATTGTTTCACAGAGGAAAAACTGACATTTTTAAAGTGAATTAACGAACAGTGGCCCTTTTAACCCCTAGTGGAGGGGGAAAAAAACGCAAGTGATCACATCAAACATTAACACTTTGGGGCACATTTACTAAGGGTCGAAATGAATATTCGAATAAAATTTGAATTAAAAAAATTTGAATTTCGAAGTAATGTTGGGCTACTTCGACTATCCAATAGAAAAAATTCCAAATTTAGAATTTTCAAATTTCGAGGTACTGGCCCTTCAAAAAATCTTTCAAATTCGACTATTCAACACGTTAAAGCTGCCAAATTGCTATTTTAGCCTATGGGGGACCTCCTAAAACCTGCCCTGAAAATGTCCTAGGAATTCGAAGGACTTTGGGCAAAATCCTTCAAATCTTTCGATTCGAACGATGTGATCATATATGGGCATTTTCTATCTTAAACGACCATGTTCGATCGAAAATGACCCCCCAAACAAAATTAGATGGTTGAATTTTGAAGTTTTTTTCACTTCAAATTCGACAATTAGTAAATCTGCCCATTCATTTACTAGAGAACAGGTACTGACATATTAACAATGCAGATCATAAATCTATTATACACATTATAAACAACGATCAGGGGCAGATTTACTAAGGGTTAGAGTGCAAATTCCAATTAAATTCGAATTTTAAAAATTTTGGGCTACTTCGAAAAAATTGTGTCTTTAAAAAAATTATAATTCGACTATTCACCTCCTTAAAGCTGCTGAATTGCCTTTGTAGCCTATGGGGGACCTTCTGGAAGCTTTACTAAAGTCCTGGAAAATATAATTTTTTTGATGTTTCGATTGAAAATTACCCCCCGAAAAAATTTGATGGTAGAATTTCAAATTCTTTTCTATATGAAATTCAACCAATAGTAAATCTGCCCCTAAGTGTATACTGTAAGTATAAGTAAGACTCCAACACCCCAGGCAATGCTACAGTGGTACTATCAAGATGAACTGAAATTGTGAAACCTTATTCACTGAAGCAGATAATATCAGAGGCAAGATAGAGCCAGTGTCACATAACATGACATTCAGCTTTCAGCTAAATATAGGTTATGTTGTATTACTTCATGAGAGATTATTTATTGACAGTAATAACTAAATCTAAACTAAGTCTGGAAACTTTAGTTAAAAAATTCTTCAGTGTTAAAGGGGTTGTTCACCTTTGATTTAACTTTTAGTATAATATAGAGCGTTATATTCTGAGACAATTTGCAATTGGTTTTCATTTTTTATTGTTTGTGGTTTTATAGTTATAACACTTTTCCTTACCAATTCTATTCTCACATAACACTTTTTCTTATACTGTGTGGTCCAATGATTTAATAGCTATTAAATCATTGGACCACACAGTATAAGGAAAAGTGTTACGTGAGAATAGAATTGGTATAATTTGAATTGGTGACTATTTTTGTATGAGTGATTATGCGGGGTACTTTTCCTGTTTATTTTTCATTTAAACAGTATTGGCCATTGGTCAAACCTCTGCTGTAATCTAAGGACAGAGAACTGCTATTTTTTATTATACCAAGGGAATCACTATTTTTGTTTGATAATAAAAAGTGGCAGTAACTATACATTTGTAGCCTTACAGAGCATTTGTTTTTAGATGGTGTCAGTGACCCCGATTTGAAAGCTGCAAAGAAACAGAAGAACATTGCAAATCATTAAAAAAAACTATGAAAAATAAACAATGAAGACCAATTGAAAAGTTTCTTAGAATTGGCCCTTCTACAATATACTAAAAGTTAACTTGAAGGTGAACCACCCCTTTAAAATTCCAATAAGGTAAAGCTGGGATTCAGAAAGTATGTTACTTTTATTTTAAACAGTAGCTATTATTTCATAACTTTCACACTAACCTGCATTCAGGACTATATTTTTGTGATGGTCCTGGAGTGATCTAAAATAATCTGCAAATCTGAAAGAGAAGAGGTGTATTGATTAGGAGCTAGTAAATATTATGTATAAACCATTTTGCTGAGCAGACACTAATCCGTTTTCACATTCAGTGATACATAAATTTAAACCAGAAGCAGATTTATGTTATCCAATGTATACATTTTTAATGACAAAGGAGAAGATGCAGTAGTGCACAATTGTGAATAAGTGCCTGTTCACTTTGTACTTTCAACCAGAACTAAGCAGTGAGAGTTTGTTTTATTATTCTAAGAAAGCTGCAAGTTAGTATTCAAGTAGAGTATAACAAATGTGTAGCCAAGGAGGCTTTTCTTTTAATGGTATTCAATTCGTTATTATTTTATATATTTGCTCTAGGGTTTGCCCTCCTTTGCTTACCAGAGCACAATTATGCGTTATCTTATCAGGAAACCCTTTATCCAGAAAGCTCCAAATTACAAGAAGGCAAACTCCCATGGAGTCCATCTTAAGCAAATATTTTGAATGACTTAAATAAAACAGTACCCTGTAGTTGAGCCCAACCAAATTTCATGAATCCACAATCATACTGGGTTTATTTCATGCTTGAATGTTTTTAATATATTTAAGGTGTGGTGATTCAAATTACTGAAAGATCCTTAAATTAGGGATCCTCCAGGTCCCAAGCATTGTGAAATATTTGTAGCTTCCATTCCTATATATAAATATACTGTTTCCAAAATGAGTCAGATACACTTAAAAAATATATGTATTCAGTGTGGTTTCAGGGCAAAATTATTACCTATAATAATTATAGTAATTTTTTTGATTGCACAAATAAGACTAATATCAATGGCAACTATGGAATCAAGAAGTTTAAGCAGAGCAAACAAAACCAATTAATTTTAACATAAATTAAATCTGAACTGTGCTTATGGCAGAAATAACCCAACACCGTTAAATGTGGTTCTAATAATCAAATAGGATCCTAAAATGGGTTAAAGTCATAATGACATTTGGGATTGCTATACCACAGAGAAGAATCTTCCCTCGATATATTATTATTTTGTTGAAATTTTTAATGGAAAAACAGTCTCATTGTAATATTGAATATAAAAGGCCTTCCTGGAGTCTTAGGGGCAGATTTACTATGGGGCAAATTTACAAAATTCACGTGAAATGATCGAAGTTCGATCGAATTCGATCGAATTACGATCGTACGAATTTTTCGTGAAATCGGATATGCAAATTTGGCCTCTTCGATCATCGAATAGATCGAATAGATCAAATGATTGGATATTCGATAATTTGATCATTCGATGATCGAAGGAATCAAAATTTTAAAGTTATTCGACTGCCTACTTCGCCAGATTGAACCTACCGAATTGCAATAGAAACCTATGGGAAGTTCTGCTCGAATACCATTCATACGATTGGAGCGTTCGATCGTTCGAATCGTACTAATTTTTCGGACACTCGAAGGAAATTTCATGTTTTTTTTTTCGTGAAATGGAACGATCGGTATCCGATAGCAAGCAAAATGATAGCCTAAAACAATTCGATAAGCATTCGATGGTCGAATGCTTATCGAATTTCGAATTTGGTCGAGCTAATTTTGGGGAATAATAGTAAATTTGCCCCTAAGAGTTGAATTTGAGGGTTAAAAAACCCTCAAATTCGACCATCGACCATTCGACCATCGAAGGGAATAAAAATCCTTCGAATTCGAATATGGAATTCAAAGGATTTTACCGCAATTCGACCAATCGAACGATCGACGAATAGTAAAAATTCGATCGATTGATAAAATCGATGCAAACGATTTTAATCATTCGATCAAAATGAGTTAAAACCAATTCGGTAGGTTTAATCTGGCGGACTAGGCAGTCGAATAATAATTCAAAGGGCAAGTAATTTGACTGTCCAATATTCAAATATTCAAATAGAATTTTATTCTAATCATTCGATTCAATAGAATTTTCAAAATTCGATGGTCGAAGTGGCCTTCAAAAATATTCGAGAATTTGAATCTTTTTGAAAATTCGATCAAATTTCGAATCATTCATGTGAATTTGATAAATCTGCCCCTTAAACAAATCTATAGATAACTTGATATACCACTTAGGTTCAGAATTGTACAATGATGTTAACTAGAGAGCAGTTTAGAAAACTGAGGTCAGACATGCAATTTTGTAGTCCAGGCACATGACACATCAATAACAATTATAACAATATTGTATTCAAATAACAAAATTATATACAGTAGTTGTGAAGGTGACAAAACACTATTGAATCTTACAATAAAACATTTTGTAATATATTTTGTAAGTTGCACCTAACTATATCATTTAGCATACAAATAGTGGAGTGAAATCTATTCTAAATATATCTAAAAAAATTGGCCTAGGTTTTTGTTTGCATTATTCAACCTTCATTACAAAGTTACTACACAATTTTGGTCTGAATGCAAATTAACCTAGAAGTATGATTTTAATATAGTATATATATAAATAATATGGGATATTTAGAAGTGTATTTATCGATGAGTGAAAGTCAGAGTTCACCATTTGATAAATACATTTCTAAAACTTCCATAGGAATGATTAGAAAGTGGGTGAGTTCTTCCGTGGTAAACATTTTGATAAATCTTCTACCATGCTTTAATTTTCTAACATGTGGTAGGATGACCAGGACAAAAGATGGTTTGATTTGTTTGAGTAACAGCAGTGATTCAATATAGCAGCTATTGTACGTTAATAAATCAGCCACTTTCTGCTATAACTGCCTTTGAAAGTGCTTCATTAGAGTGCATTTATGAGGTCTCAGGACTAGTACTTCCTGCTAATATTCAATTTTGTTTCTGCGGTTAGCTTAAACATGTATTTTTTTAAATGTTCTTGAACACACTGATCTGAACTGACCATACTATATCAAACACATGTTGATGTTAAAGATAACTGAAAATTATTGGGTTAAAAAGAGCTGAATTATATTTCATTATCATTCACTGTTACCATTTCACTTCTTTCTATTTTACTTGAGTTATAAGATAATATTTTCCTCTTGGTATGTGAAAGAAAAGCCCTTGGGCAATGCTTTTAACAGTACTCATTCCCATTAACCTATTTTGTTCTAATGATACCTTTGCTAGCTTTTCCATTCCAATTTCATCTTGTTCTTCATATCTCGAATATTTTTCCCCTTTGCCCCTGATCTTTTCCCTTGCTGTTTGGAACACATCTATTTTTTTCTCTTTTTACCTTTGCATCATTGTTAATATGTCCGATTTGTTTCAAGAGACTGCAATTAAATTTTATTGATTTACGGAATTTTTACTGCAGGATGTAAGTAAACACAACTTAGCCATTCTTTTGATTTTTGATGCCAAGTAACTGTATGTCCTCACAGAAGAAAACTTTTTTCTTTTTAGTGAAATGTTTTTCTAAGAATATCTAACACTATATATTCATTCATAAGATAAAATGCAGTGGTTTTCTTCCCACTGGTCTAGTTCCTGTTGTCATCTCCAAGGATCTACAAGTTAGCAGAGCATATCTTATTTAGCAGGCAGTGGAAACTACATCTTTAAAACATTTGGCTGCAGTAGTTTTTAAGTAGCATTTTATTTTGCAGCCTATACAGTACCTTATTTTTCACTATGGTAGGCAAAGACGACAATAATAAAAGGTAAAAAAATACTAAAGTGGAGCTTCTAGATAATGCAAAATCTCTACAGTTTTTGACAGCAATGATTGTCTGCTAAGTTGTATCTTAGGAATCTCACGAGAAGTCCCAAAAAAAGCAGATATCCAGTCTAGCTACATAGAGAACATTGTCATTGTCATTGTCTAAATGTGCAAGATAACAAATTTGTCTCTTTACAATATTACATGCATTATATACTATGACAGTGGTTTTTATTCTTACCCGCTTTCTTTTTATTTACTGCCTGTAAAGGGCCTTATTATTTTTTACAGGGGTACTGTTGATTTATGAAAGTGGTGTGCTGTGAATGCAGCATTTTCATTAGGTTCAAAATTTGCCTGTAAGCATAAAAATTCTTATTCAATTAACATACAGTATATACTAAACAATATTGTTGACTTCAGAGGGAAATTTACTGGTCACGATCTGTCTGGCCTGTCTTTATTTACCTGAAGGTCTCATGACTCTACAATGATGCCACAAACCAGATTGCAAAAGTCATTGCATTATTACAAAGGCATTATATTTTTTTGCACTCCCATTGCAATGCAATCTACAGAGGTTTGCCCAGGGATGTCAGAAGAGAAGAATTACTGGCCACAACCATAGACCATCTGTTTTAATTTTAAATTTAAACTTTAGTTTTAGCCATGTTATTCTTCTCACCCTGTATCATCCCATTCTCTCTGGTACCTGCATTTTAGGATATCTAGGTGAATAAATACAGTGATTATTGTGTTGATAAGTTTAAACATCTTTAGTAACAACTCTTAGAAGCAGATTTATCAAGAGCCAGAGTGAGAATTTGAATTTATAAATTTTGAAGTTCAAGCTATTTTTTTTGTACTTCGACTTCGAACATTCACCATCTAAAACCTGCCAAATTACTGTTTTAGCCTATGGGGGACCTCCTTTAACCTATTTGGAGTCATTTGTTCAAATAAGCTATTACTTCAATTTGAACGATTCAGATTCGATCGAATAAGGACCTATTCGATCGAAAATGGACATTTGAATTAGAATTTTGACGTTTTTGCGCTTTGAAATTTGACCGTTGATATATGTGCCCCTTAATGCTTTTTGGTTGCCTCTTATATCAGTGTAATACATAAATGTTAAATAAATGGCCAGGCTAAATCAATAGCAGTGCACATTCCAAGGATGGAAAAAATTATAAATAACATTGATTTAGTTGTCACATTATCTTGCTCCACTAGAAAATAAAACATCTGAGAAACAAATATTTCATTACGGTTTTATTACACTGGAAACATTAATGGATACACTGATTAAACCGCTATGAATAAACACAGAGATCCTTAGTGGCTACTGTTTATCGAAAACATGAGCAAAGCCAACTGTGGGTTTTATTGAAATATGCTATGAGGCTAAGAAATTCATGGTAGGCAAATTTCAATATAGTTATTTATGCTTTAGCTGGTATATTGGGAGCTCTGTAAAAAATGTTTTTAAAAGGCAGAGGCATGGCATGTGTGTCACTGTAGGCAATAATAAATGAGTGACAGAGTAATAATCTCTGTGTATTCATTTCATTGTTAGCATGTTTATTTTCCCATGAAAACTGATGATCATACTGCCCTTTTGTAAGTCTACTCAGCAAAATTAATAACTGTAAAATACATTGCAGCTATAGATACTTTATTCCAAAATACTGTATTCTACACTAAAGTGTCCAGTAATGATGCATTATTAAACGAGACGCCCAGGACTGTGTCTGGGTTGGGTGTCATTTCTGCCTAAAAAAAAAAGAGGACAACCACATCATGATTTCTCTTTAAAGCAGACACTCAAGCATTCCTGGAGTTGGAATTGGTAGAAAATTAAGAATTGTTTGTTAAAATTGAACTTTATAAGACATGTAATTTCCATAATCAGAACTTCTGAGAAAATGGTTTCCCACTACCTAGATAATAGATTCTATTTATGGAGTGATGTTTATGAGTAAGACTTGGCTGTTGACTATGATCAGCATCTAAGATATTGGTGAATAAATATAACTACTGGTTTAATATATAGGTAGTATTCTTTCCATCAAGTTATTTTTCAACTGACTATGGGAAATTTAGTGGATTCATAGATATACTGTCAATGCAAAAGAAAAAATATTTGTGGGAAAAAAGGAAATGACATGGGATGAAGGTGAAAATCCTCCTTTCTTTATCCTTGGAAGACAGGGGAAGCACTATTAATACATTTCTTTTACAGTGCTTGAAGGGCAAGGAAAGGATAAGAACTTGGAAGATGAAACAAGTGTTTGGCTCTCGCTTCATATTCTCTGTGAACGGTACCTCTGGCTTTATGTTGTCAGAAGGGAGCCCTGCTTTATTATGATATTACATTTTTTTCTGCTGTGCAAGCGCCTCTCTTTCAGAGATTCTCATTTCAGTTTGTTCAGATGTTTTCTGGGTTTGATTCTATGTACAATATGCTTTGTACAATGAATCCTGGGCTGGATTACAAATACCTCTGGCAGTGCATGTCTTCACACATCTGCTGCCTGAAAAATTGGTAAAATATTGCTTTAGTTTAGAGCCTATCAGCATAAAATATCAATGCAATATAGAAACTGACACTAATGTGTGATACTTTGATTCTCTTGATTACGTTGATGTCATATAATTCAATTTATCTTTTTGTGAATTTACTGATCTTTCCCTAAAATGCATTACATTTTATCTGTCTTTATACATCACCAATACATAACAAATAAACCACCTGTACAAGCATGCCTATATAGCACAAGGCGGTAGCACAGTATGTCTATTTGCAATATATTTTATTAGCTCATGTAAATTAACCTTTCATTACTTGGTCTTTTTTTAGTTGCTGCATCAACTGCTAACTCTTCAGCTGGAGCTGCCATGAATTCTTTGACATCTCTGGGCACGTTACAGGGTCTGGCTGGGGCTACTGTTGGACTGAATAATATTAATGCACTAGCAGGTACCGTAAACAGTGAGTATTTAGTGCTGTGGTGGATAGCATTTGCCAACAATATTCAGAAGACAAAAGAGCAGGGAAGTCAAATCTAGGTACTGTTATTGTTCAGCTGTTCCCAGATGAGGGTTACCAGCAGCTATCTTTAATAAGGAACATCTTAAAGGGATACCAACATAGTAGAATCCCAAGGAACCAAAATGATGTGGATTTTTTCTGGTTGACTCACAAATGTGTGTTTTACAAAGCATTCTGTGATAGGAAAAAGTGGACTGCAGCCTATCACAGTAATGCAAAATAATCCAGGATACTGAGTTGTATGCTCCCCCTATGTCTAGGACATTTGTTGTATTCCTTTAAGAAGTGATTTGTGTGTGGCTGCTAGGAAATTTGTGACATGTACCATATCTATCCCTTATTAAATATGGCTATTGGCAACATCAGCAACCCTACTGAGAATATCAATTTTTATTATATTAATTAGTCAATAAGTCTAGCTAAGATAGCATATATAGGCCTGTTTATAGAAACGTGCAGTGTCAGTAACATATTGCATTTACATATGGTTAACCTGTTTACAACAATTTCAACTCATTTTCTTCCATAACCAAACAAAATATAGATTGTAATAATAAAGACACTCACAGCCCAGAAGAGAATAATATTAACTGATATCTTTAATTTCATAAAGGCATGATATAGTAAAAGTAAATTGTCATAGTAAATCAAAATAATTGTGCTTCCAAACATTTATGAAGGAAAATTACAAATCTCAACTAAAAGATATGACCAATTCAACACAAATCACAAGCAAAGCATGTAACAAAGTCAGGAGCCTTCTTTTATCAAAGGAAAAAGAAAGATGGCACATTTAACCATTTACCTTATTATTAATGCTAAAAATACAACACGATGAAGCTTATCCAGGTCATGAGCATTCATTATATTCTGCAAGTAAAAAACAAAAATGAGAGACCACTCAAGCTCAGCTCCACTGCTCCCTCCCACCAGGTGATTAGTCTCCAGTGATCCCAATGCATATATTAAAAAAAAAGTGAAAGTAGACGGCACTTCTGGACTGGTTTATTCAGGCAGATAGCTGTTCACCTAACGCGTTTCGGGATGTGATCACTTAATCATAGGCCTATGATTAAGTGATTACATCCCAAAAGGCATTAGGTGTACAGCTATCTGCCTGAATAAGCCAGTCCAGAAGTGCAGTCTACTTTCACTTTTTCATTAAATTCTGTCTCATATATTCTGTAAAGTAACATTAAGCTCTTTGCTAGACATGTATTCCTAAAACAGTTAAAAAATAGTGATGGGCGATAGCCGGTGTCTGTTTTTTTTTCGATGCCAGCAATGTGCACTGGCATACAAAATGGGACACCGACAGTGTTTCGCAAATTTTTTGCCCTTTTCACGAAATTTCTGAGAAATTTGCCCCAGATTCACCCATTACTATTCAAAAACCAATGATCTCATATCAGCTGACTAAATGAATGAAGTGACCATGTAAACATTTTTATAAATTTGCATATCATTTGTTTTCTAATATACATATAAAATGATATACAATGTACCAAAGCATTGTGGAATGATTATGAATAACAGTACAGGATAGATTACACTGCATTGGCACATGTATCCCATTATTTTTTTGTGACTTGACTTCTTTACAATGATTTTCACATTTTGACTTAAGTATATATTTTAGTAGAAGCATAAGCTAGCTGTAATAAATATATTGCAACTGATATATATTATTCTGTACCATACATTAATATGTCATTATTTGCATTAAAAACAATAGTTATAGTTAAAGGGAAAAAACTGTTTTTTTCAAAATTCATCAGTTAATAGTGCCACTCCAGCAGAATTCTGCATTGAAATCCATTTCTCAAAAGAGCAAACAGATTTTTTTATATTTCATTTTGAAATCTGACATGGGGCTAGACATATTGTCAATTTCCCAGCTGCCCTACGTCATGTGACTTGTGCTCTGATAAACTTCAATCACTCTTTACTGCTGTACTGCAAGTTGGAGTGATATCACCCCCTCCCTCCCCCCCAGCAGCCTAACAACAGAACAATGGGAAGGTAACCAGATAACAGCTCCCTAACAGCTGTCTAGTAGATCTAAGAACAGCAATCAATAGTAAAAACTCATGTCCCACTGCATTCCATTCAGTTACATTGAGAAGGAAAAACAACAGCCTGCCAGAAAGCCATTCCCTTCTGAAGTGCTGGTACAAGTCACATGACCAGGGGAAGCTGGGAAATTGACAAAATGTCTAGCTCCATGTCAGATTTCAAATCTGAATATAAAAAATGTTTGCTCTTTTGAGAAATGGATTTCAGTGCAGAATTCTGCTGAAGCTGCACTATTAACTGATGCATTTTGAAAAAAACATGTTTTCCCATGACAGTATCCCTTTAAGTAACAAATCAGCTATATCTCCAAACCTAACTTTCCCTAACTTGGGTTCAATGGTGCAGTATAGTTCCTGTTCAGATAAAAGTAATTTAGAAATTATTACAATTTTGCTTATCCTAGACTTGTGCCTGTCTGTTTCAGAAATTAGACAATTTATTAATGTAGCTCTATGGTCCAGATGATCAAATAGCTCAAACATCAGTCCACATATGACTATGTTAACTGACTATACCTGTGATGCTGCAAAAGTTATGGCCAGTTAGATAAACAGGAAGATTTAATTATGTTTTTACATTGCATGCTTTTTTTTACAGGACTTGTGAAAATGTTGTAGGTGTAACCAATCTGTGCTCTTGTTTCAGTTTCAGTGGTCTTTTGCATGCAGTGCAGTCATTTTTGGTGTATTATAATTGGTCTGTTATGTTAGAAAGCACTAATAAACAAGTGCAATTTTCTTTCTCCATTGTTGGGTTTTTTGTAAAGTTGCTCAAATGCTCTCAGGTATGGCGGCTTTGAATGGAGGACTTGGTGCCACAGGCTTGACGAATGGTACAGCTGGTACAATGGATGCCCTCACCCAGGCCTACTCAGGAATTCAGCAGTACGCAGCGGCGGCACTGCCTACATTATACAGTCAAAGTTTGCTACAACAGCAGAGTGCTGCAGGCAGCCAGAAAGAAGGTAAGAATATATAGAGAATGCTCAGTATCTTGTACTGTATCTGTTACTGAGAAAAAGAATGTAATATTGGAAGTTTTTTATTTGCATGAAAAACATATTGAGGATGCACAGCAGTCAGCAACATGTGCAAATGGCAAACTTATAGCCCAAAAATCTTTATTCTAGTAATGGTAAAAAACCACTAGATCAAGAAAAGACTACTGTTATAAAGCCTCTGTTCAGCAATACAAATTTTAACTTTGTCTTATACCAGTTCCTTGCATAATAAGTCCCTGAAGGGTTTGTTGAATAACTTTGGGGTAAATGTTGCATGGAACCTACCATATAATCCAGGATTGCCAGCAGCTCAGGTTATTTTACATTCCTCCCTGACTGTCAGTAATATTTTTCTATCAGTTACGAAAGTTGTTAATAATTTGACACAATAATTAAAGCTGGTGATACATGTGTCAATGTGATCAACTGTTTAATGGGATGGTATTGCTCAGCACGCCCATTAACAGCACTAGGCAAAATTGCCTGTGTGAATTGCTTCCCAGTGCAATTTTCATGTGGTCAAGTTGATTAGGTTCTAATAAATTAACAGTAGTCTCCTAAACCTTTGGCACACCTCTGGAATCAAGCAAGTTTTGGTGCTGTAGGGGTTACATTAAGGGACAAATGTATTAAGTTCTTAAGGTTACTTGTGGGTGAAAAATTGATTTTTCAGGTTAAAAAAACCTCAAAAACGTTTGTTTTTTATGAAAACCTCTATATATTCTTTTTAGATTGATTATACCCTGACCCTGAAGTAGCTTGAATCTGAAAAAAACATATAAAACTTGTTGAGGTCATGTAGGAGTCAATAGCAGAGGCCCTTTGAACCATTTGAAAATGTTAATAGCCGTCATATTTGAGGGTTTTTTGGTGGGTTTCGATTGAAAACTCGAACGATTTCTTTCCACCAAAAACTATATATATATATATATATATATTGTGACAACCTGGTGGCTTGAACACGTAAATTTGGGGGAAATTAGCAAATGGTAGGGGAGGCAGCATAGGAAAAGGAGCATAAAGACAGGGACACACAGGCTCTTCAAAGAAACATTGGCTTATTTTCCCAGTAAGTTATTCACAAACAGAGGTGACCATTTCAGCATTTATAAAACAAAACAAGAATAAATCCTTGCCCACTGGACACTACCTTGACTTTGAAGTGTTCCTTCACTATACTGGGCCCCTTGTGGACTACCAGACAAAACATGGGTTGGGTCACCCCTGTACTCACAGTCTTTGAAGGAATGTCTCAGCCTCCTGGCTATTCCTCAATGTCCCACACAGACAACAAGATATGGCTCTAACTCACAGCCACAGACTTCCTCTGCTCTTGCACTAGCAGGCGACACCCCCAGCTCCTCTGGGAGTTCCTAACATGGCCAGGTCTCCTACCTGCTGTGCCCTGCTGAGAGACACACTCTCCGATTCCAATTAAGCTTAAATAGCCTTTCCACAGGACAGCTTTCCTGTGGAAGGTGAACTCCAATCTCTGGACTGGCTCTATGGGATGGAGTACCTGGCTACTAAACTTAAACAGAGAATCTGTTCTCTGTTTAAAGACAACTCTCTTCCTGGAGTCTTTCTTAGCACATGGGAAGAAATTAAAGGCTAGAGTGACCTTTTTCCACATCACTCTACCACAATATATATATAGACTTAGTCCAGATAGTTCAGCACTCTACCAATCAATAAATATCTATTCAAAATCTAAAAAATCTTATTCCCCTCCTCTCCTCAGAAATATGATCAATAGCAATGTATCACAATGTGGGTAATCTATGGCCTATTTAAAAAAAAAATCATTAGCCACTGTATTAGTGTGACCATCCTGGCATGCAGTGCGAATAGCAGAGCAGTGTGCATTCATATGTAGGCGTAATGTTTGATTAGTTTTTCCCACGTAAGGGCAAGACCAGGTAATCTATATATTACATGATATGGTGTCTTATTAGGAAGTGTTTGCCGGTTTGAGGATGTAAAAATATATAACCCGGTGTCATGAATCTACAGGAGGTGTAACTAGGGCACTTAAAACAATCCGGAGTATCATTTCTTAACCAGGTGTCCTGTCTAGTCTGGTAACACCTCACTGGATCACTTTTCACTAGAAGGTCTCTTAGATTTGTGCCTCTACGGTAACAAGTCATAGGTTTCTCAGGAAACACTCTATTCAGACCTTCATCTGCCTGGAGAATACTCCAATGATTTCTAATCACTATTTACCACATTGGAGCCAGTAGAGAACTTGGTGCTACAGACAAAATTGGAGTGTTTACTGGTATTAATTCGTGAAGATGTCACTCGATTCCTAGCTTCTTCTAATGCCTGTTGTAGCACTGTGCCTGGGTACCCTCGCTCTCTGAACCTTGCCAACATATCTTTTAACTGTTGATCTGCCAATGCAGAGTTTGAATTATTCCGTAAAACTCTACAGAACTGTGAGATGGGCAGTGAATTTTTTATTGGCCTTGGATGACAATTGTTATAATAGAGGAGGACATTCTTATCTGCCTTTTTACAGAAAAGTGTGTGCTCAATATGTTCGTCCTGCCTCCATAATACTATATCTAAAAAATGTAATCACTCAGCATACAGTTCATAAATAAATTTTCCAGGACCTTTGAGGGCATTTACCTATGGAACTCATCCTCCCTGCCACACCACACAATGATAATGTTGTTGATGTAGTGAAAGAAGAAGAGTATCCTGTCCCCGTAATCTGGCATAATTGAATATTGCTAAAAGTGGTGCATAAACAAAATAAAGAGGATGTTATGGCAGCCCCCATTGCCGTCCCTGCAACCTGTAGAAAAAAATCAGATGAAACTGAAAATAATTAATTGTTAGAGATAGTCTTAAAGTTCCAATACGAATGGTATTGGTGGTACCCCATACAGTTCAAATTCCTCAGGCGAACATTTCACTGCCTCAATCCCATCCTCACAGGGAATGCATGTGTAGAGGCCAACAAAATCCAAGCTGGCCATCCAACATTTTAGTCCCTTAGATATCACAAGAGATTTCAGACTCTCTAGCAAATGGGGGGTATCCCTCAAGTATGTAGAGGTATTTTGTACCACAGGCTGTAATATAGTGTCCAAATACATATAGTCAATGAGTCAATTATAGGATAAGGAAGTCTGCAGACGATTATCCAAGGATCCATTAATCCAGTTTAAATCTCAGATAGATATAGTGATTGATAAGGCTTTTGCTAATCATTTTATTGACTTATCTCTGCAGGACTTTTTGAAACAGGAATATCCCATTTGTCCAATACTAAATGCCCTACCCAAGGTACACAAAAATGTATTAAAACCCCCTGGTCCCCATTTAGTATCTAGTCAGAGGTCTTTACTACACCTGATATGTATGTATTTAGACACTATATTACAGCCTGTAGTACAAAATATAAACGAGTTTAAAAGCCAAAACTTGGTAATCAGAGGAGGCAGTGGTGGACTTACCTCCTCCAAGCAGACACAAAACCACTGTAATCAAGCAGTCAAAATTTATTAACGAATTCCAATCAGTACAACGCGTTTCACGGGCTCAGACCCGCTTCTTCAGGCAATAAACATAGGAGTTGCAGCATCTGCCAGTAGTATACACACTCAGCGCCTACTGCCAGATGCTGTAACTCCTATGTTTATTACCTGAAGAAGCGAGTCTGAGCCCGTGAAACGCGCTGTACTGATTGGAGTTCGTTAATAAATTTTGACTGCTTAATTACAGTCATTTTGTGTCTGCTTGGAGGAGGTAAGTCCACCACTGCCTCCTCTGATTACCAAATTTTGGCTTTTAAACTCGTTTATATCCTTTATCCTTTTGGCGCCTCTGTTCTTTCTATACAATAATAAGTCCACCCTGGGTGAAGGGTTGATACCCTTTTTCTATCTACAGAGAGCGACTTCTTAATTCTGAGTGGGGTCAGGACAATCTCCCCACCTGCCTTTACAGTGGTTGCCTATTGGTAACCCTGGTTTGTGAGTATATGCTATTTACTCTTATTTCATTATCCCTTACCAATACATATTACACTATTGGGGCTCTTGGTGTTCCTTTTGTTTATGTAGTACAAAATGCTTCTTTATACTTGAAGGATACCCCACATTTGCTAGAGTGTCTGAAATCTCTTGTGATACCTAAGGGACTGAAATGTTGGCTGGCCAGCTTGGATGTTGTTTAGCATGTTAACATGCTAAAATAAAGCATTCATACACTATTGGAAAAGAGTGTGTTGATCCTTTATTCTTTTATGATTCACCAATTGATCGTGAAACTCCAACTATTGAACATCAGAGTTAGGGATGGCGCGAACCGCGGAAAAAATGTTCGCGAACATATTCGCGAACTTGCGA
>CM044435.1:74209517-74221440 GCA_024363595.1 Xenopus borealis | reverse complement strand
CAATATTCTGTGCTAAGTGGGATAAATGAGATAAATGAGTTAAGTCACAATGCATTTAACTTACAAATCCAAGTGACTGCATCTGTATAATGCTCAATACTGCTCAACTTTTTTTCTAATTTTGGTTCTGTACATTACCACAATGAATTTTAAATGAAACAACTCTGTTGAACTCCTAACTGCTTTAATTCAGTTGGTTGAACAAAAAGATTGCATATATTGTGAGGAACTAAATCCTTTTTTAACACACTATAGTATACCCCAAGTTTAGGTTGCAAGCGCCCAGCTGATTCAGGAAGGTAAGGGGAAGGCCAAATGACCTCCTAAACTCTGCACTGATGATTGACCACAGATACTGAAGTGAACAACATTCTCATGGTCTCCTTTGAGATGCTTTGTAACATGACATTTTAGATTTACGTCTGCATCATTCTGAAACAATCATTTGATGGCAGCCAGAAAAATATAATAATCTGGCATCATTTTATGCCAGTGACCTGAATATGCTTGCAAGTGTTCCATAAGTACAAATGGATCAAGTACAGTAATTATTTACCATGGACCATAATTACACATGCTGAAGAAAATCCTATATGTAGGAAATTACTTTTGAAAGTACTCTATTAAAACAGCAATACTAATTGGAAAAGAAATTAGCAGAACTTCGAATTAGAACACTTACTTTGCAAGTAAGACAATTATTAAATAGCTACTTTAATTGGGCATAACATTTTCAAGACCTATTTCAAGTTGACTTTTTTTTTACCACTCTTTCTCTTAAATATACTGTGCACATATTTTGGAGTGCTTCTTTCAAACCATCCTATAGGCAAAGAGCACTAGCTTTGTAACAGAAATTAAAGTACACTTACCTCATCCATAAACACCGGCTTTAGCTTTGTTTGGGTCCGATATATATTTAGACCAAGTTATGTGGAAACATGTTACTCTGTTTATATATAATATACAAGAGCCATCACTGACCCGTGAAATGTATCCTTGTAAACGGTGCTTAGTGATGTAATTTGATCCACATTTCTCATTGTTACTTTGTGTATTATATTAAGTAATGTACTCATTGATGTAAAATATGAGGACATTATAACTCACCTTGAAATGCTAAGTGCATGGTCACTGTAATACAATTCACAGATATTAATCAAACCATTGACTATATTTCTGTTCTATTTCTACAGATGTGGTAAGAAACAGTGTAGAGATGGTTTGCACATTAAACTTAAAGGAACAGTTCAGGGTAAAAATAAAAACTGGTTAAATAGATAGGCTGTGCAAAAAAAAATGTTTCTAATATAGTTGGTTAGCCAAAAATGTAATGTATAAAGGCTGGAGTGATTGGATATCTAACATAACAGAATACAACACAACTTTCTGCTTTTCAGCTCTCTAAATCCGAGTTAGTCAGCGACTTGAAGGGGGGCCACATGGGACATAACTGTTCAGTGAGTTTGCAATTGATCCTCAGCATTCAGCTCAGATTCAAAAGCAAGTTATGACTGATGTGGCCCTCCCTCAATTCACTGATTGGTTACTGCCTGGTAACCAGGGTAACCTGTCAGTGTAAACAAAAGAGAGCTGAAAAGCAAGAAGTAGTGTTCTGTTCTGTTCTGTTATGTTAGGCTTACAGTCACTCCAGCCTTTATATAGCCTTTATATTTACCCAGTTTTTACTTTTATACTGAACAATTCCTTTAAGATGAAAATTCAGATTGCACAGGCTAGGAATAGAAAAGGGAAGTCTCTAATTACTGGGTGCAAGCCAATAATTGTTCAGGTTTTGATGTGAGGGAGCAGAAAAACAAAGAACATCTTACTTAAGCACATGGAAATAATTAACAATTCATTTGCTTAAGGAAAAGAAGACTCAGTAATCTATGTTTAACCATGAGAAATCAAGAAATGCATTCACAACAATTATTTCTTTGCCTATGAGTGTAACTATGGAATACACTTTAAAAAACAAGGATTACATAGCTTCTGCTGGATTTAATTGCTATATGGCTCATTGATCTCCTTACTAATCACTCAATAGCGTAATATTATACAGGTATAGGACCTGTTATCCAGAATGCTCAGGAACTGGGGTTTTCCAGATAATGGATCTTTCCGTAATTTGGATCTCAATACCTCAAGTCTACTAGAAAATCAAAAGTTAAATAAACCCAATAGGGTTATAATTATTTGTTCTAATAACGAATAATTATAACTTAGTTTGTATCAAGTGCAAGGTGCTGTTTTATTATTACAGAGTAAAATGAAAAAAGGAAAATAAAAAATAAAATACACATTTAGATAAAATTTAGTCTATGGGAGACAGTCTTTCCATAATTCAGAGCTTTCTGGATACCAGGTTGCCAAGTAACGGTTCCCACACTAGTATAAGCAATAATCTAGCAGACCATGTAATAATAGTGTTCAATAAAATAAGCAGACAGCTCCAGTTTATGCCAGGCCTCATAAGTGTTGTCCCACTGTCCAAAGCTGCCTTAATTACTTAAAGGCACTGTATTAGCCTCAAGCTACTGCAGCAGATTTTTCTTTTACTTGTACCTGGTTATGCTTTAGACATTCTTCTATATGAATTACTATATAGAACCATAATTATAATATGAGCCTTTCTATAAAATATGGCAAACATTTAGAATACCGATATTCATAAATGGTAAGAGATATCAAACCAACACTGTATGCTGCCTATGTCCTTGCAGTTAAATTGTACCCATATGAGGGAAGGTAATATCATTCGCTAATGCATGAAAGGTTTACACGTCATTTGCGATGCAAATAAATGTTCACAAAGTGAACAGAAACACTTTGGGGCAAATTCACTAAGATCCAAAAATTCGCCAGCGTTGGCTTCGCTAGCATTTGCCGCGCTTCACCAGGCGAATTTTCACCAACTCTATGCAAATTCACTAAAGTACGAATTTATGCTCAGGTCGGTGAATGGTAGCGTAGTTGCGCTAGTGTTACTTCGCCAGGCAGAGCGCAGTTACGCTAGTGAAGCCTAATTTGCATACGGCGGGAACTTTAACGTATAATAGAAGTATATGTTACAGCCACCACATTCCACTACACAAGCCCAGGAAACCTTTTATAAATTAAATAAAGTTGTCCTATTGCCCTACATGTGCCCCCTATATAGTTGTATTGCCATATTTTAGGAAACGTAGGGGGGAAGGTGGGTAACCCCCCCAAAAATTGATCTTTATCAGACTTTCACCCTCCAATGGTAAAACACGCCAGCGTTTTTTTGGGACTTAGAAAAATGCAAAATTTTTTTTTCAACCTCCTATCTATTGTATTGAACTTCGCCTGGTCTGACCAGGCGAAGTAAAGTCTAATGTAAGTGCTAACGTTCAGGAAAATGATGATCTTAGTGAATTTGTGTAATTACGATCCTTCATCAATGTGCAACTTCACCTGGCGTAATGGTGCGAAGTTGCGCAAGTCTATCTACTTCGCTAGCGAAAATTCGCCAGAGCCGGTGTTAGTGAATTTCCAAAGTTACAAATTGACGCTAGCGTTAGACCCTTCGCACTTTAGTGAATTTAAGCCTTTGACCCTCACATTACCGTACGATAGTGATTGCAAATATTATAGTTTGCTATAGTGTGCAGTGTATGAAATAAAATATGTAATAACATTTCTAAAAGAAAACATTGTTCTGTTTGCTCTAAAACTTTACACCACCTCAAGCAGGTCTTAAAGAGGACCTGTCACCTTGAGACATGAGTAAAATATTTCTTTTCCATCCTTAGTTAAACCCTTTAGTCAGCTGTTTTTGTCTATATCTGAAACGGATTAGAAAATATCCTTCATGTAAAAAGGGCTTCATAGGCGCTGCCATGTTTAAACACCCCTTTGTTTTCCGTATGTGGGCTGTGCCAAACTGCCAAATCTCATTCATGCTTAGTCAGAGTATACTCTATGATAGACAAGCTTTGTATAACTCATGTCACACCAGGACTTGATATTCTATGGGAATTATCTGAAACACCTTCTATTGTTCTATTCAGATTGTGTGGGCTACTCCAGCCACTAACAACTGCACAAACTGGTGATATCGTGAGAGGAGTCTGCAGTACTGATTCTACCCATGATGCTTTGCTCTCCTGACTTTCTGGAAAGTCAGGGTTTCAGTTAGTGTCTCATGGACATTTGAAAAGTAGTTATAAATTGAGAATTAGTGAGATTTGAGCATAATAAATAGGGGTATGTGGTTTGTTTTAAAAGTTTTATTTCCTTCCTAGTGTTAACTCCATCATGACAGGTTTCCTTTAAAGGTTTGCAATTAGGATTTGCAATGCAATAAAAGCTTAATGAAGAATATAACATTGTGACATGCACATCTTTATTCTCTACTTTTATTTCATTTTCACCTTAGTGTCACATGGGTAAGGGCTGATGTGGGGGAAAGTGATGGAGCAAGAGAAAATAGTCTGTTTTGTTTCCTTAGCCTCTGTAATAATAAAACAGTATTTGATAAAGAATATCTATTGGAAGCAAAATCAACCTACTGGGTTTTTTTAATGTTTAAATGATCATTTTATCAGACGGAAATCAAAATTATAGAAATATCCCTTATCCAGAAAACCCCAGGTTCCAAGCATTCTGGGTAACAGGTCCTATACCTGTATAAAAATATTGTCTCTTTTTCAGTTTGCAGTGCTGGGAATAAGTACGTCTGTAGAACACAAAATATCTAATTTTACTTCTACCCAAACCTGTTCCCATTTTCTTTTTGATTAAAATGAAAATGATAAAGGGCAACGCTGCTTTTCTATTCAGTCATTTCGAAGGATTACATTGAGAAAGGACAGCACAATGAACACTGAATAATTTGCATTAAACCACAAAATATTGTTTTATTACTTTGTTCTTACTTTATTTTGTATTCATCCAAACACTTTCATCAGCAACCAAAATAACCTGCCAGAAATAGTGATGGGCGAAACGGGCGCGTTTCGCCGAAAAATTCGCTAATTTCCAGAGAAATTCGCGAATTTTTCGCCGATTCGCGAAATGAGTCGCGCGTCGTTTTTGACGCGCGTCGCGTCATTTTCGACGCGCGACTCGTTTTTGCACGGCGAAATTTTTTTGGCGAATTTTTTGGCCAGTTTCGCGAATTTATTCGCCCATCACTAGCCAGAAACTGAAATAGTAGTGACAGTTCTGGTACAATTGTGTTACATTGTTTCTTACTAAAGAAAACGTAAGGGATATGAATGGAAGTGATACTGGTATACTTTTCCATAAGGTTTAACAGTAGAGTACACGGCATAGCTGTTGATAAAATAAAATACATTTGTATCATGTGTAAAGAACGGTTATGTGGCTTTGGTTTCTAAATATCTAATATGGTAGCCAAGATAAGGACAACTGGGAAATTAGTTTGTAACTTCATTCTGGGTTACCCATGGTGCCATCTAAAATTAATTATTAAAATCTTATTTTTGCTTACTTCTAATATGGAACTGTCCAGTGAGAGCAAACCTACAGTGGATTCACTCCGTGCTTCAGTTTACTTAGGTTTGTTTTTGATATTTTCCATTTTCAAACACAGTATATAGAAGCAATAATTAAAATTGTACCCATGTGGCCACCATGCTTAAGATATATTTGATTTGGCAGCTAAGATACCAGCTAATTGGCCAGTGGTCAGCACTTTGTCTTTGTTGGATGCAGTGCAAAAAGTTTGTTACTATAAAAGATTTTAACAATCTGGAAATAAGAACAGTAAATACTGTAACAGGAGAAGGTCAGCTTTGGCAACATATAAACGATTAAAAGGCTCATTTATAAATACACAGGAGTGCAAATTACCATCTTTTATACCCACAATGCAGCATTTTTTAGTAATTGCAGACACCTACTGTAGCATGTGCAGCAACCAGTGAGTGAGAAAGTTACATTAGTATCCCTGATGGTAAAACCAGCTCAGGTTGCATTCAGGTTTTGCTGTTATACATGGAAAGGACAATTGCTCCATTTTCAGTACAGCTCAAAGTGCCAGAAATGACATTTGCTTGCAAATTTCAAAAGATACAAATCTGTTATGGGTATAGGCACAACAAGCACATGAAAGTAACGCCTCCTCATGACAGCTTCTGAAACTAGAGCAGTACTTTGCAACTGCCCAGAAAAGTGGAAATAAACAACGTTTTTGTACAAGGAACAAGTAGAAAGGAGAATGTATTGGTGCAATAATTGGAAATGCTGTAAACATACACACAACGTTGCAATTTCCACTTGCCCTTGCATTAGAAAATAATCCCTTAAAATAAACAAAACAGAACGTGTATGAAAACAACATATAGTTATATTTTACAGTTATAATTTGAGTGGTCATTTTCTTCAATGCCTAAAATCACACTATTAAAGGGATTGTTCACCTTTAAATTAACTTTTAGTATGATGTATAGCTACTATTATGAGACAACAGTTGTTTTTCATTTTTTATTTGTGGTTTTGAGCTATTTAGTTTTTTATTCTCCGGTTTGCAATGTCAGCAATCTGTTTGCTGGGTTCCAAATCACCTTAGCAACCACCAAATTCATTTGAATACCAGACTGGAATATGAATAGGAATGGCCCTGAATAGAAAACCTTACAGAACTAAATATAAATATACGTATCTGTGATTGCTTCTATTTTTATTATTATTATTATTATCAATAATATAACGTCATATTGTTATAGTCATGATTAGTGATGGGCGAATTTATTCGGCAGGCGCGAAACGCCAGCGAAAATTCGTCTGCTGAAAATTTGCTTGCATGAAAAAAAACACATGTGCCAAAAATGACGCGATACGCGTTAAAAAAGTGCCGTGACTCGTTTCACAAATTTTTCGCCAATTTGCGAATTTCGCTGGAAATTCGAGAATTTTTCGTCGAAACGAGATAGATTCGCCCATCACTAGTCATGATCATATTCACCAATTACGGCAAGACATAAAGTTGAGTTTAATGCAAAGGTTAACTGGTAACTTAAGAAGCTATACAAAATAAATGACAAATTTGTGCATAAAATGCAATCAGCTCCAAGACTGCTCATTTCATAAACGAATTTAGAAGAGAGTCAAAACAAGCAAAGGGTTTATGCTTGGTTTTAATATCTTTTAAAATTGTCAAATTCACCATACATATTGGTGTCCACTGCATATCCTGATTGCTGTTTTAGTTCTTTATTTCAGCTAAGGATTATCTAAGATCTTTAATCCCAGCTGTTACTTTGCACATGGGCCCCTTCTGTTCGAAGAACAAAATCCAATGTACAAAAGTCACCAGCTGGTTGTTATTGATTGTGTTCAATGAAATGCTATACATTGTTAAAGTCAGGCTGAGGAATATTTAGCTGTGATTATTTGTACTGGTCTTAGCTGCCCTAACCTTTTGCACAACTGGTGGAAAAAATCCTGTGGTGAGGAGATGAATAAAACCTTCAATTTTACAACTAAAAAAAGAAGAGAAGAGCATTGACCTATAACATCCATGTCATGGAAAACTATTAGAATTCAATATAGATGTATAATTTATGTTTAAATGAGAAATCATAGAGTTGCGTGTTTTACATGACCTATTCTATTACACATTAAGATACAAATTTACTCATATCATGGTATCCAGAAGGTAAGTATATAATATAGGTATGGGATCAGTTATCCAGAATGATTAGAACCTGAGGTTTGCCATATAATGAATCTTTCTGTAATTTCATCACCAAAGTCTACCAAGAATCATATACACCTTAACACAGTGGTTCTCAACCTGGGGGTCGGGACCCCTTTGGGAGTCGAATGACCCTTTCACAGGGGTCACTTAAGGGGTTCCAGGAGCAGGTTAATTTCTCTCCCCACTAGCCCTGGGGCAAGGTTGTAGCTATCCGGGTGTTGGTGCTGGGAGTTGTAGTTCAGTAACCTGTGTAGGGAAGCCAGTTGCACTACAAATTTTTATATCCCCTTAGTAGGGACTGCCATACAGCTCTCCCTGCCCATTTAAATTTTGTAAAATTAAAATGGTAATTTGGGTGTGGCAAAAAATTTTTGCCACACTACGCATGGAAAACAACCCTTAATGCAGCCACACTGTCTCCTATACTTTCCCAACAATTCGCTCTGGGCTGGCAACGAAAATATTTTTATATTTTATGGTTGGGGGTCACCACAACATGAGGAACTGTATTAAAGGGTCGCAGCATTAGGAAGGTTGAGAACCACTGCCTTAACACAATAGATTAGTGAGGATCCAGTACAAGTCATTGTTTTATTATTAAAGGAAATCGTTTGTAAAAATAAGAATTATTTGCTTAAAACTGAGATTGCCTTTCAGTAATTCAAAGGTTTCTGGATTACGGGTTGTCAGATAATAGATCCCGTACCTCTATTGCTGCTTGACTTGGATTGTTATGCAAAGGAAAGAAAAACCAGATCACATTCACAGTTAAATGTTTATGAGTAAGCACAACTTTCAGTTTCCTATAGAAAACAGTATGTTTTTAGTTGTTGCCAATTTTAGCTTTTGCTCAAGGTGTCAGTTAGCCTACAGCTGACCCAGTGCACAGAAAATGTTTTTTTATTTTGGTCTTTTACTGACTTTCTCTATAATTTATAGGAGCCATAAATAAGTAATCTGTGGATAATGATTAGAAATCAGTAGGTAGAGAACTGAAAACCAACACCTGCTATCATGGTCTAAATATGTGTCCCTGGATAGTAGTGGCTTCAGATACTTAACAAAACACCGCAACTTTTTTTAGTCCCAAAGAATGCAAAGCGTTTCTAGGAATAAATGGCATAAGCACTCACCTTACATCTAATTATACAAACTATTGGTATAAACTGTACTTGATCTCAGTAGCTTTCCCATTGTCATATTAACAGTTTCCTAATTTCCTTTGCAAGTACATCTACTTATGACTTTTTGTACAGTGCTGAGAAAAATGCAGTGCCCAAAAGTTAAAAATGAAACCAAGGATGATAAAAAGAAGACAGCAGTAAGTCTTCCTCTCAATTATTTTTAATTGTTGCTGAACAAAGAAATGGTTGGGGATCCGACAATAAGCCAGCTCTCTGCCACCAATGAATTCTGTGATATAGATATTCAAAGGAAGTGGCATCTGGTCTCTATGGGATTTCCACCAAATTTCTAATGGTAAACACAGGGAGACAAGATCAAAGAGTGAATATTGGTATTTGAGCAAGGATTAGTCACTTTAAAACTAATAACGTTGCCACCACGGTTCCCTAAGATCTTTTTTTGTCCCCATGCAGATCTCAATGGGGAGTACCTAATAATGAAAATAAAAGCTTGACTCCAATGTACAAAATAGAAAAAATATATTTTCTCATTCCAGTGTATACAGTGATACAGTTGTGTTGGTGTAGCTAGTAGAGAAATATTTTTATTACTTTAGAGCACAAATATACCAATGCATCCTGCAAACTGGCTGCTGGGCAAGAAAGGAGTGCTATTTTGACCTGGAGGACTATACATACGGTATCCCTTTAAAATCCAACAAAATACTATCACTTTGTATCTCGATTATCTGTCTTGCATGCCTGATTGTTGACTACTGCTGTCATATTTTTTTATTTAATATCTTGAAAACTTAGGCTGGCAAGCCTATCATATCATGGCCATACCCTAAGTCTACTGGTGCACTAAGCAGTACATATTTACAATCCTTCCACCCTGGGCTTTATATAATCTGCTGTTAAGCATATATAATTCACACACAGTTACATTTACATTCAAACGCAAGGGGCAAGATCATGAAGTTATATTGTCAAATCTTCAAGTGGAATTTATTTAACCAAAGAATGGTTTTGCACCATGTTTAAGAAGTGGTATGGCTCACTCCATATATATTAAGCTGAAGATCTGTGACACTGAAGGGCTTAGCCAAACATTACTTGTTCCTTGCATAAGCTGACAGTTCCGTATGCTTGTCACAGCATTATTCACAGACATTGCCAAGCAACACCATCTCTTCTCCAGCAAGCCAGGCAAATGAGAAGAAAATTACATTATCATTCTAATGCCAGTAATCTTTCTTTCTAAGCCCATCTTAGAGCTGATTTCTGTTTTCAATAAGAATTGTGTCAATTTCCAAGTGAATTTCATACTTGTTTTCCCCCACACATGCAGCGATTCACATCTGACCTTTTCTTGTCTATCATAGGTATTATTGGATATTTCCAATTTCTTATATAATGCAGGCTCCAGTGTGTATATGTACTGACTAGAAGGGTTAGAATAAGCTAATAACCTGCAGAAAATTCAGCAATAAGTAATACCCTTATTTAGTGCACCCAGTCAAACATTTCCATCCTGTCAAGTAGCTTATATAAATTTCCACTCTGCTAGACTCAACAAGGTGCATAGCATCACATGGCATTTACCATTTACTACAGACTAGTTTCATAAAGAAGAAAACTCTAATCCCGTTTAATTAAAATCACTGGTTATTTACCACTGCGCTATCATTTATAAAGCAGTCATTTTACAATCTAATGACTTAACATGAATGCAAAAGATGAACGTTAAGTTAAAAGAGTATAGGGCCGTCTGGGGATTTGATGTCCCTATCATTAAGTTAGTTTGCATTTCTCTTTGCTTATTGAAGTATGTTACATGATAGAGACTAATTGACTGAAAATTATGGAAATTTAAAGTGTGGAGCCAAGGTATATAACATTTGTGCTGAAATTGTAAATTGTAAAAGTAAATTAGCCCCAAAGTGACAAATAGCCTTTTTAGGACAAGAGAGTTTACTGGTTGTGTTCTCTTAGTGCCTATAAAAGGAACAGTTCAGGGTAAAATTAAAAACTGGGTAAATAGATAGGCTGTGCAAACTAAAAAATTGTTTCTAATATAGTTAGTTAGTCAAAAATGTAATGTATAAAGGCTGGAGTGACTGGATGTCTATCAGAACACAACTTCCTGCTTTTCAGCTCCCTAAATCTGAGTTAAGGTGGCCATACACGTAGAGATCCGCTCGTTTGGTGATGTCGGATCGCGGGACCGCATCAACGAACAGATGCAGCTGCGATCCGATGGGATTTTTAATCCTGCCCGATTGACATCTGCCCGACTTTCGGCCAGATATCGATCGGGAAAGCCCGTCGGAGGGCCCCCCACACGGGCCGATAAGCAGCCGACACAGACTGTCGGCAGCTTTTATCTGCCCGTGTATGGCCACCTTTAGTCAGCGACTTGCTTTCCTGGTTAAAGTTTTATATTGCAGTTGCATTATAGAGAATTTCTCAGACTGAGACTGTGGAAAAAAGGTTAAGAGCTACTCCACCCAAAAAACATGCTCCCTTTACATAAAGTAAACATGACGGACACATTTACCAATGCAGCACATTGTGCAAAGTGCAATTGTTCAGATGGAAATCCCATTTTTTTCCCAATTATTTTTCCCCTAGAATTACAATGTAAAGCAGCTGCAGCAATCTTAATTATCTACAATGCAACAGTTAGCATTTAACTGGCACATGCATTTCAGATATCATGAAGAAAGCAGCATTAATAATGTCAGCAGAATCCAATTCGACTAGCACAAGTCAGTAGCATTTATTGACAGAACATTGGAACTACCACTTCTTACAGGTGATAATTATCGAGTTCTATTGCGTCAATTACCACACTTGCTCACTATTCATCAGAGCAGGTTCTACAAATTCAAAGATTGTGTATGGGTGCAAGTAAGTGCCTTCTTTAATGGTGTCAGTGAGAACTCAATTTTGCAGCCATTTTTGCACTATGCACTCATGAATGAGCCCATCAGTCTTTTGTCTTCTTAAAGGGATACTGTCATGGGGGGGAAATTTTTTTTATAAAATGCATCTGTTAATAGTGCTGCTCCAGCAGAATTCTGCATTGAAATCCATTTCTCAA
>CM044435.1:74193135-74208005 GCA_024363595.1 Xenopus borealis | reverse complement strand
TAAAAAAATCTGTTTGCTCTTTTGAGAAATGGATTTCAGTGTAGAAGTCTACTGGATCAGAACTATTAACTGATGTGTTTAGAAAAAAACATGTTTTCCCATGACAGTATCCCTTTAAAGACAGAAATTATTCCATGCCCCACACAACCTAAATAAATTTCTTTGTTTGATCCACCATGAACTATAGCCTTGTTCTACCTTTTTATTTATTAATAGCTTTCTTAGCTTTTGTTCATGTGTAAGTGTTTACGTACCTTAGCTGAATAAACAGAAAAAACTGTTCTCGCAATAGAAAAACATTGCTGTCATTACAAGAATGCCTAACTGTACTGCAAAATAAGGACAAGAAATACATTTAGATGCTATTACAAATAAGCTAAATAAGCAGGTCTGTCACAAATAACTTGCACAGTCTTACACATTATCTGGTGCTACGACTAAGCATCTCTGTGTGGCCCTGTGTGGATCTGTTATCTAGAATGCTTTGGACCTGAGGTTCCATAAAGGTTGTTTCCAAATTTTCTATCACTAAATATAGTATACTAAAACATTTAAACACTGATTAACCCCAATACGAATGTATTGGACTTAATTACCTTAGTTACTATCTAATACAAAGTACCGTTTTATTGAGACAAAAACAATTTTTTAGAAAATAAGACTTCATGGGAGATGGCTTTCCAGTAATTTTGAGCTATCTAGATAACAGGTGGAACAGGAGGTCCCATACTTACAGACCAGTGGTACAAGTAGAGTTTTAAAGTTGCCCACCTTTTTTTAGGAAACATATTTTATGTCATTTATTTTGTTCTTTATTTGGACAGGTGCTCAATACAAATGTGTTTAGGAAATGGTTAGGAAACTTAACACTATAATATTAACTTCTAGTATTATTGTCTCAGAGACTGTCTTTACTCTAAATCCAAATCCCACAGATAGGATTATATAAACACACAGAACCTATATCCATCCACCACAATTTCTCAGGGGTATACCCTGTTCAAGTAGGGTTAGCATGGTTTGGAGCAATTCTCTTAAAGATGCATTTATATTAAGTATTTATGCTACTTGTTATTTTCTGAAAGACCAATAGGAGAAAAGTCAACTAGCACTGCAATTAAATGCATGTAGCTCGTGCTGCTCCTGTTTCTTCTTCCTGATCCCAAACTGATCTCAAACTGATCCCAAAGAATATTTACCACCTGAAAGCAGCCAACTTTGATGTGTAAAAAGCACAGATGAAAACAGCAATAGCAACAGCTGAATATTGGTTTTCATTTGAGCCTTTTCATGTTTCAGCGAGCTTTACTTTTCACTCAGAATAACGTAATACCTATGAGATGACATCTTCAAATATTGAATAGGAAAGAAACAATACAAAAACAATTTTTCATCTATAAAATGATTAATAGAATCAAGCTTGTGTAGGAGCACTAAAGCCAATGCAATGTGATTATGAAAAATAGAAGGTGTATTGCCAGGTCTGGCAATTTATTCACTTGAAAGGTCACAATAAACAATGGGGTAAAGTCGGCAGGATAAAGAAAATATCAAGCAGTGTCTGACTGATGCCTCATCCATACACAGTAAAGGAAAGCATTTCTCTAAATATTTTGTGCTGCCACAAGATTGACAGTGAAAGGCATAAACTGCACTGACGGATTTTAAATTATTATTGCCATGTTAAACACCAATAAATCAGTATTTCAATGAGCAGTAATGTTTGGGCCCACTCCATTACTATTCACATATTCATCCTTTTCATTTCACTAAGCACAAGTTGTTGGATAACGGCCCTCCATCATGACTGCACTGTAACAATGGGCTTGTGTATGCATTACCTCAGCGCATATTTGCAGTCTGCAGAGTACTGAATAATTCTGCTGACTTCCAGCAAATATGAATTAAAAAAAACTGCTACATTTTCAACAGTATTTCCAGCTTTTGTTGTTAAAGTACCGGCTCCCTATATGAGTTGGGTTGTAACAATAAATGCAGCAGATCCACTGGCTGCTGTGGATCTCTATAGTGTAGTGGACCTGCATGTTCCTGACCTTTGTGCATTGTTAAAGGTGTAGAATAAGCCTATATATACATTTCATTCCTATGAGCAAAATTAATAGAGCTTATGCTTTAAATATTTTTTTATTAGAGTAAAATTGTACAATGCATACAACATTCTAGGGGTTATTCACTAAAATAGGAATTTATCTAATTTTTTTAATTAAAAAAAGCCCGACCAAACCAGAATTCAAGATTTGACCTTACTTATTATTAAAAAAGCTAGGTTTAATTGGTTCCAAGCCTATGATTAAGTACCAGGGGGTACGAAACGCATAAGGCGAAGGATCAAGGGGTCTGTATATGTATTTTTTTACTGATATATATGATGAATAAATATTGAAACTTTTTAACATTCCAAATGGGACTCTTTGCTACCTCCGTTGTAGCAATCTTTTCTACCTTGTTGCATGTGCCCTTGTGGACTGGGGGCTGTACTCTGAGGAGCCCGTGACCACTTAGAGAATGGTCTTGGCAGCTGCTGTTCTCAATACCAGTTTAAAAATTGACAAAAACCCAAATTTTTTCAGGGTCTTTTTCCCCAAATTTCTCGATGTTTTGGTCAGATTTTCAGACTAATTCCAGTGCAGATCACAGAAACTTCCAAACAGGATAGGGACCTCTGGCATTGACTTATACACAACCTCGGCAGGTCTAAGATGCCAGATTTTCAGATTTGGACTTTTTCTAATTTTAGGATATAATAAACCATCCACTATTATTTTATAGTAAGAAAACTCTCATTTATAACATTTTTGGCATTTGGAATTTAATAAATAGCACCCTCTATGTAAGTCGTGCAGCGCTGATTTCCATTATTCTGAGAACATAGTCAATACATAGCCTTTAATGATTACATGGGTTAAAACCTTACAGTTTATGCAAGTGGGCTGTTGGTGCACTTAGTGATTCAATATGGGCACTGTCATTGCATCTTGTGTGCATAAAAAAATCTGAATTTTATACATAACATAATAGTAACAATAAAGAATGCTAAATTCATGGGTATACCATTATATGCATGGTCTCTAGAAAACAGAAGGTCTAATTCATGTGAAAGGAAACGGTTGTGTTTTCTGTTTGGTTTTTCAAATAAAAAGGTTTTTCAGCAGCACTAAAATGGCAACAGAATACAGCTTGTGTTCAGCAACAAAAGTTCAACAAAATAGAATTTTGCTTACTTTAACAAAAATGTGTCCACTATGCAGTCAACAGGCTGGACTCAGTAAATTCACACACATCCTACTTCATTCATGCTACTCCCTTCCCCGAAAACACCCCTTGGAGGTCCATCCCACACCTCTGCCTGGTTAATCCTGTGATGTCTCCTAAAGCATATATTTTGAGACAAATTGCAAGGTTCCAATAATAGTATTTTGAGTTTAAGAGTATTTTGACATAAAAATAAAAAGATTAAAGGGGTTGTTCACCTTTGATTTAACTTTTAGTATAATGTAGAGAGTGATATTCTGAGACAATTTGCAATTGGTTTAGATTTTTTATTGTTTGTGGTTTTATAGTTATTTAGCTTTTTATTCAGCAGCTCTCTAGTTTGCATTGTCAGCAATTTGGTTTCTAGGGTACAAATTATCCTAGCAACCCTGCATTGATTTGAATAAGAGACTGGAATATGAATAGGAGATGGACTGAATAGAATGATAAGTAATAAAAAGTGGCAATAACAATACATTTGTAGCCTTACAGAGCATTTGTTTTTAGATGGCGTCAGTGACCCCCATTTGAAAGCTGCAAAGAAACAGAAGAAAATGGCAAATCATTAAAAAACGATGGAAAATAAATAATGAAGACCAATTGAAACGTTTCTTAGAATTGGTCCTTCTACTATATACTAAAAGTTAACTTGAAGGTGAACCACCCCTTTAATAAAGAAGGGGGGAAATTCACTAAGCCGCGAAAATTCGCTAGTGTTGCCTTCGCTAACGCTCGCCGCACTTCGCCAGGCGAATTTTAGCCAGCGCTACGCAAATTCACTAAAGTGCCAAGTTACGATAAGGTCGGCGAACGGTAGCGTAGTTGTCCTATTGCCCTACATGTGCCCCCTGTATAGTTCAGTTGCTATATGTTAGGAAATGTAGGGGGGGAAGGAGGATAACCCTAAAAAAATTTTGCTATTTTACAGAATATCACCCTACAAAAGGTAAAAAGCACCAGCGTTTTTTTGGGGACTTAGAAAAAATTTCCAATTTTTTTTTTTTAAACTCCTATCTATTGTATTGAACTTCGCCAGGTCTGACCTGGCGAAGTAACATCTAGCGTAAGTGGTAACGTTCAGTAAAATGGTCATCTTAGTGAATTTGCGTAATTACTATCCTTCATCAGTGCCCAGCTTCGCCTGGTGTATATGTGCGAAGTTGCGCAAGTCTTTCTACTTCACTAGCGAAAATTCAGCAAAGTCAGTGTTTGTGAATTTGCAAAGTTACGAATTGACGTCTGGCGAATTAGCGCTAGCATTAGACGCTTCGCGCTTTAGTGAATTTCCCCCTAGGAGTGGTAGTGGGAGCCGAGTGATGGGTGCTGGAATCTGTGCCAATAAGTGGCAAAAGTTTCTGTCAGGCCTACCTATGGACAGAGCAAAGTGGCTATTCCACCTTAATCAGCTCATAGACAGGTCTGGCATGCACTATTTGCTATGTTTAATGAATCTAAAAGTGATTCATACCTTAAAAGAGCCGATAGAAAGACAAAATACAATATATATTACCTCTTCATGGCAATTTGGGTGCCATGCTTTTATGGGAAGATAGAAAACTCATTATTCACATCTAGCAGAGCAAACCAGAGATTAAACTAGATCATTTTAGCTGGCATAAAGAATGTTTTATTGCAGTAATAAACAATGAAAAAGTACATGTGGTCTTGAAATTTTATTAGAATTTTGCATTATCCTCTTTGGTGGGGGCTTGATTGGGTAGCAATAAAAAAAATAATATTAATTCTATATTTCAGCATTTTTTTCTACATTTATAATACAAATAATAATGGACAATTCCAAAAAAAGGCTTTTAACAATAATATCTACTTTTGACAATGAGCAATATAAAAAAGCAATAAAAAGGAAATAAAAATATTATGATATGCACATCCATACTTGCAATAATGGAATACATTTTAAAATACGATCATTAAATGTTCAACTATATTTTTTTGTTGTTCTGTTCTAATTCCTTTAGTAGTTTCCAGGTAACCCATCTATTTCATAATATTATTTCTAATTATCCACTGAAAATGAAGGAGCTTACCTTGCTGCAAGCAGGCATGTTATTTGGTAAAGCAGTAATATTTGTAATAACAGTGTATTTTTTTTCTTTCCATGTATAAACTGCTGATGAAATAATTTGCTAAAACAGTTTTCTATCAGCTTCTCTGAAAAGATATTCATTTTGGGAATCACAGAAAATAAGGCTAATACACAAATGTAATTACAGTTTGGTTTACTGAAATGCTAAATTAATACCTTGCCAAGGTTTAACTTAAGAATATGACCTCCATTGTAGCAATCTTTTCTACCTTGTCAACTCTGACACTCATGAAAGGATTGAAGAACAGTGAAGCTAGGCTTGGAGTCCATGCCCCAGGCCCTAGTTTAGTAGTGAGGAGAACAGAATCTGAAGTTATCTGAGATCACCCAATTCAAATGGAGTCGAAGCAAGAAACGCAGTGATACTTTCAAGCAATGGCAATGCAGTGGATTTAAACAAATTAAATTACAGAGCCCTTTTAGATGAAGCATACATATAAATGCCTTGTCCATTAGGTCATGCAACCTACTCCTCGCAGGTATTCCAGAAAGTCGCCTTTCACAACTCCAATATGTTCTAAATGTGACTGCTAGACTCATTCCTCTCTCACAGCTGCTCCCATATGCATGTCCCTTCACTGGCTTGGAATCTCCTCTAGAATCAAATTCAAATTACTAACACTCACATTCAAGGCCCTTAACAATGAAGCCCCTCCCTATATTTCATCTCTGGTCTCCAAATACACTCCTTAATTAATGAATCAATCAATCATTGCTCTATCAGAATCCACAAAATTGCTTCTAAAATCTGAATGTCTCGATTGTTCCCTAACCTTTAGTTTGTAAACTCTAATTTATAGGGCCCTCTAATCCTAATGTACTCTGTGAAAACCTTTGTTTGTCATTTACCATTTATTTCCTGTTTGTTATAACTAAGGTAAAGCTTGTTGTCACAATATAAATAAATGATGATGATGATGACTGATCTGAAAAATGAGTGCAAGCAAAATCCTTATTTGTTGCTGTTGGTAACTACTCCATAGTAAAAATAAACAGAGTCTACAAAATCTTGCAGAAGTGAAAGAAATAGATTTAACATAAGCGAGGGGTGAGAGAGAAAAAAAAGTTAGCAGAAGCCCAGAATCAAACAAACATATAGTATAAATGTCAAAAAGAAAACCTTAAAACTTAAAATCAAACCTTAACCTCCCCTCAGGGTGAACAACCTGGAACATCAAAATCGGGCTCGCCCAAGTGGTGAAGAAACATTCAGCATGAATTTGACTAGTGAGTTTCTAGGTCTTTTCTCAGTCAACAGTCCTGTGAAAATACTGGTATTGACCCCTCTGAAAGTGAGAAACCACTTTTTTAGTTCTTCAATATGCACAAGTATAGGAGCCCTAATATTAGGTTCACAAGTAAAATTGAAACCATATTCTGGTTAAGAGACTTATCTCTGAGTTTGAAGACATCTTCAGATTACATGGGAGGGTGAGAGGGAAAATAATTTAAAACAATTCTGGATAATTGTAGTCATGGGATCTAAAATGGACTTGTTCCTATGGTTTTTGAAGGTGTTTTGGCAGCTAGCCTAAGACATCATCAAAAGAAAAATAATTCCTTTCAGAGCAGAAACAGTGAGGACAGTGATGCTGCCAGTCAGTAACTCATTAAGGTAAGCATTAAATAAACCAGCAAAGACGTGCATGTGCCAAACATTTTTCAAATGCATAGCATTTCAGAAGAACTGACATATCATGATGTATATTTCATGATGTATTAAAATTAATACATACTGTGAATAGCATCTGTTCCTAAACTTTAAATGAAGGGCTTCAGTTAATATACAGTAAGAAATTTCTTTCCTTCTGCAATTTAAATCTGTTGACTTGACAAATGGCTTTGGTTAGGTAACCATGCCAGTAATTTCTCATATATAAATTGACCTTCTCATGGACTTTTACTCCACCCAAATGGGGAGGTTTTGTGTTTGGTTTTGCGTAATGAAAGGATAAAACCCAAAAGAAAATATAAAAATAAAGGCACAAGTTTGCTGTTTGTGCCATGTCTTCTGCAGAAGACTCATATTTAGCCTTAAGCTTATGATTATCAAATGAAAGTCTGCCACAACAAGTCATGGGTGGTAATCAAAGAAAAAGAATAAGGGGCAAATTCACTAAACTGTGTAGTTGTGCCTACGTTGGCTTCGCTAGCGTTCGCCGCACTTCGCCAAGCGTAGTTTCAGCAGCGCTACGCAAATTCACTAAAATGCGAAGTTGAGCTCAGGGATGCGAATGGTAGCGAAGTTGTGCTACAGCTACTTTGTCAGGCAAAGTGCATTTACACTAGAGATGCCTAATTTGCATACAGCGCAAAGTTAAACGTATAATAGAAGTATATGTAACAGCCACTACATATATTTTTTATTAAATAAAACAAATTTGTCCTATTGCCCTAAACATGTGCCCACTGTATAGTTCAGTATTCATATGTTAGGAAAGGTAGGTGGGGAAGGAGGGTAACCCCCAAAACATTACGCTATTTTTCAGACTATCACCCTAAAAAGTTTTTTTTTTCAAACTCCTATCTATTGTATTGAACTTCACCAGGTCTGACCTGGAGAAGTAACCTCTAGCTCACGAGGTAACGTTCAGTAAAATGGTCATCTTAGTGAATTAGTGTAGTTACGTCCCTTCGTCAGTGCACAACTTTGCCTGGCGTTAGGGTGCAAAGTTGCGCTAGTCTATCTACTTCGCTAGTGAATTTTCACCAGGGACACTGTTAGTAAATCGGCGAAGTTGCGAAAAGACATCATGCTGGCAAATTACCATTGCCCCTGAGCTTAGCCAATTGCTAGATGAGAAATAACTTGACAAAGGCTGTAGTGCTGAAACATTGGGGTATTCTCATCACTGGCAAGTATATCTGCTCTCTGTGGTTTGTCCCTTTTTTGCCCTGATCCTGTAACTTTGGTGGTATGTATACATTTTGCTGCTATGTCTGTATTTAAAACACCAATTGTTCTGATGTATATTAGATTTTTATATACCATATTAAAGTAAAAAGTTTTAACAAACAACATTTTTTGACTACCAAGTACCAGTTTTTGACGTGCGTTGACTTTGATGCCAGCTAATTTTTCGTTGTGTCGTTTTCGCGCGACTCGTTTTTTTTTTTTTGTTTTTTTTTGTTTTTTTACGCCAGGCGAATTTTCGCTGGTGTTTTGCAAATTTATTCGCTGGCGGCGAATCGCGTGAATTCGCCGTGAATTCGCCCCTAGCGAATAAATTCCCCCATCACTAATCAGTTCTTTGATTGAGTGTGCATCCCCTTTTTGTTTTGATAACTGTATCTTAGACCTGCATATTGGGTCATATTTACATACAGCTCACATACAGAGTCACACAACCACTCTGGATAGCTCAAATTAATACTCTCCCAGTCAGCTCATCTACCTGTAGCAGCTGCAAAAGAAATATAAGGGAAGGGGGGAGGAGACTACTATGAAAACCTGCCATGGTTTCCTCTCAAACTTAGGAAATAGCAATACAAATGGACATTGATAGGGTTTATACACATTTAAACATAAGCCTGGTTCCTTCCGTGTATGTTAGGATATGCATAGTGATTTATTTTTTTGCCAGTATGTTTGGTATAAATGTTTTTCCCCTTTTTCCATTGCTGGTCAGCAAACCTCTCTTTGTTTTGTCCGGCAGACAAAATAAAACTTAAATAGGTGCCTACTGCACATGCCTGATTGATTTCCAGTACAGCTAGTAAGCATGTGCAGTAGGCACGTCTTTGAGGACTTCATGGTCAGAGAAAGAGTGCTCAGAGAGCAAAAGGGATGGAACTTCATGCTAGGAAGTAACTTTTTAAAAGAGCTGCAGGTGAACTGGCTGTAATAGAGAAAAGAATACAAGAAGAAAGGTATGTTTTTCTTGGGGTTGTAAATTTAGGGGATTGTAAAATAAAAGGCTTACTTATCCTTTCAGTGCTGTGACACTTTTCCCCAAGCAAATGGGAGGCAGAAGTGGCAGCACTGGGCAATTAACCACTCGCTGAAAAAAAAAAAAAAATCAGAGAAAACACCCCATGTTCCATAGCCGTTACAGCAAATACATGACTTTTAAGTGTAGTCAAATTTTTTTTTAATGACTGTGTCTGATTTGCAGTCTTTTAAAGAGCCTTTGCTCTTTGCTCTTTTTCCTACACTCCTGTTAGTCTCCTACATTTCCTTTTAGCAATGCAGTTTGCAAATAGACTTTAGAAGCCTACATAGGAGCGCATTTAAACAAACTGTGACAAGGAAATGCTAAACATGTTTCCAAGTTAATTAAAATAAATTTCTTTCACAGATACTTTTCCTAAGAAGCTGACACCTGCAACATTGTGCATCATTGTTGCAGGCTTAGTTGGTAAGTAAGAAAATAGCTGAACACATTTGCTGACTGCTCTGAGGTTGTGTAGAACTTTCTATTACTTATTCCTATTTGAAAGCTGTTTATGTGTAAATGTTCGCTGAATATGTATGTGAATTATTTTGCATATTCTTTTGAAGCTGGCATACAATATCTTTGCAGAGCTTTTCTCAGTAAGCCACACTATTCTTTCCTTCCATCTATATACTATTGTCATTCAGAAAATAACATTTATAGAACAGTAATATATTTGTTAATCACAATTACAGTATACAGTCTGTAAATCTTAGGGAATAATAGCTGGAAGGTGAATGTGTATCCATGTTCCCTCTTAACTGTATGTATTGTATTGTACCACATTGTACCTTTGTTATACCTAAACAAATAGTGGTTTGGATTATTGGATTCAGCTGCTTTGTAAAATGAAAAAATAAGGGTGTTGAAGGGTGTCCTTGTTTAATGCTGTGTTAGTTAAGTGATGTTGCCAGATCTCCAAATCCTAACTTAACTCTAACAGTATGTACAGTATATATATAAAAGTTGTGCAAAAGGTTTTTGTAAGCCATCTGTTCTATTAACCTGGCTGGACCTCAAGAGTGTGGCTACTGGCTATAGCTGTTATATTTACTAACTCGTTTTAATAAATAAAATAAATGGCTAGTAATGTTTCAAAAACTATGTTCTTTCTTAATTGCAAAATAACTTTTGTTTTCCTTAACCAGGAGAGTTTTACAGTTCTATAAATGATTTACAAGCTGGCCAGCTGTTTATTGTTCTAGGGTTTTATGCTTATGTTTACTATCGCTCACACTTTTTTCCCACGCTTTCACTTGCTGTCTTTGGATAATCCTCTAAATTAAGATGGAGACCAAAGGAGTTACATCCACTTAACTAGGATTTGTTTGCAACAGAGTTAAGGACCAAATCAGTTTTAAAATGAATTCTAAACAAAGCAACTACTTTAAAACAAGGATATAAGAATGACTTTATAGAACAATTTAAATATAAATATATATTCAGACTAATGCATTTGGCACACCTTTTAAACAATTTTTTACTTTTGTTTAAACAGATTTCATTCCAAACCTACTGTATAATAAGCTTGAATGACTCCTAAGAATTATGTTGGGAGATGGAAAGGAAGCCGATTATCTTATGCGTTCACAGTAAAGGGCATTAGTTTTTTTCTCCAAGACTGATGTGTTAAGTAAGGTATCCCAAAACCAGAACAAACCCCAAGGTTCTAGCCATGGCTCAAACTTCCACCTATAACAGCCGCCTTTTACTTCAGGAGGAGCCCTCCGCTACTCAGATACTGCCAGGTTTTATAATGAGCAAAACAAGCAGAGAGTTCTGGGAAGACAAGTGAACCAGACGTGAACTAGAGGAACAAGAAGCATGGTTAAAGGACAGGTTGAGTCGACGTCAATCAGGCAGAGCAGAACAAAATCAGGAGGCAAGAGTGTAGTTGAGGTCACAGGTCAGGTCAAATCAACAGTATCG
Organism: Xenopus borealis; assembly: GCA_024363595.1. Classification (NCBI taxonomy): domain Eukaryota; kingdom Metazoa; phylum Chordata; class Amphibia; order Anura; family Pipidae; genus Xenopus; species Xenopus borealis. Next base: position 74,196,761 of record CM044435.1, on the reverse strand, counting down.
TAGTACAAAAGCTGAATCTGAGAAAATAGCCAGTAAACAGGCATAGGTCAGGAGAGGCAGCAAACTAGGGATGGTTAAGAACAGGCTAGGTAATGAACAGACAAGACAGACTAGAAATTGTTCCCAGGAACTATTGCAAATAGACCTACCTTGGGCAAGAAACAACTGGGCGCAGGCCCCTTTTTTTTTTGCGTTGAACTCTATGACGTCAGACGCAGCTCTGTGTGGCAGAAGACACGGGCATCCCAGACGCGCCACAAGTGTTTATTAATGGAGTAATAGCAAAAAAAGTTGCTCCAAAACAGATTTAAAATGTGAAGCAGTCCTCAGGGTAACATGGGGAGGAGGTAGTCCCAGGACCAATGAGGGGGAAGAATAAGGCTGAGAATTGTATGGTAAAAACTCCAATAAGATGTTTGCTTTTATACACATAAAATATTTCTTCTTCACCTAAATGGTTGCTATAGTTGACATCCCACAACAAAGTTTTCATATTTTGGGCCAGATTCAATTCAGTGAGAAAAAAATTTATCATGTGAAAACTCATGGATAAGCATGAGATCATTTTTCTCTCGCTGAACTGAATCTGGCCCTTTATCACATAACCACGTTTCATTTTTAAATTAAAGATTTGAGGGACAGCAATGATAGAAGACATGAACTGTTGGCGCTTCTACTGTAACCAAGTAAGAAAAGTAGGCATTTATATTGCTATTCCCATTATCTTTAGTTCGTTTTACATTAATCCAACATTGCTATTACAGGATTTTCCTTTTCTTTAAAGGAGAACAAAAGCTTGACAAATAAGTAGAACAGAAATGCCATTTAGCAGTGAAGATCTGTACATCTGACTTTGCCTCAAACTATGCCCCTAGTAGCTCCCCATCTTGTATGCTGATTCACTGCACATGCTCTGTGTTACTTTCACTTACCTGAACTTAGGGACTGACAATACAATGTGTATATAGAATGTAAAAGTCAACACAATGCATTTAGAACCAGAATGTAATTATCAGTTTCAACAACAGATGAGCTTAGCTTCACAACAGCTGCCCAGAGCATACTGTGAATGTCACTGACAGTCCTAAAAAAATCCAAAGAGTAAATTTATCAAAGATTGAAGTTCCGCCACTAGAGTGAAATTCCGCAGCTCTCAATTCATTTCTATGGGATATTGGGATATTTCTGTTATAGAGATTCTGAAACTACAGCATTTCTACTCAATATTGTTTTTGAGGGAATGGAAAGTGAACATGCTTTGCATTTTACTCTTTATAAAAGCCAATTGCTTCATGACACAAATGGAAGGTTAAATACACAAAAGACCAGGTCTGAAATATAGTATAAGAAGATGTTTATCTGACAATTGTTTGTGGTCAACTGTCCAGAGTAAGACGAAAATCCAAGGGATACGAAAACAAACTGGGCCAAAAGTGATGATCAGGTCAGCTGACATGCTCGGGATACAGAAGAAATTAGAGAAATCAGAGCACAATGTCAAATAGTGGATCAAAGAGTAAAAAAAAAAGTATGTTATGAAAATAGGAAAGTGGGAAACAAAGAATAATTGAAGGCGCCTTGGAAAGAATGGAGATAAAAGAGATTATTATGATATACATAAATATCCCCACTGGAGCCTCACTGCTTCTCATTAAAACTTACTGTTTTAGTGAATGCTTCTGAATATGGCAATGAATGTTTCATTAACACATCTATTGTTGCTAGATTCTGCATTATATTGATGGGATTACTTAGCAGCTGGCATATCTCAGCAGAAACACCTACATTCCAAAAAATACAATTTAAATATTAAAGATACATAAAAGACATATCATCCAATGTTCTGCTGGCCACATGCTACTAGTGCATTGTTATAGAGGATTGTCAGACACATTTATATGTACTGGAATAGCTCTTGTGTTTTAACTGTTACTTTTGCTTTTGGAACATACTCCAATTGGTACAGTTTTTCTGTGAAAAGTAAAATAAATATTCAGATGCATGTGATTTCAGCAATGATATGCACTGTATTATAACATCTATTTATTTAGCATCTTTCAGCAAATTTCAGCGAGTCTAATTCCCCCTAAGCAAGCAAAGGGACACAGATTTGCCTTTTGGCCTTTAGTTAGCTTTCTTTGCTGTTGTTGTGAATAACATATATATATATATATATATATAAAACCTCAAGGGCTTCAGTGATTTTTTTTCGTCTTGATGATCCGAAAAGAAATTTATACTGAAAGGCAAGGACTTTATCGGAAATGTAAATGTATGTTGGCAATTACATAAAATTACTTCATTGTAGAGCACTAGGGTAAAAAAAAAAAGATTTCCTGCCTCACATTAATGGGAGATCCTCATGATGGAGCCAACACCAGGCACCCCCACTGACTAAGGGGTATGAGAAAACTAAGGAGGTATAAGAAGAAAGTGAAACATGACAATATAAACGGTAACGGTAAACGGTAAATGTTGGCTAGAAGTAACCTACTTCTTGGCAATAACCTAGATTATCTAATGCCTGTGAATCAAATAAATATTGCTTCATCAGACCTAGATTCGAAAGGACTTACATTCGAAATTCCTTTGCAAAGGCAATAACATCTGACTTACATGGGAGCAACATTTTCTTCTGTATCAACACTTTGCTACCATTTATTAACACAGGTATAGTCCAGTCATCCAAATTATTCATATATACATTCTTATATCTGCAATAAACCAGGCAAACTAATGATTAGTTTATATTTATTCCTGCCAGAGCTAGCTCTATCATTTACTTTAACAGAAAAAAAGTACAAAAGTAATAGCATTAGATAAGAACAAACAGAAAAATAATGACCATTATATCACATTTGATAGAGAGGAAAAGCATTTCCTGAAGTTTAATGTTGAACTTCAAAGCAAATGTTATGCCAGTTATGCAAGGTAAATAATCTTAATTAATATTATTTCACAAAATGGGAGACTCCATACAAAAATGTCAGGGAATATTGATGATGTGAAGGTCACACTTAAAGATAATTGAGAGTGTTTGAAAGGAAATCATTTTGCTTACGAAAATCTGAAATATTCCATTCAGGCATGCTGAACTTTCCAAAAAGAGTCCAAGTCTAATGAGCCAACAGTGTAAACATGCCCCCTTGCAAAAACAAAAAGATTGTATTTTAGAATTTGTGCTTTTCAGCTGCAAATCTAATAGGTTGGGGAAAAATATTTTTCATCTATATAGATCTGTTATCATCAACTTAGCCATTTAGCAAATGTCATTTTGCAATTTCAAACCACTCCATTGTCCACCTCTACTTCACTCCACTACTACTTTCCACTAAAGTTAATCAGTAAAAGAAAATCCACCAAAATGGAAGCTGAAAGCCGTGCCACAGCCGCATGCACTGTAATACAGAATATGTTGTATGCACTAGATGTATTTTCAGTACTTGCTTCATTGGTATGAATCTCCTTTAAAGATGGGAGAATTTCCACAGCAGGAACTGGAATGGGCCCAGATGGAAAGTTGCAGATTTAACCTTTGTAAATACAGATTTAAATATAGATATTTAATTGGAGATTCACAGGAGAAGTGCAGAATGAATGGTTCATATGCCTCCATTACTATAATT
>CM044435.1:74116015-74191766 GCA_024363595.1 Xenopus borealis | reverse complement strand
CTCCCTGTCTGTCCCCAGCCTAAGAGTATTAAAACAGTTATGCATCACAATGCCAAAATAGCAGAGGTTAAATTATCACTTAATGAAATGCAAACAGAAATATACTGATCTCCCTTTATTTTCACCATATAATAATAATGCAGCTCAAAATGCCATTGTCATACATGTATTTCCAGAAACACATACCTAACTTACAGACAGATATTATGATTTCATTACATCTCATTGGGGGTTATATAAATGAAACATAATTGCAATGTAATAAAAAGGTACAAAGTTTGCCCACACCTTGTAATCTATACCATCCAATCGGATGTCTACTTTCAAACAACTGATCAGTAAATGTTATGCTTTGATAATTCTGCCCTTTAGTTTAACCACAGATAGAGGGCTCATTTACATAAACATACTGTTATTGCATTCCCCGTTCACTTAGCAATATTATTATGTGAATGGTAATTCTGGTAACAGCTGAAGCTTTCATGTATTATTTATAATAACCTAGAATCTCCATAAACACAACTCAAAGCATATTAAAAAAAAAACTCTACAAAGTATCTGTTGGAGAGAACATATAATAGTATATACTTCTCCTGGAACATGCCACAAACCTGTACATGTCTGAAATGTGCATGTAAATGAAGGTTTTTACATGCAGCTTCTTTCCCCCGTATTCATAATGGCCTCCCTGCCGTTTGGTTACATATTTTCAGCCCTCACCAGTTTTGTTCTTAAGTTCCCTTTATGCAATTAGTGTCTTTGTGCTGTTATATGACACAATGATATCAATTTTAATCATTCTGAATCTAAATGCAAGGAAAATGTTCTTTATTGATTTCCTGCTAGCACTTTGTTCTGGGGCATTGAGTTATGTGAAAAGGAAGGGGCGGATATCAGATCTGCCCCTTAGAATATCCAAGCATTTCTGAATACAACCTTGCAATTATCAAGAACAAGCACTTAAAAAGTAATTACTGTACAAGGTTCTTTATGTTGCTATGAAATAAACAATACAAATCACATTATAATTATGGTTTGAATGACCTGGCAAATCTGGAGTGTAATTATTATGTATGCTGTGCAATCTGAAGAACGCTACATTGGAAACTAAGGGTAATTTAACCGCAGCAAGTCATGTGGTAATTACATGATTCTTTGACCGCAGGGTTAAAAAAAAAAAAAAAAAGAAAAAACTTGTTGAAAGTTATTTTCATTTTGAAGGCTAAAATGGGGGCTTACTCTACCCTAAACATACTGTTACATTCATCAAAAGGCAGGTGCAGTGTCAGCATCCCTATTAAATGCAGCTGTGCTTTGATTATTGTATAAAATTTGCCCCTTCAAATAGGCATATGAAGAAGAAGAAAAAAAAGATCAGTGTCACAGCCATGTATTCCAATTCTTTGAGAAGATAAGAACCGACTCTTCCTAACCGCTTATTAACATTGACACAGTGCAGAATGTTGACTTGTCTCACATTGTTCCGGAGGGCTTAGTGTATCGGCGGGAGGCTGCAGTGCAGTTTCAAATACTTAATTTCTGAAACAGTTGAAACTAATTTTGACATAGAGTCAGACTGTTTAAACCGCACACACAAAAAAATTGTTATCCATCTACTGGTTACAAATCAACTGTCCTTGTAAACTAAAATGAACAAGATTAGGACATTTATGGGGTTATGTAATAAAAGGCACTAAGTTTGCCATGGAGCAGTAACCCATAGCAACCTATCAGCAGGTAGCGTTTACTAGTCACTTGTTTAAATTCAAGAATCGTATTGGTTATCATGGGTTACTGCGCCAGTGCAAACTCAGTGCCTTATATTGTATATGGTGGATTGTGATTTCATCAGAAGGTATGTAATAAAGCCACCATCATTCAGGGATGACATTATCATCAAAGATGCTGATGCAACTAGTCAGCAATTAGTTTACAAAACCAAACAAATCTGGTTGCTATGGATAACTGCTATGCAATTGTAGGGACCCATAGGTTTCTTTATGGCACCTATGAAGTTAAGTTCCTGCATCTCTGTCACTAGGCAGAAGTTTATGTTGCCAGTGTATACTTCTAACAAATAGTTACAGCTCAGAGTGTAATGACCATTTCCTGCCACACAGTTTTATAGTGCTGGAAAGGAGTGGCCCCAGTAAGCTACATGCCCTAACAGGGCTTGCACTGTTAGTGATCCAAGTCGGGGACCAGGCCACCTGATGAACGAGGGATAGCAAGATACAGGTTAGCATTTGTAATAGTCTCTCTAGAGAGAGAAAGATAGTCAGCTGTATTAAGTATGAACAGTTCTATGTTCCAATGAGGAGTGTTAGCAGGAAGAGATCTTCCTTACAAAGCTCCCCTGTGATGCTTTTAGTGCAGGGATATCATTGTAATAGGAATTAGGGCTTAGCAGCAGCTACCCAGCCTTATCTGGTATTTCCACTCAGTCACATTATAGCCACAGGATCTTTGTATTGGAATTGATGTGCCTTGCCTATCCTGACTCAGAGGAATACTCCTTACTGTGATGTGTGTATGAATATCAGCTGACTATCCTGTGTAACATCTGCTACTCTCAATTGAAAGCTCCTGCATGAGTATCTAAACCTGGGGATATTGCCTTGTGCTAATAAACGTTCACCTTTTGTTTAAAGAACCTCCTGGCGCCCTGGCGCTACCTCCTAAAGGATAGCTTCCACATAGCGAAGGCCCAGCCCTGGTGTGTAGGTCGCAGTGTAACCCATGCTTTCCTATCACTAGCTGGACACTTAACTCTTTGTGCTGTATATAGCCCAAAAAAGCGTTACACAATTATAGAGCACCTATGTTAGTAAATCAATCTACAATCCTTACGAAAGGTTTTAAAAATGTTTAACAAGTCCTGCCTTTTATTTTTTCTCCTTCACGTTCAGTAAGATTAAACCTTGCAAGGTCTTGATGCGACTTTCCGTTAAAATCAGCAGCCAAAAGAATCAAAATAGTTTTTGATTAATTTTGTATAATATCACATACAGGTTATTTGGATATACATAAAGTACATGTATGGGACCTATTATCCAGAATGCTTGGGACCTGGGTTTATCCAGATAAGGGATCTATCTGTAATTTGGATTTAATTTGAGTCTGCTAAAATTTAAACATTAAATAAACCCAATAGGATTGTTTTCCCAATAATAAGGATTAATCATATCTTAGCCGGGATAGAGAACAAGTTATTGTTTTATCACAGTGAAAAAATGAAATAGGTTTAAAAATTTCGAGTTATTTAATTATAATGGAGTCTAATGGAGACAACCTTCCATAATTCAGAACTTTCTGGATAATGGGTTTGTAGATAACAATTCATATACCTGTATACAGTACACCCTGGCAATCCAATACTTAGGGGCAAATTTACAAGTGCAAAAATCCACCAGTGACGGCTTCGCAGCCATTGCAAAACACTTCGCCAGGTGAAAATTCGCTCAGACAATGCAAATTTACTAAGTTGCAAAGTTTCATCCTGGGTGCTGAACGCTGGCGAGCAAATCTGCCTAGCACAACTTCGTTAGAGATCTAACAGGCAAATTTGCATATGGCGGGAAATTTAAAGTGGAATGGAGTTATTTATGTTACATGGTGCATCTCATACATTACATTTACACTGATAACTAGAAATGCCAAGGGAACCTTAAGTCAATAGGGTTGTTTTAATGCCATTACACGAGCCCACTGTAAAATAATGTTTGCATATGTTATAAAATGTATGGGGGAAACCGGTTACACAAAAAAAAAATTTTCAGACTATCACCCTGAAAAATGGAAAATATGCAAGCACTCAAAAAATATTATGTAAGTAACTGAGCATTAAGGAAGATCAATGCACTCCATTGCACTTCGCCTGGTCTGAGCTCGCAAAGGCGAATCTGGCGATAAGGGTAGCGTTCAGTAAAATCCACATGTTGGTGAATTTACGGAGTAGCATCCATTCGCCAGAGCGAAAATTCGCTTAGTGTTAGAGTGCAAATCACCTCTAGCACCTATCTCCTTCTCTAGCGAAATGACGCCTGCGCCCGTTAGTAAATGAGTTAAGTCCCTGAGGGCAGTAATGTTGGTGAATCATCACCAGCTTTAGTCACTTCGTCCTTTAGTAAATCTGCCCCTAAGAATCCCACATATTTGTAGGATAATAGTTTCCTAAAAGAGGGGAAAAAGAAAGGTATACTCTCAATCATAGATCAGTTCCAAAATATATAGTCTGTATGAAGCAAAATCTGTGTTCACATAAAAAACAAGAGACTGTTCAATCCAATTCAGCTAACAGCATTCCTGTAGAAAGCCGCTGCTATAATAGCACAAAGCAGTAGGAGAGAAGATTTCCTAGATCTAATAATGAATGGATTTTATAGATAGCACTGAAGTGTGTGGAATATTTGTCTCTTCTGTCACTGATTTCCTCAGCTCAATAAAGTAAAGATCACTACATGATACTTTCAACACTTAAGTCCGCTTGATATTTCTTAATGCCAGCGCCATTAGCACTAGGGCACTAATTTGATCACTATTCCTCAACATCCCTTAAGAACCCTTTCAAAGCAAATGACTTTCAAATCGCCACAGCAAAATGATGCTTCTGCAGCCAGATCGAAGAGCAGCTGGCTTTTAGATTTCATTGATAGAGGAAAGAAATGTTGCCCATTTGTTTGCATCGTAAATACCCTCTACTACCAAATGAATTATTGATTTTTCCTGTTGGTAAATAGGAGAGAGATATGAAAGAAAAGCAGTTTATGATATGTTGATGATTTCTTGGCCGGGAATTCGCTGTATTCCTCTGGAACCATTTGAAGTCATTTCAGACTTGAATGACAACAGCTACTACTCTTTCTATTTATAGGTGTACTGTTATCACATAGAGCAGAAATAATCCACTGTGTTCCATACTATGCCTTGGAATGTTTACACTTTCAGGCTTTCAATATACTTTTCAACATGATAGATAGTATAAACATTAGCAGAAATATAAGGCCTCACAGGCCACCCTCTATCCATTTCACTGTGCTTTCAACAGGGAATATCCTTAAACCCTGTTGTGCTGCTACATACAGAAAAGTAACTGACAAATCTATGGTGTAGGGATAATAAGGCACAAGCTGTGTGCCAATCATTTGCATCTGAGAATGAAAACTCACCAATGCCTAGTTTATAAAGTTATATAAATGAGATAACATCGGCAATGCTTATTTGAAAGAATATTTAAAGTGAAACATATACCATATCTACATGAATCCTTGTAACCATATGAGAACTGATTTATCTTCTCTTGCAACTAGTTCAGTTTATGCCCCAGTTTTCAGGAAGAAATAATGCATGAATGTCATGCTTACATTTTATAAGATATTCTCATGTGTGTCTTTTTAATATTAATGTCAAAATAAAATTACATGTATCCCTTGTGGCATTCCAAAGTTCAGGTTATCTTTAGCAACCTGACCTAATTAACACCTCAGGATCAACAGCCTAAAAATAGATTTTCACCTGTCGGTAAAGGGATAACACCGCGGGCTAAGATATCCACCTTCTCAGAACCCATGATAAATTATGCCACGCTATATTTTGTGAGTTGCAGATATGGGTAAGTTATTCTATTGTAATTCTTTCCTTTTTTTAAAATGTAATTTAGTCCATTGAATCCAAGCCCACAATAGCAAAGACATTCTGAAAATCAGAAACAGAAGAACATTAGAGGAATTGTCTGACTGTACCAAGGGCAAATGCAAACATAGACTGTAGACATCCCTATTATAGAGGAGAGAGGCAGGACAAAGACTGGTCTCCATTTAGAAGCTGTAAACTTATTTTACTATTCACTCAGCAACATGAAAGCGATCAAAGGCCTGTACCTTAATCCCACTTGCACTGAGCAATAAAATGAAACCACTTTTATCCTTGCTCCAGGGAGAAATTTGCTATATTGACAAAGAAAAAAGCATTGGGTGGACTGGCCATCACAAATGCCACAGCTACTGTAATGCCTCAGCACTTAATATTGCTGCAATAGAGCTGTAAGGCTAAGGCCAGACGGCCTCGCCCTAAAGGAAGAAGTTGTATTCTGGCTATTATGTTAGACATCCAGTCACTCCAGCCTTTATAGAGGACATTTTTGGTTTACTAACTATTTCCATTTTACACAGCCTATCGATTTAGACACAGTTCTTTTAAACCAGACAGCGCACTAGTTCCAAGACTCATTCCAATATTAAAGTTTTCCTCCTTTAGTTCATTAAAAACTTTGCTCTGCACTTCCAGCTTCAGGATATCATCATCATCATTTATTTACAGTATATAGCGCCGACAAGATACGCAGTGCTTTACCTTAGTTATAACAAACAGGGAATACATGGTGGATAACACTCAAGGGTTTACAGAGTACAATAGGAATGGAGGGCCCTACAAATTAGAGTTTACAAACTAAAGGTTATGGTACAATTCAGGCATTAGGATTTTAGACATAATTTTGTGATTTATAATACAGCAGTGATTGATTAATTAAGCTTCAGGTGAGTCTTTAAGGAGCATTTGAAAGTTTGGAAAGAAGAAGAAAGTCTAAAAGCTCGAGGAAGAGAGTTCCAGAGAAAAGCAGAAGCCCGAGAGAAGTCTTGAGGCCAACAATGGGCAGAAGTGATGAAAGGAGAAGCAAGGAGAAGGTCGGAGGCAGAGCGAAGGTTGCATGAAGGAGTGTATTTGGAGATCAGAGATGAAAAATAGGTAAGGGATTAATTGCTAAGGACCTTGAATGTGAGGGTAAGTGATCTGAATTTGATTCTAGCAGAGATTGGGAGCCAGTGAAGGGACATGCATATGGGAGCAGCTGATGTTGAGCGGTGAGATAGATGAATGAGCCTAGCAGCCGCGTTTAGATCAGACTGGAGTTGTGAAAGGGACTTGTTGGAATAACTGCAAGGAGTAGGTTGCAGTAATCAAGGTGGGAGATGATAAGAGACTGTGTTTTGGTTGATTCTGAACTGAGATATGATCATATACGGGCAATGTTGCATAGTTGAATATGACAAGATTTTGCAAGTGTTTGAATGTGTGGTGAAAAAGACAGATGCAAGTCTAGTAGAATAGGCAGCTTGGCTGTGTTGTGGAATGAAAGGTAGTATTGTTTACTGTGAGTGATACCTGAGGGACAGGGGAAGATCTTGGAGGAAATATAATATAATTTCTGTTTTTGAAAGGTTCAGTTTCAGGTGGTGCTGTGACATCCAGGAGACAACAGCAGAGAGACAGTCTATAACTTGGGAAAGGACAGAGGGAGAGAGGTCAGGAGTAGACAAGTAGAGTTGAGTGTCATCAGCATAGAGGTGATACTGAAGTCCAAATGGCTGAATATGTTTCCTAGTGAAGTAGTATAGCTCAAGAACAGCAGAGGGCCTAGAACATAGCCTTGATGAACTCCAACAGAGAGGGGGACGTAGTAGAAGTAGAGTTTGAGAAGCCCACTTTAAAGGAATGGTCAGACAGATAAGATGTAAACCATGATAGAGCAGTGTCACAAATACCAGCTGAGTACAGAATGTCAAGGAGGAGTGGGTGGTCAACTGTGTCAAAGGCTGTAGAGATATCTAGAAGGACGAATATGGAATAATGACCATTAGACTTTGCCAGTAAAAGATCATTGGTTACTTTGACAAGTGCTGTTTCTGTAGTGTATTGGGCGGAAGCCAGATTGCAGGGGGTCGAGAAAGGAGTTGTGAGTAAGATGCTGAATCAGGCGTTTGTAAACAAGCCTTTCCATTAATTTGGATGTGAATCGTACGAATCATTCAAATGATCGAATTATTTATTCGTTCAGTCGAATGATTTATTCGACTGATCGAATAAATTTGTATTCGATCGTCGAATGATCAAATATCGAATAAAAGGTAGCCTAGAACTATTTGATTAACATTCGAAAATCGAATGCTAATCGAATATCGAGTAGAAACACATTTTTTGGGGGGAATAATAGTAAATTTGGCCCTAAGACATGGTAAAACTATTTTCTTCTTGTATTCCATTGCTTCTCTGGAAGCCCTTTTCTTAATCATCATCTGCCATTATCATCCTACAGCTTGAATACCAACATATGCAGTATCAAATATCTATTTTTCTCTACATGAAAGTTTTCTTTATAATCAATGTCTGAAATGTTTGTTTGTCTAGTGGATAATCTTAATTTCAACTACATATTTTTTTCTTTGTTTTCAGTCATTTAACATGCTGTTAATTGGCTTTATTAACTTAATCCAGAAATTACATTTTGTGACTTGAATAAAAGCATAGCACCTGTGGTACACTTAGAAACAAAATTTCATTGTGTGTTTAAAAAGTCACAAGCTAGAATCACTTGAGTTAATATCAGTAAAATTACAAAGCCCTTCATAGCTCTCAGGCTGCATAAAAGTGATTAATTATTCACACTTTCCAATTATTCATATCAGGAATCCAAACAAATGGTGTTTAATTAACCACTTGCTCTTCAGTTTGAAAATGAAAGCTTTTTTTTCAATTTGTCCGAGTATGCTTTTTTTTTTTTTTTAAATATAATTACATCTAGATGTTTTGTGTAAACTGCAATAAGATTCTAAACAATCACGTGAATTACTTGGCACACAATTGTTACGTTTTCACACAGTTGTATGGAAAATTAACTGCTACAAAATCTAGATTTCCTGTTTCATGAGGTTCTGTGATTTTGGTCCAATTTTAGTTTAAAGGAGATGGAAGGGGTAAAAACTTTAAGGACCTAAATTTTCAGTATTTCTACAGATTACAGTTGCCATGTGTAAATCAGGATCTGAATAATAACCAATGTTGTTTAAATAGTCCCTGTACCGCAGCCTACTTTTAGTAAAGACTCAAACAGACTCAGAAATGAAGTTCCATGACATAAAGAAAAGATTCACCTAAATTAACTTTCAAGTGGGAAGATGCATCATAGTGTCAAATCAGAGCTCACCACAGAAAAACTCATCCACTTTATATTCATTCCTATGGGATTTTAAGAAGCGTATTTATCAGTGGGTGAAAATTATAATTCACCTCTGGGCTTCTAAATATCTAAAATATGTTGTCTTGACTAGAGTTTAGCTATTGGGACCAGTAAATGAAGCTTGTTTGAATTTTTCCTCAAAAATACAATGCAGCATACTCATTTTTGATAGACCTTAACCAAGTTGTGTATTAATCTTTTAATTAGTATATCTATTTATGTGTTTTAATATTATCATTGGTTTTTTTGTCTGTTTTTATCTTCAAATACACAATAAGGCCTGTGGCACACATGAAATTTAGACTGCCATTTTGTTTATGAAAAAACTACTCCAAATCACAGCTTCCCAGTGGCCCAAAGTTTGAGAAAGTTTTTATCTGATCTTGTCATCCAAAAAAATGTGCACTTAAACCCCACAGCATGACAGGTAGTGAAAACAAAGCGGAGCTCACCCGTCTTGATGTATAGCATGTCAGCCATTGCTCCCGCGATAGTCCGGCAAACTCCAAGCCGGAAACTGCAACACACTCTGTTTATCGCTGTTCAGCACTGGCCGAATTACTCTTCACAGTCGCTATACTTTTCTTTAAAACACAGCTTTTGTTCAGCACACTTAGTGATTACAATGGCAGTGCAGGAAGTGGTACAAACTGAAACTTAAACCCCCCCTAGGGGGCACATTTAGGGGCCTAGTTATGCTGTGTAAAACATTGGAGAATGCCTGCCGATTAGTTGCTAAAGGCAATTACACTAGTTGCAAGTTTGTACCTTTTATGACATAGTTTGTGGAGTTACTAAATTGTACAAGTATAATTGCCAATAGCAACCAACGAACAATTTGGTTCTTTGTGCAGTCTACTACAAACTGGAAAATGAAAGCAAACAGCTTATTGGTTGCTATTGTTTATTGCACTTATCCTGTATACACCTGTCTGTAAATCAGCCCTACTGAAAAAAACATTGCTAAGACTGTGTGTCCAGATTTGATTTTTTCATTGAGGTACTCTCTGTATTGCTGTTAACATTTAATGTCTTATGGTCACTGAGATGTATGGAAGTAGTTTAGTTCAGGTAAAATTAAATAGGAGGAGTCTGAAGGTTCTGGATGGCTTAAAGTAAAACTCTTGTTCAGCTGAGGGTGGATAAATTGGCTGTTGTCCAAGGAAAAACATTCATGTCATGGAAAAATACAAGCAGCTACTTTCTCTTTTCAATAATTGTTCAAAATAAATTATATAAAGCAGATTTTCTCATGAAGAATGTTGCCTAGTGGTTATTGTGTCAGGCACCTTAAAGAGAAAATAAATGTAATAAATACATAGAACCACTGCTCCATCCAGTTTATGTTGTATAGTAAAAAAGTTACTTTTATTTACCACTTTAAAAATGTGGAACCCACACCTGGGGGCAAATTTACTATTTATCGGATTTCGAATTGAAAAAAGTTCGAAATTCAACCATGTGAATATCGAATTCGAAGGATTTTACTGCTATTCAAATGATCGAATAGGAAAAATTTGAGCATTCGATTAAATAATTCAATCGATCGATTAAACGATCAAATCAAACGCTTTGAACGATTTTAACCCTTCTATTGAATTTTTCTTATTGGATATAATTTTTTTTAAAGGGGAAGTACTTCAACCATTGAATATTCGAATATTCAAATACAATTAAATTCGAATTATTCGAATCGGTCAACTATTGAAAATTTGTTGGTTGAAGTTGCCTCATTTGCATATTCAAATTCAAATTTTTTTTTTTAATTCGATCGAATTTTGAATCCTTCAAACGAATTTAGTAAATGGCCCCCTTGATGTCCTGTTGAGTAAATACAGAGCAGAATTAGTAGTACTGCATTTGTAAAATGTATAACCATGTATAGAGTTTAAAACACCAAGTTTCCCACACTCAGTCTTTAGCAATTGTTAGCTGTTATGACATTCTCAAACACCGAGTTTAGAAAGCGAACGCAGTTGACGTTTTGTACTCTTTATACCATGGGAACAGTAATAACAGCCAACTCCAAAGTAATCTTTGCATATATCAGAAATACAGGATTTCAAGATGAAATACTGATGCTCCAGGCCAAAGCCCAGTAAGGTAAGTTAAAGGGCAAGGAAAGTCTAAAAAGATGGCTATAAATGCTGTATTTTGTATACTAAATATAAACATGAACTTACTGCACCACAAGCCTAATCAAACAAATGATTTATGCTTTCCAAGTTGGCCACAGGGGGCTGTCATCTTGTAACTTTGTTATACATCCTTGCAAGACTAGACTACATACACATGCTCAGTGTGGTCTTGGCTTCTTAGGGATCATCATAAATTATCAAAAAACAAAGCTGCTTGAGTTCTGCATGGCTGGTAAGTAAGGCGGGAGCTCCCCATGCTGTTCATAAGCATGATTTGTTTCCCTGCCAGAAGTTAGAGACCGTCTGACAATTCCTATCCACAGCACTAAATGAAGGGAGAATTTTACTGCATACAGTCAGCTTTCTTATAAAAACGGTACACATTTTTTAACTAAAGATAGATTTCTTTTTCATTAAAGTAAAAATGGGATTTTATTTCTTTATTTTTTTTTGCCTTTCCTTGCCCTTTAAAAAGCTACACAATTTTACTGTAGATATGCAATGCCCCCATGGGATTTTCTATAAAAAAAAAAAAAAAACATTTTTGCCTCATCCTAAACGTTTTTGGTGGAAGCAGGTTAGGAAAATTCACATACAAAAATATACCGAATGGGCAGGTCTTAAGTTTGCTATTGCAAATAATTTTCTATGATTAAAGATGCCTGTCTTAGCTCATCAAAGTTATAATTATAGCTTATTTTCTTTGTTTTTAAAGCCTGTCACACAATTAACTATGTATAACAATATAGAATTAAAGGTAAAATAATGATCATAAACTGTATATAAAGTCTACTATTAAGAGTCAGCTGTAATAGGGGTATTCTCAAAAAGCCTTAATTTTCACTGGAAATACTGGAAATGAACAGACCACTAGTGCTAACCATACAGAAGAGACCTCTTTGTGCAGGGACTTAATAAAACAAAGCACACATAAATGCGGAACCATTGTGATTTGGACATTTACTGATGACAGTCCATTGTAACCATTAATTGCAGATGCCTCTGATTTAATACATGCACATTTTTCTTTTCTGTGAGTGCATATCGTCTACCATTTATCTATCACTGCTTTTTTTTTTTTTTAAACGTGTTGTGTTTTGGTAGCCGAGGATGAGCAGGGTATAACAGTGCTTTATTAACAGGTTCATGCAGCTATTACACAACTGCAGTACTTCCTACTTTCACTTTCAAGCTGTACAGAAAATCCTGTGTATTCACAGTACAAGACCTGTGCACAGTGACACCTGCAGGCCATTTGTATAAAAACCACATATTCCCCCTATAGTAGGAAAGAATTTGGACAAATATAGCAAACAATAACAATTAAACTGTATGTATCTTAAAGCAATATATACATTCTTCACATGACATAGTCCTTGGTCCATGCAGGTAGTTTTCTGATTCTCTCAGTATGCCTTATAGGTTCACTTTCTTCAGGCCTATTGCGGTTGTCATTAGGAGTAGGAAAATGTCCTTCATCAAATGGAACGACTGCAAAGTCATATCTAGCAGGAGCAAGATGACTTGCATTCCAAATGCATTCATTAGACAGTTCATATGTGTATGGTTCTCGCTGGCATCTCACTTCAAGTGGTGTACTAAATTTAGATTGTCCTTGTTTCAGTATTCCTGGTTTCTTAATTCTGACTACAGATCCAGGCTGAATGTGCACTTCTCTTGCACCATGTTTTCTGTCAGTATAAGCTTTGCATTTGGCTTGTTGACGTTTTGACAAGGTCAGCAGTAGATGAGTTTGTAGGAACAATTATTGGAGGACGCTTGATGTCTGCAACATGTAACCTAGTGTGTATCTGTCTACCATATAATAATTCAGCTGGAGATGATTGGGTTGTTGTATGGCATGTTGCTCTGTAGTTATGTAGTTCTTTTGAGACAGTCTCCCTTATCGAGTAGGGCAATCCCCTCAATTTCTGGCATACTGGTTTTACATCTGGTCTCAACTTAACTTTGTGCACAAAGTTCTTTGCACAGCCCAGTGAAGTGTTGCTTTGTAGTGAAAGACACAGGCTGTGTAGCAGGCACTGGTGCTGTAGTAATGAGTCTCCAACAGCAAAAAATACCAATGGCACACAGGATGAATGCAAGCAAGTGCTTTGCGTGTTTATTGCAGATGCAACATGCTTGAGAAAGGGGCATGACCCCGAAACGATGCATCTACAATAAACACACAAAGCACTTGCTTGCATTCATCCTGTGTGCAATTGGTATTTTTTGCTTTTGGAGACGGTTTGTGAGGTGGCCAAGCCTCTACCTTTTGAGCACCAGGTAACATTTGCTAATTTGAATGAGGGTGTGCAGGAGCCTGCATTGATCTGCTGTATTAATGAGACCATCCATTAATTGTAGGTTTAATGCAGCAAAGAGATCCCGTCCCAGTATAGCAGTACCCTTATTCACAATGTAAAAGTCACATTGTGCAGTATTTGATTCAAATTGTACAGTCACTGGCAAGCAACCCAGCACAGGGATTGGATCCTTTAAGTAACTGACCAGTTTCAGGGCAGGTGTACCAAGCGTATCTTTTGAATAGTATTTCAAGAAAATATCCTTTGGGAGTATAAAGACAGCTGAACTTGTATCAAGCATTAGGTTAATGGAGTGTCCCTTGTCAGCAGAAGTAGTATTGACATTGACAGTGCATATAAACTTGTCTGGAATAAATATACCAGCTTTATCCACACTTAATACTGTGACATTTGTAGTAGTGACTTCATGAAAATCTTTAGTAGAACTACGGCAGACTGTAGCAAAGTGACCTGACTTTAAACATTTCGACACTGTATAGCTTTTGCAGGACATTTAGCATAGTTGCAAGGTGTTGTGTTGAACCACAGCGAAAGCAGTATTTTTTATTTGTATTTGCTGCATGGTTTTGCAGTGAATCCCTTTCCTTAGCACTGTATTTTTCCTGTGACGGTGCATTATTAGGCCACAGTTTTGAATTCACAGTTCCCTGACTTAGAGTTTTAACCTCTACCACAGCCGTTTCAATTTGGCTAGCAACTGTAATAGCCTTTGCAAGGGTTAAATCTTACTCTAGGAGCAGTCTCTCTCTAATGCGTGGTGAGTTTGTTTTTTCCACTATTTGGTCTATTAGCATTTCATCTCTTAGATTCCCAAATGTACAGGTAACAACCAGCTCTCTCAAAGCTGCTACAAAATGTTCTGTGGATTCACCATTACGCTGTCCACGTTGGCGGAATTTATACCTTTCAGCAACCACATTTACTCTTGGCACAAAAAGGTTCTTTATAGCAGTAAGTGTAGTTTCATAAGTATCATCAGGTAAAGTATAGAATATACGCTGTCCCTCTGCTCCCAGGCAGTGAATAAGTAAAGCACGCTTTCTAACTGCAGAAATCACCCCTTGGTCAGCAGCAATAATGTAATTATCAAACATACGGATCCAAGCAGTAAAAGGCTGCAGCCGCCTGCTGCAGAGGTAGAAAAGACATCCTTGTCGCCATTTGTTTTGTTTTGGTAGCCGAGGATGAACAGGGTATAACAGTGCTTTATTAACTGGTTCATGCAGCCATTACACAACTGCAGTACTTCCTACTTTCACTTTCAAGCTGTACAGAAAGTCCTGTGTATTCACAGTACAAGACCTGTGCACAGTGACACCTGCATGCAATTTGTATAAACACCACAAAGCTATTTTCAGTTTCAGACAACTAGCAATCTTTACAAGATCATGAATCCCCAGAGTACAGCTCCATAGTCTGTCATGGTTTCCATCACTAGACACTAGCAAATACACTTAAGCAATATCTCTAGAAAAGACGAAACAAACCATATATTGGGTTTTTTTGGTAGATGTGAATGTGGTTTTAACACCTTGCAATAGGGACTGCTTAAAGGCCTTTCATTTTCATTTAGTTTGAAGAAAAAGTGTGTAAAGCTAAATGAGTAATGTGACCTCACATATGCATGACAGGGCATTTTATCAATCCTCAAATTTACAATTTTTTTTTTTAAATGTGATCACAAAAATTGCAATTAAAATCTCTTTTTAATGACAATGCAACGAAATTTGTATTTATAATGTAAGTTAACACAACATTGAATATACTGTTCAATTAATTATTTCTATTCATGCATCGGCAGGACGTTGGTGGCATTGCTTAGGTTAGCAGACACTAATAAAATGAAAATATTCTGAAGGCAATGGAGTGTTACAAAAAAAATACAAAAGGCCTTGATTTCTGGGCATGTCTAGATACAGATTATGGCTTTCATGTAGGGTGAAGTACTTCTCAGTTCTAAATGCAGCTTCAGTAGAGGTATTGTTAAGTGGCAAGTCCTGCCAGGAGCGGAACCTGTATTCAAACTCTAGCAAATGGATTTCAGTTAGATCAGAGTGTACTTACAGTCCATCTGGAAGGCAGCAAAATGCTTATTGTTTGAAACAATAAATTAATCTGGTTAAATTGTATTAACCACTGTGTCAAATTATAAAAACTTTATAAACTTTGAAATTATAAGGGGATATTGAATTGAATTCCCTTAAAAATAGAGAAATTCAATTTATACACTTCCCGTATAGAGCAAGAAATTTAAAGAAAACCATAGAATTTTTTTATAAAACGGCAATAGGTATGTGAAGCACAAAGTCTCATTTAGCGGTCTTAGAAAATCCTCCCCTTAGGGATCATCTACTGAGAATCTAGTATACAGAAGGCTTAACTTTTTGCTCTCCATTCCATTAAAGCAACCTCTTCCTATGGACCCAAACCCATGTAGGTTTATACCCATACAAAAATTTTTCCCTTTCACAGTTTATATGCTTATTTGTCTACTAGTTGTAGGATTTTCATTGATCAGACCTTTAGCAAAGTCATTCTTCATCCAACTTTATCCTCTAAAATTGTTGTTTAAATTGGACTTCTGAGAACTCAGAACCAATACTAGCACCTTTAAAAAAGACTTTAGAAATGTTTTAGATAAAACAAGGGACAGAGAATTTCCCACCCCGTAAAAGGGGGTGACTTCTACATATTTATACTATGGAATTGGGTAAAATTAATTCAAAATCTACTTCCATCCTTTCGCCTCAATCACTTTTTCCACAATTGGGTCTTTTTAATTGCCAATGGCACTTTTTCTTAAAAAATCAAGCTGGTCAGGTTTTATGTTCTAGTGTATTATTTTGATTATTTTGATTACAAATGTTAGTCCCATTGTTACTTCACTAACTGTAAAATTGTTAAATGTCACCCAAAGTAAGGTGTTTCTTTTGTAAAAATAAAAACCATATGGTAACTTTTATAAATGCAACAGCATTGGTATAACTAGTTAAATCAGAACAACATGCCCCAAGTTTAACAAAACTAAAAATGTTTTAATAAAACAACGGATATTATCGATGCTATATGATTATTTGTCAGCTGGACAGATTGCAATAGGATCATCATAGAAAATTAATGACTGGCACAGAAGCTTTTTCTTGTATAAATATGATGAAAACACAGTCTAGTTAAGAATACAGCTGATAAGTTATATAATTATATTTGAGTTACAGGCAGCCCTATTTTGGATAAATTGTAGTAATGTGTGCACACAGAAAAACTAGCATGAAAAAGGGAAAATGTAATCTATTGGTCTATAATGCAATATACTAAAAGTGGAGTGTTTGAATTATAATTATGTTGTAGAATTTCGTTTACCAATCTACAAGTCAACATATAGTTAAAATACTATTATTTATAGTATATTTATTTAAAAATTAAAACGAGAATACACATTGAGCCCTAACAAATAATGTACAAGGAGTATTTGAACAGTGGCTGCAATACTAATAGTAACTGACCAAACAACTGCATTTTATAGAAACAAGAGAGCCTGGAAAATATAATTTTACAAGGATTTTCATAAGAGAAATATGGACCATTTTTAGACATGAGTATGCTACTGCTCTAAACACCACCACTAAAACAATGAGTTTTCCACAGTTTAAGCTGATTTACTCCAATATGTAATAGAAGATACTAAGTTTGCCTGAGAGCAGTAACCCATAACAAACAAGCAGCAGGCATTTACTGGTCACCTGTTTAAACACAAACATTGTATTGGTTGCTATGGATTACTGCTCCTGGGCAAATTTAGTGCCTTTAATTACATATGGTGGTACAAACTCTAAGAATAAAATGCGGCAATGCAAAGTATGTGTGTAATACTAAAAAGTGTCCTTCTAGGGTGTATTAAAGTGCACGTGTTGGCGGATAGTAAAACTTTTTCTTGGAATAGAAAGTTAAAATCAGAATGTGTAATTTGTGTACAAAATCAGAGGACACTGAGGATGACGGACTGTGCAGCTGTGCAGCAACATATTTTGTGTGCTACAGAAGAATGTAGTTTGTACTAGTTGTATAACCCTAAATACCACACCTTTTTATTTTAATCAAGTTTGCACTGTAGCAAAACCATCATCAGTACTCATGTTTCTATTCATGCCCTCTACTATTCATATTAGTATCCTATTCAAATCAATAAATTTAAATCTGGAGGGCCATTGAATAAATAAGCTAAATAATTCAAACGACAAATAATGAAAAAATAAACCAATTTCAAATTGTCTCAGAATATCTCTCTACATGATACTAAAAGTTAAAGGGAAACTGTAATGGGAATTTATTTTATTTTCAAAATGCAGTAAATAGTGCTGGTCCAGCAGAATTCTGCATTGAAATCCATTTCTCAAAAGAGCAAACAGATTTTTTATATTTAATTTTAAAATCTGACATGGGGCTAGACATATTGTCAATTTCCCAGCTGCGGACCAAGGGGATGTTTCTACTGCTAGAAAGCGTGCTTTACTTATTCACTCCCTGGGAGCAGAAGTACAGCACATATTCTATACATTACCATTACCATTACCTGATGATACTGCTCTTACTGCTATAAAGAACTTTTTCGTAGCAAGAGTAAATGTGGTTGCTGAAAGATATAAATTCCGCCAACGTGGACAGCATAATGGAGAATCCACAGAACAATTTGCAGCAGCTTTTAGAGAGCTGGTTGTTACCTGTGACTTTGTGAATCTAACAGATGAAATTCTAAGAGAACAAATAGTGTAAAAAACAAACTTACCTCATATTAGAGAGATTACTCCTAGAGCAGGATTTAACCCTTGCAAAGGCTATTACAGTTGCTGGCCAAATTGAAACAGCATTGGCAGAGGCTAAAACTCTCAGTACGGTAAGTCCTGGCAATGCTGCTGTGAATCCAGCACTGGGGCCTAATAATGCACAGTCACAGGCAAAATACAGTGCTAAGGAAAGGGATTCACCTACACTGCAAAGCCGTGCAGCAAATACAAATAAAAGATACTACTTTTGCTGTGGTTCACACACTGCTGTCAACACACTGCACATTATGCTACATGTCCTGCAAAAGCTGTAAAGTGCCACAAATGCAAAAAGGCGTGACATTTTGCTAAAATTTGCCATAGTTTTGCGAAACATGTTCATGAAGTCACTGCTCCAAATGTTAAGTGTGGGTAAAGATGATACATTTATTCCAAACAAGTTTATATGCACTGTCAATGTCAATACTGCTTCTGCTGACAAGGGACACTCCATTAACTTGATGCTTGATACAGGTTCAGCTGTTTCTATACTACCAAAGGATATTCTCTTGAAATACTTTGCAAAAGATTAGCTTGATGCACCTGCCCTAAGACTGGTCAGATACTTAAAGGATCCAATCCCTGTGGTTGGACAGTTTGAATGACATACTGCAAAATGTGACTTTTACATTATGAATAAGAGTACTACTATACTTGGAAGGAACCTCTAGTGCCTGCCACACAGCCAGTTCCACACGAGAATAGAGTGCTCACCTGTTACTAATAACCTCTCGGGTGTCAGGTGCTGTGCAGTCAGTTAGACTCCCTGCTCAGAGTCACAGTATTTCCATATAAATCCAAAGAAGACCGCAGCACTCCGATTCAGTGTTTAAATTGGTGTAAACGTGGTTTATTGGCTCAAAAAGTAGACAATAAGTGGCAACGTTTTGGACCCCACTGGGCCACACAGCCAGTGTCTAAAATATCACCACACAAAGCAACACTTCATTGGGATGTGCAAAGAACTTTGTACACAAAATTAAGCTGAGACCAGATGTGAAACCTACTCTATAAGGGAGGCTGTTTTACAGGAATGGGTTTCAACAATTGTAACAATGAAGAAAAATTGAGGCATTCGATTGTGTGTTGATCTACGTGAACCTAATAAACCAGTTGTAATGGAAAATCATCTCTTGCCAGACATAGAGGAAATATTTTCAGAATACTTTTCCACCCTGGATCTTCAGAGTGATTATCATCAAGCATTACTAAATGAGGAAAGCAAAGACCTCACTGCATTTATCACCCATGATGGTTTGATTCGGGGACTGGCTTCAGCACCATGTTGTTTTCAATGTATGATGTCTTCTATACTCCATGACGTACCTGGTGTACAATGCTACTTGGATGATATAATTGTCTATGCTCCAACTATGGATATTCATGCCAAGTACCTAGAAAAGGTTCTGTAATGCAGGACTGAAACTGAACATTTCCAAATACTACTTTAGACAAACTCAGCTGTCATTTCTGGGTCATATAATTTCACAAGAGGGATTACTGCCTGACCCTGACAGTGTCAACGCTGTTACTCCATCTGATTTTAAACCTTATGAGCTTTCTTAGGTCTTGCCTCATGGTATTCTAAGTTTATTCCCAACTATGCTTCAGTTGTGGAGCAACTTTGAGCACTACTACTATGTGGAACTTCAAGTCTGGTCAGAGACCGCTCAACATAGCTTTGAAATAGTGAAGCAGTTAATTGTGAACAGTCCAGCGCTAGCTTTATTTGATCCTGGACTACCCACTATGATTACTACAAATTCTTCAGACTATGTGATTGGTGCAGTTCTCTCACAGATCCATGCCGATCATACAGAGAAAACTGGAAAAATGGCCATCAATGAATGCCGATGTGGTAACTGCCATTCATTCTTGTGTTACTTGTCAGAATCATGACAAAACAGCTATCACACATACACCACCAGCCAATACCATTTTCTGATTCAGCATGGGAAAAACTTGCTATTGATTTTGTGGGTCATTTTACAGATGTTCCTATAGACTGCAGATTTGCTATAATTCTGATATACAGTAAATTCTGATATTACAGTAAATGGCCAGAAATTGCATTTGTTTCTCATATAACATCAGCTGCAGTAATAACATTTCTGTCTACAGTCTTCAGCAGAGAAGGTAATCAAAATTAGTTAATATCAGACAACAGACCACAGTTTGAAATTTTGAGTGAGGAATATTGTCCATAGGAAATCTGCAGTGTACT
The DNA here is from genome assembly GCA_024363595.1 of Xenopus borealis. Taxonomy (NCBI): domain Eukaryota; kingdom Metazoa; phylum Chordata; class Amphibia; order Anura; family Pipidae; genus Xenopus; species Xenopus borealis. The sequence goes on along the minus strand of CM044435.1, from coordinate 74,171,244 downwards.
GCCCACAAGCAAATGGAGAAATTGAGTGATTCAACAGAAGTCTGAAAGAAGCACTACAGACAGCAAACCTTACTGGGAAATCTTGGAAAGTATTTACAACAGCGTTACTGCATAACTACAGAGCAACATGCCATGTAACAACCAAAGCATCTCTAGCTGAATTATTACATGACAGACAGATGCACACTAAGTGACATGTTACAGACATCAAACTTCCACAAAATACTGTGCCTACAAAATTATCTACTGTGGACATTGTCAAACGTCAGCAAGCCAAATAAAAGGCTTATACTGACTTTGGTGCAAGAGAAGTGCACTTTCAGCCTGGATCTTTAGTCAGAATTAAGAAACCAGGAATACCGAAACAATGACAATCTAAATTTACTGCACCACTTGAAGTGAGACGCCAGCACGGGCCATACACATATGAACTGTCTGATGGATGCATATGGAATGCAAGTCGTCTTGTGCCTACAATTTATGACTTTGGAAGAGTTCCATTTGATTCAGGACATTTTCCTACTCCTGATACCAACTGCAATAGGCCTGAAGAAAGTGAACCTATGAGGCATACTGAGAGAATCAGAAAACTACCTCCATGGACCAAGGACTGCATTGTGTTGTGGGAATGTATAATATTGCTTTAAGATGCATACAGTTTTATGGTTTCTATTTATTACATTTACTCTCTCTCTCTCAGACAGCTGCCAGATTGTCCCTATTATTGAAGTTCCCATGGGCAAAATACTCCACTGCAACTGTGTCTTTGCCATCATATACAGATGACGCCACTTTGGATTGTGGGTTTGACACAGAATAACTAAACTCAGACTTCACCCTTGTCTCATTTAACACAGATAATTGTGTCACAGCATCACATCTAAGTAAAGTGTTCATCATTGTGAACAATGGTGCTTTGGTATGCTAATGAAAAGGTTAAATGCATTAAATGAGTTAAGATAACTTTAGATAACACAGTTTCTTCAATTAGCCCGTCATGAGTCATGATGCATTTAACACACAAATCCAAGTGGCTGCATCTGTATAAAGTATGATTAAGTTGTTCCTTTTAAGTAACATGGCCACAGAATGCATGTCAGGTATTCCAAAATTATTAAAAATCCACACACTAAAGGTTAATATGCCCACAATAAATGATATGCCCCTATTCACAAAAGTGTTAAGTTTTTTTTTAGATTGCCAGTACCTATAGCCATATTAAAAAGAAAGAAAGCTCCCTGGAGAAAACACAAACAGGATATCACAAAATTACTAGCTGAAATAGAAAACAGAAAATAGCAGCTCAGTTTGCAAATGGATGGCAGTAAAATGTTTTGCAGGGGTGACATTGCAATAGAGTACTTAAGACAGAAGAGTATTTAGGAGCACAACTTTAGCTCTTCAAAGCAATCTTTCAAAGGATGTAATTACTGTAATAATCCATTTAGCAATTTCAATACTGTAATCTCTGGACAGGCATTTTAAGATTTCTCTTGTGCAAATGAGCATATAAATGTTAAAGAGTACCTGGAAATAAATTGGATGAAACACATTTAAAACAAAGGTAGTTTATAAGCAAAGTATTCATTTTATAGCACAGACAACCAACTATATCTAAAATAGTAGGAACCCCATGCCAATCAGAATTCAGACCTACACGTGCAGATTTTCTATATGTGGATATTATGGTGTGAATTTCTTCAACTATGGTTAACAATTCTTAGCAGTATTTCCATTGCTTAACCTATACTTCTTAAAAGGGGAGGTTCCAGAATTGAGCAGTAAAAATGTGTTTCTTAAATATACAAACCTGCCTATATGAGTGTCATTTATACACACAAGAGAGAGAGCATCAATGGGCTACAGAGCCCTGCACTTAATCCCCCCCACCCTGGTAGGCTTAAGTAGATGACTGCCTACTGCCTGACTGCCCATTCACTGTTAACCTGGTACAAATTACAGATCACAGACTTCAGAAACCATTGCCCTAGGCACAGAAGGCAACTTCAAGGGCCACATTTTGTCACCTCTTAGTTCTCTAGCTCCTAGGGCAACAGTAAACAAGCCCTTACATGTTTTATAGTTATAGTTACCTATGTTTTGTTAAACATCTTTGCAAGATCAAGACTGTGCACATGCTCATTGTGATCTGGGCTGCTTGGGGATCGTCATAAATTATCAAAATAGCACAACAGCAGAAGTCGATACAGCAAGACTGATTAATAATCTGAATATACAGACTGCACTGGGTCCTGTGTTGTCATGTAATCCAATGTGGATTTTATAGTTTTTGTATTGTTTAATACAAACTTTCTCCAACTCTGCAGAACCAGTGGCTGCCAGTTTATTTGCTCCGTGATCTTTGTCCCTGCAGCTCGAGTTGGAAACAGTAAAGGGGATATAAATGCAAAAAATAAAATCCAACACAAATCTCTACACAGTCGCCGCCTGCTCTAAAGGGAAATAAACAAAGCTGCTTGAGTTCTGCGTGGATGGGAATTAAGGTAGGGGCTCCCCCTGTTGTTCATAAGTATGACTGATTCCCTGCAGACCAGTTAGGGATTGTCTGACAATTCCTATCCACAGCAGTAGATTAAGGGAGAATTTAACTGTATACAGTCAGGTTTCTTATAAAAATGGTACACATTTTTTAATTAAAGTATATTGGAGATAGGTTTCTTATTCATTAAAGAAAGTAAAAATAGGGTTTTATTTTTTTGTCTTTACATGCCCTTTACGTGATAAGCAACTCTGGAGCAACCATGCATTCTTGCAGTTAAAGAGGACGTTCAAAAAATACGTTTTGTGAAGTTTTGCACTAACTTACACTTATTACACTGTTCATTTAGCTTTCCCTTATTTTTTTACTTTTACTCACATCTTTACTCATACCTATATACATACATACATACATATCTACACTCACACACATACATAATTTCACTTTGTCTTCATTATCATCTTTCCATCATGAAACTTTTTTTAAAAAATGGTTCCTGGTTTGGGCAGTCTCTCTCTCTTAAAAGCTGCAAAGGCAGGTGGTGGGGAGGATATAGCCTTCAGATTGAAACCAAGGTTCAGGAGACATTCAAGAAATGCTATTATGGAGAGAGGTACAATAACTTTTATACAATGACCAGAGGTAAACAAGTTAGGGACCACAGCGTGGGGTTTACCTTGACGTGGAATGGTGGCTTATCAACTTACTGATCGTTTTTGTTTTTTTGTATGTTCAAAAAAGAATGTTGCCAAAAAATCAACCACAGATGCATTGTATATTTAGGCCATATGGACAAGGAATACGTGGGTATATAGAGGCTGTCTATCCCTATAACTTGCAGGGAATTCTACCCACCAAAATTGATTTAACTTTATACCATGCTTTTATCTATAAGAAACACTACACAATATCTTCAAAACCAAAAGAAGAACTCTATCAAGAGAAGGAAGACCACCTTGGAGAAGTTAAGCTCCTGTAGCAAAATATAAATCCGGCACAGAAATTCATTGCAGATCTTCTGCTCCAAAGACATAAAAGCAAAGTGATATTCTCTAAAGCTAATGTACAATATCTAGTGTTAAATGCACCCAATGGTCTCTAAAAGGTAAGCCTTAAAAGCAGCAGCACGCAGTGCTTTTATCTCCTTTTGTTTCATTCTAAATATCGTATGTACTGCGACCATTATCCTATAATCTGTTGTTGCTTTATCAGAGAATAGTAGCATTTGGAAGAGGAAGACTATGTCCAGAATCAGGATTCCAGCTATTTCCCAAAGGAATCAGAGCTAAAATATATCAACCAATATATAACCATGTGTTCCAGGACATGTTAGGCTACATTTTAAAGCATGAATATGTTGCTGAAATGATAGATATGCAATATATAAATTAGAAGAGATCCACCATGTTGTTTTCAAAGACTTGCATTTCTTTGATCAGAAAATATGCCTTGAGGGCAATTTTTGTTTGTGAATATCGGTTATGTTAGACGAGGAACATTGTTATAAAATACATTCAAAAGGTGTCCAATGTCCCATGTGGCCATCTGTAAATCATTATACAATTGCCTGTTATAAGCATGACAGGTATCTCAATAAATCCTCTCTCAAACAGACATGGCTTAACATGGCTGTGAGAATTTGAAATTAGAATTTACAGATAGCAGTTTGCTTATAGTAAGTAGTACTTACAAGTATTTTTATTCAACAGCTCTCTAGTTTGAAATTCATCTGGTTGCTAGGGCCCAAATAACCCCAGCAACCATGAATTTATGAGAATAAGATTCTGGAATATGAAAAGATAGAACCTGATGAGAACAATCAGTAATGAAATGTAGCAATAACAAAACAATCCATTTTAGATGGAAGCAGTGACCACTATTTGCATCTGGGAAAAATCAGGAGAAGTAGTCAAATAATTCAAAGACTTCAAAAACGTAAGGGCTAACTGAAAAGTTTTGCTTATGATTAACCATTCTATAACATACCGAAATTAACTTAAAGGCATACCACCTCTTTAAGGCACATTTGGGCGCACTCTGTGTCTAACATTTTCAGAGTGGAGGTTGCACCACTTTTTGAGTATTTCCTCAAGAGAGTGTTTGCATCCAATTAATTCTAGAGTGCTTATTGATCCAACCTGCTGTAAGAACCTTGTAGCGGATTCTGCAGTTACTAAAGGGATTCTATCATGATTTTTATGTCGTTTTTTATTTCTAGTTTACACTGCAAATAATTCACTCTACAATATAAAATGTAATTCCTGAACCAGCAAGTGAATCTTTCAAAGCTGTAATATTGGTTTGTAGGCAGCCATCTCAGGTCATTTTGCATGGGCATGTGCTTTCCGAAAGAGCCAGCACTTTAGGATGGAACTGCATGCTACTGGGAGGGGGATGATTTAAATCCAACTTGCAGTACAGCAGTAAAGAGTGACTGAAGTTTATCAGAGCACAATTCACATAACTTGGGACAGCTAGGGAACTGACAATATGTCTAGCCCTATGTCAGATTTCAAAATTTTAAAAAAATTCTGTTTGCTCTTTTGAGAAATGTATTTCAGTGCATAATGCTGCTGGAGCAGCACTAATAACTGATTTTGAAAAGAAAAACATTTTCCCATGACAGTATCCCTTTAAACAGAACCCACAACCCAGAAGAGATAATCCGTCACTTATTATGCAAATATGTGTGACATAGGATCAGTTACACATAGTTGGACTTTGAGACTGCTTCTTGCCTCCCTGGTAACCTGCAGGGAACCTCTACCTGAGGCAAGGGTATTGCTTTGTCTCTTGTCAGGTGTGTGCCTGTCTGAACCTTTGTGAGTAACCAACTGAATGGTGAATTATACATTATGGAGGGGAGTAGTAATCCTTAATGAAGTTTTGAATTCCTACTTGATTCACAATTGCATTTCAACATGGAGCACTTTGTGTGTCCCTTCGGGAAGTTACACCAAAAATAGTTTAGGTGCTATTTTGTTCTAAGAAATATTATCCATTAACATTATATATATATTTAACAGGTATGGGACCTGTTACACAGAATGCTTGGAACTAAAAAAACAAAACAAAAAACTTTTAAAGTGTACCTGTCACCTACACATAAATTGTAATTTGCAAATTAAACATGGAACCCACGTTGTTTTATTCATTAAAGCACCCATACCAGTTATAAAGGCGTTTAAATATCTGAGCTGTCAATCAAATATTACCTGCCCCGTCTCTATGCCTGAGGCATAGTGGTGTGGCATTCAATTACTTTCACTTTCCATTCAGCACTTCCTAGAGCTTTCTGCTCTCCCCACATTCCTCCCTCCTCACACTTTATAATTGTGTAGGGCAATATGTATGGGCAATAGGACCCCATTCAAGTACATACACAAGATTTTAGGGTGATACACAGCTCGTCTTAATAACAGTGTCCACAAAATGGCTCATGCCTGTGTGCTGTGCAATTCCAAGACTGAAGGAAACAAAATGTAGTGTAAGTAATAAGAAAGCTTTATTTTGCTCAACTAACAAATAATTTAGAATTATTTCTTAGTGTGACAGGTCCCCTTTACACACAAAATAAATAGGATTGTTTTGCCTCTTAATAGGATCAAGTACAAGGTACTGTTTTACTTCCTGTCTTCCTGTAATTCAGAGCTTTCTGGTTTTCCAGATAACAGATTCCATATCTTTATAATTATCTTCACCTTTTACAGAATCTATATGTTTTGCAACATTTTTACAGACTTTATTTTTTCTCTACAATCACCTGCGTCCCTGCTGGATGCCATGGCAGGTTTACTTTTCCTACCAAGTGAACACTTCAAGGCCAATTCATCAGTGGTCAGATTTTATGAATATCATGTCATTTAGTAAAAGATCTGAATAAAAAAGTACAAATGGAAAATAATGTCCAAAAAATATGTATACCTCAAAAAAAAAAAATTTCAGTTTTTGGTACAATTCCAAGTCTGTAAAAAAAAAACCCAGAAAACCTCTAAAAGTCAGAATTGAATTGTTTTTATTATTTTTTGTGTCTTTACCCTCAATTTTTAAAGATTTTTTTTTTTTTTAAAGGGGAAAACCACAAATTTCTAGAGATTAGTGGGGGAAAAAAATCGAAACTTTATTGTTAGTAAACGGGCCCCTTAGGGTCAGGTTGATCATGAGCAGGTTCACTTATGTGCATAGCGTATGGGAAGAAACTGAAATATTATGAGTAAATAAATACAGACAAGAGTAGAATACCTAAAAGTTCTGGAAAGTTCCTTTTATAGCATCAGTCTACGGATTAAATCCAGGGGCAAAATGTGATTGCTGGTTGTAGAGGGTTAAAGACTTGTAATTATGGTTTAGATTCAGGAAATCCTGAGCCATATATTTCTTGGTATCAGATATTCTGGAAAGGGGAGATGAGCAGTGAGCTGTGGACAAGGGTAATCATAGCAAAACTGCATGAAACAGAGCGTGCTCTATATTCAAGGGAGTGTGAAGCAGAAAGAGCCTAGCTGAGATAGTGAAGAAATGAAAAGAAAGGAGCAGAAAAGAAACAGGGAAAACATATCTGTGTGAGTAAGAACAAGCAATGTTTTTTAGCACTCTCCCTCAACAATAGGGAAACCACATTATTTCAGGAACACAGGTGACTATGTATTATGTAAAATCAGTAACATGTTTATATTAGAAATTATACTGTCAGAGGAATTAATATTAGTGTTATGAGCATTAGTGTTGTGAACAATATCCTGACAATCGGAAAAGCGGAATAGTAATTTTTGTAGTAACAATAGTTTACAATAATTATTTATTTCATTAATTGGGCATTAAAGTGAGTGCAAGAATTTCCTTTTTTTACAAATGGCTACACAAATGGCTTAAAAACAGATGGGTGAGTGCGGCCACTGTCAGTGTCGGACTAGGACATCAGGGGCCCACCTAAAAACCTTACACTAGGGGCCCACCAAAAAATTTTAGACCAGGGGCCCACTCTCAGTACTATTATTCTTCCTCTACTCATTCAACCTCTATTCTCCTAGTTTCTTTTCTTTACATACTATAATCTATTATTACATCTATTTAGCCTTTAGAAATAGGGAATGGCCATGAAATAGGCCAAATTAGCAGCATGAGGGCCCACTGACACCTGGGCCCACCGGGACTTTTCTTGGTATCCTGGTTGGGCCAGTCCGACACTGGCCACTGTGTGAGGTTGCTGTGCGTGCAAATAAAATACACTGTTTTGCAAATAATTTTTTTTGGATTAGGATTGGGAGGAGATTAGGGAGTGCACATTCTCAGGTGGTCATGGAGAGAGGGTCTAAGCCGGCAGGGCCCACCAGGTTTGTTACCCTGAGTCCCACTGGCCCAGTCTCACCCTGTGCAAAACATTTACTTTTAGTTATACCAGTGTTGCCAATGCCATATTGTTCTAAGATGGTGGTCAGTGTATTCCATTCCATCATAGTCCTTGGCTCATGGCACATATAGCATTTTCCCTGCTGGTGGAAATAGTTGCCTGAGCAGTGGCGTAAATACTCCCTGGTGGGCCCTGGTACAGGATTGGCACCTGGGCCCCCCTGTCGGGCCCTTATTACCTCTATAAATATCTCTATTTCACATGCTGGAGTGTTGATAGCGTGTGCTATAAAATCTCCCCCAAGATAACCATCTGCCATAACCATTTTTGTGGCTCTGATGGGCCCCAAGGGGGTGGGGGTCCTGGTGCAGTTGCACCCTCTGCACCCCTGGTAGTTATGCCACTGTGCCTGAACAAGTAGTGTTAAATGAATGTGGCTGCAGGAGCCTTAGTGTGCTGGCACAGGTGAAGATTCGGGGAGATTAGTCGCCCAGTAACAAATCTCCTTTACTGCAGGCGACTAATCTTCTCGAAATGCCTTCCCGCTGTCAAGAATTCAAATCGGCAGCGGGATGGCATACAGAGCGCCTAGATTTTCCGAAGTTGCCCAAAGTTTCCTCGTGAGGCAACTTTGGAAAACAGTGATCTGAATGCCATCCCACCAGCGATTCATATTCTTGCTGGCGGGAACGAAATTTTGGGAGATTAGTCACCCCGGTAGAGGATATTTGTCGCTGGGCAACTAATCTGCCCAACCGCTACCAAACTTAGAGAAGCCTACAATGAAATATGTGTAAGGATTTGTGACATGCTTGAGTGCAATATTGTCTCCAATTTCTCAAACAAACAATGCCAGTCATGGAAGGCTGCTAACACAGCTGGCATATCACTGGGCAGGCTTCCAATAGGAGCAAAGTAAACATTTCGTAAATAGAAACGTATCTCTTTCTTTTGTAGTATCAACTAGTAAATTCCAGTACTATCTAGAATACCTGGAGTTTCCCGGATAAGGGAGCTTTCTGTAATTTAGATCACCAGACCTTATGTCTGAGTATGAAATAAATACAGTATGCTGCCCAGTGCTGCCAATATGGAATCATATTGCTTAAATTTTAAGTAAAAGCTGTGGTTTTACAATTACTGGGAATAATAATGCAATCTCTTTTATAGAAAATTCACTTAAAATAGTGTCAGTAGGAGATAGCCTTCCCATAATTTGGAACTTTCTGGATAACGTGTTTTTGAATAACAGATCCTATAACTGTATTATCATCTTTTGGGTTCATCTTTTAAAACAATTCTGGGTATATGCATTGCAACCTCCCATCTCAATACTAATGAAATGAGAGAGCAGAGAGCAACAACTGTGCCCTTTAATAATGACAACCACAAACTGCTTTTATCCATAGCACAGCTTTTTAACTGCTGCCTGGAGGAGCCTGCCGTTGATGGAATATGATCAGGGGTCAGAAGCTGTAATTATTCGAGCTTTCCAATACTGTCTAGGTCACTGCTCTAACATTGTTTTCCATTGTAAAATGCTCATATTTCATTGTGCCATTTGAAGGCTACATTGCAGATGTACAAAATAAGCTGACGACAAGTTCAGGTTGTTTTTCTTTTTTTAACACAGGGATAAAAAAAAAAAAAGAAAAAAAAAAGGCAAGAAATACTAAGCTGGCAGCCTGTCAGTTATCACGTTAATGAGGGTCAGTGAAGAATTTGCAGTGTATTTTCAGTGTGGATGGTTCCACTCGTTAAAGAGCGGTGAGTGGCAGCAAGGACATGAATAATGGGAGATGCAGCACACTGCTAACAACACAAATGTCATTCACTGCTTTGATGTGCCCCAGAGCTGCAAAAAGTCCTATGACAGCCCTCCATTATCAAAGAGGGAATATCATCAATAAACAGTGTGTAATTTTTTGGTAACTAGTAGATTTGGAACAGATTAGCACACCACAAAACTCTGACACCGCAACAGTATAACCTACCAAATGAAAAGAAACATCTATAATACCAGTAATTCCCTCTCTTCCGAAAGAGCCATTTCCCAAGGCAGCAATATAAATAACATTAACCATTACATCAAAGTGTCATTAATATTAATGTATTATTCACAATCATTAATTCATATATGACATTGTATCCAATGATATGTATGTCAGGCCCCAGATTGCCTATGCAGATTGCAAGCAGAATTGGTGACACCACCAAAACACCACCAAACCCCTAGGGGGTTAAATGGCCAGTTGGTTCTTAGCTGCTTTCTAAATTAAATATAGAAGCATAATGTGCAGCGAAAAGTAGACAGAAATATTAACACAAAATGTTAGACATATAGAATGGAATCAACATTGAATGTCTTTTATTGTGTATCTGTCGCTTCTGATAATGAAACACTTTGTATGATTTGCAGGATATGCATGGAAAGAAACTCTGCAATTGGACACATTTTTTCTTTGAACTTTCACTTACCCCTCTCGATAGTGGCACCTTGTGGTGAGAATGTATATTGATTCACTTTGTTCATTAAGTTAGGTTTGCAGGATACATTGTCTCCATATGACTGTTTCCCATGATGTCACGTTTAAGCGCCATTTTGTTAATGGGTTGGGCTATAAATAAGCACTCAGTGTCACTTGTATTTTATCCTTGATAAAGACCCCGATGCGGGTCGAAACGTTGGATGCACAAGTATGAATAAATATTAATATGTTTTTTCAACTTATTTCGGAGTGCGGGTCCTCGTTGAATCTATTTACAATTATTTGACCCTGCAAGTACTGAAGAAAGTTTATTCAATAAAACAGCATAGGACTGACGTCCATTTCGCCCCTTCAGAGGCCTTTCTCAATATATATATTTTGAGGGGATAGTTTAGAAACACAACAATATACTGTCAGCAAATCAAATGAAACTTACTTTGGTGTAAATGTTGTGGACATGTGTCCATGTGCACTTTTCTGAAACTTGTGGGAAAGATCTATGAGACTGCTCAGTGAAATACATGCAAGTGCATGCATGGACTCAAGTTAACCCTGGAATCTGCAAGTTTGACTATGGATGTAATTCTAGGGTCCCCTTAATGGTGAAGCATACATTAATGTCATTATTTTCACCATGCTCTGGAAGCGATACCATATTCTAGAACAAAATCTAGGAAATATACCATGCACTTATACAAAGCACTAAAACGTAGTTTTTAATTTACTAATTTCATTTCTCTTGGCTGGTGCAATTTGTTTCCAAAATGGTGCACCAGCTGAGAAAAAAAACTTTGACTCACTAACAGTCTAATATAAAGATGCAGTCACTTGGATTTGTAAGTTAAATGCGTCGTGACTCAGGGCTAATTGAAGAAACTGTGTTATCTAAAGTTATCTTAACTCATTTAATGCATTTAACCTTTTCATTAGCATACCAAAGCACCATTGTTTTCAATGGTGAACTCTTTCATTGGATGGGATGCTGTGACACAATATTCTGTGTTAAGAGGGTTAAATGGGATATCTGTGTTTAGTCATTCTGTGTCAAACACACAATCCAAAGTGGCTTCATCTTTATTGGCCCACCCAGTGAACCTGACTTTCCCTGTTCTTGTGAAAAGATAAAGTGGACCTGTCCCCTTAAGAAATTATTCAAATGAATTTATATTGTGGTTGTCAAGCAAAATAATCTTTACAATATATATAAATTATTTAAATCTGGTTTCCTTTAGTCTTGGAATTACACAATCACATCAAGAAAGCAGCCACCATTCTGTGATCACTGTTATTGAGGCAAGCTTTGCATCATGCCAAAACCTTGCTTTCCAGAATAGGGGACTAAATGGACATGCCCATGCACAAGCTACAGGTGCTTATGCATTTTATGATTATGCATTTTACACCAAAATCTGCTGCACCTGAGCGGGGGGAATGTTTCCTGGAGCAGGCATTACTTACTTAAAACAATGGACAAAAAGTATGTTCAACATGAGCACTGTTCATTCACACATTGGTGTATATTGTACCTTTAAATATAAAAGAAAAAGGATTTGCTCTTTAAAAAAACAAATTTCAGTATAGAACTATGTATGAGGAACACACAATTTATGCATTTTTGACTGTTGCCCCGTTACAATATAATGTTAAGGGTAGTGGCCGATGAGAAAATTTGTTGCCAGCGATATATGCGCAACTGCGGGCAACAAATCTCCCAAAATGCATCTCCATTGGAAACAACCGAAATCTCTGGTGGTAAAACCAACCTAGAGCAAAGCAAAGGAAGGTTTTTTTATGGCAAAACCATAGGCAAAAGGTTCAGCATAAGTTCTGTTCACCGAACCCATGGTGAACGAGGTGGATAGTGCCCCTTTAAGGAGTGCATACCAAAGCTAATGGTTATTCCTTTGTATAATTGTTTCATATTTTGTAAAATACAATATTACAAGTACAATCTAGGTTATAAAAAAAACAGTAAAAACTATTAAATCTAGTCCATCTGTGCCAGCAATAATCATCTAAACATTGCCCAGCAATAGAAGTGGCATAGACAAAAGAAAGAAAATGATCATTTGGCCTCTATAGAAAGCACTTTAGTGAAACATTTTCTTAAAAGAACATTATAAACCTAGAAGGAGCACATCTTATTCAATTATTAAGGTGAACAGTTAAGCTCAATTAGGAGGAGACAATCTCCAAGTTAGAGTAGGTTTATGTAGATGGGTTAAAGCAGCACCACATGGGAAGTGCGTAATTTTCTATGACTATGGATGTAATGTGAGCTACAGTAAATAATAATTCAGAGCACATTAATGTCTTTCCTCAAAAGCAAAATGTTGAATTGCAGTATGCAAACTATTCCTTGCTTTCATTTCCAGTTTACCTCTAGTAGGACTGACACATTAGATCATCCAAACTCTATGATCAGTCTCTCACTTCTTGACCTGTGCATGAAAGAGATGATGATCTTTTTCACAGAAAATGGAGAAAGCAGGATAACAGTTTTCCCTCGCAGTAGGGTATAAGGAAAGGCCGGAGATACTTGGGGCCAACGTTAGGTACCCCAAAATGATTGCATCTACCTACCTGAAACCTCAGGCCAGTGCTCCTATTAGCCTAAATCTGCACTGGCCGGGACCGGGTTATACGAGTGAGCACCACAGAGCGACCTATTTCCTATTTCCTTTTGATTTTGATTCCCCGGATCAATGCATGCACAGTTTAAGGGAAAAAGCTGAATCTTTACTTAAGGTTCAGCTTTTTGTTCTACTGTGCATGCACAGCCGCGCAAAGAAAGAAGTAGATCACTGTAGATGTGTTTGGAGTGTGGGAGGAAGAACATACAGGGGCTCATTTATGAACACTGGGCAAATTTGCCCATGGGCAGTTACCTATAGCAACCAATCAGTGATTAGCTTTTTGAAGCCAGCTGCAAGTAGAACAATGAATGCAGCAATCTGATTGGTTGCCATAGGTTACTGCCCATGGGCAGATTTGCCAAGCGTTGATAAATTACCCCCAGACTCTTGCAGAAAGTGCCCTGGTTAGAATTAAACCTGCAGAACTGCAAAGCAGCAGTGCTAACCACTGAGCCACCGTGCTGTCCTAAGCTAGTTTGGCTGAGCAGCATCTTGCTTCATCAGAAGCCATAGAATTAATAACTAGGTTGAGAGCAGACACAGCTGTATATTTAAGACAAAGCGCCAAAAAAAGTATATTCCCCATTAAATAACCCCTTTTGCTGTCTGTTTTATTTTAAGCACTATAAATATTTTGGGGACAGAGATTTACTTGACCAGCAGGTGTGAAGTCAGGATGTGAGTTCCAGGAGTTCAGATGCAAGATCAACAGTTTGTTGAAACTTGAATGTGAAAAAATAAAATGACATTCGTTTCATCTTCAATAAAACTAGAATGTGGCAGTAGAACATTCTTAATGGAAACACTCAAGGAGCACCCCCATCTTAAATAATCCTACTTTAATACGAAGCTCCCCCCACAGTATGCCTATACTATAAAAAATAAAATAAATAATAAAATTCACATTTTTTCCACCTGAAGAAAAAAAAAAGTGTATATATTTTTTCCTCTCGAAATTCACATACAAAGCTTCTTCCTCATGCATGTCGATTCTTGCTGGACTCCTGATATAATAGCAATAAGATACATTTTGGAAATAAAAAAAAAATGAATAAGCTGAACTGTACCTTTAAAAGACAAGCTTGACGTGTAATAATGTTATTGTGTTTATATTGTTTTTTCCTTGTTCTCATCCAGTTCCATGAAAAACATTGTCAATGGGTATTTTATACAGCTTTTAAAAGTATATTTGAGCATATCACTAGCTTTAGCTTCTATATATTTGACAGTTTGCATATTTTCTTTGGTTTCAGGGACAAAAAAAAAATCAGCTGACACGCTAACAAGGTCAAAAGCTTAGACATGGTGATTAATTTTACTCAAATTGGGAAGGAGAAAGCCTTTGCTTGCAGTCTTCGATGAATCCTAGGTATAAAACAAGATGGGTGATTTTCTCTGGGGTTTTGCTTTGTTCCAAAGTTCACTAGTTTTGTAAATCCAGATTTATTTATTTTTAACTGTACAAGGGTTACTTCTGACTCATACCTACAATATTTTTAGTAAAAGCTTGCTGAACAATATTAAAGAAAAAAAAGAATAAAATATTGCGGCAAAAAAGCAAAATATTAGCTATTGTTTAAAGTTTTAAACAAAAGGTTCTGAGCAACCTGCCACCTCTACCAGCACAAACCTGAACCTCTTTGCCTCCAAACGAATAGTTTTTGATCATACATGAACCTATAGGGTTCCTGTGAATGCTGAATTTATATTCATGTATGCAGTCCATGTCTAAGAGGAACCTGGTAGAACCCAACTGTCAAAAGTTTATATTTAAATCTAGGCTAAAATCAGTGCTGAAATGCAAGAAATTCAGGTAACTAAAAAACAGTGTGGGGAAAGGACAATGTACATCAATAAAAAAAGAATATTGCACTCTATTTTGGCCAGATTGATGCCATATTCTGAGACACTGTATTATGCCCAAGGATAGAGTCATACAGGGGGTCGGGTACCTGCGGATTATCCACAAAAGCCTGCGGTACCCTGCGGGTTGCAGGTAGACGCTTCAGGAGCGGGTATAGACGCATCAGCAGTTCTCCAGGTTTGCGGCTGGCGGGTCTTCTCAATAGCGAGTTTTACTCTATTTTTTTTATCATGCATACTTTTGATGTCGTTTACCCTTACAGAACTTCCTGATTCTTGATGGTTAGCGGGTCACAGATAAGGTACTTGCGGGTTGGGTAGCGGGTCCAAGGGGATAAGAATGTCAGTTGTGGGTCCGTGTTGGGTTGCGAAAAATGGACCTGCGCAGGACTCTACCTGAGGAAGTGGGACTATAATAGTTTCAATCAGAAGGTATTCGAAACATAACACACATCGATGTAGCATCTCTTACCACAATAGAAGCGTGGCCCAGGTGCTCCTGCTCCAGGCCCTCAGCTCAAGGGAGCAGACAATCCGTAAATATGACCCAAACTTGTTGGCGCAAGGCACACTGGAACTCGCACTTAGATCAGACCAGAAAAGTAGTAAAAAAAAAAAAAGAAAACTTCATTTTATATAATCATCTCTTGCCTGATGCGTTTCGTGTCTATGTGACACAATCATAGTGGGACTAGAATACCCATGAAATGAGTTAAGATAAATTTGCCTGTTAAAGGAAAAGCTAATCTGGAGCATCTCATCTACTCAGAACTATATATAGATTCCAGTATGAAAGGTATGTATACGAGGTGCCTCCCTCCTCAAATTTATTTTAATACTTGGCGTTGCTGGCAAGTGACTACTTAATTCAGAGGTAGTGTGCTTTTGTACAACCCATCGGACTTTTAATTGCCCCTATGGCCACCTGTTTAGACTTTGTCATACCTGCTCTATAGAGAGACAGATCTTTTACTTATTTATATTATAGGTTGATCTGGCTTGTCAGACACCATTCGTCCACCATTAGTACCACTTTTACATGTCTCCGATAAATATCCAGTAACTCCAAGACCCCTGCCCCCACAACCATATTCATTCCAGATATGTAATTGTAGCCAAAAATATTGGAACATTTGCACTTTTACGTAGTTATTTAGCAAAGGTTGAATTTTAGAATTTTTTAGTCCTCAAATGAAACCACAATTCAAATTGTTTCTAATTTAATAAAAAAAAACTTGAATGGGAAAAACTCAAATTAACTGAATGTTCCACAGGAAAAAACTCGAATTGAGTTTTCGAGTGAAACCTTCTGAAAAAGAAATTGAACATCATGATGGTTATTAACATCTACAAACCATTTAAAGGACCAGTAACAACAAAAAAGTTTGAAAATTCATTAGTATGCTATGACAAAAAGACACCAACAAATATCAAAGTTTAAAATCGCCAAGTCTTTATTAAGAATTAACTTACCAAAACTCTGCTTATACTCTTCTTCAGAAACAGCGACAGGGTGATGATCCACTCAATTTCTCCTCCCTCTCCTATAAAGGGAGGAGAAATCGAGTGCTGCACAATGGTTTGCCGATTGCCTTTTCTGAAGAGGAGTGCAAGTGGAGTTTTGGTAAGTTATTTCTTAAAGTGGACCCATCACCCAGACACAAAAATCTGTATAGTAAAAGTCCTTTTCAAATTAAACATGAAATCCAATTTAAAATTTTCATTAAAGTAATAAAAAGTGGTAATAACAATACATTTGTAGCCTTACAGAGCATTTGTTTTTTAGATGGTGTCAATGAAAAATAATGAAGACCAATTCTACAATATACTAAAAGTTAACTTGAAGGTGAACCACCCCTTTAAGCTCATTTAAAAATCTCAGCTGTCAATCAAATATTGTCTGCCCCCAGTTCTCTTAACCATTTAATTGTGTAGCCAGGACATGGGGATAGACATTGGGTCCCCCATTCTGGTGCACAAACAAGATTCTGTGATGATGCGAGGCTTGTCTTAATAACAGTGTCCACAAAACGGCTCCTGCCTGCTTGCTAGAATTATGAATTCCCAGACTGAAGAAAATAAGATTAAAATAATTTATTAATGTTCATTTTGCTTGACTAATGTGATAAAATAGGATTTTGAACATTTTGGGGTGACGGGTCCACTTTAATTTTAATGGTTAATTTTTTGCTGTTACGAGTCCGTTAAGCGACCTGTGTCACTGACTGCTACATGATCTCGACAGGTTTTAGATGGTGTATTTTAGATTTTTTTAAACCCCCCCAAAAAATAAATTTTTTGACTTAACAGTAACCTTTAAAAACTCGAACATTAATAAATATACCCCTAAATTTACTCTCAAACACTAAAATATATTGATCTTATGTAAAATGTGTATGTTCCTACAATCCCACATTTCACTACAAAGATTAAGATTATTCCATTTAAAACATCATATCCTTGCAGATCTATTAAAAAACATTGATGGCAAATAAATCAAGAACTTCCTATAACTATAGATGAGATTTTTACTCTCTCTACTGACAACATGGCTGCAGTAGAAAGAGTGCTTCACCCAACTACAGCTTTTAGCTCTCTCTCTACAAAACATTTAGTACACGTTGGCCACTTCAGAATAGTCCATAGCTTTTGGCTCATTGTCTGGCTGGAAGACCCATTAACTGTGAAACCAAAATTTTGAAACTGGGTTCAATATGCTTTGCTCCTGATTTAATTATACCATTTACTTACTTAAAGTGGACCTGTCACCCCAAAAAATTATTCAAAATCATATTTTATCACATTAGTCAAGCAAAATAAACATTAATTACACTATTTAAATTATTTTATTCTTGTTTCCTTCAATCTGGGAATTCAAAATTATAGCAAGCTGGCAGGAGCCATTTTGTGGACACTGTTATTAAGGCAAGCCTTGTATCATCTCAGAATCTTGTTTGTGCACCAGAATGGGGGACCCAATGTCTGTCCCCATGTCCTGGCTACACAATGAAATGGTTAATTGAACTGGGGGAATGTGTGGGGAGCAGTGGCATCTAGGAAGTGCTGAATGGAAAGTGAAAGTAATTATCTGCCCCGCCTCTATGCCTAAGGCATAGAGGAGTGGCAGACAATATTTGATTGACAGCTGAGATTTTTAAATGATTTCAAAACAGCTATGAATGATTTAATAAAAATTTGAAATTAGTTTTCATGTTTAATATGAAAAGGACTTTTATTATACAGATTTTTGTGTCTGGGTGACAGGTCCACTTTAAAATAAAACTATACCTTCATAATGAATACATATGATATATAACACAATAAGAAACCTATTAAAGAATCTTACCATAGTTGCATATACACATCAGTAAATATTGCTCTTTTACATTTGACATTGCTTGAGCCACCATTCTGTGATGGGCCACCATTCAGGGGAGGGGGGTTGGCAGCCCTTACTATTTAAAATTGCAGTTTTCAATTTAGGATTACCCAATGGTAGATATTTCTAGGAAAGTATGGTTTTTAAGAAAATAGTTAATGTATATGAAGTATTACATATGAGATATTATTGTATTGTATTATGTAATGTAATTTATTTTTATGGATACCTGAACCGTTCAAGAATATAGTTTTCCTTTGAGGCAACCAGGTGGCAAATCAGTCCCAAGACATAAGCAAACATCAAACAGGGATTTGTTTCCATGTAAACAAATAGATGCTGTGTTTTACCTACAAGCTATAATTTCCTTTTTTTGCCACTGGACAATCTTTTGGCTTGCTTGTTGTGTTGTGGTGAACTCCTGGCTGGCAGTTGATCAAGGCTCTCTCATCAGAATTTGAACAAACCTCTGCAATCATTCATTAGTTTGTTTTTCTTGCATCAACTTTCAGGGATATTAGCTACAGTTCCATGGGTCTCACTATTCTTGATAACATTGCATGCATAGAGGAACAGTAAGGTCTCTGGAGACATCTAGTCTTGAGATTAAAGGGATTGTTCACCTTTGAGTTAATTTTTAGTATAATGTAGAGCAGGGGTGTCCAAACTTGGCCCTCCAGCTGTTAAGGAACTACAAGTCCCACAATGCAATGAAGGAGTCTGACAGCCACAGTCAGGCAAATGCATTGTGGGACTTGTAGTTCCTTAACAGCTGGAGGGCCAAGTTTGGACACCCCTGATGTAGAGAGTGATATCCTGAGACAATTTGCAATTGGTTTTCATTTGTTATGGTTTGTGGTTTTATAGTTATTTAGCTTTTTATTCGGCAGCTCTCTAGTTTGCTCTATTGTCAGCAATTTGGTTTCTAGGGTACAAATTACCCTAGCAACCCTGCATTGATTTGAATAAGAGACTGGAATATGAATAGGAGATGGACTGAATAGAACGATAAGGAATACAAAGTGGAAATAACAATACATTTGTAGCCTTACAGAGCCAGTGACCCCCATTGGAAAGCTGCAAAGAAACGGGAGAAAATTGCAAATCATTAAAAAACTATGAAAAATAAATAATGAAGTTTCTTAGAATTGGCCCTTCTACAATATACTAAAAGTTAACTTGAAGGTGAACCACCCATTTTTAATTGTGTGACTCACCTCCACAGACCATTCTCTGCTTTTCTTTCTTCTCTCCATATTCAGTGTAGTACATACAGACAGTACAGCATAATGAGAGAGAACTTATCTCAATTCAAACTGGCTGAATGTGTTCTTCTAATATTGCAGACACCTGCATCTCATCACAAATGAGTTTACTTACAAAATAAAAGCAGAATCACCTACTTACAAATCCAAATTGTTTATTACAATTTCACTAAAATGTGTCATTAGAATCAATTTAGGATTCATGTTCAGTATAATACAGTGTAAAATTGTTCCAGTTTTTTTGTGTGCTGTTCCATTGCAAATAAACAAAATACATATGTGAATGTCATAGTGCTGTAATTTTCAACAACTTTTTGGCAGAAAAAAAAGAGGCAAAGGTGCCAACTTTTTTTGGCTACAAACATTTTTAAAAGGTCAATCAATTCTTACTCAATAGCATTATTTATAAAAAGCCTTTTTTCGATTTTCCCAAATGTAAAAATCTGGAAGAATTGATTTCATTGCTTTGAGAATGAATAAGCATTAACTAAAAAAAAGCAAGTCTATGGGGTTATATGATATATTTAAATGGACCCCCCATCTTAAATAGCCCTGATGGGTGCCCCTAGTTCCCACTGACTTTCTACTATTCCTAAACGGTTATGTAAAATTTGGTCCATGGCTGGCTTGGGGTTACAGAACAGTGATTAAAGTGACTAAGGGTGCCTAACAATTATTTTACTATCTTCTTTTAGACAGTGCTTTATCTGCAGCCCAATTTACCATTTGAGTATCATCTCATTTTAAGGTTTCTTCCAGGTCATAGCACAAACCTACTGGACTGGATCATAATAATGCATAGTATTCAAATAAAGCACATTATACAATATTCTAAATCTAAAGGAGGAATTCTGTTTTTGGGGTTGATAATGTACTTTCTTAAGACCAACAAAGGGCTGCTGGCCGTGTAAGACTTACAGCAAAGCAGCTCTAAGCAATGAGAAAAGTGAGCAAAAGTAAGTAGTAGCATAAATTGCCATTCAATGCAGTCGTTAAAAACTGCTAGCCAGTCATCAACTTAAAGGGATCCTGTCATGGGAATTTTTTTTTTTTAAATGCATCAGTTAATAGTGTTGCTCCAGCATTGAAATCCTTTACTCAAAAGAGCAAACAGATTTTTTTATATATTTCATTTTGAAATATTACATGGGGCTAGACATATTGTCAATTTCCCAGCTGCCCCGCCATTGCTACAGAGTAGCTTGTTTATATGAACTACAGTAGTGTTTCTGAAGCAAACACACCAGTTTTAACAGCGCAGGGCAATACTGCATGATATTTTCTTTACTTTAAAACACTTTCATTTTTTGGTGTTAATGTTCCTTTAAAGCATTGCTGAAAATAACATTTTAAAGCTTTTCAAAACAATCAAAAATGTTCTGAAAAAAGAGGCACAGCCATACATTTAATAATGTTAATTTTACATGTTAAAAAAAGTCACAAAAAAAAAGCAGTTATAAAACTGTAGCTGATGACATATGAAAATAGTATGTATATATTTTATACATTAAATCTACAATATTTATCATTACTAAACATTTTTCGAGCAGCATTTGCTGCATATAATATAGTTTATTATACAGCTTGATTAAGAATTACAGAACTGTGATCATTACATGGGAATTAACACATCTGCTTATCAGTCATATCTCAAATCTTTATGTACACGGTGTATCTCTAAACTGGCTGAAATAAGCAGCAACACATATAACCAACAAGTAGAACAATATGAATCCCATTAGGTTACAGTGTAGTGTTTACATATAGATAAGCTGCATGGAGCAGATCTCAGTATTACAAATGCGTATGCACTGAGCAAATCATAAACAACACATTGCTACAGTAAAACTAGCTACTTTGCATGTATCTGTAAACATATTGCAAAGCAAGCAAAATGGCGACTTGTAAGAAAAATGAACTCTTGCATGTAGGTACCACACAGTACTTTGTTCTTCCTGGAAGGACTGCTATTGTGTCATACTACCTTGGTGTGTAATGCTGCTGCTGTGTGTGTGTGACAGTGTGTGTGAGAGTGTGTAAGCCTAAATGACTAAAATTATACTCCTACTTCAGAGCTGTTTAAGAAGAAAAAATAAGTGTCAATCACAACTTGTTAAAAACCTACTCAATCTGGTTCTTGGGAATGAAGCAGACAGTTGAAATGGATTTGCCTTCTCTTAACCATTAGTGTCATTGCAGCACAATGCATTGGTTCATAAAAGGTGTCATGGAGTAATGATAAAACAGCATACATTAAGTCATTAGAAGCCAAGGCACAGTGTGAAAGGTACATTCTGTTAAAGGGTGCATGATTACTGAATGGGGGAGCTGGAATTAACACAGAAGTTGCATGAAGACAAACCAGAAAAGAAGTCGGCAATGCGGGTGGGAACAATTATCTATGAGTCAGTGGAGTTCCAAAAAAAAAAATGAAGTATTTTGATTGATTTTGGAACAAGACACATTACATTAGTTCTTTTAAACCCTCACCCCCATACTGCCAGAAAAGCTCCCATATCACCAATCTGAACAAGGCCTCTACAGGAGAATTTCCTGTATAACAAAGTTGTAGCATTCAGTTTATACACATAAATGACTGGAAACAACAGCGCTAGAGACCCCATAGTCTGCATTAATATTTCATTCATCTGCAAGCTATTAAAGGGAGGTACAGTAAGGGCTGCTGTAACTGGTTCAAAATCTATGCCATCTTCCAGTGTTTTAACATACCAGTGTCTGAAGCTTGCATGGACTGTTCTTTCTTAACAATTAACAATGAACAAATGCATATATAATTAAAATAGGAATACCTTTGCTAGCCCTGCCCTAGAATTTTAGTGGCAGGGTATATAGTAAACAGAATGATCTAAAAACAGACAAACAATTAGTGATATGCTTATCTGCTGTAAGTCGTCCCTTCAGCTTAAATTTCGTACATTTCATGTACATTATTGCAAAACCTTTGATTATGCATGGGATTCACGCAACACATACATATCACAGCTGGTGCATTGCTTTCAAAATCACAGAAAAGAAAGCTACCAAGTATGTACAAAAATGCATGTTCTCTAGACACTGCATTAGCTTGTGATCAATCAACAGGCCTGAAACTGTAAAGTTTAATAATAGTCAAAGCACTGTGTGCAAGCTAAAATAATATCAGGTTGGATCAATCAAATATTTGCACTCAGTTACAGGCTACGTTGAAATATCACAATTTGTCACCTTGTATATGTGTTCCATCATATGAACTGTGCCACCAATGCAAAGTGAAACAAAGAGTTATATTGCTTACATTTCAAAGTATGGAAATAGCAATATTTTATAATATGAAACATGGGACTTGGGACAAACGGACTTGCAAGTCCTGTGAATAATGGACAGTTCCACTGCGGATATTGCTTGCCTTCTAATGGTCTCATTTAATACTGCTAAACCGGCTGCAACAAGAAAGCAAAGGCAGAATTCCAATTTTGTGTTGTGAACTACAACTTCTCGCTGTCCCAAACTGTCAGAAGTGGTGCTGCTATTTGCGGAACATGAAACCTATGGCTTTCATGAGAATTTTTTTTTTTATTATAAAGACTGAATAAACTCCCCATTTCACACACCATTCATTGTGGGTGTGATTGTGTTGAATGAAGCATAAAAAACAACTACAGTACATGTTTAACTGGGTGTTAAAATACAGAATTATTGTCAGTTTAAAAGAGACTGATTGATGTCCACAATAAATAGAAATTCATAAAAGCAAACCTAAATCTTTTAAGTTGCACATGCTCTGTGTTTATTAAAGCACTTCTATAAGGGACCTGGAATCTGTTTGAAGCCTACCTTTCACTAATGATGACATTTTTCAAACAGTAGAGCTATAACATGTACAACATCTTGAACCGCCTTGGCAGGTTAAGGCCAACTGTGTGTTATTGTCTATTTTTTGGATTCACTAAAGCACATAATGAGCTGTATTTCACAGCATCACAGATTCATGCATTATGATACCATCACGTGGATTTCTGAATGGTTGAGGCGTAGATCCAGAATTTGAATGTAGATATTGTGGAGGAGGTACTCTATTAGTACGAGGAGAGGTCCTTAGTCTCACAGGACTATTAGCAGAAACAGAAGAGAAATTATAGTGCTGACCTGTTGAGGGTGGAAAATTAGGGGACTTTTGCAAACTGGATAAATAACTTTGAGAGATCTCTCTATTTAATGGTTGTCCAACTGTTCCAAATGCAGTATCAGGAAAGAATGTATGGTCCATATGATAATCCACTGGTGGTAAAATATATTTGTTGTTTAATTTTTGATTATAACTACTTAAATGCAGAGTTGCGCTTTCATCAGCAGGTAAGACTTCAATTCTGTGAGAAGGAGAGGTGACATTGTATTGCCTTGCAGTGAGATTTACAGGCATTTTATCAGGAGGCAAATCAAAGCTTTGTCCATAAGATCTTCTTGAAGGGCTCACCAAGTTTATGGGTGAATATTGTTCACTATTAAGTTTACTCACTGAATTTTCAGCGTAAAGAGGTGGGTTGCTGTATGATGGCGGTGGCTGTTTTATGCTAAATACTTCATGTGGATCCTGTGAATGTACTGAGCGTGATGGTGAGTGTGGTATGAAGACCATTCCTGAATTTTCAGATATTCTTGATGGACTGGAACCTTTTGAGGGATTCCGTGATGCAGTACTTGTTGAGTAAACAGTATTCCTCTGGGTATAGGAATCAGAGCTATATCTTTTTTCATCAGTATTGTCACTATCTTCCCCTCCAGGAACATTATCGTACTGCGATGCATTGGACCCTCTTTTACCCTCCACGTCTATATGCCTATTTTTGTGCTTGATAATCACAGCTTGCGATTCTGAATGATTTGCAGCATTGTAATCTGGTGGTTTACCCTTACCTTCAGCCATTTTTAAGAGATCCTTATTTTTAGGTTCTGAAGGCATCTTCCACAAAGGTGAAATACCCTTTGATGTATTTGGTGTTGCATTTGAATTCTTGTTAGCTGCAGCGTGGTTATTTAATTTATCATCCTTTTGGTTTAAAGAATAATCTGAATATTTCCTGTATTCAATATCCACTTTGTTTTGTTCTGAATGGGAATCAGCCTGTCCTTTCTTTGTCATTTTTAAATTAGCTTTCTCCATGGAGTTCTTCCTTCGTCTTTCATTACTTGTGGAGTTTTGTAATAGTTTACTGGGTGAAGGTACCTTATCTGATTTAACTTGAGAGGGAAGCCTGTGGGTTGTACTTTGTCCATTCACAACATGATTTAGAACTGTTGGTAGAGGCTCTGGTGGAATTTGGCCCAGTGGTTTCATTGGAAACTCTTCATCTTTGCCTAGGATTAAAATAAGAGGAAGATGGTGTCAACAATAGAATGTGTTCATCACTCGAAAAAATTATGTACAAATCATCCAAATTGTTGGCTGTCAGAAGATCTACATACTTCACATACAAAGAAAAACATCTAAAACCGAATAAAAGACTTAAGAGAAAAATAAGCAAACATTACATTTTTAAGTAGACCTATTTAAAGGTTAAAATGCTTGGGGGTGGGGTTCTACCTATATATTTGAAACCTCTCCAAGCGAGGCAAAGCAGTATTCACAAGGCTGGTACAATGTTTTAATCTTTAAAATGTTCATTAAAAAAATGCCATGATTTGCATACATGTATTACCATAAATCATTTTAAACAAGACCAGAGAGTACACTACAGCTTCATGTTTTGTGATTTTAAGAGTCTTGATAAAGGAGTTCTTTGCTAAAATCATATCAGTATATTCAAACTGTGAACTAATCATAACAGTACATTAAAAAGATTCTAGCAAGAAAATGGCGTTTACATTTTCTAATTCCCTAAACAACTTGCAAAATCATAGGTCATTTGTATTATTGTTAACATTTCATTGCCAAATATTTTGGCATAAAGTAAAGTGCCATATATTTTGTTAGAACAATGTTTCCATAAAACTTAGTATCTGACTAATACTGACGCACCATACCCTTTGACTTCTGTACAAAAAAAAAAAAAAAAGCCAGGGTCCACCATACTCTCTGAGACATTTTAGAACACTGGCCTACAAATCACTTTGTTTCCACTGGATGTGGTGTATATATCCCGTAATTCTTAATCCTGAAGTATTGTTCCTGTGCCTCGTCCACGGAGCACACTCGTGTATACACACACACACAGCTTTTTAGTGGAACAAACCAGGATCAACGCAGTAGTTCACTGCATAAAGTATTCTTTATTCGACAATACATGTTTCAAGCCCAAAATGCCCTTTATCAAGTGGCCTAATTCAAATAATACGATACGTTTTATTTATTAAAGTTATCAGTAAATATCTAGTACAAATCCCTACACATTTTAAAATAGAAAGAAGGATGCATTTTCTCCTACTAAATTTTTATCTATTATAAAATGTCTATCACAACAATTATAGTTGGTTCTTACTTTTGTCACCCTCAGGGAAAAGATTTCTGTGGCAGGTTTGATTGTCACTCAACTCACTATGTATACATACCTAATTATGTTTCCATATCCTCTATGTTACGTGTGTAAGATAAATCCTTATTTTAAGATCTGCTTTGGTGAACATTGGTCTCACACTGAAAATATTTTTCAAGTTAACTTTTAGTATGTTATAGAATGGCTAATTCTAAGCAACTTTTCAATTGGCCTCATTATTTTTTTTTTTATAGTTTTTGAATTATTTGCTTTCTTCTGTCTTCTCTTTTCAGCTTTCAAATGGGGGTCACTGACCCCCTCTAAAAACAAATGCTCTGTGCGGCTACACATTTGTTGTTATTGCTAATTTTTATTGCTCATCTTTGTATTCCGACCATATCTTATTCATATTCCAGTCCCTTATGCAAATCAATGCATGGTTGCTTGGGTAATTTGGACCCTAGCAACCGGATTGCTGCAAACTGGAGAGCTATGAAATAAAGAGCTAATATCTCAAAAACAAATAATAAAAAATGAAAACCAATTGCAAATTGTCTCAGAATATCACTCTCTAACATCATACTAAAAGTTAACTCAAAGTTGAACAGCCCCTTTAAGAGATTTATTAATGTTGATATAAAAGGGGTTACACCCTTTGGCTGTACATTGGCCTGAGAAGCAACATCTCCCCATAGACGCAACAATCTTTCCCTGCCGATCTTAGCGAAGTCCGACCAATCTGTCAAATTATTGTTCGGTTAGTGGGATACAAACGATCGTACATCTTACGATTTTTCGTCCGACATTGGTCTGATGATTGATCGGCCAGGTTAGAAAATCTTTATCGGTCCCCATGCAATCTACCTATGTTTGCAGGGCAAAGCAGGCTGCGATCCTTCAGTTTTGCTGGCAATATCGCCTGAAATGGTCTTTTTAGTTGATGGACACATCAGGCATTTAAACGATCGCTTTGAGACGATCGTGGTCTCACGATAACCATTGGATCTTTCAAAAGTCTTTACGTCTATGGCCAACTTTACAGAGGGTAGTGACTGATCAAATACCAAGATTAAAGAGAAGTGGTGACCATGAACGGTGGGTGCTTTAGAAGTGTTTTTGGATTTATACACAAAATACATTAAAAACCTAGGGGATTAAATGTTTCATTACCCTTTGGGTGTTTTTTTTGGAGGATTGTTAATAGTTGTTGTAAACTGGTTAAATGCTTTGCTATTAACAATGTGGGTTGGGATCTGGCTTTGGCTTTTTAAAGGGGTGGGGGATGGTTTATGTGTAACTGGGTTGTTTGTTTGACCCCAAAACATTAGTTTGCATTGTGATTTTAATATAATAAAGAAAAAAAACACCTAAATGCCCTGAATGATGATGTGGATATTTGTATTCCCGGGAAGGGCCAATTTCCCTCCAGTGAGCACTAGGTGGATAAGGATTGCCGAGTACCATAAAATATCCCATATGGAATTGCCTTTACTATTCAAGGACTTTGCATCAATGTTATACAATATGCTCTTAATATTTACCTTCATTTTTATCCATCAATAGGTTTCAGAAAATCCCTTAACATTTAAGATTTCTATACAACCCATCTCACTACTCAGCAAGCAAGCTATATATATGTAAATTGGCATGTCCTTTTTTCCTGATATTGCTTTATCTTGTGCACCATTCCAGAATCACTTCATTCTAATAGCCTTTTCATACTCTTCTAAATATAGTTTTACAGCACTGATGGTGAGGTTTGGGCATTTTTTTAATAATATGATCTTAGTGTCAATTCCAAACACGTAGCACTAATATTTTATCACACTATTACTGCTCTGACTGCACTACATATGACTAGCAATATCTTAGAATCCCTTCATCTTATCTGCCTATTCACAGTCTTACATATAGTTTTATAGTACCAATGGAGAAGTCTGACCAGTGTTTCCAATATGGTTTTAGGTTCCATTTCATGCATAGAACACTATTATAACATACTACTAATACCACATCCCTCTGCATACACTGCAAGTATTCACTTATAATGCACAGAGAGTAAGCTTTTCAAACAATATTACATGTCTATTTTGGAAACAATCATTGAAAGACAAACCCAGACTATAAATATATGACCCAACGTACGTGTGTGTGTGTGTAACCCAAGCCATAAATATATAAATATATATATACACAGTCCCAAAGGTGCACACCATTTACAGGATAGAGTACCTGGGTGCCCAAGCCAGCAGGGTAAATGTATAGGTGAAGAATGGCGGCACTCACAGGCTTTTCAGGCAAAATAAAGAAAAACTTTTTATTTAACTCGACGTTTCGATCCCTCACAGGGATCTTTCTCAAGAGTATACAAACATGTGTGTGTTCGTGTGTGTATTCGTGTGTGTGTGTTCGTGTGTGTGTATTGCTAGGCAACACTCCAAAAGTAATGTTAGACAATTATACTCTACTAATCTTATAAAAGCTTTCTGACCAACTTGTAGACGAGAAGTAACAAAGGCAGATGTTTTATTATAAAGACAAACCCAGCAAGGATAACATAGTAGAAAAATGAGCTGTTTACTTAGAGGAGAGAGATTTATCTTGCATTCAGAAGCAGTTATCCCAGATCTAAATCTGTAGTTGTGAAGCAATCAAGAACCACCTATAAAATGATTTGAGATTGCCCAGGCTATGCAGGAATTGTCACCTAATTACACTGGAAGACACTAGACTAGATAATGCTTATTTAATGAAAAGTATTACTTTTCCTACAAAAAAATTAAATAACCTACTTTCAAACATTGTAAAAAGCTATATTAATGGGTTGTGAACTATTGATTTTATTTTTTTGCATGAATTCATGCAAGAAATCCTTGCAGGGAGGGGTGATAAGATGTTAGCGTGACAATAAGTCAAGATATTATAACCACGAGCAGCGGCTGAAGGTTGAGGAGTAGGTTTAACTGGAGAGATGGACAGTTTGAAAATCCCTGCTATATTTGCCACAGAGTATTTCTTAACTAAAAAAATTTTAAAAACTATAATTCTTTGTCTACACTGCTTGTGGCTTAATTTCACATCTGATTACAATTAAGTACAGCCTACTGCATTTTTCTACATATAACAGCTGCTTAATGTGACCATATTGGGATTCTAAAATATATGGCTTTTTTTTTTTTGTTTCTAGAACAAATTACTTGGACGAATTCAGACAGATAACAGAACTGAGGAAAGAACTATATTTAGATCTTTTTGTATTATGGATATCTCTCGCCACCCAGTGGCACTCATAGGCACTGTTATTCGGTATGCTTGGAGGATTTACTCTGTTAGAAGGAATTCAGTTTGAGCTCTTTCTCCACTTGGCTTACCACTGTTCATATACGAAGTATGCAGCAGCTGAGAAGCAAAATACCTATGAATATTATGTGATACAACACTGCAAATTAACTAAGGCCATTGACAGGTAAAACGTACAAATTTAAAGAAAAACAATTCCACACAATGATTGCTTTTATAAAGTCAGTAGGCCAATGTAAGACATTCAGATGAATTATAAAAATACTTTTTAAAGACTAACATTATGAGGCACATTTATTAAAGGTCGAATTTCGAATTCATTTGAGCGAATATTCCCAAAAACTCGAATTGCATTAGACTACACTCAAATTGATTTTTCTCCAAAAAAAACTTGAATGTAAGAAAGACTACTAATGTCCAAATTGGTCCCAGGACCTCTCCCATTGACTTATACATGAACTCAGCAGATTTTAGGTGGCGAATAGCCGAATTTAACTTAAAGGGCAAGAGTGTGCTAAATCTTGAAATTCTAATCAAAATTAAACTCCAATCGAGTTTGGATAATTCACAATTAAAATTTGAGAGTTTTAACCATAAAAAAAGATTTGAAAATTCGAATTTTCAATTCATCCCTTAAATCTGCCCCTATGTGTTCAGATTTTTTATGATTATAAACATGCTTTAACAAACTGAAAACAGAATCATTTTGCTTTAATGACAAAGATTCAATGACTGGGATCTATTTAAAAATGCCCTGTGTTTTAAAGAAATATGTTCCTTTAACTATCACAGCATGGAAGAAGTATAAAGAAAGGGCATGAAATGCTTTATTTAAGTTAAATGTCACAAGAAAGTGGCTGCTTTCTGTAGTGACTAAGAGGCATCCTACGGCACCATTTAGCAGTCATTATCATGAATATAATGTGCTTAAAATTGCAAGCAAAATGAAAGCCTCTTATGGTTGTATACAATGTAGCAGGAATATAACACTACAGCAACAATACCAACAAATGCAAAAGAATTGTGGTAAACATCTAAAAAAACTACACCACAGCACTTGTTGTCAATAGAAAGTATTTAGGGCATTTCAAAGCTATTCTCTTTAAGTCTTTAACGTGCCCTTCTGAAACTCCCATCTGTTAATGAAACACAAGCTGCTCAATATTTAATAAAGGTTAAAGTACTCTTATTAAATGGCAAGACAAGTTGCGTTTACAGATCTCTTTTGAATAAACTTTGGGCTATTCATGAAATAACATCATAATTCAAAGGCTGTTTACGAATAGCATTTAATTAATTTTTAAGTCTAGGGTGAACATGATGGCACTGAAGTGAACCAAAGTAGCACATGCAGCTGACCAAGACTGGAACTTTGTAAAGGCATGAGAGAGTCAAAAAGTAAGCCAGCATAGGCAGAAATGTTGCCCTATTATAGATCAATAATGTCAAATATGATCACAGGAGGCACAGGTCAGATTAATAAGGTAAGAAGTCTCCTTGTTTCAGAAGCATCCCTATTACTGCCAAACTAGCACTAAATTATAGAAGAAACTGAAATTCTACAATTTACTACCATGGAAAATTCTACTCCTACCACAATATTTTACTCAAGTATGCAGGTAATCACTCATAAGCTTTATACCTTGGGTGGCCAACAATCATGCTGCACTCCAAAGCATATGAAATAGGGTAGAACTACACAGGCGATAATGGTGCGCTTACCTCTGTTCCGACGCAACGCAAGGAAACGTAGGCATCATGTTGTAAGCGCCAACTACTAGGTAAGTAATGGGACTGTTGTCGAATCTTGCATCTGACACTACTGCAGGTTGCATCTTAATCCAACAGTCGTGTCGGATGCATGCTGCAACAACGTCCAACAGTCCAATTACTTACCTAGGATTCTGCGACATGACACCTGTGCTCCCTTGCGTTGCGTCAGCACAGAGGTAAGCACACCATTATCGCCCGTGTAGTTCTACCCATAAACCTTCACCAACAGAAACAAGCACTTAAAGTGATGCTGACACTAAAAAATTAATTTTAACATAGGAATGTACATTAAATGTTACCTATAGGTCATGTTGATCATTTTTTGCTGAAAGGTTTGTTTTTGTATATAATTGTTAGCTGAAATGTCTAAGCCTGACACTCTGACTTTGTCAACCTGACTGTCTCATCTCCGTCTGTTAGTTACAGTTTCTAATGATAACAGATGCCTGCTGCACAAATGTGGCAGCCCCCTCATACAGGAACATGGGGCAACAGACAGGTAATGTAAAAGCATCAAGCAAATACTTTATGGCAAAGTTAGAAGTAGCTTTCAAAGCCAATATTATAATAGATGTAAAAAAGACTTTAATTTCAGGTGTCAGCATCTCTTTAAGTCAGTTGGCATCTTTGAGTATTTGGCTACTTCTACACTAGTTGATGCTAGGCAGATCACTGCTTGCTTGGAAGCTTTCTTCATACAACTTATCTAGCAAACATGCAGCATTAGGCATATTTAAAATTGTGTTCTTCAGTAAAGCAATTACCTACATGTGAAATTAGCATTGTTATTACCTATTCAAGTCAATTAACCTTTAAATGTAGCTTTGATCTATTAATACACTATATCATACTTACCACAAGTGTTACTATAAACTTGGCCCTATTAACTTGTTAAAACAGTCTGTAATTTTCTAGGAATTCTGAAAAATGTTGGCAGGATTTGCTTCCAAACAGACAATGACAGGTCCACTTGGCCTTGTGTTTTTCGGATCATTGTCATGTTGGAATGTCCATGTACGTCCTGTGCGCAGCTTCCGGGCTGATGAGTGGAAATTTTCCTCCAGTATTTTTTGTATTTCGCCTGAAGTTATTTGTGGGTTTTTCCTTGCATCAAAATAATTTTTTCTGGCAGTTGTGGCTGACATTTTAGTTGGTCTACATGACCGTGGTTTGGTTTCAACAGAGCCCCTAATTTTCCACTTCTTAATTAGAGTTTGAACACTACTGAATGGCATTCTCAATTCCTTTGATATTTTCTTATATCCTTTTCCTGTTTTATAGAGTTCGACTACCTTTTTCTGCAGTTCTTTTGACAATTCTTTTGCTTACCTCAAGACTTAGAATCCAAAAAACACACTAATTACAAGCAAACAGATGACAGGTGAAGATGGTTACCTTTAATAGCCATTCTAACACTTTTGTGGCAAGTTGTGTGCATGTGATCGGGCCAAATCACTAGGATATGAACATTTTTGATCAGGAACCTTTGTGTAGTGATTATGATTTAAAAAGAGTAAACACAGTTGTTTGATAACACAAAAACTTTTCTTTCACTCATGGTTAGTGGTTGGCTGAAGCCATTTATTGTCATTCATATTCTCTGAAAAATGAAATCATAAATTCTGCCAGGCTGCAGGCAGCATGTTCACAAATGATAGTGTCTAATCCATTATAATCTATTTAGAAGGAGTAGAGATACACACATCCCAATTCACTTGAGGCTTAAATCCTCTAAGCTTTGGGGATCCCATTAGGATACAGGATCTTATGGAATTGCCACAAATTTGAAAGATGAGGATAGAGAAGCAGATTAGCTGGTCAGTACGTTTTCACAACACATTCAGAAAAAATGGACCTTGCCTTCTTACAGTATATTTGCCCTTTAAATGTAATTTGCTAAATTAAGCGATACTTCTAATGTTTCAGATTTTTATTCTTTTATTTGCAGATGTACTTTACAATATCTATAGACAAGTGTCTATAAGATTGTGTATATTCAATAAATTGTTTCATATGAAATAAATGGTAGTAAAACTAATTAAATAGAGCCTCAGGCAGCACGTGTCAAACTGCCACTAAACAAGCCCAAAGCTTATGCAGCACAAAAATATTAAAATATCCTTTACCATTCCTTACATCTCTGACCTCCAATACCCAAGCCTCCCCTCTGACAGCGCAATTTATGTGCAAGTACATACTATATATATCTATAATAACAAAGGTCTACACATAAATGAAAAAACAACTTTTTAGAGTAAATACATATGTGGGATATCTTACCAGGAGGAGGAAGACCAAGCTTTGCACGTCTAAGTTCAGTCAAGGACAAGCTGAGCTGCTCAATTACATAATCATCATCATAATGAAAGTCCCTGGCCAGTTCCTCTTGAAGGAATTCAATGAGATCTTCCAATGATTGTTTAATTAGTGTTCCTTTTCAAAAACAAAAAAACAAAAAAAACATAATCCATGTTAGGATGCAGAATCAGGAGATGCTTTTAGAAGATTCCCAAATTATTATATATATATTTTTTAACATCCTGATATAACCCCCCCCCCACACACACACACACACACACACACACACACACACAAATACACACACACTAGATGATTCGTTAAAATAGACCTCCCCGTTTCACCTTCATACCCAGACATGCAGTATTGTCAAAATCAGTCAAATAGCCTCATTAAAACTGGCCAGCTTGTTTTAATGGAAACGGGTCTATGTGGAAATCCGTCCAGCTATTTTAGAAAATCAAAATCCAGTGCAAATGCATCAGAGCTCATAAAACCTAGCTGGAATAAGAGAGTGTGTGTGTGTGTGTGTGTAACCAAGCCTGTGTGGCCATTTTTAAAAAAAATCCTGAGAATTAATTTTGAGCACAAGGATATGTATGCAAATTGCTGCACCCCCTTGAGTCTCAAAATATTTATCCATTATGCTGATTATTCCAAAATTATAAATGAATAATACAATCTGGAGAATACAGACAGTGTAGTAGTTTTCCCTGTAACAGTTTGAAAATGAATCCAAATTCATCCAAAATATAACAATGATGACTTTATTTACATTTGAGGCTCCTTATTAATTGGTTGTACCATATTACAGCAATTTAAATTATGGAAAACAATATATGCAATGGTCTATTTGCATAAAACAAAACACTTTAGTGGGGTTGGGTTCTATTTTGGCTAGTTCTGACACAATGGAATGGATCATGGTTTCATTTATTTCCTAAAAAGAATACAAAAAAAAGTTGTTTTTTGTTGGTATCATCTATAATTCTTAAATAACTGCTTTTGCTCAAGGGAATTAATGTGATGTACAGAACTGCTCCATTAGGGTCAAAGAACAATGTAAGGTCTGTAAGAGTAACACTGCTAGATAATATATCGGTGAAATCATAAGCCCTACAACCTTGGCTCTTTCACATTGTGTGTGTTTAGCAGTGTAAAATTAATGGCTCCAAGAACAAAACTCATAAACAGCCTTTCAAATAAAATCCATCCAAATAAATGAGAAAAAATTAGGTGAGCAGTCACGTTGAACAAAACCAGACAGACCAACTTAACAATTTGATATTTAAAACATCTGTCTTTTCATGTGATCAATAAAACAACAATTACTTGAAAGGCCAGAAAGAAAGTGTGCATGATTTTTTGCAGTGCTAAGACGTACTTCTTGGTGCATGAATACACTAGAGAAGAATATTATCCTTCTTAGCCAACACTCAAGGGTAGCTTCTGTTTTATTGATCAAATAAAGGCGATATATCATTTAAATACTGCACAACAGACAGCCATGTTTACTTTTTTATGCTTCAATTAGAAGACAGTTGGCTTTGTTAAAATACAGGAGGTAAAGAGAGAACTAGAATGTAGAATTCAGAAAAGAAGCTGCATATTTAATCAAACACAAGATAATGTGTGAGATAATAATATGTAATTAACTGTGAGCTCCTTTAACCATTTATAAAGTAACTGGATTATACAGTCAGTGTAATTTTTTCATACTAATTTTAAATCTGTAGAATGCGGATCAGAGAGAATGAGAAACCCTTTAAAGAAATTTTAGAGAGTATGACTTTAAGGGGCAAATTTACAAAATTCACGTGAATG
Source organism: Xenopus borealis (assembly GCA_024363595.1). Taxonomy (NCBI): domain Eukaryota; kingdom Metazoa; phylum Chordata; class Amphibia; order Anura; family Pipidae; genus Xenopus; species Xenopus borealis. The sequence continues at coordinate 74,136,097 of CM044435.1, read as the reverse complement.
GATCAAAGTTCGATTGAATATGATCAAATAATGAACGTACGATTTTTGAATATACAAATTTGCTCAGAGGGCTCTGAGCAGCTGTTGACAAGTTAAGCTTAGGGGTTGTCAAAAAACAAGCAGAAAATAAGGTTTGCTGTAATATACGCTGATGCTACAGGGCTGATTATTAAATTCTGCTGCAAATTGTTCTGTTTTCGGTGTTGCCATGTAATAATTGTCTGTATTAATTACTAATCAGCCCTATATTGTGACATTTCTATTCTATGTGTATTGTATATTGTAAGTGGGTCCCTAAGCTCAGTAAGTGACAGCAGCACAGAGCATGTGCAGTGAATCAGCAGAAAAGAAGGGAGAGCTTCAGAGTATTTAGAATTTGTTATTCGCGTGCATTATTAGTTTCTACATATAACTGCTTTAAACTAGTTATTGCCCCATTTTTCTTACAGTTTCCTTTAGTTGAGCAAGGGATATCTGGGAATTTATTTCCCAGGCCAGCTTGCTAACAACTGTAACAAGTGAATTATTTAAGAGGGGGTCTAACATATTGACAAAGTACTAGTTAGCAGCTACTTGTATTGACTACAAAATGCCAAAAAAAAACCCCAGCCACAGACAATACCAAGACTTGCCTCTGCTATCACTATTGTTTATTTTGTAGTGATGACAAGTAGCTACTACCAGTAGCTCTGTGCGTCTTCACCCTAAACGCAATAGGAGTATTTTGTCATAAATATAGTTTTATGCAGCTTAGTTACAGTTACTGGTTTTATGTAGAGTAGTAAAAATAGAATTATTTGCTTAAAACAGACTCTAGATATCCTTCCTATAATTCAGAGTTTTCTGGAAACTAATACCTGTACTTTATCTTCCTACATATAATGAACCTTATTGCTTGCTTTGGCAGATTAACAGAGGTTATTTAACATAAAGAGTATTCTTTTATTTGTATAGAAACATTTTTCTATCCTCTACATTTTTGACATTTTAATACAATAAGCACTAAGCACAACGTAGCTGCAGCATTACATATTAATGCAGAAAAGTGCTGCTAGCATTTCTCACATATGTGTGTGTCATAACCAATGATTCTCTCTTGCCTTATCAGTAATTAACCAATGGCCATAATATACAGTTACTTTTTCTATGATAAAATAATATTGAAAACCCTAAGGGAGGCATGAATAAATATATCACACTAAGCTTCAGTTATGTGTCATGTAATCTTTCTTTTTACAACCCTGAAAATGTATGCACATTCCTGTAGTGATGCCACTGTGATTTGTTCCTGGGAGATATCACAGAATCCGCTCTAACTGCAACTATTGCAAATGTTAATTTCTAACACCATTTTAGTACAGAAACTACAGTTAATGATTTAAATACATTTCTTTAGATTTAGACAAGCAATTATACACTGCTAAGCATAATAAAGATGAATAAAAGGAAAGGTGAGCACTTTATACCAGCAAGCATATAAGCCATAAATATATGGCATTTTTATTGGAATAAGTCTGATCACTCCTTTTTAAGAAGCATGCACAGTTACATTAACATACGGGCTATCATATGCATGATTTGATGGACCACTGTACTGAAATAAGAGTTAAAAACAAACAAAAGGGGAAAAAAACATGAAACAAATGAAAGCAATGTGACACTAACAAAGCCTCCATTTTTGATGGAAACAATAACCATGAACCAGCTATCCACAATAATACAAGAGATTAAAAGACCACATTCACACTGCATGTATTCTTTTACTCTCATAGAGCACAGTCCTTGGTAGTCGGTCTCTAGGGAAACACTGGTTAAGATATACATTTTACTTGTTATACTGCCATAGCTGTACGAGTGCCGTGATCACTGATAAATTAATTCAAAGCTAAGGAACAGCAAGAATAATGCTCTGAGCCACATCCTGCAAACACATTCTCTGGAGATATGTGTCATTGTCCCAGTTATGTCAAGATCAGTCAGGAAAATAGGCTCGGAGCAGGAAATAACTGAAAGAAGTCCACAACAAAAATATGGAAATGTCAGAGCCTGCTGGATATTGTTTCTAATTCTTAACTTTATACTGTCTGTGTTTTAACAATGTGCAAGTGCATGCAATACAGTACATTTAACAATGCCACAATAGGCCTAGAGGTACAACAGGTAAAATATATAGCAATTCTACAGTATTTCTTCCACAGAAGATGAGTCTTTGATTAATTGTAAAATCTTACAGCAGTATTGACAACAGTAACAGTTTATCAAGAATGGTTTTGCTAGTTTTTGTTTCCCATTGTGAAACAATCTTAGATGGCTTACTTTTGTGAAGTTTTAATATAGTATAGGACATAGCAGTGAGAATCCGCTCTCCTTCAAGTATGTAAATGTCCCATATCCTCAAATTTAGAGTGAAAGGAGTCTAGAAAACAAATAGATTGTTACCTGGTATAAATATTGCACTTTTACAATTACATTATGACTGAATTAAAAAAAAAAGACCCTGCTCCTGTAGAATAAAAGAAATGTATAACATGTAGTTATATAAAGTCTAAATTTATACATCTTGATAGAACCTATGATGCATGAAAGTTCCTGTGCCAGGTGAAGAACCTTGCCCTACTTTCCAGACTTCATGTTGACTTGATAAAGGCAAAACACAGCTTGTCATACACTGACTTCTGGCAGTCTGCTTCAGAGATGCCAATGGGGAAGCACATAAAGCAAGCCACCAGGCATCAATCACAGTACTAAAGGCTGTATCCTTTTAATGTCAAAGATATGCCAGAAAGGAAAGTAAAAAGAATAAAGCCACCTTGCAAATTCCACACGTGCAATACTGAACTATGCAAACATAATTAGAGGCAAACTGCACTGCCAGAATAAAATATCTCAAGTGAAAAAATGGCATGATGTTCTTTGGCCTACATTAGCCGTAAACTGTAAAGCAGACACCATGTGGATCAAAATTAGTGGATCCACCATAAACATGTAATTACATCATTGCTGCTTATAGGGAGGAGAAGGACTTGCCAGAAGAGATTACAAATGCTTATAACAACCAAAATATAGGACATATTCCTATGTATTTGTAGGAACAGTAACACTTTAAAGGCTTATGGTCTGACACCTTTAATTCTTGAGATTCTGCCAGTTGCTTTAAATGGGTTATAGACCCATGTAATAGCTATTACACAAAAGCATCTTACAGCACGCTACCAATGATACCCACATCCACATTCAGTTCCAACCATAGGACCTTTGGTTAGACATGCAAGTTTGTCACTACCAACAATCTTGTGGTGTTGCTTAGACTATATACGTCATTTGAAAATTCACACACAACCAGCAATACAAGTTTTGTACTTATTTAAAAAGATACATCACTTTAGTTAAAGCTTAAATATCAGAAGTCAGGTTAAAGATAATGGAGGCTGTTAAATAGCAATTTAACATAAAACTTCTGAAATTCTTACCCGATCTAGGAAGCACTGGAAAAACCATTTCATGGTATACAGACTTGTGTAAAGTTCCTGAGTTTCCTAAAAGACAACATATAAATACACATGGTAAATAGAAAAACTAGTTATCTAGTAGGTGTTTAGAAACATAGCACACATGCAAGCATTTATTTTTAGTAATTCACTGGAACAATAAGCTTTTTGCCAATTTTGCCCTATCAATATTTTCGGCTGCTTCATTAAGTACACACTTGCTTGTCATTGGCTGAAATTTCAGAAGATGGGTAGGTGATTGAAGTACCTTCAAACTCACGTGTGTGTCTCCCCGAACTTTAATTAAATGGTGCGCCTCCTGCTTCTGCACTCCTTAGTGAGCTGGTCTCCTATATAGCCAAAAAACGATTCCACATAACGATTATGATAAGGAGCATGTCCAGAAGTCGGTTCTTTTAAAATCAACAAGCTTTATAGGTGATTGAAGTACACTTCTTGCAGCTATTCCTCTGAGGCCCCCAAGGCTCCACTCACTGAAAAGTCAACAGGTTTTTATGGACTGGCAGAAAGTAAATCTAGCTGATTTGGCAAGAAACCAAGAAAAGCATGTCCTTGCACTTCCAATTCCAAGATCTTCTTGGGCCATCTTGCATCTGCACCACAGATTTCCAATGCTGTTTAAGTCAAGGGACTGTGAAGGCCATTCAGCTTGCTTTTCTTCAAGTGGCTTTTCAGGTACGTTTAGGGTCATTGCCCCATCTCCCATACAGCTTCAGCTTTTGGTTGGCGGTTTCACATTTGCATCCAGAATTTGCAGATATTTTGTGGAAATATTCTACACTCTATAATTACAATATTTTCCATGCCCCTTGCTGCCACAGAACCCCAAAGCAGTTGGCAAGTTTTTTATTATTAAATGCTGCTCCTTTATATCCAAGCAAACCTTTGGAGACTGTAGTCTCCAAAGAGTTCAATTTTTATTTTAGCAGTCAAAATAACTTGTTTCTAAAAGCCTCTGCAATCTGTCAACAGATAACTCCTAATGGCTTAAAAGCAGTGTTTATCACTGGAGAAGTAGACAAGTTAAACATGCCACAATTACTACTGTTTGTTTTGTATTAGAGCTCAGAGCAGTCACTTAACCCGAACATCAAAGCATAATGCCAAATGGACACCTCCATCCTCCCGTCCCATAATTATCCAAATAAGCCTTTTTGTTATCATTTTTATGGGAGATTTGGATCAAATATACTTCCAATAAGATTAATCACTGCTTGCAGAAAATGTGGTACAGTATATGCATGTTCCTGTACGGACAAAGCAGTACAACTTCCTAGGACACATTTTTCGCAGATTGCAAATAACCTCCCACTGTATGCAGAAGGCCACTGCACTAACCAAAGTTAAACTGCTGTGCTAGGTCATTATGAAAGTTGTTCAGTGACATGTTTTGTTTTTTGTATAAAGGACAAGGATAAACTTTTCAAACAATTAAATATATAGTTTAGAAGAATTTAAGACAGCATGGTACCAGAACAAAGAGCCTAGTGAATTATATAAAGTAAACCTATTCACTTACAAAATGTTGCTTAAGTTTAGGCATAAATTTCTTTAGTATCTTGTCATGATGCTCTTGGAATCTCAAGAGCTTTGGGAACCCTGGAACAAAAAATCCTGAAAAAAAAAAACCATGACAATCAGAAAAAATGCTTTTTTTTTTTTTAAATTCACTACTTAATAGAGGGATAGTGAAAAGAAGGTCTGCTTTGCAAAAATGTAGTGTAAAAGGTTTATAAAGATTAGTTTAAGTATAGTTTAGACTAATGATGATGCATATATATCAGTTCAACATTTTTTTGTTGTGCTTCTTGAGCTAGTCCTCTTATAATGCCCAAAAGTTTTGGATATTCTGCCACATGCCATGTGTTCAGTGAAGGTGAATAATTCATCTTATTTTATGCAACAACATAAAATACTGTTTGAAAGCAGTAATGAAAGTATGAAAGTCCTCTACTTATCAGTGGACACACTGGGCACATCTGAGTTTGAAAATGCACACAAGCCATTTTTAAGCCCACAAGCCACCCCCATGGTTGTAGTGCCAGGCAGTAATATATGCTCAGCCATGGGGGTACTAAGCAGAAGACACCCTGGCAGCAGTCATATAGTACAATATTTAGCTCCTGCAACTTTCTTTTTTTCAATTAAAATAGGCATTAATCACGTTATTTGAATTTTATCACAAAAAAAATCAAGAAAATTTTGTTCTGGCATATCACAAGTTCCCATAGTCTTTAACTAAAGAATAAAAGCAAATTAGGAATTCTGACCCACTCTTGAAAAAGATCAAGTATGAGGAGTGATATGAAGATTTCTATTTTAAAAAAAAACTATGATGTACCTGTTGGTTTATATTGATCTAGGTATGTCTGATTGAAGGGGGTAAAAATTCACACTTTAGCATACTATAAAATATTTTCAATATGATCATAATAAGATTACCTGCATAATGTAAACTGTATAGGATATAGATTTAAACCATATTTATATCCTATAAATACTTGTTGTTGTGGGGTACGAGGGTACGAGGGTAGGAGGGTAGAGGTTAGCGTCAACGTACAAGCCATCGTTTCTTACCATGCATAGCATGTTTGGGCCCCGAGAACAGTTTTACCAGAGCCCAAAAGGCATCTTCTTCATTCATATACATAAGCAGTAAGGCTGTAATCTGACTCATCCCTTGACAGTATCCAACTTCCTGAAGGTAGGAAAGAAATGAAGATAAAAAGAACAAAATCATAAATAGCAGCATGCCAGACTAAGATGAATTGTGTATGGTACAAGTATGGCAAAAATCAGTACTATAATTATATATCAACAGAGGCCCCTGAGCTCTTGGCAAGTAACTGTTACGCAACTAAAACAGTCCTATGAATTTGAACTTCTACATAGAGGTGGCTTCACTTAATTAAGCACTCTAGTATCATTGCATATTAAAAGGGTTGTTCACCTTTACATTAACTTTTAGTATTATGTAGAAAGTGATATTCTAAGCCAATTTACAATTGTTTTTCATTTATTATTTTTTTTAGTTATTCAGCCTTTTATTCAGTAGCTCATCAGTTTGCAATTTCAGAAATCTGGTTGTTGGGGTCTAAATAACCCTAGCAACCATGCACTGATTTGAATAAAAGAATGGAATATAAATAGGGGAGGATCTGAATAGAATGATAAGTAATAAAAAGTAGCAATAACAAAGTTTTTGCCTTACAGAGCATGTTTCTTTTTTTTTTTTTGCAGCCTTCTAAGATTCACTGTAATGAATGCAGATATAGTGAAATTAAATGTGTAATTGGACTCATTTCAAGCATGGCAGACACACTGCTGGACAGACTTGTAAACACATTGTCAGGTGCAATGGGTTAATAATCCTGGCTTAGAAACCATGTAACACTTTTGCCAAGAGACTTCACGCATACACTTAAATGCCATCTGGAAATGCAGAGCTGTGGTAGGCGTAATAGTCCCGAAGCAAAATGGATTCTCTGATGATTGTGACCAACATGATAATTATACACAGATGTTACTGTATGAGAGATATGAACACCAATGATGTCAACACAAAACAAGAGACCTCCAAGACCTTACAACTCCACATACAGCAATCTATATATAGTTTTTATGCTGGCCCATTACAATACTCGCAGCCATGCACTCTTCCCACCTGTTCATATTCAGAGTATGCCAATATAAGCTCATTGTTTCTTCTGTGTTTCAACTTTAATTAAATGCAATGATATTCATCAAAGTGCATGCTGGACTCCAGGGAGTACACATTATAAGACAAAGTGAAGAAGAAAAATCCAATATTTCAAATTGACACTGAATGTCATGTAGAGCGCTTTCCTAAATGCATTTTCTGCCACCAATTATTTTAGAATGCACAATAAAATAGGTTTCTTTTCAAGTAGTGAATATTGTTGAAGACTAGAAACTAGACTGGAAACTAGAATCGCAGAGCTGATAAAAGTTGCAAACGTGACCATTTCAGAACAATTGTACAAATTATAAAACACTAAGAATTTGATTGCAAGGCAATTCCCTGGTAAAGGTGGCTATACACAGGCTGATAAAAGCAGCAGACAGACCAAGTCGGCAGCTTATTGGCCCGTGTATGGGGCCCTCCAATGGGGCCCACAATCGGATCAGACAAATATCACCCACCTCAAGGTGGGCATATCGGGGTGAGATCCGCTCATCTGGCGATGGCCTCCTTAACTCTGAAGTAAGTGTTTAGGCTGCTTTGTAGAACAGAAAAACTGCATGGGGTCCATTTATCAAAGTTTGCATGGTTTCCCACCATTTGTTTTCCCACCCATGAATTTGAATAACGGTTTGAGAAACACATATTTTTGATATCTATATAAAAAAAACCCTCTTAGGTAAACTTTGAAATCTAAAAGCTTGCAAGGGAGCTGTTCTAAGGCAAAATGTAAACTATTTATTGAATTCAATTTTTTACATTTTTGTCGCCCAATTCAAAACAATCAATAAAATACGAATTCTATGTATTCATATTTTGTTTTCATTAGTTTTATTAAATTTTTCTGTATTCTGATTATTCTAATTTTTTTTTTTAAATAAGGCCAACGTGTGTCATTTTAAATTGTGCGTTAGATTGCGAAGAAGAAAAAAACCTTTTAAAATTACACAATCTAAATTTTGATGAATAGGTCTCTCCGTGTATATACTGTATGCTAACTTACCGTGTTATACAATGAATAGGCCGCCAACACATGAAACAAAGCTTGCTGCCTAAGAGTCGAACGAGAAAGCATATGCATTTAGTATTTAATAGATCAGTTTTGACTATGAGCCAACTTGTTTTACATGGTTTATAACATTCAGCTACAACATTGTAAAGAGAAAAACAAAACAGAAATCAATAAAGTTCGGAGGGAGCAATGTTTCTAGAAACAGCTTTATACTTCTTTCTGGCAATTATTTGTAAAAATCCATACAGAATTTTACAAAAATGAAAAATACCAGGGTAGGGCGAAAGTAGAATTCAAAATAAGCATACACTTCCATTTAACTGAAGTGCTGCTCAAGGAGAGCTCAGACTTTTTAGATGTTGTGCATGCAACAGCACAAATAAAATACTGACAGTAACAAAAAGCAATATAGTGAATAAAGTATCCCCTCTTGTAAAATATAAGGAAATTATAAGTTAAATACAAAAAGGGGGGGTTGTGGATGCACTCCTAAGGCTAAGTAAAAATATATTAAAAGTATAATGGAAGTGCTACTGGCTTGGCCAATTAATCAGTGCACATTCCCTGGGCCCCTGTCTAAATAATTCAGTATATATGCAAGTGCATATGTTAACGATGACAGGGTTTTTAGTTACAAAGTTATGATCATAAAGTTGATAAGCCACCATAGAAATAGCTTCTGGCTACATTTCAAATACAAAAGGGGGGGGAGAGAGAATTTAGTTCAAGTATTAATACTAATGTAACTTGACATGGTATAGTGGTTTATCAACTTTATTATCATAACTTTGTAACTAAAAAACCGCTGTCTTTAACTCATTCACTTGAACATATACTGAATTACTTAGACAGGGCCCAGGGAATGTACACTGATTAATTGGCCAAGCCGGTAGCACTTACATTATACTTTTAATAAGTTTTCACACCCCCAAGGCCAAGTGTTTTTATACACGTCATATAACTTCGAGGTGACTTTGCAACAGTGGGTACTTTATTTGGTATATTACTCAAGTTTCAGTGAGCCATGTGACAGAAATGACATCACAAAGCAACATTTATAAGGATATACTTTACAGGATATCCATGGCTTTTATGTATTAGATCTGTATATATTCAAGGCTGTAGCAAAATTTGTAAATGCTGCCCAGTATGTATCGATTATGCACATGCTTATTCCAACTTACTTTACACCATATCTGTCCCTGAACATGATGTGGTCTCGAAACGTTCTGTTCACATCCAAGTCAATTTGTCTGATGTCAGCAGACAAGCGTCTTGCTCTTTGTTTTAGGACCTTAGTACAGATTAGAGATGTAGTACTTAGGACAATGTATCATATAATTTGAGCATTTTGAAAATGTTGTGGAATGCAATGTACAAAACTTCTATTAACATATGTAATCAAGAAATACAAAGTATCCATTTGTATAAAGGGTATGTAGCCTCCCATTTTCAACTTTAGCTTAATTCAGAAATAAGTATGCTTTTGTTATTTCTTGAGGTCGTGAAAACAGCACTATCAGCCACATGTGACTCTAGGGGTGTGGCTATAAGGGTTGTTTCTCACCCATCTTACACACAGGTTAGAAAAAGGTAGGACACCCCAAAACAGCAACCACAAAATTCACTCACTGCCATCTATTATGAAAAGGGGGTTTAAAAGGGTTAGAAACATTAGATTATAATTTTCCTACTCTCCAGAGAAAATGCTTCACTATACATGCGCTCATCCCAACCAGGGTTAATTTTTACAAACTTAAGCACTCTGGCAGCAAAAGGGTTAAATTACATTCAAAAATGCTTTGTTCCTGCTAGTAGTTGACTAGTTAATCACTAAAAATTTATCTACACTGACACAAACTTTCAACAGGCTAAGGGATCTTTTTAGTAACAAAGACAGCTCATTACATCAAACCCTTTATATTGCTTAGATCATGGGAGCTTCAGAATCATTCCTGCATAATCTAGTGCAGCAGTTCTCAACCTGGGGGTCAGGACCCCTTTGGGGGTCGAATGACCCTTTCACAGGGGTCACTTAAGGGGTTCCAGGAGAAGGTTCATCTCTCTCCCCACTAGCCCTCTGGGTGTTGGTGTATCTGTATCCCTTTAGTAGGGACTGCCATACAGCTCTCCCTGCCCATTTAAAATTTGTAAAATTAACATGGTAATTGGGGTGTGGCCACAAAATGGGTGTGGCAACATAATTTTTTTTTTTTGCCGCACTACGCACAGGAAACAAACCTTTATGCAGCCACACTGTCTCCTGTACTTTCCTAACAATCCGCTCTGGGCTGGCAACGAAAATATTTTAATATTTTATGGTTGGGGGTCACCACAACATGAGGAACTGTATTAAAGGGTCTCAGAATTAGGAAGGTTGAGAACCACTGATCTAGTGTGTTGATTCAATATATGAACACTGTTTTCCTGTACATTTGATTTATTAGTTGCTTAATATTTATGAAATCCATAGCACGCAGAAAGTGAAAAGACAAGGTCACCGACACTCTGGGTCTTCAAAAATAGTTGTTGAGCCAAGTCTGCTATTACTAGTCAAAGAGTACTAATATCTTAGAAACCACTTAAAATAGAAAATAAATGTAAATCGCAAAAGGGCTCACAAATTTGCACTAATTCGTTGTTGTGGGTTTAGATCCCCTTCAAGCTACATAATTCTATGCTAACTGCAAATCAGACCTAAGCTATGAAGATTCTGCTTTGGAGATCAAAGAATGAAATCTAGTATAAAGTAAATTTATGAACAATGCATTAATTGTAAAATCACTACAAAAGAAACAAAGTCCCAGTTCATCTCTACTTTTGTTAACATTTCGATTCATCTGCAGGATACATTTCTAATCTCTAATCTGGGAGCAATGGAATGGGGCACCCACAGTCAGAGACAAACACAGCAAAGATGGTCTCTAGTGAGTCTGAAGAGACTGGTGCAATTCTGTGGACATCCTACAAATTGCAGCTGGCTTCACTCGAAATCACACAAAATATATAAATGCCCATATAACGAAGCCTAAAATTCTTACCAGGTAAAGATCTCTTTTCTCCTCTTTCAACTTTGGAACATCCAAGATTAGAGACCACACTTCCCCTCTAAGCTGAAGTGGAATGCCCTTATAAATCCTCCTGTGAAGCTAAAAATGAAAAGAAATAATTTGGTACCAGGGTATTGTGGATGGGGGTGGGTATTTCATAAAAGATTTTTTTGTTTAATTCCAAAATTATTTTCAAATGAAAAACTAACACAAATCAGATCCCTAACACAATGAACAAGTGACCCCTTTCTAACCAGGAACCTATAGTAGTTGGCACCACACAAGGCAAGTGCAGATACTCTGGTGCTCAACATGTAGATGGCAAAAGGAAATGACTAATCAGCTCATAAGCAGATCAGTCCCTTTGTTATGCACAAGAGTTTTAAATCAAAAGAAGCAGGATTTACAATTAAAGGAAAACGATACCCGTAAATGAATACTTGAGCAACAGATAGTTTATATCAAATTAAGTGACATATTAAAGAATCTTACCAACCTGGTATGTGTGTATACATATATATGTGTGTGTGTGTGTGTGTGTGTGCAATTTTCTATTTAGGATTACCCAATGGCACATGCTACTAAAAAAGTATATTATGAAAATGGTTTATGTGAAGCAGGGTTTTACATATGAGTTGTTTCATGCAATATCTTTTTATAGAGACCTACATTGTTCGGGGGGTATAGTTTTCCTTTAAGTCCTAAAGTTTACATACAACTATATTACAGATCGTCGTACCCAATGCTTTATAACTTATCTTGCCATACAATACCTGTGTTATGTTATAAACCCAGAAATAATAATAGCCTAGTAAAGTAAAAAAAACCATTCTAAGCAACTTTCCAATATATATTTATTAAAAATTTGAAGTGCTTGTAATGTTATTTGCCAAAACAATTGCTATTGAAAGCAGCATTTGCTTAAAGGAGAACCGTCATGAACTATAAACGATACCATTTTTCTCACTGATACATAAAATTAATTTGTACAATAAAATCTATATCCAACTGCATAAAATTTGTGTTATAAAAACACTTACTTAGCGCTCATATATAACAGTTTTCCAGATCAAGCATTTTCAGAATCTGAAAGTAAGAGTGTCCATTCAGTTCAGCAACATTCACTTAGCCCAGCCCATGTACCCATAGTTCCCCTCTCTTCCCCTCTAGTTCAGGGGTCCCCAACCTTTTTTACCTGTGAGCCACATACAAATGTAAAAAGAGTTGGGGGGCAACACAAGCATGAAAAAGTCCCTGGGGTTGCCAAATAAGAGCTGTGATTGGCTATTTGGTAGCCCCTTTGGGACTGGCAGCCTACAGGAGGCTCTGCTTGGTACTATACTTAGTTTTTATGCAATTAAAACTTGCTTCCAAGCCTGAAATTCAAAAATAAGCACCTGCTATGTGGACAATGAGAGCAACATCCAAGGGGTTGGAGAGCAACATGTTGCTCGCGAGCTACTGGTTGGGGATCACTGCTCTAGTTACATCATGTCTGTGTGCAACACTACTCTGTCTGCAGACAGGCAGGCAGTATTGAAGAGCTGCATTTGTGCCTCTGGCTTGGTTGACAAAGAACTAAAAAATAACTTTTCAAACTGATTGTAGAGGATTAATTTCAGCAGTGCTGCTTCCTCGTCAGAGGGGGGCATATATTGTTCACACCTATAATCTCCCCCCAGTATTGTTCATGTCTGTAAAACCCTGTACTATACACTGCCTGTGTGCTATACTTTATGCTGTATGGCTGAGATTCTAGATAAGTTTATAACACGTTATTTCACATTGGTATAGCTCCTCTCTGATACCCATTAAAAGAAGAATACCTGCCCTGCTTTATGGCTGAGATTATAGCTATTATTGTATTTCCTCTCTGATCCCCATTATAATCAAACTGTGGAGGGTTAAATATACTAATGGAATGAATGTCACATTTAAACTACAATCCCCATAATTCATTGCAAATGGCAGGCTTATGATAGAGGGCGTGTCTTTATGACATCAACTTGGTCGAGGGGGGGAAACCAGCGTGATTGGCTCCTCCAGGGGGATGCAGATTTGAAGTCATGCGAGAGGGCAGATTTCGTCAGGCAGGAGGAACATACTGGGAGCTGTTTGTGAGGACACGTTGTCCCAGACTATCCTGCTTTTGGGTTTGGCTGAGTGGGATTAGTAAAAGCTTGGTTGAAGATGCAGAGGTGATATAAGGCTATTGTTTCATTAAGTAATAGGTTTAACTCTGAAAAAACACTATTCCTTTTTACTGTTAACTTTACTGTGTATAACTTAAAAGATAGCAAATACTATATTTCATGACAGTTCTCCTTTAACAATGTTGCAAAAGTCTTAAGCTGGCCATAGATTCGATCATCACCCTGAGACCACGATTATCTCGAAACTATCTAACAATCATACAAATTGTCCATCAACTAAAAAGACCATTTCATGTGATATTGCCAGCAAAACTGGAGGGTAGCTGCCTACTGTCCCTGCAAACAGACAGATTGCACTGGGAGCAATAAATTTTTTTTAACCTGGCCGAGCAATTGTCTGACAGATGTCAGACGAAAAATCATATGATGTACGATCATTCGAATTCCACAAACTGCACGATAATTTGACTTATTGGTCGGACTCACTTAAATTCGTCGTTCACCAAAGAAGAATCGTCGCGTCTATGGGGACCTTTAGTTCCCCAGCAAAGACAGGTCTGTTAATCAGCCTGGTCTTATATTGTTTCAACAGTCCGAGCCACCAGGACAGATAATAGAAAGGGACAGATAAACACTGGTTTCACTTGTAATAAATATGCAAATAACTTAAAAACCATAGAACATTTGTAATGAATGTATATTGCAAAGTTGCTTAGAATTAGATTTTCTTTTACTAGGCAAAAACGTATCTGCATTATTTCTATATAGCTTAGAGACAGATTTATTCTGGGTTTTTTTTTTTTACCTTATCGGATTTCCTGTGGGTGAAAAGTTTGCATAAACTCGGCTGAAATGTAGTGCCATTGCCTTTTTATTATTAAACTTGAATCAAATGCCAGACCAGGTTTGTGGGCCCAGGAATCCGGATAGCCCATATATGGCCACAGTTATGAGTTTAACTATAAGCCCTGCCATAAATGAAGACTTCTTGTTTGTAGAAAAAAACAAAAACATAATTATAGTAAGCAGTATCAGAGCATGGTTTCCTCCATTTAAATAAATACAGGCAACTTTTTCAATGGTAACAGTAAACCTTTTTTTTTTTTCTTTCCCCACAGAATCACATTATAACAATAATACATTTGATATCATATGTGATTATATTATTTACCTTTTCACTGTTCTTGTACCTATCCCAGCTTTTTATCATTTTCACCCATTTTGAAGTTCTTTCTATTTCAAGAAGTTTTTGCTAAAAAAACAGAAACCTATACGTCAGAAACAGCATGAAAATTGGTTCTTTTTTCAGGCTCTTAGTTCAATACAAAATAATATGCAATTTTTTGTTTTTGAACTGCGCTAGTGGAGAACAGTTTGTTTTTACCATAGGTTAACATCAAAGAGAAGGGATGCCAAGCTGAAGGATTGCGAACGGTAAGAGATATACATGACTGTATTACTCTAAATAACTTATAGCAATAATTTAATGTGTTAAAACTGCCACATTGCCTTTACAGAGCCCCCACCCACTCTTACAGTATCTGAGAATGGCTGTTGCAGCTGTAATGCTGATTTGGGAAGCCTGAGAGGTTGAAGCAAAATAGTTAACCATACTCCACAGCCTAGTGGATATCTGAGCTGCCCCCAATGGCCAAGAGAAATGGTATAAGTAGTGATTATGGTGATTTAAGGAAGGGATTATCTTAAATTAAACCCTCAAAATAACCCTCAAATTAAACCCTCAAAATAATGATTGTAAAATTGCTATTTATATTTCCCTGTTATAATATCATACTAAAATAACTATGTAATGAAATGAATACATTCTCTGTCTTTTATAAGTTACATCAGAACAGTTTACACTTATTCTCCCATCTATAGCCTGGTTGACAGACCATGCCAGCAGGTTCTTTTTCAATTTCATTGTTAGCAGTGTAAAAATTGCGAATACCTTAACATATACAAAAAACAAATAGTAAATTATAAGCATGCTTAGAAGAGCACTCTACATTCATTTGTTTTGAGAGTATACATTTCCTTTAACATTAAGGGGCAGATTTACGAAATTCAAGTGAATAGATTGAAGTTCGATCAAATTCGATCGTATGATTTTATCGGATATTCGAATATGCAAATTTGACCGTATCAAATAGATTGAATGATCAGATATTCGATAATTCTACCATTCGATGATCAAAGTACTTTAACTATAAAATTTTATTTTACTGCCTACTTCGCCGGATTGAACCTACCGAATTGCAATAGAAACCTATGGGAAGCCCCCATAGGCTTTTTTGTATCACCTGCTCAAATACCATTCGTACGATCGAACACCTCGATCGTTTGAATTGTACGAATTGTTGGAGAGATCGGAGGAAATTTTACGATTTTTTCATGAAATCGAACGATGGTACTATTTCATCGATAAATCGAATATCGAGGTAAAAATAGTTTTACTATCGAATGCTTATCGAATTTCGGCCGGTAGGTGAATAATAGTAAATCTGCCCCAAGTCATACAAATTTGACATCACATTCTTTGCAGGATTTATATTCCCTGAAATAAACTGCAATATTTAATGGGAGAAAAAAGCAGGATGCCTATAGAAAAGGTATTTAAATGTTACATAGATACAATGCTGCACAGTATAAAGAGCGGAGGGACAAAAAAACTGAATATGGCATTGCAAAAATGTTCTTTACACAAAATAATACCTTTTGTGCTACCTCATCATGAGCTGGCAGTTCCTCTTTGCTGCAAAAGAAAAAACAAACTTTTATATGTTGGCTTACTATACATAAAAATAGATCCTGCTTAAATTAATGTGCAGGGAGGAGAATATATTGAAGGAGATTTGTCCTGTTAGAGGCAGTATACGCATATGAATAGCTCACAGAAAAGAAATCACTGTGCTTTGGAATGTACAGCTTTTGCATTCTCAGTTGTCATTGAATCTAACTCAGGGCATCTTTAACATATGGGTCTCCATGCCCCATTTAATGTAAGGATGTTGTACAGGTATGGGACTATTATCCAGAATGCTCGGGACCAGGGGCTTTCGGATAATGGGTCTTTCTGTAATTTGGATCTTTATACCTAATGACTACTAGAAAAAAATGTAAACATTAAATAAACCAAATAGGTTGGTTTTGCTTCCAAGAAGGATTCATTGGAGCTCATTTATCAACACTGGGCAAATTTGCCCATGGGCAGTTACCTATAGCAACCAATCAATGATTAGCTTTTTAAAGCCAGCTGCAAGTAGAACAATGAATGCAGTCTTTTGATTGGTTGCCACGGGTAACTGCCCATGGGCAAATTTGCCCAGTGTTAATAAATGATCCCCATTATATCTTAGTTTGAATCAAGTACAAGGTACTGTTTTATTATTACAGAGAAAAATGAAATAATTTTAAAAAATTTGGTTTATTTGATTATAATGGAGTCTATGGGAGATGGCCTTTCCGTAATTTCCAGAACTTTCTGGATAATGGGTTTCCGGATAACGGATCCCATACATGTACTGTAATTAAATGTATGCACACAATGGTTTTGAAACCAAGTCCTGCGTTGAAAAACTAACTTTAGAACTGCTGGTTCTGTCTACTGAAGAAGTCTGGCAGGAGTCAGCCTTAAAGGGGTTGGTCACCTAACAAAACTTTTTCAGTTCAGTTGTTTTTGGATAGTTTACTAGAAATAATAAATTTTTTAAAACTACTTTCTTTTTGTGACCTTTTTGTTTTAATATTGAAGTTTAGGGAGGTTATTTATCAAAAGTTTAGTTTAGAGTTTTTCTTTCTACCTCCAAAAAAACTCACAACTCGAACGTTTGCTTATTTATGAAAAACCCGGAATGTAAAAAACTTTAATGAATGCTATTAGGGGAAAAATTCGAATACCCAAATTGATCGAGTTACCGTTGAAAAATACCTTGAGTTGGCGGAGTTTTTGAGAGCAAACCACTGAAAAAACGCCCCCCAAAACTCTAGAAGGCTCAAAACATCTTCAACTGGTTCAAGGGACCTCTGCCATTGACTTCTACATGACCTTGTCAGGTTTTAGCTGGACCATGATAACTCAAAACACAACTCAACCATTAATAAATAACCCCAGTAAACTTAATTTTATACCTTTTTATGTCTTTCTAACACAGTGCTGGGAAGGGAGTCATTGACTTTGTCTTAATGATACATTAGTTGATACATTTCTTATATTTGCCTGCTGAACAGAATCCCCGAGTTCCATTAAAGGGCAGCTGTTGGGGATAACAGTCGTTTTTGTTTTTTTTTAATTGCTGCAAGAGAGAGGTCACGGTGCAAGCAGCCATGTCCAATCACTCGCATGAGCATAATTAAAATCTGCCCTGAATGGATCATTACGCACTTGACGTCACATACGTTATGCGCATTCCAGTGACAACATGGCTGCTCACACCAGGAGCTCCCTCCAGGGTCGGGTAGCCTAGTGCTGGTGGGGGGCTTTTTTTTTTGTTTAAAAAAAGACTGTTATCCCAAACCGGAATGTGGGCTCTATTGGCCCGCACCTTTGGTTGGGGATAGCATTTTTACCCAACAGGTGTCCTTTAAAGGCAGCTGTTATAATTGAAACAATCGTTGCCAATGTTCCACAGATGCTGCTGAGAAATGTAGCAAATTGTAACCATTCAGAATCTAGGATACAATGGATATCGTGTTCTAAAGCAGTTATGCTTACAAATAACCTTAAAGTAGAAGGAAAGTAATTTTAACCAAAAGCTAGGCACCCCCAGTAGTTATATTTACTTATACGACACCCCAGACTGGTGCTTCTATCAGCAGAAACCTGCATCGACCCAGGGTTCTGCCAGCGAGCACTCCAGATCGATTGTCTTCTTCTCTTCTTTGTTCTTCAAATTTCCTGGGGCAGACGCATGCACAGTAGAATGAAATAGCCGGCTTTTTTGTTAAATTTCAGCTTTTCAATCTATTGCAGCTGCAAGAAGAAGCAGGAAGAGGATTGTTCTGTGGTGCTCGCTGGACAAACGCTCGGCTGCTGGCGTAAGCAAGTTAATACAGTCCAGTAATTAAATACAGACATATGAAATAGTTTGGGAACCCCTCTTAATTCTTTGGAGTTTTGTTTTTGATTGGCTGAGCAACTTCCTTTAATTATATAACATGCCTTATGGAAACCTAGTATTTTATCAGTGACAAAGTTTATTGGATTAACAGAAAATATGCATTATGCATCATAACAAAATTAGACAGGTGCATACATTTGGCTACTCCAACAGAGAGATTACATTAATGCTTAGTTGAGCCTCCTTTTGCAAATGTAACAGCCTCTAGACACATCCTATAGCCTTTGACAAGTGTTTGGATTCTGGATGGTGGCATTTTTGACCATTAGTCCATACAAAATCTCTCCAGTTCAGATAAATTTGATGGCTGCCAAGCATAGACAGCCTGCTTCAAATCATCCCATAGATTTTCAATGATATTCAAGTCGGGGGACTGTGACGGCCATTCCAGAATATTGTACTTCTCCCTCTGCATAAATGCCTTTGCAGATTTCGAAGTGTGTTTAGGGTCATTGTCTTGTTGGAATATCTAACCCCTGGGTAATGTCAACTTTGTGAATGATGCTTGAACATTACCCTGAAGAATTTGTTGATGCTGGGTTGAATTCTCCTGACTTTAACAACGGCCCCAGTCCCTGGACTAGCCACACAACCCCACAATATACCAGCACAATATTTTTCTTGGCCTGCCTGCTGTGTTTTACAGTAAATGTGCCTAAGGCCTTCCATTTCCTGATTCCATTCCTTACAGTTGAAGCGGAGTTTAAATCCGTTAAAACTGAGCTTTTTGTAGCCTTCCCCTAAAGCATGATACTGAACAATCTTTTGTTTTCAGATCTTACATAGTTACATAGTTAAATTGTGTTGTAAAAAGACAACGTCCATCAAGTTCAACCCCTCCAAATTAAAACCCAGCACACCCCTCCACGCTTTCACACAAACCATATATGCCCATAGCTATACTAACTGTAGAGTTTAGTATCAAAATAGCCTTTGATATTATGTCTGTCCAAAAAAATCATCCAAGCCCCTCTTAAAAGCATCAACAGAATCAGCCATCACAACATCACCCGGCAGTGCATTCCACAACCTCACTGTGAAGAACCACCTACGTTGCTTCAAATTAAAGTCCTTTTCTTCTAGTCTGAAGGGGTGGCCTCTGGTGCGGTGATCCTCTTTATGGGTAAAAAGGTCCCCTGATATGTGTCTATAATGTCCTCTAATGTATTTGTAAAGTGTAATGATGTCCCCTCGCAAGTAGCTTTTTTTCCCAGAGAAAACAAGCCCAACCTGGACAGTCTACCCTTATAATTTAAGTCTTCCATCCCTCTAACCAGTTTAGTTACACATCTCTGCACTCTCTCCAGCTCATTAACATCCCTCCTAAGGACTGAAGTCCAAAACTGTACTGCATACTCCAGCTGAGGTCTTACTAGGGATCTTTAAAGAGGTATAACTATGTTTTCATCCCTTGAGTTTATGCCCTTTTTTATGCAGGACAGACCCCCATTTGCTTTAGTAGCTACAGAATGACGCTGTCCAGAATTAGACAACTTGTTATCTATAAAAACCCCAAGATCCTTCTCACTTAAAGG
>CM044435.1:74085527-74106868 GCA_024363595.1 Xenopus borealis | reverse complement strand
GCAAAAGAATAAGAAATCAGGAAGGGGGCAAATAGTTTTTCACACCACTGTACATGTCATTAAAGGGATACTGTGATGGGAAAACGTGTTTTTAAAAAAAAACAACAAAAAAAAACACATCCGTTAATAGTGCTACTCCAGCAGACTGGATTGTTATTATTACTTTGTATTACTCCGCTTTCTATTTATGTCCTCTCCTATTCATATTACAGTCTCCTATTCAAATCAATGAAATTAAAAACTGGAGGGCCATTGAATAAACAAGCTAAATCACTCAAACAACAAATAATGAAAAAATAAACCAATTTCAAATTGTTTCAGAATAAGTAATAATTAGTAATAAATTTAACTACCTGGGTCAAAACAGGCCGCACTTGCATAGAGAATTCAAACAAAATGGTAAACAGCAATATTTTGTTTGCTTTTTTGTTTGTTTTATTTTTTTAAATGAATTATTAAATACAAACCAAAGGTAATATTTGACAAATTGCTCTATTTAAGAATAGTCTGACAACAGGTGACATGATTTCTATACAAAGGAGTTACTGAACACTGCAGTGCTGTTTAGGATGTACAGTATTGAAAGATTTATCAATGAAGTTAGTTGTAGTGTGACACTAAAGTATATTTCAGTGATGTCTGTTTTGGCCTACCAACCTTGATTAAGGAATGTTTTCCATGTCAGCACCGAAAGTGCTAGAAACATACAATTCCCTGTACTGAATGGGGTTAAATCACTACTGCCAAACAGAAACACTATTATATAATATACAGAGGGGCAGTCTGTCTATTGAGGTTCCACTCAGCTGATGATTCAGCTTTCCAAGAAGTTAAATCAACATAAATTATCTGTGTGGTAACTGCATACCTTTATTATATGAAAACATGTCTTATTCTGAAAATTTTTTATGCTGTAGTTCGTTACTTGAAACTTAAAAAAATACACTTTGTTTTACAGGACAAAATTTTATTTAGTACAGGAAAAAAAAAATTTGTACGAATTCACTTGCACAAGCCAATAACCATACCATTTACCAAAGAGAATGGGTAATTCTTGCTAAGAATCTAAAACAGACTCGGTAGGCAAGCCTATGCAACATATGTGATGATTCTGATGTCTGATGCCGATTGCTCTACTGAGGCGCATGTTGCATGAGAACAGAATTTAGGATATGTGTGTGGGCAACAACAGCCTTGTAACACAAATATTAAAGTAGAAGGAAAGTATAAATCACTGGGGTGTTCCAAATGTTAGGCGTCCCCAGTGATTGTAATCAAAGTATAATGAAAAACCGATCTCTTAACAAAAGGAATCTGGCACATGGCACATACTGCGCATGTGTTGCCGTGAAGAAAGTATGAGGAAGAAGATTGCTCTGTGGAACCCAGGGCTAGTGCAGTTTTCTGCTAACAGGAGCACTGTTCGGTAAGTGTTTAAAATCACTGGAGGATGTCTAACATTTGGCATGCCAAGTGATTTAGAATTTCCTTTAAAGGGGTTGTTCACCTTCCAAAGACTTTTTTCAGTTCAGTTGTTTTTAGATTGCTCCCCAGAAATAAAGATTTTTTTCATTTACTTTCCATTATTTATTTTTAACTGTTTTTCCAAAATCTATGTTTAAAGTTTAATATCCCTGTCTCCGGTGTTTGAGTCTGGCAACTCAGTAATTTAGGTGCGGACTCTAAGCTGTTACAATTCTGCAACCTTTAGATGATACAATTCTCAGCAGCTTCTCTGGAGTATTATCAATTATTGTATCAATTCTAACAACTGCCTGTAAT
Organism: Xenopus borealis; assembly: GCA_024363595.1. Taxonomy (NCBI): domain Eukaryota; kingdom Metazoa; phylum Chordata; class Amphibia; order Anura; family Pipidae; genus Xenopus; species Xenopus borealis. Next base: position 74,105,086 of record CM044435.1, on the reverse strand, counting down.
GAAACCCAGAGATTCTGCTTAGCAGGGACAAACATAATAAATGTATCAACTAAATGTATCCATTTAGAACAGTTTACAGGGTCGGTGACCCCCACTCCCACAGTTGCTTTAGAAGGTGAAAAAAAGACTTTACACCAGGGGTGTCCAAACTTTTTGCAACAAGGGCAGGATTTGGGGAGGTGAAAATGTGTGGTGACTATTTGCGCCCGATCCGACGCTCTGAGCAAAAACATAAGCGCCCGTGGAGTTCAAACCTTAGCCTGACAATCTTTGAAACATTATTATTTAATTGGCATGCTGCTGTTAATCAGCTGTGTGGGGCTATGGAGGGTGCAATATATTTGCCCTTATCACCTCATGTGTTGCCTTCATTCATAATTCATTAGGAAAAACAATACTGAAGGCAAAGTAATATATCTGAAGCCCTGGAATCTAGGTTCAGACAAATACAGTTTTAATCTGGCATTTTATCTAAAACTAAAGGAAAAAACAGGCAAAAGGTCCCCTTTAAATAGACGTATTACTATATTATTATTATTCAAAACAAGTGACAAGGGTTGAGGAGACTGCCTCATACAGACTTAGATAAACAAAGGGAATTCTGGGAATGAATTCCAAATGTGTTCCAAGAAAATCCCATTTGCATGGGTTTATCCTATTGGCTAAAGCTCACCCACTGGGTTTTCAAGCAAAAGCCAGGATAATAGCTGATCAGATTTCCCAACTGCAGACCGGTTTCGCCTTTCTTGAGGCTCTTCAGTGCAGTGCAGGTTGTCTGATCAGCTTATTATTATTACTAACTGGGCAATGGGCAGAGTCCTCCTCCTCCTATATCCGTTGCTACATGACGTTTCCTTGGGAACAGAGCAATTTAAGCTGGGCCACATTCATATCCATCCTGGGGCGCATGCAGCAATAAATTTGACCTTTCTTTTCCCTAACCCCATCAGAGTTCTAAATGAACCCTTTCCTATTTTTCTCACTGATGGACATGAATTAGAAAAACAAAACAAGCAGAACCTGGAGAAGGGTGAAAAAAGTTAACGTGCAGTATTTTTGCCAAGGGGAGCTGAAAGATTAAGAAATCATATCAGTACACAATGAATGTAACTATTAAAGAAAAATTAAAGGTACAATCCCCAAGGGGTGCCCAAATATTAAGCATTCCCCCAATTAATACAATCACTTACCTAAAACCCTGGACCAGTGCTTTGGTTAGAAAAAAAACTGCACAGGCCTGGGGACTTGTTGATGTTCAATCACTGCAATCTCCTTCCTCTTCCATCTCCTTTTCATTTTAGTCCAGGCAGCACATGCAAAGTAGAGTGAAAAAGCAGGCTTTTTGCGTCTAAGTTCAGCATTCACTCTACAGAACACACGTCTGCCTAGACCCAAATGAAGAAAAGATGAAAGAAGTCAAACAGGAGGACAACAATGAGCTTTTAAAGAAATCTCAGAACTGTTTTTAGTGAACGCAAACACTGGTCAAGGGAATTAGGTAACAATCAGTAGAGGTGCCTAACACTTTGCCACAGTGATTATATCACTTACATTATGCCCTGAGCTGGTGTGCACCTTTTGTTCTACTTTAAATAATTCTTAGTAATGTAAATAATCTAAGAATTTCTGCACAATAAGGTTTATTCATCTAGACATATGCCTTTACACATATGTGTTCCAGTACCTTAAATGCAATAGTAAACATAATTTTAGCTTGTGAAGTCACAGGCAAACAATCCATGGTGTTATGGGTAAAGCATGTAAAAATGTGGAAGGTGGCATCTGTTTCCAAACTAAAGCAGTCTACTAATTAAACATTATTACATTTGCCAGTTAGAACAGACCACCCCACAAGGCAAACAAACATTAAAAAAAAAAAAAAAAACACTTTCCCCTTTAGTAGGATTTTCATTGCTCAACAGTTATTTAACTTATCAGTTTTGGGTGTACCAACTGTTTTCCTAAAACCAGCTTAATTTAATTGTAAGTGATAAACTAAAAAGCAAATAAAGATTTAATAACAGAGAATCAGTGTATAGACCTCATTGTGGATCAAGCAAGTTCAATTTTGTTCTAACAAGATTTATTAAAAAAAAACAAGCAATCAATAGTATACCAGAGAGACAAAAACTACATTTCAAACCTTTATAAGCTTTAATCTACAACTTTCAGAAATGTAAAATGAATACTCACTGTAAAAATCCAAATCGATCAGTGACTTTATAAAGCAAAAAGTCAGCATCTTCCCAAGGATCAATCTTTGTTCCTTCTTGGCCCTTAAAGTGAAAGTATTAACAACATGTAAACTCTTCATAAACATAATTCGAGCAATTATAAATTATTCACATCATATGTTAGAATTGTCCAATACAAGCACACATATATGGCTCCTTGTAGTACAAATACAGAATTTTACTTCACAAGTAAGTATTTAGGTTTACATATCACAGCCATATTTTATAAAAATTTTAGTGCCGCAAAATACTGATTTCGTTATTTAGTTGAGAGCTAAATCTAGTTTTCTGTAAAGAGATACTGACATTAGCAGAACCATCAGTGAAAAACTATCAATATGAACTAAAGGCAATTTTTTATGTACATTTAATATTTTGAAGAGAAGTTTTTTAGTGCCCATATAAAGATAATTTAGATATAATTATTGGAGAAGTAAGAGAGGAAGAGGGCAAGAGATTAGTAGATATTAAACATACGAGTGTATAATATATGATCAAATGTAATAGAGTATAATCAATGCCACAAATAGCTGTCAAGTGCTACTCAAAATTCTTCATTTGTGACAGGTAGAAAGATCATAAATAATGAAAAGCAATAAAGAAGAGGTGATTAGAGAATAGAAGCCAATTTGATCTTGAGGAAAGCATAAAAATATTGCACTGTTCTCATTAATAAGAGTTTAAAGGGAATGTAAAGGTTAAAAAAAAATAAAATCCCATTTTTACTTTCTTTAATGAAAAAGAAATCTATCTCCAACATACTTCAATTAAAAAATGTCTACCGTAACATAAAACCTGATAGTATGCAGTGAAATTCTCCCTTCATTTACTGCCGGGGATATGAACTGTCAGACAGTCCCTAACTGCTCTGCAGGGAAACCATCATACTTTCAAACAGCCGGGAGGAGGCCCCCCACCTTACTTACCAGTCTTGTCTGTTTCCCTGTAAAACAGCCAGTAACCGTGTACCGTCTGTATATTCTGATTATTAAGCAATCTTGCTGTATTGGCAGATATTATTTGACTTGTGCTGTTTTGTTCATTTATGACGATCCCTAAGCTTAACCTCAAAACTGAAGCTCAGCCTTGATATTGCAGAGATATCTAACAAAGTTACAAGATGACAGCCCCCTATGCTAACTTTGAAAGGATAAATCATTTGTGTTATTAGGCTTGTGGTGCAGTAAGTTCATGTTTATATTTAGTATACAAAATACAGCATTTCTAACATTATTCTATATTAAACTTTAGTTGCCCTTTAAACAGTGCTGCTATCTCACAATGGAAAGCAATGTCAACCATGGTATAATGGCTGTAATGTCTATATGCATATGATCAGTTGAAATCACATCAGAAGGCTTCAAAAATCACTATACATGATTTTTTTAATTGATCAGTTTCTCCTAGAGTGACATTATATTAAAAAAAGTAAATAAACAGAGCTACACAAAGGGGTCATTTTACTAACATTTGTTTTCATTAGAAACAAACACGAACTAATCTTAAAGCATTACAAATTTTTTGTGGTTTAAAGAAAAAAAGCATGAATACAAGATTTCACCATATAAAAGCGGACAGTCATTTAGAAGTTAATGGAAGCTAACCGTATCCAGTTGTACTGTTGTTCTTTAAATCAGACTTTTAGAGGTTTTCAGGGTTTTCCCACTAACAACTGCAATAATTCAAGGAATTGGGTTTTGCCTGACCTATTTGGATCTTTCTGCATTTCTGTATTTTTTATTCCTGCTTTCTATATTCACATCTTTTAACAAATTACATGGCATTCGTGGTTTCAGAGAAAACTTGTTTTTTCATGGTTTCAAAAACCACTAAAATTAAGTTGTTGATAAATGAACCCCTTTATGCCAAATATTGATATCTAGTGGTCACTACTACTTTTAAGTCTTATCTTTATGAAATGGTAAAACTGAATAGTTTAAAAAATATATACAGTGTTCAACTACTTTTATTTCAGCCCACAGTAAGCCAACATTGAAGGGTTGACAAGAGACCCCAAGGAAAAATTCAAAAATACTTACTCTGTCATATTTTGCAACTATTTCAGCTCGTTCCTGAGCAGCTTTAACAGCTGCATCCTGGTCTACCTCTGTATCTGCAAAGGAAAGAAAAACAACTAAAGCAAACACCAGAATGTAAAGTTTCATTGCAGCTTGATTTATAAGATAGACTTCTACTGTGTCTGAAATTCCTATTTTACTAACACAGAGACATGAGTTGCAATGCTGTTATTCTAGCATAGGTTTCTTCCTAATGAAAATGCTATATACAACGGTAAATGATATAATAAATGAACAAAGTTAAGGAAAACTACGCCATTGGCTCAGTGATATTTTTACAGCCTCAGCATTCCCAAGAACAACAAAGATTTCCCTGTATGACCCGTTTTATAGTAATAAAGCTCACAAAAGTGTGGGCAAAAGAAAAAAAAAAAATATATATATGGACCGTGAAATCACTTATTCAACAAAAACAGATATTCTGTGAGGGGGGATGCCCACTTGCAAATTTTGTCCCAGGCCTGTGCATGCATAGTTACACAACTGGGTGAAAACTGACATTTGCTTCACTTGTCCACCTCTACTTAACTAGCTTTCCCATGTCCCACTGACGGGTGTGGGCAGATCCATAGGAGTTGTCTTAATCAGGGGATAGAACATACAGGGGCCTGTTATTACAACAGAGGGCCATTTTATTCTCACATGTGCTTCTTATGACTATGATGTCATCAAGGTGGGCAGGCTCTATCATCACGTAGGCTCTCTTTTGCTACATATGTTGAACACACATTAATCAATACATCACATGTGCCAAAATGTATCCCAGCCCAACACAGGTGTCAAATTGTCTAGACAATGAACAGGAAATGACTTTAGAATTTGCATCAATCTCAGTGTGAGTCATTATAATACATGCATATTCATAGATATAAGAACAGGTCATAATCACGATTTAAACCCAATGGGTGTAGGGATTTTTATTAATCCACCACACCTCCTTTCTGTGCCTCCTTTAAAAAGAGGAGCTGATAGGGAAGAAGTATAGTGATTTATTCTCACACAGATTACATATATGATCCATATATATGTGTGATCTGTGTGAGAATAAATCACTATACTTCTTCACAACTACACAGAGAGTGCTTATCTGTTCCTATACAAATTGTGAACCTCTGGCTATACTTTGGATTGAGCGCGGCCACTGTGGGAGAGTATATATATACTTTGAAAACTGGCAAACCCATTTTATTTACTTTTTTTTTAATGTAAATAAAAAGGTAAAGATTTTACAAAGGTGTGCCGGTTTTAGAGTGATCTGCAATATTTAAGATAGAGTTTCCTTTAAGACATTAAAAATGCAAAGGAATAAAGCCAACTAACCATGTGATCTATGCAGAACACATGAAATGGCTCCAATCGTGATATATATGGAGCCAAATTGCATGCATTACTTTGAGTGATTAGGAGACCTCTCCATTGGCCCTAGAATCTCTGACACATTGAAATGCCAGTTTAGCTAAAGATTCTACAATGATGCCGACTGGTTTTTATACCAAAGATTGCATTAACGAGAGAAAATATAAACTAATTATTTACAAAACAATACACATCTGTCTATGTAAGGCACAATTAAAAAATCAGCTAATTAAATTAAGAAATATTAAATGTAGTCACTGCAAGTACTTTAAAATAATATAAAGAAAACCCATGCATCTAAAGAGTAAATAATTGCACAACACATTGACAACAATAAAAAAAGAATATCAAAGCATGCATGAAACAAACACTCCTTTTCCCTGGTTCTCCCTTCCCTAAAAGCCACTTCTGTGTTTCTAATGCTATTATTATTATTATGTTTTGGAACGGGTGTGTACATTAGTTTTACTTTGTTCATAAAATCCAAAAAGCTCTATGCTTCATTCCTGAAAACAGCCTGCAATGCATCCAGTAAAAAATAAAAAGGAATAGACTAAAATCCATTCTTAATTAAATAATGGCTTTCCAATATTTCTAGGTAACATAACTAGTGTTGTTCTCCTCCCCAAGTCATAAGAGATTCCTAAGAACTCAGGTCTCGATGAAAGGACTTTTCTAGACGCATCCACCTGCAAAGTTGCTGTGGCACTCACCTGTATTATACCACAGAATGCACATCTAAACTTCAAACAGGCTTTTCTGCAGTTAACATTTGGTATCTGGGTAACAGCAGTGCATTTCCTAAAATGTTTTTTAAGAAAGTGAAAATAATAGAATATGATGGCTAATAATTTAAAACTTATTTCAATGGTGACAGCTTTGATTTTATTTCCTATCTCCTAGTTAGAGATGTTAGGACATAAAGGAGATAAACCATAAAAACACTGACCTCCATTTCATACACCTCATTTATCAGAGGAATTCATTATCTTCCAATTGCGGCCACAAATGTGACTTTTAGTGGAATTGTAGGACTGACAGACCCAATTTTGAAAAGAGGAGAATCAAAGTCAGATCTCCAGATACAGTCTAACTAACTGACTAATCTCATTGAGCATTTGATTTTGAGGTTGCTGTAGGTATAATAAGTTAAGGACAGATATCACACAGTCTTTGGTTCTCAGAAGATTCCACCTAGGAAGCAATAGAAAGAAGAATGTCTAGACATGTATCAGTTGTTACTTTTTAATGTTGCCAATTTTATGATCACTCTTTCCAGACGTGTGCATAACAAGAATAGACTCGATTCACTCTATGACTATGCTAATGTATTGCAGTCAGGTAACAATACATCTCCTAAAGCCAAAATATAATTTTTTTTTATAAAACAGAGGGAACCTTGCACCTTCTGGCAGGTGAAAGTTTATTTTCTCCAATTTGTAATCTATTTTCTGTAACATCTAATAGAAGTAATTCTAAAACAATTGGACTTGCTGAGTAGTCCAGTTATTTTATAATTACCTTCAGTCATATTTTCTGTAGACTATAAATTGAAAGAAAGGGCTAGAATGGAAAATTTCAACACCAGGCAACACAGTATTATGCTTTTGTTTGGCCATGGTCTTGTTGTTTTCCAAGTAACTATAAATAACATTTATCATTACCTGCTGAAGAAAGTTGCAGGTGACTGCAAATTTATTTGCCAGGCGTAAATTTGCGGCAAATTCCCGTAATTCACCGCTGGCGAATAAATTTGCGAAACGCCAGCGAAAATGTGCCAGCCTAAAATTTGCTGGCGTCAAAAAAAAAAAAAAAGACGCGGCTAAAATGACGCAATGCGCTGAAAATGACGCACGTCAGAAAATTTAGCCTTAGAATGCACATGCCAGTAACTACAAACTAGTGAAGCGCACAAGATACAATAGTAACAAATTTTAAAATCTAGATCAGTGGATTCCAGATATTTGCAGTTTTTCTGCCTAACGTAAAGGTCAAAGCCTAACTGGTCATAAAGGAACAGTAGCATCAAAAAATAAATGTTTTAAATGAATACACATATAATGCAGTGTTGCCCTGCACTGGTAAAACTACTACATTTGTTTATTAAAAGAACACAGCTCATAGCCAATAAGCTCTGTAGAATATAATGGTGTTATCAGTTATCCACTACTTAACCTGTGTCCTATAGCCTTTTTCAATTTCCACCATTGCTACAAAGCAATTTGTTTATATGACCTATAGTAGTGTTTCTGAAGCAAACAGATCATGTTTACCAGTGCAGGGCAATAGTACATGATATTTTCATTGCTTTAAAACACTTTCAGTTTTTGGTGTCACTATTCCTTGAAATACCACTGACATCAAGACAGAGTTTAATTCTTCCAAGAAATGTTCCACAAAAAAGTATGTATTATTGCGTATTATCTACATGTCATTTTATAGCACTAACTTTACCCTTTATCTCAGTCCCTGCCTCATTGGAACATATAATCTAAAGTCTTCATCAACTCATCCTTCTGATTCTAAATTCATGTCACCTAGGCCCACCTACTTCACCTGATGTCATTAACAAAGCTCATTAAGTTGTACAAAGAAGCCAAATGTTAATTATGATAACAGATGCTAACTAGCACCCATGCACGAAATTATCCAGTTCTCTGTCTATTTATAAAATGCCTAATTCTTAGATAAATGCAGCAAAATCAGTTTGCCTCAGAACTGCATTGTGAAGTGAATGTTTCTTTCTAATTTAGGTTTTCTATTTTTAAACTACATACTTCAGGTGTACATTAAACTAATAGCCATATGTCAAAAATCCAGTCTGTTCCCCAGACTACTTTACAGTAGACCTTTATGATTCATGAAATCTATATAAGCACCTTTCAGGAACAATTTAAAAGCAAGTTCCAAGCACTTTACTGCAGAAAGAACAAAGATGAGGAAGATAAATTTAAGGTTTTCCAAAAATAAAAATGTGCTAAAATTAAAATTGCACAAACCCTCCCACAAATCATTTGAACTACTGATTCTATAAATATATCTATCATATATTGTCTCTGCTCACCAAACAAGCCCTGCTGTGTTTTTCAATAGCTTTCAATAGGAAGTGAGGAGACTAGGGCTGCTTTTTGAAAAAGAAAATGAATACAAAGGGAAATTTTCTTCCCTAAGAACATACTCAAAGGTAACAGCTGAGCAATTGCAAGTGCCTTGTGTTCTGTAAATGCAGGTAAAATTTACATAAACACAAAATCTGAACTCAAGGCATCACTATATAAATAATGTAAAATAAATAATATCATGCATTGCATGCCTATCTCAATTCAGTGGCTTAAAGTGGACCTGTCACCCAGACACAAAAATCTGTATAATAAAAGTCCTTTTCAAATTAAACATGAAATCCAATTTCAAATTTTTATTAAAGCATTCATAGCTGTTTTAAGCTCATTTAAAAATCTCAGCTGTCAATCAAATATTGCCTGCCACTCCTCTATGCCTTAGGCATAGAGGCGGGGCAGATAATTACTTTCACTTTCCATTCAGCACTTCCTAGATGCCACTGCTCCCCACACATTCCCCCAGTTCTCTTAACCATTTAATTGTGTAGCCAGGACATGGGGATAGACATCAGGTCCCCCATTCTGGTGCACAAACAAGATTCTGAGATGATACAAGGCTTGTCTTAATAACAGTGTCCACAAAATAGCTCCTGCCTGCTTGTTATAATTATGAATTCCCAGACTGAAGAAAACAAGATTCAAATAATTTATATAGCGTAATTAATGTTCATTTTGCTTTACCAATGTGATAAAATAGGATTTTGAATATTTTTTTGGGGCAACGGGTCCACTTTAAGGACCAGCACATTCTGCAACATATGCATTGTCCCAATAGTTTGTCACTTATCTAATAATAAGTAAGCAGAATGTAAGCAGTCAGCAAATTAATAGACCTGGAGGAGGACTATCTGCTGGATTGACGGGGTAATAAAAAACCAGGCAGCAAACTAGAAAAGCAGAAATGTTGATAAGGGCTAAGTTATGCACTAGTAGAAACACTTGTAGAAACATAAATACAAGTTATACATGTGGTAGAGTATTCTTAATTAAGAAGGATCTGTTATTTTCTGTGGATAACAAGTTTTCTAATTTGAAAATAACTTGAAACTACACTTGTTGATCAAGACAAAGGGACAGGAAAGATCAATAAAGGTTGAATAAAGGGTAGCTGCCCTGGGCTTATTGCATTCAAAAGGCACAAGGACAGTCTGGAGTTTATAGGTTGATCAATAAATTAAGAAAACTGAAAACATGATAAACACAATACCTCCTCTTTAGAATACTAATAAGCAAGTAATTTAGAATTAATTTGCAAGAATAAAACACACAGGACAAAGTAGAAGAACACAATTCCCATATTTATAAACAATGTCATTAAGAAACTTTTTTCATAAAGAGGTTTAAAAAGCTTGTTCCATTTAGAATGCATAATACAGGATAAATGCAGGGTGTAAATATAGTATATATATGGGGTTGTGGCACATAAACTGGTGGCACCAGATTCTGAAATCATAAATAATTATAGACGAGCTTCCCCTTCCTCAGCTGAGTCACGATAAGCATTTGTATTTATGGTGGTTGCAGGTAAAGTTGTTGTACGTTGTAACCGAGTAAAAAGGTTACAGGACAACCCTTTCGAAATAATTTTTTTTTAAAAAATGGTATAAAAAGGCGATACCCTTTATTGGCTAACTAATATAATCATATCATGCTTTCAGAACATTAGTTCCTTTTTCAAGCGGATTACAATGATATATACATCCAACGCTCATAGGTCAACTGACCAACAAAACACCTCACACACATATTTATATTCCGTTTGTGGAACAAAGAGGAAGAAGACCTCAAAGAGGAAGAAGACAGAACCACGTCTATATCGGGTGCAGGTATAGACGTGGTTCTGCGGGTGGCAGGTCTTCTCAATAGTGATTTTTACTCCTTTTTTTCTTATCATGCCTACTTCTGATGAGGTCACTTCCGGTTTACAATGACAGCACTTACCGTTTCTTACTCGTTTTTTCTGATGACGCCTACTTCCGATGATGTCACTTCCAGTTTACAATGACACACATTTCCTGATTCTTGGTGGCCCGTGGGTCACAGATTGGGTTGCGGAGAAGGTACTTGCGTGTAGGATTGGGTAGCGGGTCCAAGCGGGTAAGAATAGGGTTTGCAGGTATGGGTCGGGTACTGGGGTTCCAAAGAATGGATCCGCACAGAACTCGATCTGGAGTGGGTTTTTTTTTTTCTTGTTTTTGACTGTATATTAATTTTTAGTCCAAAATTAAACCAGCATCAAATATTATTCATTATTTCCTACAATATTAGGGGGGTTTACTTGTCATATAGGTGTCCTTTAACAGCCTCGGAAAAGGAATCTTACATTTACAGTCATCTCCTTATAAAGTGAAATTACTGCATTTAAACCTTTCAAACAGAAAACATACAAATTATCTAAGCACTTTGTCTTACAAACACATCAGTTTCAATTAAAATCAGGTAAATATTGTTTAATGGCTTCCAAAGAGAATGCACATAGTTTCCCATATGTCTTGCTGGGCACCTGGTTTGACAGCTTGAAAAAATGTGTACAAAGCCATCTATACCACAGCAGGATGTTGCTTGAAAAGAACAACAAAAAAAGCACAGCCTAATAGGATTGTGTTGTTCACATTTAAAAGATCTGTGACAAGTTTTCCTTCCTTTTTTTACTCACTTTGTTTCTTTTGAATTAAATGCTTTGGCCTGCTGCTAATCTTATCTTGGAATTTATCACATACACCAATATGTAATGCCTTAACAAGCAGGAAACTAAATGGAAAAGTCATGTGAAGTTTGCCTATTCTTCTAAGTGGCTTAAAATTGCATTTCCACCTTTTTTTACAAAAGCAGTTTTTATATTAGAAGCAAAACAGAGTATTGAAGAGTTGAGGGTAAATGTAATATTCTTCCTTAATATGTTATTGCATTGCGAATTTTAATTGTGCATTGCCCACTTTTAAGAAGTGCTTGAAGTTGTATTACATTTACTGCTCATTGGTGCAAACTATAAAATTCACAAACCTACTTCCACTGTCGGAAGTGGTTACTAAAAAGTTTCTGGGTTTGTAAAAGCTATATTAAATTTGCACATTGGGAATAGTTTTTCTGTTACCGACTTTTATTACATTCCCCCCATTGGAATTTAATTAGAATAGATTACAAGTAGTTTCATAGTGCGTGTTCTTTGCACTGGTGTAAAAACAGATCCATCTTGTACGTGTCTTATATGTAAAGTGATAGGAATTGATGTGATCCACCTATCACGGAGCACAACTAGTGGATTTAGGCCAGAACATACAAATGCAAGCCGGCCTAAAGCTGCACCACATGCACAGTTACAAACTGATTCACTATTAATCCTGGTCACTTTGCAGATAAGGCAGCACAGAGCCGACATTGACCCTTTTTTATGCCCAAGGAGAAAATGCACTTTGTGACACTACCCTAACAGCACATGTTGTGACAATTGTGACAAAACACACACTGATTGCACATGCTAAAAATATAACATGGGCAAGAAAGCAAATCATGTGTCAATGCTCTAAAGGGGATCCAGGGAAATTTTAAAGTGTATTAAAAGAAAATCACAATTTATACACAGAACCAACAAAAAAAAAGTAGTGTTTCACCTTGGCTGTGTGGTGACAAGGGAAAAACATCAAGGAAACAGAATTATGCAGACTTAAACATCAAGAAAAGGGAAGTGTATTTTTAGAAAGTATCTGTTCCTAAATAGGCAAGTATTCACACAGAAATAATAAGAGGAAGCAACTTCAGCGTGACAGCTGTAAGGCAGTTACTAACAGACTAAAAACAGAAAAGCTGTAATGTTAGTCACTAGTTAGCTTAAAGGAAGTACCCAATAAAAAGGCAGATAAATACTACATATACAAAGTAATTAGTGCACACCCCTTTAATACATGTTCACTGCTGTCTGAGCTTCATTCATAACATTTTAATTTTTAGTTATTCCAGTTGGTAAGGTTTCATGAACGGAGTGGCTGGCTCACAAACTAGAGCACAAAGAATTCTAAGGTTCGGTTACAAAAAAACATATTTATAGAATGCAACTACAACTACAGCCCTAGTCTGGGTAGGCTCAACACTGTCAATTTTTCTGCCAAGGGCCACAACTGTTAAATGTATGCAGGAGAACTGGCTGCACTTTGTTGGTGATATTTTATGATGTGGAAAGGAGGGCAACCTTGAACAGTTTTGAGGGTCAGTTAAATATTAATGATAAAAAATGAATTTAATTAAATGTAGTAATAACATAGAGGAGTTCTTGGATTTGAAAATACAGGCTGCAATTTAATAATGGAGTCCCACAGGCATTATCCGTTATCCTTCAACTTAAATACCCCAGTTGGTCAGTTTATCTAAATTATGAGAAATTGTACCAGTGATAAAGCTTTCAAGTCATTTAAGTTAAACTAGCACAGTGCTTTCAAAAGCACAACTACCATGCAAAAGTCTTTGATTCACATATCCAGTAACCTTTTATTAGTGTCAAGAATGATCTGGACAGAATAGGTTTATCTCCCTCATACCACCAACAGTAGAGAGCTACCAGGTCAATCCTACATGAACATTGGGACATTTTGTCAAATAATCCAGATTTAATGAAAGTTGTGTGTGTGTCGGGGGGGTTAATGACAGCTCTGAGGGCTCAGAGACATTACAGTGCTCGGTGTAATTGGTTGATAAACTTGAGGTGAGTTACAAATGAACTATAAATTGTGGATACTGCAACACATATAAATGCTGAAAGTATAATGTATATAGTTCCAATATGTAGGCATTAATTATGTAACAAAAAGAGGGAATGTTGCAATATCCTTTGGCTGCCAAAAACAGCATTTAGGAAAAACAATTGGTTTCTGAGTAACTGAGGAACATGTCATAGCTTTTATTAAAAGAGAACAAAAGAAGCTTAGAGAAGGGTGAAACTTGCATTGGCAGTACACCATCCTAGGGAGGCCACAGCTAATGTACGTGGAATCCCCACTGTTCTTTTAGAAGCACATGGCCATTACATTATTGAAGTAAGCAAACAAGTTCAGCAAATAGGGCTAAGGCCAAGGGCAGACAGCTGAAAGAAGCATATCCATTCCTGTCCATACTGCCCATTTGAAGACTACAAATAAGGGCCTGAACCAATGAAGTCTGAATGTAACATTTTCAGCCTAATAAAGGCCTCTGGCAAGTCCTAAACAATTATTAAATATCACATGGAGTTCTGCAACTCATAGCTTCTGTCTACACTGATAACTAATCCTAAAGTTTACTTAAATACTTCAGTTAGGAATTCCAGTGTGAGAAATTTGACCAAACGAATGCAAACTTTTACCACTCAGCACTTAAAGGACCGGTAACATCAAAAAATTAAATCATTTTAAAGTAATAAATTTATAATGCAATGTTGCCCTACATTGGTAAAACTGGTGTGTTTGCTTCAGAAACACTAATATTGTTTATATAAAAAAAAGCTGCTGTTTAGTATTGGGATCAGCCATTCAAAGGAGAAAAGGCTCAAGTTACACAGCAGATAAGCTATGTAGAACATAATGTTATCCGTTATCCATTACTTAACCTGTGCCATATAGCTGTTTTTCAATTTCCGCCATTGCTACTAAGCAGCTTGTTTATATGAACTATAGTAGTGTTTCTGAAGCAAACACACCAGTTCTACCGGAGCAGGGCAACACTACATGATATTTTCTTTACTGTAAAACACTTTCATTGTTTGGTGTTACTGTTCCTTTAATACACTTAATGGCTCCAAAATTATCAGAATTTTTCTGCAGTGAGTTGGTGGTATTTATTGTATTATATTTAGAAATGTTTCTATTTCTCTTCCATGTTGTGCTTTGAAATACTATAGTTTAATTATTAAAGGAGAAGTCAACCTATAATGTGCTAAACCCCATGCCCCCCCTCCCCCTGGGCAAATGCCCCTAAATTGCTACTTATCCCCTCAGCGCAGGCGACCTCTTCTCCACAGCCGTCTTCTTCCTGGATTATTCGTCGCTTGGCGGTGCATGCGCAGTAGGAGCATTTGTCGGTTCAGCTCTACTACTAAAGTTTTCCAATTGAAACTTTATGACTTTCTGCGCATGCCCAGTAGAGCTGAACCAGCAAATGCTCCTACTGTGTATGCTCCACCAAACACCAATGGATCCAGGAAAAAGACTGCACAAGAAAAGATGGTGCCTGCAAACTCCACGGTCGGGACCTACGCTGAGGGGGGTGTGGGGTTTAGCGAATTATAGGTTGACTTCTCCTTTAATATAGATTTCCTTTCTTTAATTCATCAGGGTATGGAAATGGGAAAGAGCCACACTCAGTGAGTGGTTACAAATATTCTTACTTCCTTGTTTATGTGACAAAAAGTCACGTGATTTTAAGTATTCAGATTCAATTCAGCCAGACATGTGTATTAGACAGAATGCAAATCCTGGCTGAGTACCGAACAGAATACTGGATTCTGTGCATCGCTAATTGTTACTTTTTATTACTTACCATGCTCTTCAGTCCCCCTCCTATAGATATACCAATCTACTACTCAAACCACTGCTTGGTTGCTAGGGAAAACATTACACTAGCAACCAGATAGCTGCTGAAATACAAAACTGGTGAGCTACTAAACAAAAAGCTAATTAACTGAAAAAAATAAAGAAATAAAAAATTAAGACCAACTACAAAAAATATATGTTAGGTCAAACGACAACGATCTGTCTTTTACACCCAAACTTCTTCCTATTAAAGTTAAAGCTACATTACTCCTAGTCAAGTGATCTCTGAGGCAGCACACAAATTGATGTAAAAAGGACAATATTTATAGGTATATATAAATTATTTAAATACCTGCAACTGTGGTTGTTAAAAGGTTATTATTAAGGCTGCAGTATTCCCTTACAGGAGAATTCAACCCTACATTTAAAAAAAAAAAAACCCTACCCCCCTCTCTCCTCCCCCTAACCTAAGTGATACCCCGGGAAAATGGCCCTAAGTCCACACTCCGTGCAGATTCAGACATTGGTCTTCATAGGCACCATCTTCAGACGCTCAATTTTTGTGAGTTTTAGCGCATGCCCAGTTGTTCGAAGCAGACTGTTGCTCCAACTGCGCATGCGCCAAAACGCCGGACTCATTCCAAAGATTACCCAAGTGGCTGAAGATGGCGTATTTGCATAAAAAAAAAAAAATAATAATAATAATTTGTAAAATCCTGCTTCATGTAAATAAACCATTTTCATAATAATATACTTTTTTAGTAGCATGTGCCATTGGGTAATCCTAAATAGAAAATAGCCATTTTAAAAAAATAAGGACAGCCTCCTGGGATCGTATGATTCAACGGTGCACACAAACATACCAAACAAACTATAAAGTTAGGTCACATGAGCCAATTAACAGACAGAGTTGTGTCTTTTGCTTCCACACTTCTTCCGGTTAGAGTTAGAGTTGAAAAATGTGCTCTTTGCGGGTATTAGGGATGCACTGAATCCAGGAGTCGACCGAATCCTTGTGCCTTGCCGAACCAAATCCTTAAAATCAAGTGACTTTTCATCACAAAACAAGGAAGTAAAAAATGTTTTAGCTGCGCACTTCTTTATCCCTCCCCTTCACTGATTTGCCATCTGCAAATTAGGATTCAGATTCAATTAAATCTTTCACAATGGATTTGGGGATTCGGCCAAATCCAAAAAAGTGGATTCAGTGCATTCTTAGTAAAGATCACTGATGAGGTGTCAGAGGAAAAGCTGCTGCTGTTTGTTTTTGGGAAATTTTGATCACGCTGTCAGATGAAGGGGACATACAGATGCAGCCACTTGGATTTGTGTGTTAAATGCGTCGTGACTCAGAGCTAATTGAAGAAACTGTGTTATCTAAAGTTATCTTAACTCATTTAATGCATTTAACCTTTTCATTAGCATACCAAAGCACCATTGTTCACAATGATGAACACTTTAATTAGATGGGATGCTGTGACGCAGTTTTCTGTGTTAAATGAGACAAGTGTGAAGTCTGAGTTTAGTTATTCTGTGTCAAACACACAATCCAAAGGGGATTCATCTGTATACAGTACAAACAATGCCAGTTAGGTGACGGAAGATCATATATAGATGGTAGGAAAATGTAGGCTGCCCTCTGACTTTCACCTTAGCAGCCCACCCAGTATATCCGAGGATGTGATGCCAACACTATTAAAGATAATGTCCACCTTTAATGGAGACTTTACAAAATGATAGGGGTCAGGACAGAACAACTGCACATGTTTTTCCTTGCTTGTTTGCAAACATAAAATGTATTGGCAGCTAACAGGATAAATGCTATGCAAGTAAATTAGGACAGAAGAACTTGTGCAGTATTCCTTCAAGTCACACTGATTCTAATTTTCTGCTGCTAATCTCTGTATCAGTTCTAAACCCAAAAAGCAGGACATTCTTTGCTTACTAAAACTATTCAAGTAAATATTTTTGCAATTAACATGGATTAACAAACGGCTTGTTTTAGTAAATCATATGATACTGGCAATTCTTTACTAAAGGAGCACTCTCCTTTAAAGGGGTGGTTCACCTTTAAGTTGACTTTTGGTATGTTACAGAATGGCTAATTCTGAGCAACTTCTGAACTGGTCTTCAATTTTTTTTCAGATAGGAGTCAATGACCCGTCTAAAAACTAATGCTCTGTAAAGCTACACATTTATTGTTAATGCTACTCTTTATTACTAATATTACTATGCAGGCCCTCTCCTATTCATATTCCACTCGGACCTTAGCAACCAGATTGCTGAAATTGCAAACAGAGAGCTGCTGAATAAAAAGCTAAATAAAACCATAAATAAAACCAATGGCAAATTGTCTCAGAATATCAATCTCTACATAATTCTAAAAGTTCCTTTAAAGGGGAACAACTAATTTAACAAAAAACATTTTAACATGTTTTTTCCAGAAAAGGTACCCAGCTGTAAAAGTTTTTATTGTTTTGTGGTGCCTGAGTGCTCACATTATCACAAGGCAATTTTTTCAAAGCTAAACTAATGATTTCTAATTTTATTAAATCAGATGCTTATGGAAATGAAATACATACATAAGCAATGTTTAATGAAGTCAGTGCCCTTTTTTGGGGGATTATTTGTCTTTGAAAAAAAGTGTATATTTAATTAAAAAACATTCAAGAAAGTTAAACCCATTCACAAATTGTGTGATTATATTGTGTTATTTTTTCTAAAATGACAGGCAGCCAAACTAAAAATAAGTGATTTTCCAATGTGCAAACCTACAAAAATGAGAAGTCATCATATCTTGGTCTTCAGGGTCCTATACAAAACATTTAACTCAATGCACTTGCCTATTAACAGTTTTCAGCATCAAAAAATCCACATGTAAAAAGTGGCTGCTGGTATTTACATGAGAGCAAGAGCAAACAGAATGCAGCAAAGGAGCCAACATGTATTTCATTTTTTGTGCAAGGTGCAATAAATAATGTTTTCATTTCAATGACAGAGGCTGCATTACAAGAGGACTGAAATCCAATGCCCTCTGCAAAAGCAAATGTCAGTGATAGCCCTCATTTGAAAACTGAGCAAAGGCAAGCAGTTTCAAATGAAATAAAGGATACACGCTATGAAAAAAAAAATGCAGCACAATTCTGTTTGAAGACCATTTCTGCTGAAGAACTAAGCAAAAGATCCCTAACAAAAAGCAGACAATGCAAGACTTTGTATAGCTCCTACCTTTCTTCTCTGTGGCTGCTCTTTGCCTCGACGGTGAGACTAGTTCCTTTACAATCTGAAAGACTTGAATCATCGTTGGTTAACAGGACACGACGCCAGCTGCTCTTCATATAAAAAGCCAACAGGTTTCATTACTGAAGCGCGTTGTATTATTCCCTTTTCTCAGCTCAAGAAAGGCAGGCAAGGAATTTTAGATCATGGTCTCAAAACAGGCTCCCTTAAATTCTTGTGAAGGCTTAGAGGCAACCTTCAGGAAAGCAGCAGATGCACTGTGCAGGAGCACACACACTGAACCACAGAAAGCTGCACTTTGCAGCAATGGACCCAATGTATCTATTCTTTTCAAAGCATAGGATTGTTTCTTTTCCTCAGAGGTGATTATCCATCACCTTTATTAAGCCCACACAGACAAAGCACAGTAATGATTTCTACTCTAAGTGGCAACAATCTAGTTAGTCTTTGTACTTTGCTACTCCATGATATTTCTCTGGAGGATGGGGGTTCCAGACACTAAAAATACACAATTAAATAATCTCACAAAAGTGTTGTTCCCAGCATTCAAGTTCACACTTCCTACACTTCATGTAAGCAAAAGCCCTAGATCACTCCACACACACCTCTGCAGGTTATTCCATAAGCGGAAAGCCTATCCAGATCAACATGCCCTTACTCCATTTCCACTCTAAAAGCAATTACATGAGCAATCCAACAACAAATGAGTCTTTTAAAAATCTTGCAATGAATATGTTGATAGGATTTATACCCAGTTTCACTCTGCCTTAGCAAAATATCCATATTATGTATAAAATTGTATGCATTAGCATCCAATGATGGTCCACACGAAAAGAAATTAACCATGTTGGCGATGCTGTCCGATAATTAAATGTAGCTGCCCACAGCATGTAATAAAACATGTACTGTGTTTACCTTGCACCCAAATTCAAGGTGGGTTTGAAGGTTTTTGTTTTAGGCATGTATAAAAAGGAGCAGATAAGTATATGGGCATTGTTCTTGTTTTGCTTATTCTAATGGTATGAAGCAGGGGCT
>CM044435.1:74016718-74081043 GCA_024363595.1 Xenopus borealis | reverse complement strand
ATATATATATATATATATATATATATATATATATATATGAAACAATTTAATTATTCCTTTTGATCAACACGCTTATGTAACAGGTTACAGCTGAGGAAATACTGTACCCTTTCATACATGGAACCATGTAAGAAGCATTCGTCAGGAATCCTATTTTAGCATCCTTTCATCCAGTCTTCTAATGCACATGTATATATGCTGGGTAGAAGCACAAATCACTGACCATGAATTGATTCAGTCACCACAATTAAGATAAGGAATAGCTTCAATTCTGTCTTTAAGATCAATACAAGAATTGGTTTTACTTTAAATGCTATAAATCTGGAAACAATTCATTACTTGCTTGTATATTACGACAGCAATTAACTGAAAAGGAAAATCATGCTTTAACATGCACCAAGCATAATGGGTGAAAAGAGGCATTATTGTGATGTTTACAGAGTCTTTCCCTCTTTAATTATTTAAAAATCAATTTGTGTTCTATCCAAAATGCTTGTGGTGCTCTCCTACTCATTTCAACAGAACAGGAAGCTGTGTCAGTTCAGTATGACAATATATTTAATACAGAGGTATATACCTGTACATGACTTCTTAGTCTTGGTCATAGAAGCCTTATGAATTTAACAGAGTTTGCACCAACTGAGATTTCCACAATAAACTGCAGTAATATAATCTATAGAATCTATAAAAAATATGGCAACAGATTTACAAAAGGGCGAAGTGGCTTCAATTCACTAGCGTTACCGCCCGCAGGAACTTCACCAATCTACTAACGGGCACAGGCGTCACTGTGCTAGAAAAGGAGATAGATGCTAATGTTGCTTCCCACACTATAATACCAGGTGAATTTTCCCTCTGGCGAATGGACGTAACTATGCAAATTCATTAAGGTGCAGATTTTACTGAATGTTACCTCTTTCACCAGACTTGCCTTTGCCGGTTCTGACCTGATGAAGTGCATTGGCGTGCATAGAACATCCTCAATCTTCAGTAACTTGCATCATAATTTTTGAGTTGAATATGTTCTAAATACAAAAAAGCTAGCGGCTTTTAATTATTCAGGCTGATACGCTGCAAAAGGCATAAATTTTTTTTCTCAGGTAACCAGTTCACCCCATACATTTTCTACCATATAGCATTAAAAAACTCTATTGACTTTATTAAGGTTCCCTTGGCATGTCTAGTTATTAGTGTAAATGTGATGTAGTAGATGCACCATAAATAGTAACCTAAATAGCTCTATTCCACGTTAATGTGGCCGCTGTATGTAAATTAACCTGAGCCCAAGAAATCCAGCGAAGTTGCGCTAGCCAGAATTGAACGCTGGTGCATCTTCTCTTTGATTTGCTCGCTCTGTTAAAGTAATGCTAGCGAAAATTCGCCAGCATTCGTCGCCCGGGATATAACTTCGTTACCTAGTAAATTAGCGTTGTCTGAGTGAATTTCCGCCTGAATAAGTGTTGCGATGGCTGCAAAGCCGTTGCTGGCAAAATTGCACTCTTTAGTACATTTGCCGATGTAGTTTCAGTATTTGAGCTTTGCTTCATGAGCCAAGCAAACATATAAACTCAAGTGCCATTATTAAAAAAAAAATATATATATATATATATATATATATATTTTTTTTTTTTAGTAAAACACACAATAGAGAATGGATTTTTTTTTTTGTTGTCTTTACAGGGAAAGTTGGCAAGTCACTGAATGTATCCTTGAGAGCAGTGATGCTCCTCTGACACTATTTGGATGGAGGCATCTGTGACTTCTAATATCCTTATACAGTAGAACCCCAATTTTACATTTCCCAGGTGACTATGCCAAAATACCATAAATTCCAGGAAAGAAAATAACACAGTTACATTATGGGGTACATTATTCACTATATTATATATGATCAAGTATCTACAATGTATTATTTGACTCCGCATGGACTTATGTATACAGATACAGAATTTGGTTTCTTGAATACTTGGACATGGGGTTTTCTAAACAAGGGATCTTTCTGTAATCTGTATCAACATACATTAAGGCTAATGTGACACAGGGATGAATCTTGGTCTGCGGGAAAAAGGCCCACTCTCACATTTTCACACTGAAACTACCTAATAAGCTCCAGTAGTAATTAAGCTACATATTGTTTTTATTTTATTTTTTCCAATATTTTTATTTCTTTTTTAAATAAAAGACATTGACCATTATATGTTATCACATTAACATGGCATTTTAAGAATTTTTCAAATCTTAGGAGGTATTTAACACAAATAGTAATCCATTCCAATGACAGTTAGTGGTCGAATGGAAGGAACCTTGTTCCAATATGTATTGTCATAATGATACAGTATTGTTGGTGTTTTACTGCATTGCTCCCTTGTAAACATTCCAGAACATGTTATAAAGAGAAGTAAATAAAAATACAAAGATAAATAAAACATAAGTAACTAGTAAATAGAAAGTGGTTTATCTCACTCGTTAGCTACCCCCTGGATCCAAACCCCAGCTGAAAGCGCTCTATAACCTGCCCAGGAGTTAGAGGGTCATCTAGGGTTGCAATACTGTTAAGAACACGGTTAATTTGTCTAGTGCGATACTGGTCAATTTTCCGTTTACAATATCCAATCTATTTTGGGTTTGAGTAAAGAAATCGATACATGGAGACTTCCGGGATCATGCCAGGACTTGCCTGGCTGCCAAGAAGATATGGTTAATTAGTCTTCTCTGTGCCCCTGTAACATTTTGTGGTGGTGCCCCCATTAAAGTGGACCTGTCACCCACACATAAAAAGCTGTATAATGAAAGGCCTTTATAAATTAAACATGGATCCTAAATTATTTTCTTCATTAAAGCATCCCTACTTGTTATAAAGATGTTTAAATCTGAGCAAATATTACATTTGTAGAGGTCACTGCTCTCCCCACATTCCCCCTCTCTCCTCACACACTAGAATTGCCTAGGGCACTGTGCATGGGCATTAAGTCCCCCATTCTGGTGCATACACAAAATTTTGGGGTGATACAAAAAAGTAGACTAAGTCATAATACTCTTACAAAACCCAAGAAACAAGGAGGGATCTCTCTCCCGGACTGCAGACTTTACTATTATGCAGCAGTTCTGGGACGAATTGTAGACTGGTCTCATCATGCTGAATCTAAGTTATGGGTTGGGATAGAGCAGCAATCTACCTTTAGCTATCTACTGCACCTACCATGGTTAGATACAAGATACCAACGTATTCGATACGTTGACCACCCGCTACTTCTACATATCCAATCAATATGGGACCAATGTCGAAAAAATTCCCATCTCCACTTACACCGATAATTAATAATCCAGCCTTTCCAATAGGGCAACAATCAGCATACTTTTCCCATTTGCTGATAGAAGATAATTTACAACTATTCCATTTTCTTGAGAGGGGAGAGTTCATCGATAAAATTCAGTTTCAACGGGTCAAGCCATTTGCGAAGCTCGACCATTTGAAATTTGCACAAATAAAACATTTCTTTAATAGCTTGGGAGGCACCTCCATCTTAGGTAGGAACCAAACCGCTTATGAATCCATATCGTTTGGCAGAACTCCCCCTCTTCATACAATATCACAAATTTATAAAATGTTGTGTTGCATACATACCCCAAACAACCCTTCATTTGTTACCTCATGGGCTACTGATTTAGGTATCCACTTTCAAGAGGGCCAGCTTGCGGATACTATGACTAAATTACTTAAAAGTACTAGATGCTGTAGAATACAGGAAACCAATTATAAAATAATTTCACGTTGGTATTATACCCCTACTAGATTAAAACATATCTTTAAAAACACAGCGACAGATGTTGGAGCGGCACTGACACAGGTTCTCTATTACATATTTTCTGGTCCTGCCCACTTATTGAGCCTTATTGGAAGGGGGTAAGACAAGCTATTGGAGAAATCTTACATTATGATATACCTGCCGACCCGGCATATATTCTGTTGTTTTATATGGATAAACCGTATGGTACCTTTACTTCGACAATAGAACCACATTTACTAAATGCGGCCAAAATGCTTATTCCGTTAAGATGGAAACAAACTTTAGCTCCGACGATACAAGATTGGTACTAAAAGATTGACGAATTACACACATTTGAGGAGCTCTCCCTTCTCAAGTCTGACTCATATGGGACCTATAGCGTGAAATGGCTTGATTGGCTTTCATTCAGAGTCTGATTATTACAAACAAACCGCTAGATAACATATTGGTTGTACGGACCCCACTGTTTTGACACCCTTTACTTTTCTGTTAAGATGGAACATATGGAACCCACTTTCTTTTGTTATTAATGTATCTCAGATTACTACTGTGACTGTATTTAATGTTTTTCCCCTTACCCCTTTTGCTTTCTGTACCCTTAATTTTTTTTTTTGAAAACTCAATAAATATTTAAATGAGGAAAAAAAAATTTGGGGGTGATACAAAATGTGTCTTATTAACAGCGTCAGCAAAATGGCTGCTGCCTGCTTTTTGTGATTTTGCAATTCCAAGACTGAAGGAAACAAAATTTAAATAATAAATATAGTGTAAGTAAAGTTTATATTGCTCAACTAACTTGATGGAAAGGAATTTGGAATTATTACTTAGGGCGACAGGTCCCCTTTAAGGCTTCATAGGGGTTTCTCTGTAAATTGACATTTACAACTCCAGAAATTAAGTTATATACCCTGATCCAATATATTGATGCTTGCGGGCAAAGCCACCATATGAGCCCCATATTTCCTGGGAGATTACAACCTCTAAGACACATATTGTCGTAGGTTGAGTACATACTTGTTAATATGTTAGGGGTTAAGTACTACCGATAGAGGACCTTGTATGTGTACCTTGAATTATAAAGAATCCAACTGCCTCTTTCAGGTCATAAGTCCCTTAAACTTCTGTTGAAGAAAGCAAAATAAAAATCAATAGCGTGTTCAAAAGCCTTACTAATATAGACTGCAAGCCATAGAAAACGATTTAAAATACAGTACAGCTACTGGCTACAGTAGTTCTTTTTTGTGCCAATGACCTGCCCTAAGAAAGCATATCCGCTGTGTGGCTTCACTTTTATTATTTCTATTTAGGAGATTTCTTTTTGATATGTTATTCATGTGTCAAGCTGTACTTGCCTGGCTGTTTATATTCTTTTAACTACTGGATGAAGCCAGCCTGTCAAGAGGAAAACTGACTGAAAACTGAAGAGAAGGAAAAACAAATGCTCCCTTTAGTTGCAATAATATTTACATATAACTTTAAAGCCATTTAAAACTAATATTGAATGTATATTGGAAAGCTACTTTTTGTTTTACTATGCCAAATAACAGTTTTTTGGGGATTACATTTAAACTTAACAGTTCAAGCATAAATAACTGGGGTTTACAATACAAACAAATGCTCATTTTGTGGCATAAATCTCACACATCCTGAATTCATGCCTCCAACAACCAGGCTTATTTTTGGGTTCTAGCGCGAATATGTACACATTTCTCCCTTGCCTGTCTGCAGTAACGTCAGATATACTTGAGCACATCTACCTATTTGGCAAAATCTGCATGGCTGGAATCATCCACCAAAGCAGTCAGATATTAGGAGAGCCCAATGAGACCTGAGAACTCTGAACCACATCCACCTCCCAGAGAAGTACATATGCTTATGCTTTTTCCTAACCATGTGTTACAAAGGAGCAAACTTAGTCACTGCGCAGCACAACAGTGTGGATATACCATGATATTTCCTCTTTCTGGCACTTGCTCTATAAAGACAGACAGCTTAATGTGCTGCTATCTCCAGGACAAACAAACACACAAACTTGTTTCAGTTTCAGTAAAATATTAGCAACAATTTCTGTTGTAGCAGAAAACAAAGGCAGAGCTGCAGACTACACATTTATAACGAACCATTTGAACTATTGAACCATTTATAGCAAACCCTGGAAACATTTAAAGAGATACTGTCATGGGAAAACATGCTTTTTTCAAAACGCATAAGTTAATAATTCTACTCCATCAGACTTCTGCACTGAAATCCATTTCTCAAATGAGCAAACACATTTTTTAATATTCAATTTTGAAATCGGACATGGGGCTAGACATTTTGTCAATTTCCCAGCTGCCCCTGGTCATGTGACTTGTGCCAGCACTTTAGGATGGAACTGCTTTCTGGCAGGCTGTTGTTTTTCCTTCTCAGTGTAACTGAAGGAGTCACAGTGGGACCTGGGATTTTACTATGGAGTGCTGGTCTTAGACCTACCAGGCAGCTGTTATCTTGTGTTACGGAGCTGCTATCTGATTACCTTCCCATTGTTCTTTTGTTAGGGGGTGATAGCAATTCAATTTGCAGTACAGCAGTACAGAATGACTGAAGTTAATCAGAGCAAAAGTCACATGACTCGGGGCAGCTGGGAAATTGACAATTTGTCTAGCCCCATGTCAGATTTAAAAATGAAATATAAACAAATCTGTTTGCTCTTTTGGGAAATCAATTTCAGTGCAGAATCCTACTAGACCAGTGCTATAATCTTCAGCAATATTGTTGCTAGGGTCCACATTGTCCTAGCAACCATGCACTGATTTGAATAAGAGACTAGAATATGAATAGGAGAGGCCTAAATAGAAAGATGAGCAATAAAAAGTAGCAATAATAATACATTTGTAGCTTTGTAGCCTAGCATTAGTTTAGTAGGTGGGCTCAATGAAAATGAAGTTTACTTTAAAGTGAACCACCCCTTTAAGTTTAAAATTAAAACTCATGCTTTTGGCACACTATTACCTTTTAGACAAATGACTAAGCAACCCAATAGTTTTTTCAGGCTTGAATCAGATATTTCTGGTGGAAAGGGGTTTACATAATTTGTGTTTCTTTGCAAGTGAAACTGTTCAATTTATCTATTGTATGGTAGATATTATAACCTGTAAAGCAGAGTGAATCTTTAGAGAGGCTAGGTTTAGAGAGGTTATCAATTAAGGACTTGCCATTTTAGAACTTATAATTATTATATTTGAGTATAGATGTATTTTACCAAGGTTAAACCTTCCTAAATCTTCATTATTCTCACTTTAGGATTATGATCACTAATTGCACATCATACGCCCCTAACCCTTGCTTGTGGAAAAGAGCATGGACACAGATCTCTGTTTGCAGAAGGCAAGGAATAGGGAATGTGCAGCTCCAAGAGGACAAGTTTCCTCCTTAGGCTTAGTCCAGACGGGGAGATTCGGGGGCGATCCGTCGCCTGGCGACTTTTCGCCGCGACGGATCGCCCCCGAATCTCCCCGAATAGCTAGATTATCTTAACAGTCTAGGTACAGAATAAAAAGTCACAAGACTCCATTTTCACATAATTTATTATGAAAAATAAAGCTCTCAGGGTAGCACAGTGCTAAAGAAAAAGCCTTTTTTTGCCCTAATATTCTCTAATTTGAGATCACCCCCCCAAGGCTGTATTAGAACAAACTGCTCATCAAAATCTGTCTCTCAACGCCTAAATGAGGAGAGAATGAAGAGAGGCTGATGCGGAGAGGTGAAGAAAAGGTACAGAATTTCAAAATGTCTTATTTCAGTACGATGACACATATATTAAAGGTTTACATTCACAATAGTTACCCTTTAAGTTAGTCAAGTGTAACACTGCCAAGAAAAATGTATATTCATTTTTCATTTCATTATATAAAAGGGGTTGTTCAATTTCCAAGCTTAAAGTTTAATATTCCTGTCACTGGTATTTCACTCTGGCAGCTCAGTAATCCGGATGCAGGTTCTGAACTGTTAAACAGATACTGAAATGGAGCAGCGCCAGTGGAATATCAGATGACTAATGAAACGCAGGGATTCTACCCAGCAGGGCAAAGATAAGAAATCTATCAAATAAATGTATCAATTTACAACAGTATACCGAGTTGGTGATCCACCCAAAAACAGTGTTGCTTTAGAAAGACATAAGAAGGTGAAAAATTAAACTGAACTTCAATATTCAAAAAAAAAAAAAATAAATTGAACAGAAAAAAAAGGTGAACAACGCCTTAAAATGGAAGTAACATACATTAGTGATGTGCGGTTGGAGAAAACATCAACCCGCACCAGACCCGTCCCCTCCATTTATTGATCCATGCTGCCCTGGCCCTGCCAATAATGTTACAAAAGGACGGGGAAGGAGAGAATCTATCAAACAGGAAGCGCGCAGTCTAAGATGAGCTCTTCTGCCCGCTCTCCGGGAACTGCAAAAGGATCAGCTTGGTCAGCCCAAACCCACCCAACCCACGGTATCAAGCTAATTTACATATATTGTTGAATGTAAATAAATGCAACCTTTTATCTGCTTTTTAGTGTGAATAATCGTAAGTACCCAGAAGGGGTGATTTGTGATGGGATTTACTAATCTCTAAACCTTGATTTAAATATTTGGTCAGGTTGTTTTGCAGATTTTACCAGACTGCTCAACACTCTAGGGGGCAAATTCACTAAGCGCTGAAAATGAGCTAGCGTTGGTTTCGCCTAAGTTGCACTACCATTACTTTGTCGGGCAATGCGAATTTACAATAGCAATGCCTAATTTGCATACGGCGCTAAGTTAAACGTATAATAGAAGTATATGTTATGTTACAGCCACTACATTACACTACACAATAAATAAATAAAATAAAGTTTTCCTATTGCCCTAAACATGTGCCCACTGTATAGTTGAGTTGCCATATGTTAGGAAATGTAGGGGGGAAGGAGAGTAACCTCCAAAAAAATGACGCTATTTTTCAGACTATCACCCTGAAAAAATATATGACGCCAGGGTTTTTCAAACTCCTATCTATTGTATTGAACTACACCAGTAAAGTCTATCACAAGAGGTAACGTTCAGTAAAATGGGCATCTTGGTGAATTAGCCAAGTTCCATACCTTCATCAGTGTGCAACTTCGCTTTGGGATACGGTTAGTAAATCGGTGAAGTAGCAAAATGACGTCACGCTGGCGAATTAGCGCTAGCATTAGACACTTCGCACTTTAGTAAATTTGCCCCTAGGTATGTATGCAAAGTCAAGGGTCCGGTTAGATCCTGTTTAAGGTCTAGTCCACACAGGAAGATTCGGAGAGATTTGTAGTCTAGTGACTAA
The DNA here is from genome assembly GCA_024363595.1 of Xenopus borealis. NCBI lineage: Eukaryota > Metazoa > Chordata > Amphibia > Anura > Pipidae > Xenopus > Xenopus borealis. Next base: position 74,071,931 of record CM044435.1, on the reverse strand, counting down.
TCTCCCTGAACTGCTTCCCCTTGCCTTCCAGCTGCTTTAACGAAGAATTGCCTGTGCCTATTCACATGCGGCGCTGCATTTTCCGAAGTCGCTCGAAGTTGCCTGATTGGACAATTTCGAATGATTTCAGAAAATGCAGTGCTGCGTGTGAATAGGCGCAGATTATTTTTCATTAAGCAGCTGGAAAGCATGGGGAAGCAGTTTGGGGAGATTAGTCGCCCCAAAGAAGAGGCGATTAGTCGCCAGGCGACAAATCTCCCTGAATGTTCCCGTGTGGACTAGCCCCAAACAATAGATTTGCTCATATCTCACATTGCTCCATTCATTTGTTTTCACCAAAATTCCCTTTTAACTCAAAACCTACTGGAAGATCACAATCCATTTTTTGGCATGGATGCCACTGGTGTCAGACTTGGGTTCACAAATCACATATTACATATAAGCACAGAAATACACAGAAAACATAAACGGGAGTGATAACATTTATCATTCCATGACACCACTGTAGCTTGAATAAACACCAAGACTGAAAAGCTCTTTAAGATCCAACATACAGGCAGGCATGCACGTTAAAGAAATCAAATTAATATTCTTATCGGACTTCTGTTTCTCCATGCACATACATAAATCAATGAAAGAGGTACTACAAAGGCACTTAAGGGGTTAATTAAAATCCACACAGCAAATCACACATCTTGCTAAAAACTCTTATTTCACATAAGTGTAACATGGCACACAGCAATCTTATTGTTATGAGAAAGCTTCAAAATAATGCCCTTTATAAACAAGATACAAACACTCTCTTGTGTGTACTGATCTCAGTAATCCCACACAGTGCTCAGTGCAGTTCCCCCTCTCTATGTCCTCATGCTATTTTATCAACAAACATCCACAGACATCACAAAACATTTATTACATGAAACAAATATAAATTGTATTTTGAGAATATGCATAGATGCAAAAACACACTTACAGCACACAGTGCTGTTAGGGAGATGAGTGCAGGATGAAGATTTTATATACCTTTTTTTATTGCAAAGATATGGATCACCACCAACAACAAACCCCCAGGCCTGAAAAAGAGGGATATTAACATGACATTATAGACAAGGATGCAGGAAAGGAAATGTAATACCTATACTGAAGAATTTCCGATGCAGTGTAATCTAAGATGACTGCATTAACAAAAAAATGTTAAATAAAAACACCCAGGAACTCCTCCACACAATTTTAAATAAACAGACAATGGCAAGGTTAACAGTTTCAACATCGACAAAATAAGTGAAATGTACAAAATTTTTAATAAAACTGTGCATACCGAAACAAGTTGCATTTATATTTGACTGCAGTGTAAAGGTGCATAGGCACCCAGATGAGCCATAGAGTGCAGCTATTTTATGTACTGCATCCACCAGTGACAGAGATGGTGTAACCCAAGAGGTGCAAAAAAAATAAAAAATCTGAAAAAGAAAGTGAAGGATGACTTTCAGTGTGCTGCAAGGCAGAACACTATGTGCCCAACACTGATCCTAACGCAATCAGGAAAGATTTACTTGAACCAAAGCATTGGTTCAGGACAAGCCCACTCATGATAATCACACAAGTAGATACAACCACATGTTTTATAGCTGTAGTTTACATCAATTCTCACACTGAATTTGCTGTTTAATTACGTTTCCCTACCCCCGACAGGCTGGACTTTCAAAAACTGCGTTAGTATATATCCATAGTAGACAAGGCACTTCACAATACTACCAGATTGTAATATTTAGATCAGTGGGTTCCAAATATTTTCCGTTTAAGACTAACTTAAAGGTCACCCCCTAACTGAATTTAAAGCTGAGCCCCCCTTGCCATGGCTACAAGCCCCTCCAGGGAGCCTGTCCCACAGTTTGGGAACCACTGGTCTAGATCCACCAGCCACAACTACCACTTCCAAGATGCAGCAAAAATCTATTCCCTATTTATAGGTCCTGGGTTCTCATCATATTAGCCATATCTAAGAACACAAATCTTTTTTCATTGTTCTTTGAGATTATAGGAAGATCTTGTGACAAAGCTTTGTACTGATGCATAATTAGTACTCTCATCTGTGAATGCTTACAGAGAATAGGTATGAGTAGGTTTTTCTACCTTAAAAAAATAGTTTAAAGTGCTGTTGAGAATATAAAGCTTAAATTCACATGTAACTGGTAAGCTAATGGCCAGAAGGAAGTTTGGGCAGCCAACATATTTACATTGACAGGCAAATGACTTTGTAGGAGTGTCTGAACAGGTACTTATGTATGTCCCAGGATGCATAAACAGTAACTAGTGTCAGAGCACCTTTCCCACGGTAGCTCATAAAATAGACCTAAGCCTATTCTTAAATATTTAGGACATGTCACAAATGTTATGCATCAACACAATTGAGAGCTATAATCATATCTGCATGCATATTTGTGGAATGACATGACTACAAATATGTTCAATGCATTCTTTTTCTTATCCTATTAAAAACTGCCTGCCTAGTAGCATTTATGCTTAGTTGGAAAAACAACTTCTTTGAAGAATATATAAAAAATATTAGATCTAATATCTAATTACATAAAGGAGTCCTTACAGTTATGTATTGAATTGCACTAACTACCTACTCCAACCCCCAAACAAATAAAAAGAAAAGGATTTTTCCCCCATTTATATCCAAAAGGTCTATTTTCTACTGTAACATTAGGTTTTCTTTCCCCCTTTGAGACATGCTGGGTTTGTATAGTTCAGCTTACGTACTTTAACACATTAATAAATGAAAGGTGATTAAGACTCTGAACAATAACAGATATTGTTGTAGTATATCCCTTAACATCTGAATGTCATACAACCTACATTTAAATTCTGCATATTTTTCCTTTTATATCATTGTGCACGTAACCAGAAATTCCTCTTGTGTGATGTTTTGTACAGTGTTAGCCTTGCCCAACACTCCTGGTAATCAACATAGCACTTGTGCAATAAGAGTAGCGTCAAGAACTGTGCATAAATGCAGACAGGAATCCAGTATGATGACATGAATCGTCAAGCTGGAATGCCAACTAGAATGACCAAAGTTTTTGTCAGTAAGGGTGCAGCAAAGGGATGGTGATACAGGCAGTAACCAGATGATAAAATCAAATTTGGAGCAACAAAACAAGCAAATTATGGGAACTGATACAAAGAACAACACTTTTTGCAGATAATGTAAGCACGAATATATTTTCATTGGGAGCAAGCTGACACTTGCTTTTTTTATGTATCCAATATTATTAGATCATAAATGAGTAATTAGCTAACAATTCTGGAACATTAACCTATAGAATCTGTTATATTTAGCAAACATTTTAAAAGGGTCAGAGATACATACATTGGAATAAAGGTAATTAAAAGACCATGTAACAAATATAAAACACAGAGTTGGTACCTCATTTAACAGTATGATCGGAGTGTCTAAGAATGTAAGTGTATCTAAACCTCAGGATGTAAAGTGTCTCTGACAGAATGACTACTTTGAGACAATCAAATATCTTAAAAGTGTAAACAGCCTAAACACAGTCTGCACAGTCTACTTCCTCTTTTAACATTAAATACTTTTATTTATTTTCAATAAAGAAGAACAAGGGTGCACTGAAAAGATTAATTTAACTCCATGAGCTGATCTACTGATTTAGCAGCTAAAATATACCAGTGATGTTACACAAAGACACCAATCAGATGTTGGCACTCATTTCATAACTTGTATCTGAACAATGAGTAAAGACTATGGGCAAAAGTAGATATTTAAACCACAGTCCTAACTACGTGTTATTGATTTGCAAATCAAACTACTTGCACAACACAGTCACAGGACTGAAGTATTTTAGTAGAGCATTTCTGAAAATAATGGTATATAAGAAGTTCTGTAGTTAGGTTATACACACACAGGCAGATCTTTCAGGAGACTGGAAATAAAAAATGAATTCAACTCCCTCAGTTTGAACAGTGTGTTTCAGCGAGGTTTTTGTTCCGTTGTCATGGTAACCTGATGTAAATATCTTCATGGCCAGCAAATAAACTTATCTTAATGCTGTCCAAAATACAAAACAGTCCCACAAATGGACTATAAAAACTTCCAGCCTGCGACTCGGACACCATAGTACAATTGCAACATTCAGCTCTACCAACAGCCAGACGCAAGAAGTTGCCCTTTAACAAATTATGGTGGGCCGCGCTGGACAACCTTCTTCTTGAGCGAGCAGTTCAATACATTATCCTTTGGGATACATGGACACCCTTAACATGAGGCATACGTCTAGTGTAGAATCCATGCCCGCCCCTCATCTGCCTGTCAGTCATTCTCCCATAACTCTTTTGCTGAACTCAGCAATACTATACAATACCAACAATCTCTTTAGCAAAGCGCAGCACTTAACTAACTCTACTTACTCATGGCGTGAGGAGGAAGAAACACAGTTCTGTGAAGGAGTTCTTATTTTCTAAGTTCTACCGGTTTCCCGGGCTCTCCGCCACCCGTGCCGGACATCCCAGCCTTCTCCCAGTGTCTTCCGGTCCGCCCACCATAATGCTGTGCACCAGCTTCCGCATCGCATAGTGACGCCACGCCTGTTGAGTGACGAAGGGCACCACGCCCCTGTCCTGCCGCATTGGTTGGGACTAGAGATCAGAGACTCTCAGGCTGTGGATTGTGTTACGTAGGATGATGAGCAATTGCAATTATGGCTAATTATAGAAAGAGCTGCCTAATCCTCTTTATCGCTGGAGAGTATATAGGCAGTAATCTCCCTAAAGCAAACATGGAAGCAAGTCTAGTAGTAATATACGAAGCAAGCTATTTATAGTATATGAATTAAGCAAACGATACTCGTTTATGTCGCTCTTACATAACGTAATAGAATTTACCTTTTTCTAGACTGGAACGTGTTCAAAGAATTAGGGACATAATTACCACAAATTGTCTAAAATCTCATCTCCATCACAGTGGATACAGAGCCGGATTAAGACTAAACAGGGCCCTAGGCAAGGTAGTGCTTCTGGACCACCACCACCTGGAACCACCAAAAGTTACAGTTGTAAAAGAAGCTGGCACAAACCTCCCAACATTTTGGAAACAGAAAGAGGGCAAAAAAGTTGGCACCAAATTTTTTTACCACACTCATTTTTGTGGCCACAACCCCAGTAACGTAACTATGTGTGGGCCGCGCAGCCGGGCCCCCCCTCCGTGCCTATATTTTTTTTTGTGGCTGCAGCCGTCTTATGTGGAGATCATTTCAGTCCCGGCTGCAGCCCAGAACTCTCCCCAAGCAGCAGCAGCACAACCAGTCCTCCCAGACAGGGCTGGACTGAGAGGAAAAAGCAGCCCTGGCAAAAGTATCAAAGCAGCCCATGTATTCCCACAAATGCAAAGAAAATATATATATCCAACCCCAAGGTTAACAAGAACTAGTGTTTATTCATAGATATTTTAAGAGTCCATTACCATATAATCCCCAGCAATATTATACACCCTATGTGCTGGAACTGGCTCCCCCTAGTTTCTATCACAACTATTCTATCTGATGGATTAGTGACCCTATACTCAGTGTCGGACTGGCCCACCGGAATACCAGGAAAACTCCCGGTGGGCCAAGGTGTCAGTGGACCCTCATGCTGCTAAACTTTTGGCCTATTGCATGACCCTTCCCTATTTCTATGAGAACAAAGAGGCTAAATAAATTGAATAATTGAATATAGTATGTAAAGAAAACAAACTAGGAGAATAGAGGTAGAGTGAGGAGATGAAGAATATTCGTACTGAGAGTGGCCCCTGGTCTAAGGTTTTTGGGTGGGCCCCTGGTGTCCCAGTCCAACACTGCCTATACTTACAGTATATTCTAAATGTTCCTTTGTGTGCTACAGCTAGGGTTTCCACCCAGCCGGTATTTTACCGGCCTAGCCGGTAAAATACCTGCAAGAGCCAGGGCCGGTATTACAAATTTACCAGCAATGTAGTTGTCGGTAATTTGTAATACCCTTACAAAGAGCCCTTTTTAAACTTATTTGTTCCCCGACGCTGCGGTGGCTCCGCACCCTTAAGCATCACTGCCCTGCCCCTTTTGCGTGTCATTTCCATGACTCTGCCCCCTTTACATCACTCCCTCCCCCCTTTTACGTCGCTCCCGCCCCTTTTTTTCCGTCCCCCAGCACTAGCCGGTATTTTTTTTATTTTTTTTAAAGGTGGCAACCCTAGCCCCAGCTAGATCCTGCACCCTTGGAGATAAGAGGACTTTAAATACCGTGTGTTTCACATGGCCAAAGTGTGGCATACTTGAAGAGACTAGGCTGTCTCATGCAACTAATGCTACATATCACAGTGTTCCATATACAGGTTGAAGTGATTGTTCTAAGCATGGATCCTCCTGTTGACAACATACCTATCATAAGCATAAGGGATTGGGTATATAGCAAGCAACTCTAATATTACTAACTGAAGTTGGTCAGAATTCCTGGTTCCACCCATAAGCATGTGCACTAACAAATGCATGCATTAGCTTAGCTGTGGTTGGCTATTATGGACAGCTCATTTACATTTCTAAAGTAATTAACTTATTTACATATTAAAGACAGACCTAATGTGCATTTTTAGGTGAGCAGACCATTTACATTTTAAAGCAAACAGCCCATCGGGCATTTGCCTGAAACTACAGATTGCCAGTCCCAGACCTGCTCCCGGGCAACACTAAATATAGATGTGGCACATTGAATACAAATCAGTGGCAAGAGAAACGTATGAGCTCAGACAGTGTGTGACATTTCTATAATGTATGGATGTGAAGAATGCACAACTCCAGCAAGAGGGCGAGCAAACTAATAATCACCCCAATAATCACAGAAGTGAAGCTCACGCTGGCACCCTGTATACCTGAGTAAAAAAAACAGTGAATGCCCCCGATAACAGCTCTTTAACTGCACTCCAAAATGACAGCCGGCTACGGTTACCCGAACAGCAATCTGAGCATAAGCCTGTCCAGCCAGGATGCTACAAAGCCCAGCACTGCCTGCTGCCCTACTACTATCTAACACTATAGAACATTATACATTCACATAGGTAGCAAAGTGCGCATGTTTCATGCCTGCCAGCCCACCAAAGTGAGATGCAAGTCAAAACCTGGCCAGGCCTTTCAGGGTATCATCCTTACTTTCTAACAGTCGCTGTATGATGCCATCGATGTTTAGCTTGTCAACATCTGCCATTGCTCCGAAATTCTGAATGGTGGACCCAGTAAAACATTGTGACAAAAACAGAAGTCCATTTGCATTAGAGACCGGGGCATGGGTCAGTGGTGGCCCACAGTGGCTTTCTTTAATGTTTTTGGTTTTTTTAAACCCCCCCCTGCTCGTCTTTTGCTACTGAATCCCAAGAACCTAAAAAAATGGTGCCACCTCCTCCCCTGCCAGCCCACGCATGAATATCAAAGCCCGACCTGATACATTTTAAAGATCCAGACGAGAGCCAACCATTTCTGATATAGTGCCACAAGTTGCACACTGTTTCTGGCAGCATGCGCTGTGACTTCAGCACGCTGGACGTCACCACAGGGGCCAGGAACCTGGAAGATGCGGCAGGCCAGCGGGAGGCAGGTGATTTTTATCTCCATCCTGGGCCAGGCAGGCACTAGGCAGGCTCCTAGGGAGCCATATCGGTAATCTGGCCCTGAGCGGGCATATGCAAGACCACAACTATGGTTGTCACCATTTCTGGATTGGCATCAAGCATAATTTTTTCCAGCCAGGCTAGTAAAATACCGGCCAGGTGGCAACCCTAGCCACAGAAATCACAAGGCCTGTACAACGAAATTTTCAGGGTTTTTTTTTTCAAATTGGTGGTCAGGGCCCCCTACAAGTTAAAAAAAAAAATAATTGGTGACCAGGTCCCCCCGTAAAAGTTTTCTTTAAAAAAACATTGGCGCCAGGACCCCCCATAAAAGTTTTTTTTAACAATCATTGGTGGTCAGGGTCCCCATAAGTAAAAAAAAGTTGTCAACAGGGCCCCCCTTACAAGTTAAAAAAAAAAACTTTGGTGCCCCAGAGAATATTGAAAAACAAACAAAAATTGGTGGCATAGGCCTATACATACATAAAATACATTGGTGGCCAGGGGTTTAAAAAAAAATTCAAAAACACACATTGGTGTTCAGTAGAACTGAACTTGTGACTTCAAGTTCAAGTTTGTCTCCTTTCATGACTTCGGGTCTTTTTGTGGCTTCACGACTTCAAGTTCCAGGGCCGTGCCAAGGGGTAGGCAGAGTAGGCACATGCCTAGGGTGGGTGGGGTGCCGGGCACATACCTTCTCTGTCACCTACCCCATGTCCCCTTTCTGTCCCCGATTGCCGCTGCTATGTACATAATTTAGCATACACTAGAGCGGCAATTTCATGCATGCACACAAACAGCAATTTCGCAGATAGCCAGTTTGCCTAAGGCGCCTGATCCGGCCCTGTCAAGTTCAGCTCTTTTTGTGACTTTGAATCTTCTCGCAGCTTCGGACTTCAGGACTTTGGAAGAGGCGGCACAGCTTTGACTCCGTCAAGGGCCCCCCTTTCGCCCTGGACCTGTACCCCCTATGTCCCCCTGATGGCAGCCCTGCATATATGGCTATATGTCGCTCCTTGCACTCGAAATCAGGCCTGCAGTCAGTAGGCAGCTCATGAAACACTACATTTCAGGAACATATTTTGATAAAGTCATGTTAGAAAAGCCTATCCACATAGCCTGGCCAGTAAAAAATGATGCTTGATGCAAATGTTATTAATAGAGAAAAATATAGGAAGGCTAGTACTATTTTTCCCAGAAAAGGTGGCAACCCTACCCATGGGCCTCCAGTTAAAAAAACCTGCTCTGAAATAACATATTAGGGGTCATGTACAAATTACCCAGATCAGTGGCGTTACTACTCCCTGGTGGGTCCCGGTACAGGATGGGCACCTGGGCCCCCTGACGGGCCCTTAACTCTATAAATTCCATTCTGGAGTGTTGATAGCATGTGTGCTGTAAAATCTCCCCCTAGATAACCACCTGCCATAACCATTATCGTGGCTCTGATGGGCCCCGTGGGGGTTGGGGGCCCTGGTGCAATTGCACCCTCTGCACCCCTGGTAGTTAAGCCACTGACCCAGATAAAGGTATTAGAGCACTTAGGGGTGCATATTCAACCCCCAACAGGCACAAAATGCATTTTTGATTGACTTTTTGGAGGAACTCGCATCTATTCTTTTTATAGTGCAAATTCAAGCTCCTTAGTGCTTTTTTTACTCATCCATCAGGAGGGCACATGGGGGTGACAGTCTTTCTTGGCCCGGGGACATCGGTGTAACTACAGAGAAAAGCAGACCCTGCAGCTGCAGGGGGGCCCAGAACATATAGGGGCCCCACAAGGCCCTAATTCATATACAATTTCAATAAATATTGGTAAAACAGGTAAACCTCTAGATATTTTGGGGGCCTGAAAAATAATTTGTTGTGGACCCAGTAATATCTAGTTACATCACTGACAGGGGATTTCTGGTTTTAAAGTGGACCTGTCACCCAGACACAAAAATCTGTATAATAAAAGTTCTTTTCAAATTAAACATGAAATCCAATTTTAGGGGTTGTTCATCTTTCAACACATCCATTTTTAGGGGTTGTTCACCTTCCAACACATTTCCAGTTCAGAAATAAAGACTTTTTTCAATTACTGTATAGTTTCTCTATGTGACATTTTTTCAACGGTTTAATTTTTCACCTTCCTTTTGAAGCAGATCTGGGGGGGGGGAGTCACCAACTCTGTAAACAGTTTTGATTGCTTACATGGATACATAATTTGATACATTTCTTATCTTTGACCCTGTTGAGCAGAATCCTTGAATTTCATTAAACGTAACTGTTATAATTGATACAATAGTTGCTAATGTTCCACAGATATTGATGTATCGCATAAATGTAGCAAATTGTAACAGTTCAGCGTCAGCACCTGGATTACTGAGCTGCCAGACTGAAACACCAGAGACAGAACAAAAAATATTGAATGTAACTGAAAAAAGTCTTTATTTCTGGGTAAATACCTGAAAACAACAGAACTAAAAAAAAGTGTTTAGGAAGGAATCAGGAAGAAAAACTCGGACTAATGCTCAGACTCACAGAGTACTGCACAGACCTAAAGAGTAGGCAATAAAGTGGTAGTTGGTTGGGTTGGTTTGTGGTTTGTGAAGTGGGTTATTGAAAAACTGGCTATGAATAAAAGAGCCTGAATAGAAAGATAAATTATAAAGGATAAAAATAACAATAACATTTTAACCGCACACACCAATATTTAACTTCATTTATGTGATCACCCACCCCAATTTGAAAGTGGGAAAGAGCTAGAATAAGGCAAATCATTCAAAAACCATAACAAATACAACATGAAAACCAATAAAAAATCTAAACCAATTTAAAAGTAGCCAAGTATAGAACATTTTACAGAATAATAAAAGTTAACTCAAAGGAAGCATACCCTTTAAATGGCATATGCATGTGTGTGTGGCATTATTCTATTTTGCATAGACAAATAAAATAATTTCTATGAGAACAATTATTTCCATTAGCAATCAATGTATAAAAACAATCATATGTAGATGTTCAGTTGCTTTTTGATAAGCATCACAAGCACTCCTTGTCATCCTTTAGTTGGACAAAAATGGTGGAATTAGTAGTGCAACAATACTTGATTTTTATAGCAGTCTTAGCAGAGATGCCCAAACTATGGCACATGTCCAACATAACTAAAGGAGTTCACTTTTACTACTGTATGATGTTGAGAGTGATTTACTGAAGGGAATCGCAACTGATATATATTTTTTTTTTTTATCTTTTTGTTCAGCAGCTTTCTGGTCACTAGAGTCCAATTTACCATAGCAGCCACGCTGACTGAAAGATGAGTAGGACAGGGCATGAAAAGAAATAGTAAAACAGCAACAGATAGTAATAATAGAAGTCATAGAAAGAAACAATAACAGTAAAATTGTAGCCACTCAGAGCAATAGTTTTTTGCTGTTTGGCTATTAGATGAAGTAACCTGCAACTGAAAGAGGCAGAAGAAGGCACATTTTTAAAAAATTAATACATTTTTCAAAAATCACTGTTGGGGCAAGCCTTAAAATTTCAACATATGAATGTACATTAAGGAGCAGATTTACTAAGGGTCAAATTGTCAAGGGCTTTTAGCCCTCGAATTCAACTGGCGAATATTTGGTGAATAAACATTTGCCAAAATCAAATAAAATATTTGCCGGTTTTGAGTGCGTTTTCGACTATTCACCAGGATCGTACGATCGAACGATGCTATGAAAAGTCGCAGAAAAAAACGTTTGAATATTCGACAAAATCTTAAGAATTGAATGTTCGAAGCATTCGATCGTACGATTGAAATTCGGCAAATAGGCTTCTATTGCAATTCTGTAGGTTCAATCTGGTGAAGTGGGCAGTCAAATAAAAACTTAAAGGGCAAGTTCTTCGACTGGCGAATAGTCAAACGATCGAATATACATTTATTCGATCTATTCAATGCCACTGAATATTCTATATTCAATAGTCAAAAATACTTAAAGGGATCCTGTCATGGGAAAAAAAATTTTTTCAAAATGTATCAGTTAATAGTGCTGTTCCAGAAGAATTCTGCATTGAAATCCATTTCTCAAAAGAGCAAACAGATTTTTTTATATTTCATTTTGAAATCTGACATTGGGCTAGACATATTGTCAATTTCCCAGCTGCCCCAAGTCATGTGACTTGTGCTCTGATAAACTTCAATCAGTCTTTACTGCTGTACTGGAAGTTGGAGTGAAAGCACCCCCTCCCTTTCCCCCACCCAGCAGCCTAACAAAAGAACAATGGGAAGGTAACCAGATAACAGCTCCCTAACACAAGATAACAACTGCCTGGTACATCTAAGAACAACACTCAATAGTAAAACCCATGTCCCACTGCGTACTATTCAGTTACATTGAGAAGGAAAAACAACAGCCTGCCAGAAAGCAGTTCCCTCCTGAAGTGCTGGCACAAGTCACATGACTGGGGCAGCTGGGAAATTGACAAAATGGCTAGCCCCATGTCAGATTTCAAAACTGAATATAAAAAAATCTGTTCGCTCTTTTGAGAAATGGATTTCAGTGCAGAAGTCTATTGGAGCAGCACTATTAACTGATGCATTTAAAAAAAAAAACAAGTTTTCCCATGACAGTTTCCCTTTAATTTGCATATTCGAATAGTCACACGATCGAATAGAGACTATTCAAGGGAATATTCTAATCCTTCACACGAATTTAGTAAATCTGCCCCTAAATGTTACCTATAGGTCATGTTGATCATTTTTTGCTGAGAGGTTTGTTTTTGTATATAATTGTTAGTTGAAGTTCCTAAGCCTGACTGTCTGACACTGACTTTGCCAACCTGACTGTCCCATCTCAGCCTGTTAGTTACAGTTTCTAATGCTAACGGACTCCTGCTGCACAAATATGGCAGCCCCCTCATACAGGAACATGGGGGATCAGACAGGTAATGTAAAAGCATCATGCAAATACTTAATGGCAAAGTTAGAAGTAGCTTTTAAAGCCAATATTGTAATAGATGTAAAAAAAGAGTTTAATTTATGGAGCTTTTAAAATTCTGATGGGGTTTGGGTTATAAATATACAACTTTGAGGTTTGCTTAGTGAGAGGAATTCAGTTTGGCAAGTGTGACATTTTGGACATAAAATGTAAGAGATAAATATGAAGCAATTTCTAAAGGAAGCATAGAAATAAAACTAGCACTGGTACAATGCGGGGCATACAGAATGGCCAGGATGGTATGCTTATTGTCAAACCTGTTTTTAAAGAATAAGATGCACATAGCAGCAGCCATATCATATAATTAAATATTAGCTATTAAAAATCTTATTGTTTAATTTATATGTGCTATAGCCATGCTCACCATGTTAGTTTTTTTATTTCAGTTTTTATACAGTCTAAAATGATTCAAATGTTACCATTCATTTCCAACATTAAGTAAGACACCAAACAAAAATTTGTCAGCATAAGCAGCTTTATTTATTTGTTGCCAATTTTATTTCTATAAAATCTGTTCAGTTATAAACATGAATCAGTATTTGATGTACAGCCAGATTAATAAGGGGGACAAAAGGAAGCCATGTAAAATATCTCTGTTCTTGGATGAGATGGTCATTGATGTATTTTCTGTAAAGACAAATGTAAATAATCCAGTTTCTGAAATCGGAATTTTACTGCTGGTTAAGAAAATGTCAGCTTTCTTATCGGTATCTTAACTAAGAAGGTTCATTGTTAACTTGTTTATCTTTAATAAATTAAACAATTCCTGCTTGTATTTTTATTACAGATGGTCTAATGAATTCTAATAGTGATTTAGGAAAATGTCCGTTATTCTATATTTTTTAGGGATGCACCGAATCCAGGATTCCGTTCGATATTCGGCCATTTTCAGCATAAATCATGTGACTTTTCATCACAAAACAAGGAAGTAAAATTTTTTTTAGCCATGGCTGGCTTTTGCCCTTCCTCTCACTAATTTGCATATACAATAAAAATACTGTGTTGTGCTTATTTTTCATTCTAATATCTTGAAGCCTATACAGTTTGGATTGATGCTGTGAAAACTGGCAAAAGTTGGTATTGGGGAAAGTTGCTATTTTCACATTTGCACACATTCTCAGTGTTGCCTTTTATTTGTATTTATTACTATAAATAAATGACAAGGAAAGTCATATTCACTGGGTAGGGCCAGTGAATAGGTTCCATAAAAATAGACCATTATACATTTTAGTATACAAACACAGCCTATGGTTATGGTTAATTAATGGAGAACTAAACCCTAAAATGAATGTGGCGAAAAATTCTATATTTTGAACTGAACTTTTTGCACCAGCCTAAAGTTTCATTTTCTCAATAGCAGCAATGATCCAGAACTTCAAACTTGTCACAGGTGGCTACTATCTTGGAAAGTCTTTATGACACTCACATGCTCAGGGGGCTCTGAGCTGATGTTGGGAAGCTAAGGTTAGGGGTAATTGCAAATCATCAAGCATAAGATGAGGTTTGTCTGTAATATAAGCTGATACTACATGGGTGATTATTAAATTATAATGCTATTTTCATTGGTTTTTGTGCTGCCATGATGTAATTATCTGTATTCATTACTAGTCAGCGGTATATTGTGATATTTTTATTCTATGTGTACTGTATATTGTGAGACAGTCCCTAAGCTCAGTAAGTGACAGCAGCACAGATCATGTGAATCAGTGAATCAGCAGAAAAGAAGATGGGGAGCTACTAGTGTATATTTGAAGGCACAGACCTTCCCTGCTAAAGGGCTGTGGTTGCCTTGGGCTGATACAGAAGCACAAAACATAATGTACAACAATTCTAGCCTACTTATTAGTTAGGCTTTAGTTCTCCTTTAAAAAAGAAAGTACCCCAGACTGGTGCGAAGAGGTAACTTTTATGCTAACCCCATTTAATGAACTTCTCTGGGACACATGGGGCAGATTTACTAAGGGTCGAAGTGAAAATTTCTAATTTCCAAGTAATTTTGGGCTTTTATGCTAACCCCATGATGCAACATTTAATGAACTTCTCTGGGACACATGGGGCAGATTTACTAAGGGTCGAAGTGAAAAATTTCTAATTTCCAAGTAATTTTGGGCTACTTTGACTATCGAATAGCCCTAAATTCAATTTGAATTGAAAACATTTAGTACTTTAAAGTATCTTAAAGCTGCCGGATTGCCATTGTAGCCTATGGGGGATCTCCTGGAAACTGTACTGAAAAATTTTCTAAGTTGTGGAAAATCTAAGCTTTTTTTAAAAAATCGTTCGTATGGAATGATGCATTTGAACAATGTTTATTTGATCAAAAACGGACCTATTCAATCAAAATAGGTAAATTTTCAATCGAATAATTCAATGGTTGAATTTCGAATTTTTTTCACTTCGAAATTTGACCATTAGTAAATGTGCCCTATATAGTTAGCAACTGGGAGATAGGACAAGCTAAAATATGTTTACAAACAGTATTGCCACAACTACAATATAAATGTATTTTCACAGACAAAATGACTGAAACTGTAGTTGCTATAGAAACAACAACGGTTTTCTTGCAAGAAGCCATTAAGGTCAGATCTATCCACGTATTCTGCTTTCTGTTGCCAGGAAAAAAAAAATAACCTTATGGTATTTAGCAATAGTTTTTACTTTTCAGGGTTTTACTATTTTTTCCAAAAATGCATTATTGTGCTCGAAAAATTCTCCTGCAAGCAAGACCCTACCATAGGCATAGAGATTCTTCTTGCTTAATTAGACTTTTATTACGAATAGAAAAAAAAATATTTCACTTAGGATCACAGTTTTTGGCACATTAGAAAAATACAGCACTGGCACTTTAAATTCCACATTAATGCCACAGATTTTACAAAGTGTGGTACTGAAACAATGATATTACAGAATTTTACTGTAGCATGTTATATTTTTTTTGTGAAAGAATGGGGGGGTGTATGCTGGGTTTTAATTTGGAGGGGTTGAACTTGATGGACTTTGTCTTTTTTCAACCCAATTTAACTATGTATCTATGTAACTATAAACCAGCATGGTAAAGTCTACATCATTTATAAAGTTAGTGCAACCATTCAACTTGTTATGTAGGTCATTTAACAGCCATTTTCATATGACTTCTGCAGTGTGCATGGTAAAGTTAATGTTTACAATGTGTATGTAGCTTTAAAGCACACTCAGTTTTGCATCTGTTAAGTGTTTTGCAGTTGTGCCTTTGTTTAAAATGAGCCTTGCCCTGTTCCATAGGCATTTAGCAATGTCATGCACAAATATAATTATGGAAAGGGACGTTGTTGAAAAGTATAAAGTGTTCATGTTATAACAATTTCCATTTACACCATCATGGCCTTTCCTGAACACTAGCAAGCAGCGAAAGACAAAGTATGAGAGACAAATGCACTCTCTGCTTTCACATTTTTTTGCACAAAAATGTATTACCCTGCGGTGGGGCCCTACTATGGATAAAGCTAGTAACAAGCACTGGCAGTCACCAAACTTAAATACTTGGCTGGAGGTTGTCAAATGAAATTTGGCAAAATCTTTGACAGATGAATGCAACATTTTAATTACCTAAAAAGCAAGCAAACATGTATGCTATAAAGCAAGTCCCTTGTACTACCCTTGTTTCACTTCTCTGTTTCACATTTAAAAATTAGTATACCCAGTTGCCCCTGATGCATACATTGAACTGTATAACAGCTGTAAAAAGCCCCCTAAATACTGGGTTTTTGACTATAACCTGTCAGGCCTTTTTGACCATGAACCATTATATAAAGCCCCCCTAAATACCGGGTTTGCGACTATTACCTGTCGGGCTTTCCTTTAACTCTGGACCAGCATATATTTCTATCCTTGTGGCAACATATATAACGACTACAGTTACAACAAGTTACAAGTTATCACAGTGTAAAATCAAATCCCATAAGGAAGGAAGCATACACAATACAAGGCTTATAAGGTATGTGCTAACTACTCTAACCTAATGTCTTGGTGTGAGTGCATATAGAGCTATGACTAGGTGGCTATCCTTAGAGGTGTTTCTCCAGATACATCACCTGTTCCTTCTTCCTTGGTTTCATCTTCTCTGTGTACACCACATGTAAGAGCTTCCAGTTATAGCCCTTTGCCCTCCATGACAACCAGGTAGTAGCCCACTACAGTTTGTTTGTACACATCCTGTAACCAAGATGGAACACTGTCCAGTAGTAGTCACTGTATACTATAAGATCCTTCAAGTCCCATAGGCATCCATTGTACTACAGTAATGTACTATACTGAATACCATCCAGCAGGTGCCACTGTACACTGCATCCTGTGGGTCTTCCAGGTTTACTTAATTCCTGTTAAACTAGTTTTCCTTGGAGATGGTCAGCACGCTTTACATGGATTTAGTTGGGGAAGATGACTCTCTTCTTAGTTTGTTTTAGTAACACCAACTGTCTTCCAAACCTTTCTTTTGTTTAGCCATGTTTCCAAAGGCTTGCTTGGATACCTATTAGAGTCTCTTTCACCAATATTCATGAAGTCCATTATAACAACAGCAGTCATGTATTCCAAGGAGAGCAGAGAAACAAGTAGTATAAAGGGTTTCTGTCATTGAAACAAATGTTTTTTTTTTCAAAATTCATCAGTTAAAGAACAAGTAAACCTTTTTTTTTTCTATCTGTAAATTTGCAATAAAAAGCCCCCAGATTAATGTACCTTAGTCCCTGCTGCAAGTCTGCTCTGGTTTCTGTGTTATCAGCAGCTTGTTTCCCCTTCGTCCTGGTGCAGAGTGAAGCCCCGCCCCTTAGCTTACTGAGCTGACCTTATCTCTGTGACTAGTCCTGGAGATCTTTTGCATACTATGACATAGCAGAGACCAGTGTGTGCAGCACCTTTTGCTTGGGGAAACTAGCTTACTAATGCACACACTGGCTCCCTCTTCCTCTCTATTGTGGAACAGCAGCAAATGGACTGCTCAGTAAACTAAGGGGCGGGGCTTCACTCTGCACCAGGAAGAAGAGGAAACAAGCTGCTGATAACACAGAAACCAGAGCAGACTTGCAGCAGGGACTAAGGTACATTAATCTGGGGGGCTGTTTAGAGCAAATTTACAGAAAGAAAAACATTTACTTTTCCTTTAATAGTGCTGCTTCAGCACGGGGCTAGAAATGTTGCCAGTTTCCCAAGTGCTCCCAGTCATGTGACACTTGTGCTCTGATAACATTCAGTCTCTCTTTACCGCTGCATTGCAAGTTGGAGTGATATCGCCCCTTCCCTACCCCCTCACAGCAGCCTGACCATAGAATAATGGAAATGTAACAAGATAGCAGCTCCTTGGTACAATATGAAAATAGCACGCAACAGTAAAAATCCAAGTCCCACTGTGTATCCTTTCGTTATATTGCGATGGAGAAACAATAGCTTATTTGAAAGCAGGTCCATCATTAAGTGCTGGCTCTTTCTGAAAGCACATGACAAGTAAAAATGACCTCAGATGGCTGCCTACATACCAATATTACAATGAAAAAAATACACTTGTTGGTTCAGGAATAAATATACATATTCACATATATATGGTAGAGCAAATTATTTCCATTTCCGGTGTAAATAATGTAATTTAGAAATTAAAACTACAGCATAAAAATCACAACAGAATCCTTTTAACCTCCTCCAACAAGTTATGGGGATGTAAGCTGCAATGTGACAACTTGTACTTGTTTTTAGTCACATAATGGATGCAGCCTGCAAAGTGTTAGGGTGGCCTGTAGTGAACCATCAAGCTGGTTGTATGATCAAACAAATAGTTTTTTATATATTAGAATTTATGACAGTATATTACAGCTATTTAGCCATACAAATAGGTAATATCTAATAATTAAACAAAAAAAACCTGAAATCATTATTGATCACTATTTTCATCTGTATTCAATCCAAGGTGTAAGCCAAGTGGTGGAAGAAAAAAAACATCTGACCAGTTAAAAATAACAGCAGACGGAAATATGCCAAGCAATCAAACATTTTCATGTGGTCTTGACTTTGGGTTGCTAAATTGTAAGGCATGTAATAAAATAGGCCTGTCCAATTGGAGGCTCATGGGCACACGCAATCCCTGAGGGGATTTAATATGACACTGGCAATGAATGATAGCAAGCAAGAAAGAAAATCAGATAGGCAGATTCACTGCTCGAGGAAGAAAGCCTGACAACCCTATCTGTGCTGGAGAATTACACAGCAACATGTGCATAATGTATTGAACCTGTGAGCAGCTACATCAGCTTTGGCGGATAAATAAATTTGCAGTACCATATATACATTTTGCCACACCTTATCAAAACGGGAAACACCTGTAATTTTCTAGTACAATAGTATATTTAAATTAATTAAAAATCATAAATGGGTGAAACTAGTAAAAGGACACCATCTTCCTCAACTACCCCTCTTTCATTAATTCATTTTCTTTTTTTCTAATCAATCAGGTAGGTCCCATTGCTGTTACAAACTATATACAGTTCTCAAAATAATGATATGTTATATAACTCCTATGGATTTATTTTCTTTTGCCCTGCTTTCTAGTGTTATGACTCACAGGCATTTTTTGCTTACCTTAATATTGCCCTCAATATCCTAATCCAACTCAAATGAATAAGCATAAGTGGCATAACTAGGAGACCACGTGCCCAGGTGCAAAAACTACCAGTGGCCACACACACACTCCCAGCCAAGACACATGCTGTACACATGCTCTTACTTGCAGGCTTCCTTGTCGTGACTCTGATGGGTCTCCTGGTAATTATGCCACCGGGAATGAGTTCTATAGCTTGTGTCCATTGTAAGCCTTTCATGGCCAAAACCAATTTTAAGCTACCCTAGACATAGACAATGGTTACACTATGACTCTCTCTCAACTGAGCCCTTGTGGTGTTGACCTACCAGTAACACTTCAAAAATAAGGATGCCAGCAGTTCTAACCCATTAAACAAAGTGTACTGACTCCATGAGAAGGTACTCATGCAGTACAATTATATAATAGTGGTAGATTGGTTACATTTCCATTAATTAACAGAGCACTACCACTGTGGAGACTGATTTTACAGGTTTTAGGTCTAAAGGAGAACTAAAATATAGTTGGGTAGATATGCTGCACACAATGACTTGGATTTTGTACCAGCTCAAGCCAACCATAGCCTTTAGCAGGGAAGATCTGTGCCCCCAGTATCTCCCCATCTTCATTTCTGCTGATTCACTGCACATGCTGTGTGCTGATGTCACTTACCTGAGCTTAAAGACCAACTCACAATATATATAATATGTAAAGGTCAGAATCCAAGGCTGATTAATAATTATTCAGATTCACATTATGTGGTACCTCTGAAACCAGTGCAAATTGCATCATAATGTCATCATCAGCCTTGTAGCATCGGTTGATATGACAAAGCAGCCTCATCTTCTACTTGATGATTATTTTCGTAACAGCTGCCCAGAGCACACTTAGCATGTAACTCACACTCACACCAGAAGTCAAGATTGGTAGCTACAGTTTTAAAGGCTTGTATCATTACTGTTATAGATTTGCTGAACCTTTAAGCTGGTGCAGTAGGTTCATTAGTTCATTAAAATACAGCATGTCTAGCAAAATTTGTTTTAGGGTCTATTTGTACTTTAAATAGTGGAGATATCATTTAGTGGTCCAGAACCTCTCCAAAGAAACCTCAGGGAGCAGTGTAATATCTACTGGGGAGTGGAAGGGTGCAATTGCATACCCCCCCCCCCCCGGGGGGTGCTGGAGGCCACATTCCAGCAGAACTAAATAGATTTGTTTCCGGTATGTGTGCTTCTAGTAAGAAAATGTGTATCTGGAGGGGTGGGGGGCATGGGAACTCATCCTGCACCTGGGCCTGGATGAGGAAAGTTACTTTACTATCAGTGAGTTCTAGTCCAGTGGTTCTCAACCTGGGGGTCGCGACCCCTTTGGGGGTCGAATCACCATTTCACAGGGGTCACTTAAGGGGTTCCAGGAGCAGGTTCATCTCCCTCCCCACTAGCCGTGGGCCAAGGTTGTAGCTCTCTGGGTGTTGGTGCTGGGAGTTGTAGTTCAATAACCTGTGTAGGGATGCCAGTTGCACTACAACATTCTATATTTATGCAGCCACACTGCAGTACTTTCCTAACAATCTGCTCTGGGCTGGCAACAAAAATATTTTAATGTATTTATGGTTGGGGGTCACCACAACATGAGGAACTGTATTAGAGGGTCGCAGCATTAGGAAGGTTGAGAACCGCTGTTCTAGTCCATTCCCTTTTTGTGGTCTCTTTACTTTTAGGCAGAGTATCATCTGGGAGTGGCACCTCTAATCTATTAATACATATGCTATATATATCACAGACTAATTCTAATCACTGTCCTTGTTTAACAACTTCACTAAAGAGATGGTTCCTTTGTGGCACTCTCCTTTAGCAGGCTTCCCAGCAGGATCAACGCCGTTCAGCAAGTGGAAGACAAAAAGTAAGAGAGAGGTTCTCCCACCCATTTTATTAAACATAGCTCAGGAACTATTCATTGCCCTTCTGGGACACGGAAAGGTATCCCACCCAGGGGCACAAGTTACATGTACAGAGACTTCCTTAGACACTAGGGGATTTCCAGTCATTGGATTAAAGGACTTAGCCCTGTGGTTACCTACACCACTCTGTGCATGCTGTTTGGTAATTTGGAAGACAGCATTCCCAAGCAAAATTCTTATGCCATTTCTCATTTCCAAAAATAAAAAGTGCCAAGTTGAGACAGATCTTTCAGTTACAGAGCAGCTCAATATAAGGTCTACAATTGTTAGGCTAATGCCAGACATGGCTGATCCTTGGCTATTTATCTGCAGGTCAAGAATCTGTATCATCTGACATTAGTATGAGCCTGAGTTTCCAATTCTGCTGTAACTGAAACAGTTATATAGGACTTCTGGCTATGCAACCCTGGTCTGAATGTTTACTGAAGAAATACAATCTATACCCGAATGTGACAGAGCTGCTGCATTGTAAAACATTCTTGTTTTTTATACAATATGTCACCTTTTAATTCAGTAATCCCCAACCAGTGGCTCACAAGCAACATGTAGCTCTCCGACCACTTGAATGTTGCTCCCAGTGGCCTCAAAGCAGGGGCTTATGTTTGCACTCCTGGCTTGAAGGCAAGCTTTAGATGCATAAAAACCATGTGTATTCCTAAACACAGCCTTTTTGTAGGCTGCAAGTTCACATAGGGGCTACCATATTTTGAATCCTTAGGAACTTTTGGCAAGGTTATCTTGCTCTCAAACTTTTTTTGCATTAAAATGTGGCTCACGGGTAAAAAAAGATGGGAACCCCTGTTTTAACCCAATAGGATTTTTTGCCACCAGTGTAGATTCATGCAGCTCAGTTACCATCAAGTACAAGGTACAGGTATGGTATCCGTTTACCAGAAACCAGTTATCCAGAAAGCTCTGAAAAACAGGAAAGTCATCACTCATTTACTCATTCTAGCCAAAATTTTTTTTAATTATTTCCTTTCTCTCTGTAATAATAAAACAGTACCTTGTACTTGATTCCAACTAAGATATAATGAATCCTTATTGGCAGCAAAACAATCCTATTGGGTTAAATTAATATTGAAATTAGTTATTAGTAGAGTTTATGTACGGAGATTACAGAAATTACAGAAAGACCTGTTATGCAGAAAACACCAAGTCCTAAGCATTCTGGATAGCAGGTCCTACACCTGTTCTATCTTATTATTACAGAGAAAAAGAATACCATCTTTAAAAATTAGACTTTTTTGCTGAGTTTCTGGGTAACTTTATAAAATCTTCATTTAAGAACTGATTTTCATTCAAACCTGACCTACTTAACTAAATATTACATGTCATTTAGATTAATGATGTACTATAAAACCTGGGTGCAAACAGCCTTGTTTATGCAGTTAGCAAACATATTGCAAAATTGCAACATTGAGCTTATTCTTTATCTGCTGAGATGTGTTGCTGCATAATGATATCTGCCGTATCAATTGCATGATGTCTCATCTTCCCTATAAAAGTGAAAATATCCTGTTTTTTAGGTCATTTTCATGAAGACCCTTATAAACCCATTGACAACGTTTTACTTTGTGTCATACTAATGACAAGTATTCTTACAAATTATAGTCTTTTCCTTATCTCCTGGAGCTTCAATAAAGCTGGACATAAATCTGCAAGTCAAGGTAAAACAGCACCCAAGCATCAGTTAATATGCCAGAACATGAATGAATCCATATAATATGGCCCTGATAAGGGAACCCTGAATCTTTACCCTCATTCTAGAACTACTGCTGTAACACATAGCAATATGGCTGGCCATTGGGGTGGGTGGCCTGTGGAGTTTAAGAAGGCATCATAAGGATTATCTGGTCATTATCCTTTTAATCTATCTTCTATCTAGACATGTAAAGACATGTAAATTACAGTGTCATTTATATTTCTTAGTTTCAAGCTCTACTGATGCAATTGTTGCACAGATTGTACTATTTACCCTAAAGACAGGCCTGTATAGCAGGGGCTACAGGGAACACTCTGGTCCCTATCTGCCACGTGTTTTGAATTTTTGGAACAATGAATGTAAACCAAATGCAAGTTGTAAATTGTATTCCAGCCATTTTAGACAGAATTAGACAATTGCTTCTGTATCTGGTTGCCACCTGGTCAGACATTTACCAGCTTGGTCGGTAAAACACAAAACAATAACTTTTAGAAATGTGTAATTATTGTATCTTGCAAAGTTGCTTATATTTGATTTTACTGTGCAAAAAAAAAAAAGATTTTCTTGACACCTTATTTATAAAGCACATTAGAGAGCCTAGACTAGAGATTCCTGACAAAACACTTGATCCCTAAACAGTCTTAAATTAATAGTGTTTTTATATTACACATTAAAGTTTTTACACTGCTAATATTGAACATATATAATAGTAGTTGCCCCGCTGGAGGCTGATAAGGAGGAGTTGCAATAGTCGCAAAATTGGAAGATGATTAGTGAGTGTAGAAGTATTTTTTTTGTTTTCTGAAATGAATGTAAAGAGCGGAATTAAATATGACAATAGGGGTGAGGAGGTTTTATCTATGAAAGAGACAGAGAAGGCACAGTTAGAGAGTTATGCCTGGATCCAGGACAGTACTCCTGGGGCAGACTGTCTAAAAACGATTTTGCTGTGGAACCATATAGTATTGTGTTCCACAAAGTTCTCTTTGTACAACCCAACTCAACGTAATATGTCAGACAGAGATATCTTAATACAGGATAAAAAAAGTGTATAACTACTGTACTTATTAATGCAGGTACACGAGAGTGTACTACCTTGCTGGCACAAGCAGCAGCCTCTAGTTGTGTATGCTATATCCCAGCATCATTCTGGGCATTAAAGGTAAACTATACCCCTCAAACAATGTAGGTCTCTATAAAAAGATATTGCATAAACAACTCATATGTAAAACCATGCTTCATGTAAATAAACTATTTTCATAATAATATACTTTTTTGTAGTATGTGCCATTGGTTAAGAATAAATAGAAAATAGCCATTTTAAAAAATAAGGGCCTCCTCCTGGGATCGTAGGATACAACGGTGCACACAAACATACCAAACAAACTATAAAGTTAGGTCTCATGAGCCAATTAACAGACAGAGTTGTGTCTTTTGCTTCCACACTTCTTCCTGTTACAGTTAGAGTTGAAATATTTCTGGTCAGGTGATCTCTGAGGCAGCACACAGACCATCACGAAATGGTGGTTCAAGGCAAGAGACGTAAAAGTGCAATATTTACTTAAATATATATACCAGTTTGGTAAGATTCTTTAATATGCCACTTAATATGATATAAACTATCTGTTGATCTCAAGTATTCATTTTGGGGTGTATAGTTTTCCTTTAAGGTTGTCATAGATGTTAAGGTTTTTCTCTCCCTAACGACCAATTTTAGTGGGATCCGACTAGGGTTGCCACCTTTCCGTGAAAGAAATACCGGCCTTCCTATATATATATATATATATATATATATATATATATATATATTTATTTTTTTCCCATTAATAACATTGGGATCAACCATCAAAAATACCGGCCAGGACAGTAAAATACCGGCCAGGTGGCAACCCTAGATCCGACAAATGCGTCACATTATAGTAAGGATAGTGGGCTCTGAACAGTTGTGGATCTAACAATTTTTCTTCCATTATCAGTCAGAAAATCAATCGGTCAGGTTAAAAAATGTTCATGTATCCATTTTCCAATAGTTTGCAGGGCCCATCAGGCAGCTACCCACAGTTTCTTAGCTTTAACTAGACAATATCGCTTGAAATGGTAGTTTTAGTTCAGTTATCCCCAACCAGTAGCTCATGAGCAATATGTTGCTCTCCAACCCCTTGTATGTTGCTCCCAGTGGCCTCAAAGCAGGTGCTTATTTTTGGTTGTATAAAAACCAGGCGCCCTGCCAAATAGAGTCTCCTGTAGGCTGCCAGTTCACATTCACTGCCCTTATTTGGCACCCCAGGAACCTTTTGCATGCCTGAGTTGCTCCCCAACTCTTTTTATTTTTGAATGTGGCTCATGGGTAAAAAATGTTGGGGACCCCTGTTTTAGTTGATGGACAAATTGTTCATTTAAACGATGGTTACAGGATATGCTTGATCATAGGATCACAAACAGATCTTTTAAACATCTTACCATCTATGGTCTTATACATCTTATCAAATCTGCAGCTGCCCAGCTGGGAATTCAGGGGTTAAATTCTACCCTTCCCCAGCCATTTAGTTTCCAACAACCCTTCCCACACTATCCAACTTGCAAGTGCAATAGACAACGGCAGAGGGAGCTGTAACACAGTACTGACATGAGTGACATCGGAACAGTTCCGGGTTTTAGTTCATGACACTGCGGACTGAATAAGTGGCTGAACTGTGTGCCAGAATGTCCTGGCTTTGGTCGTGTGGAGAGCGGACATATCCAGCATTAAGAGGGACATACAGGATTCTTGCTGGGCAGACCAGATTCGTCAGTAGCTCATCGCACGTAGAGCACACACCCCTCACTGTCCTCCAGCAGGAGCATGGCATCAGGTAACTCGATCGGACAGTGCAAAACGGCTAACAGGAAGGATGATTTTTCATAGCCATAAAGATTTATCTTTGTTTCCACCGGGGGTGTGTGCAGTGGTAGGAGAAAGCTGATTGGATAGTGCCAACGGGCAGGCTCAAGTACTACAGGGAGGGAGTGAAAAGTAGGCTGCAACTTCCGGGAGCTGCAGATGCTAGTGTTTAGTTGAACCATTCTGAAATTGTGTGTTCCTGCCAAACAATGGGTGTGTGATTCACTCAGTAAAATCTGAATGTGCATATGTGTGAATGTTTCAGGGCCTGAGTATGACAGCAGACACACCTGCTGGGGACCTGGGGTTGCCACATGGCCTGTATTTTACCAGCCTGGCTGGTATTTTTGATGGTTGATCCCAATGTTATTAAAGGAACAGTAACATCAAAAATTTTTACACAAAAATTCGTTAGAATAGAACGAAAAAAAAAAAACCAACACAAATTAAAATTTAAAATAGCAAAGCCTTTATTAAGAAATTAAGAATCTTCACTTCCTGTCCTATACAGAAAAGGCGACCATCCATGCTGTGGTGCTCCATTTCTTCTCCCTGGCTATTCATGGACAGCGTGTCCTCTGCCCAAATCTCCTTCTCCAGCTAGAAAGGCGATGACTGCGGGCTCCCTGTTGAAGTGAACCAGCCGACCCGACGAAGTCTGTACTGATCTGCGCTCCTTTCCACCCAGCAGGCACCCGACATTGATCCCTTTCCCCTAGGGTCCCGCAAAATGTGCCTCCCCAACTGTGTATGTGCCATCCGTACTGCGTATGTGCCATCCGTACTGCCTCTGCCTCTCTGTCTCAGCACAGCATCCCTCTTCCTGCAGAGCCAAAGCCATCTTCCTCTCCAGGTCAACGACTCCTTGTAGCTGCCTACAGCCTGCACCCCACGTTCAGCATGGCCCGGAACCGCAAGGAGAGGAACAGTACTTTCCAATGTGCAGGGCACCGCTCGCAAATTCCTTTTTGATCCGAGCCGACTCCAATTAAATGGCTAATGCGGATGATTCAGGCAGAGAGCACGGGAAGATGGGAGTCCAAGCACCGACCCAACCAAGTTTCTTACTAATCTGCGCTGCTTTCCACCCAGCGGGCACCTGACATTGATCCCTTTCATGCACAATACGGAGCAGGCTGATATGTTCCAACAGTGACACGGAGCCCCATCATTTCTGGGCCCATGTAAAGTATGTCACAGTGGGGGAGGCACATTTTACAACTATGTGGGACCCTAGGGGAAAGGGATCAATGTTGCAGATCAGTACAGACTTCGTCGGGTCGGCTGGTTCACTTCAACAGGGAGCCCGCAGTCATCGCCTTTCTAGCTGGAGAAGGAGATTTGGGCAGAGGAAACGCTGTCCATGAATAGCCAGGGAGAAGAAATGGAGCACCACAGCATGGATGGTGGCCTTTTCGCCTTTTCTGTATAGGACAGGAAGTGAAGATTCGGTAAGTTATTTCTTTATAAAGGCTTTGCTATTTTAAATTTTAATTTGTGTTGGTGTTTTTTTTTTCGTTCTATTCTAACGAACGTTTTTGTAAAAATTTTTGATGTTACTGTTCCTTTAATAGGATAAAAAGATATAGAAAGGCCAGTATTTTTTTCAGGAAAAGGTGGCAACCCTACTCCCAACTGTCCCTTTTTCAGAGGGACAGCCCCTCTTTTGACAGCTCGACCTGCAGTCCCTCATTTGTACTGGAAAGTCCCTATTTTTTCTGCACTGAGCAGCCAGAAAAGGAAACAAAGTTTCTAACTTAATTGGCTTTTGGCAGAGAGACCTGAATAGGTAACAGGTGCAACCAAAATACTTTGTAACAATTGTGAGATAAGAAAATAAGTAATTGTAACAGTTTAGATAAGGAGAAATATTTTCATACTTTCATAACCTGCCAAATGTAGTAAAATGAACATGGTAATTATGGGCCACAAAAATGGGCATGGTCAAAAACCATGCAAAAAAAAATTTGTCCCTCCTTTTACTTCCAGAATGTTGGGAGGTATGCATGACAGAAGGGGTCATGTACATTGCAAGCATAGAGCTGTCATAACCCCCCCCCCCATTTTGTCCTTATTTACCAGATTTATTGGTCAGAATATTTGGCTTTAGGAGAGGTTTGCTCATGTGCCTAACATCATTTCTGCAATTTACACCTGGAATTAATTTTAATGGTGTTGACACTACAGCTATAGTGTATTCCAGGTAGGGTTGCCACTTTTTGCCGTGGCTTAACCCTGATAGGGGGCGGGGCCCACGACATCAGTGGGCGGGCCCGTGACGCCAGTGGGCGGGCCCGTGGCATCATGGGGCGGAGCTATGGCACAGTGATCGTCGATTGGCTGATCGCTGCATCAATCAAGCTAATCCCGGCCGGTTTTCCCCATTTGGAAAACCGGGCAGGATATATTGACCCGGGCAGCCCTTCAAAATACCGGGCTGTCCGGGTCAAAACCGGACAGGTGGCAACCCTCATTCCAGGGGTCCCCAACTTTTTTGACCTGTGAGCCACATTCAAATGTAAAAAGAGTTGTGGAGCAACACAAGCATGAAAAAGTCCCTGGGGTTGCCAAATAAGGGCTGTGATTGGTTATTTGGTAGCCCCTTTGGGACTGGCAGCCCACAGGAGGTTCTGCTTGGTACCATACTTAGTTTTTATGCAATTAAAACTTGCTTACTAGCCTGAAATTCAAAATAAGCACCTGCTATGAGGACAATGAGAGCAACATCCAAGGGGTTGGAGAGCAACATGTTGTTCGTGAGCTACTGGTTGGGGATCACTGGTATATTCTGTGATATTTTGCATCACATTGACACTGCCTCTATTCTTTTTTTATACATTTTTTTGCCATTTAACTGTGAAAAAAGCAGCGTAAGAC
Source organism: Xenopus borealis (assembly GCA_024363595.1). NCBI lineage: Eukaryota > Metazoa > Chordata > Amphibia > Anura > Pipidae > Xenopus > Xenopus borealis. The sequence continues at coordinate 74,043,295 of CM044435.1, read as the reverse complement.
ACAGCTGATTTCCCCCACAACCCAACTTCTCTCTATCCCTACTCGACCCCCCCACATCACGTGCATAGCTGTAGTTTGCATGATATGTAGGTGACTTATTTTTCACTTCCTCACTCATGCCAAATTTTTATTGCCCTGTAGTTTTTCTGGGGAGAACAATGATTGGTTGAGCAAACAAACAAAAAAAATTCTACTATCCATGGTTGCATGATGTGCTGCATTATTGTGGGGCAGACTACCAAAAATGAGTACATTGAACAGGCTATGCCTCTTCCTGAACCACATACTAAATTGTATAGCCTTGCATGACTGCTTACGTCAGCTCTTTCTAGACTTTCTTTCTAGGTAAGGCTAGTGCCGGAGTAGACGTATGTTGGCCTGTGCAGAAACGCAGGTCGAGAATCCTCTCCTCTGCTGCAAAAAAACACAAGATTTTACATTACACATCTGATATCCACCTCGTCTGCCTGAACCTAGGTGGAGACAATGCATCTGGGTGCAGGTACATTGTTGCGGACAGCAGCAACAGAGGAACGGATTTCTTCACAGGCCTAGATCTGACTTGTCTGGCACTAGCCTAAAGTCCCGTTTGTAGGCCAAGGGCAGACTGAGATGCTCTCAGCCTGTGTATTTTTTCAGGCTGAGAGAAGCTGATCTGCTCCATGCCCCAGCTCCATACAACTGAACCATTTCTGCTTGCATGCAGTCACAGGCAGTGGAGCAAAGGTTGACCCAAATACGCAAAAGCAGGCATTTTCAGGCCAACCTCTTATTCAAATCAATGGAAATGGGGTACAGGTCTCGTGGATCTACTTCTTTCATCCTGAAAAAAATGCAGAAACTGAGAGCAGCGGAGCTAATGCTTCATCTACCGTTGACCTTTACATTTATTCAGGGCTTTCAGTGGCTTACAGCAACTCACAACTATAAATATGGCACAAAATATGTTTTACCCTGCCTAAACTTACAGCTGGGATTCCAGAAGTATCTAGTTAAGTGAACAGGCATCCTATCCAAATATTACCTTTACTGCCTCCAGCTAAGGCTTTGACCCCCCCCCCCCCGTCTACTGGATATTAACTTAAGGCTAAAATTTTATTAATACACATAAACATACAGAAGATAAAGCATTCGTATAGTATATTTTCTTGCTTTCTCTTAGTTATCTAATGATCGTTATTTTGATTTTACTGTGCAGAAGGATCATTTTAAATAACCCCCAGCAGAGGAATGCACTTTCTCTCCCTATGATTCAGTTCCTTCAGAAGGATATCCTACATGAAGCTGATGACCCTAATCTAAGGGTTATTATCATATCAGGTATTTGGCAAGTTAAATTATTTCTTACATTATTAATATGTCCCATATTAGAGGATCTATGTCACTTTAATTTATACTATATAAATGTTTTTAAAAAGATGAAACATCATAAGTAAAAACACACACACACATATTTTTTTTTTCTTCACTATAGTTCTATAGAACGTCATGAATTACTTTTGGCTTTAAAAAAAAAAAACCAACAACAACATTGCCCTATTGGCATATTTTAGCTTGAATGGCTACATATCAGTTTATCAATAAATAAACTAGCCTAACAGTACATTTATTATATGTAAATGCACAACAAACCCTTTATATAGCGTTACTGTTCATTTAGAGAGGAAATGTAATAGATATTGTCATACAACCAATTATGATGTACTGTACAATTTATAATTAAAGTATTGTGTCAGATTTCACTCAACCAATATTTCACTGGCCTGGTAAATACATCAATAGTTTGTGGGCCTTTATTACATATTTACCAGCAAAGTACTTGCCAATAAATTTGTAATTCCCCTTCTTCCCTGAAATGTTCTACTAATGACTTACATTTAAGATGTTCATTTCTGGTTTTGTAACACTCAACTCCCCACCAAACTCCAACATCTGCCCACTCCTGATCTGCTCATTCCCAGCCCCATGACATCACTGCCCTACCCCCTGTGACATCACCGCCTACCCCCCACACCAATACATTTTTCTAAAAAAGATCCATGCTAAATATACAGAATCTAATTGTATCTACGCTCTCTATATCTGTGATGTTTTATAGGAGAACTAAAGCTACTAAAGGCTCCCCCACACAATGATTGTAATTGGTAACCTGCTTCACTTGCCTGGACTCCTTAGTGCACTAGGCATGCTTTCTTCTAAGCACCTCCACAGTTTTCCATTTTCTTTGGTATTGCTGTCCTGCAATTTCGTTTTTTTTACCCTTTACCTTAGTTTCTCCATGCTTGTTTTGTTTCCGTGTCTATATGGATGTGGATTTGTGTTTTTTTAACCCTTTATATGACACTCAATGAGGAATATACAACACTGGCATAAAAGTGCCATTGTGCTATCCCTGTGTAGATTCTAAGGTTTTCAATATGTCTGACATATGGCAAAATGAAACCCCCAGTCCACACAAAGTGTTAAAGTTAATGAAGTTTAAATTAAATTTCTGAACAATGAAACATTTTTCACATGTTCAGTTACCCATAGCAATCAAGAGGTAATTAGCTTTAATTAGTTTACTGCAAGTAGAATAATGTACAAAAATTAGTGCTTAGTTGCTGCGGGGCACTCCAATTGTGGTGAATCATCACACATTAATTAGATCAAATAATTTTTTTCTACATACATATGCCTTCATTTCTGTCATTTTGTTTATATCTTTTTAATTATATGTGTAATCTCTGATTCAGCTGAAGGACCCGTATTTTCATCAGGCCATAACCTTAAAGAACTTACGGCTGAATATGGGAAAGATTATCATATGGAAGTATTTAATGCCTGTTCCAAGGTGAGTGTAATAACTTTTTTTGAGGGCCATAAAATTCTATCTGTCCAACATCTCATTCTGAAACCATGGGGGTTAATATTAAATTGTCTCTCCCTTTGCTGCTACAATAGCCTATACTACACTAGCAAGGCTTTACATTAGATGTTGAAACATTTTTGCCTCGTGTAGTGATGAGCATGTTATGAGTTATATTTTCTATTCAGAAAAACAATTCTGTATGGACCTTGGGTTGTGTGCATGGCATTAGTGTTCTTAAAGGAAAACTGTACCTCCCAGACAATGTAGGTCTCTATAAAAAGAAACTGCATAAAATAACTCATATGTCAAACTTTGCTTCATGTAAATAAACCATTTTCATAATAATATACTTTTTTAGTAGCATGTGCCATTGGGTAATCATAAATAGAAAATACTTATGAAGAAAGCCAATTCACATCAAGGAATCATTTAGTTTTTTTGAATCATAAATAGAAAATAGCCATTTTAAAAAATAAGGATAGCCTCCTGGGATCTTATTATTCAACGGTGCACACAAACATATCAAACAAACTATAAAGTTAGGTCACATGAGCCAATTAACAGACAGAGTTCTGTCTTTTGCTTCCACACTTCTTCCTGTTACAGTTAGAGTTGAAATATTTCTGGTCAGGTGATCTCTGAGGCAGCACATAGACCCTCGCGGAATAGTGGTTCAAGGCAATAGATGTAAAAGTGCAATATTTACTTAAATATATATACCAGGTTGGTTATATTCTTTAATATGTCACTTCATTTGATATAATTGTTGCTCAAGTATTCATTTTTGGGGTATAGTTTCCCTTTAAATGGAAAAGTTGCTATAAAGTAACAACTCTTAGGCATACCATTGTGCACTGTGTTCTAGCAACAGCTAAGTGTTCCAATTCATGTTCATTTGCATGAATGTGTGTGTCCTACCACTTTAGCTCTGAGCTTTAAAACTCTACGGGGCAGAATATTAAAGGGTAAATGGAAGTGTGAGAACAAGTAAGACGAGAATTGGAGAATAAAGAAAGGAAAGAGGAACGAAAGAAAATGGTTTAAAAAAAGAAAATGTAGCTTGAGAGTAATTAATTAGAAAAGTTAATGGAGAGGAAAATGTAGAATGGAAGACCAAAGGGAGACAATTAAAGGGAAAGCCACGTAGAGATTATGGAATGAAGGGAACTGAGAGACTAAATGGGGGATAAGTACCATATGTGTTGTATATATTGTGACTGGTTGTGGGGCTGTGTACCAGGAATTTTGGGTTTCTAGCAACACCGTTGCTGTAGAAGGTAAAAGGGCAATTAACAAAAGAATGACACATATGGTGATGAACACACAATGCAAGATAATTGCAGATAGGGTGGGGGATATTTAAAAGAGAAGGTTTAGAGTATATTGGTGTAAAGGAGAATAATGACAAAGTGTAAGGAAAGAAAGGAGGTAAATTTGGGGTGAATTGTAGGCTTGGTGATTATTTGCTATATTGAATACCCCTAAAACTCTAGTAGGCTGACTGTTGCATATTATTTACACATTCCGTTGTAGTTATGAAATGGAGTAAAATTTGTATGGCTGTGGTGTGCTAGAAAAAGGGCTCTACAGTAAATTTTATGGTGCCCCTAGATTTTTCATGGTGGCACTGCCCTTACACATTTTTGAGTTAAAACTCAAATCATGTATAATATAGATTCATTAAAAATGTTGCACTGTTCATTCTTTTTTCAATTCTTGGTCAGTGGTGCTCATATTACTAAAGTGTGAAAGCTGTGGGTATTTTAATTTTGGCCTAACAACAGGTAGAAGTTTTGGTGAGACCTTTCACACTTTTACAATGTCTTGCAGGCTGGCACTATTGGTCACCATTGATCAATTCTTATAAACACTGAAATCACTTCAATAAATTTACAGACCTACTTTTGTTAGTTTACTAGACAGTAAAAGAAGAATGATATTTGGCACTGTACAGCAGCATTATTTTAGTGGACATAGCCTATGTTGCTGCAGATTCTTGAGTTCACACTAATACTGGCTGATCAATGAATGTCCAAGTGTGTCAATGTACAGCCACTTGCAGCAAGTCTACTGGGGCTGTGCAGGTATGTTGTACTTCAATTATTCAGCAGTAGGGTAAGTGAATTCTGCAGTACCCCGATTCATTGACAGTGCTTCAAGCTGCATGCTGCTAAAACTATGTACCTATACCTACAATTTTATACCTAGCGTTTACACTGACTTAAGATTCTGTAATTCTTTATAACTAAAAGAGACCTGAGAACAGTGTTGTAACATTGTACACATTATGCTTTACTTAAAGTGTATATTTATAGTTCATTTAGTATTCTAACAATGACTTTTTTTTCTTGTTCTATTTGGCAGCTTATGACCTTATTCCAGACTCTTCCAGTGCCAGTTATAGCAGAGGTCAATGGACTGGCCACTGCAGCAGGGTGCCAGCTTGTTGCTAGTTGTGATATAGCTGTGGTGTCTGACAAATCCAGGTTTGCTACACCAGGTGTCAATGTGGGTCTTTTCTGTTCTACTCCAGGTGTTGCTTTGGGAAGAGCAGTGCCAAGAAAGGTTAGTTATCACCATAGTAAAATACTTAGATGTATGGTATACAAGGCAAACAAGTACAGTGCACTATCTGGACTGTGATCATTTACCTATATACATATTGTTTGTCTGATGAGACTGTGAAAGTATTACTTATTTGTTAAACAAATTTATTTTTGCTATATTGAGAAAACAACCATATGACAGTATACTGATAGAATAGTACTGAAAGCTATTTTCATATTCATGAGAAATTCCTTTAATAACGTATTCATTTGTTTCTTGTTCAGTAATTTCTCTCCTGGACTCCAACCTAAATTAATAACAATTAAAATGGTTTTTTTAAAGTGGGTCCTCCACCCAAAAATAGTTTTTTGAACAATAAAAGAAAAAACTATTCTAAGCAACTTATAATTACTATATAATATACATATATGTATTTGCAGGTGAGTGCAGTGAATGTTAACCTTTTTGTGTTCTCTGGACCTGACTCTTAAAATACTGTCAGTTTTCCAAGTGTCAGTTTACATCCAGGCCTATTAATGAGCCTGGTTACAACAATGTTTCAGGACTCAAAGCAAGGAGATCAGACAGACAGATACTGCTTTTAATTTCAAACTATTTAAAACCATTGAAAATGTTTAATAAATGTACATTAGTAAATTGTGTAAAATGTTCTTTCATTTTGCAATAAATAGGTAGAGGACTCCTCTTTAAGGTCCATGTCTGCAAACTACATTTTTGTGTATGATATAATAAAAATGCAATGCTGTTTGAATGCACTTAGTAAAATGCTACAAAAGCAAATCAAGGCCATTTCTATAATCGGTATTGCTGTTAATATTTCAGGTTGCCTTGGAAATGTTGTTTACAGGTGAACCAATCTCAGCCCATGATGCGTTGTTACACGGACTTGTCAGTAAGGTGGTCCCAGAGGAAAATCTAAAAACTGAGACTAATAGAATTGCACTCAAAATTTGCCAAACAAGTCACTCAGTGGTTGCACTTGGCAAAGCAACCTTTTACAGACAGATGGCACAAAGTTTGAATGATGCTTACAAACTTACATCTGAAGTAATGGTTGAAAATCTAGCCATGAATGATGGACAGGAAGGCATAAAATCATTTATTCAAAAGAGGAAACCTACGTGGACACACTCTTAAGACATAACCAGTGGATGGAACAGAGAAATAGTTTGGTAGAAAATGTTAATTATATTTTAAAAGTATGAATAAATAGTTGCCTGCTATCGCTTCACTTTCAGTTAATGTACATTTTGTGGTCAAAAGTGGTGAAAGTTGTTGTTGTTTCTGTAAGATCTGTAGGAATTAGCATAAAATGTACAATAACCATGAATAACCTTAAAATGTCCTTATTCATACTTCTTGTTGTCACAGCACAATGAAACTATTAAATTATAAGAAAATAAAGCAGCCCATGTTTAATATTATTAGGATATTAAAAGTCGCTTCCAGACCTATGATATATTCCTTGTGACTGTTTATGGTCATGAAAACCTCAGTGACTTCTAATATTCTTATATTTGGCAAAAAGGCCTTTTTTATTATTGCAGGGGTATCCAACCTTTTGGCTTCCCTGGGCCACATTGGAAAAAGAAAAATTGTCTGGGGCTACACATGAAATACACAAACACTTTTTATTTGTAAAAGTAAAGAAATTGCACATAAAATAACTACAATACCATTTGGATAACCAGATGGAGCTATACACTGGAATATTGGACACCTGGATATTAAATAGACGTATTATTATTATATTATTATTGTTACAGGTATGGGACCTATTATCCAAAATGCTCAGGACCTGGGGTTTTCAGTATAATGGATCTTTCCTTAATTTGGATCATCAATACTTGTCTACTAAAAAAATAATTTAAACTTTAAATAAACCCAATAGGCTGGTTTTGCTTTCAATAGGGGTTAATTATACCATAGTTAGGATTAAGTACAAGCTACTGTTTTATTATTACAGAAAAAAAGGAAATTTTTAAATTATTTGGATATAATGGAGTCTGTTATGGATGGCCTTCCAATAATTCAGAGCTTTCTGGATAATGTGTTTCTGGGTAATGGATCCTATACCCAGGGGTGTTTCTGCCATGAGGCAAGGTGAGCAACTTGCCTGAGGCGGCACTTTCCCAGTTACCTGGGCTGAATTTCCTGTTTTTACACCAGAAATTCAGCTTCTCTAGCACAGAGAGCACCATTTAGCTCTGTGTGCTAGCGATGCGGCAACCCACCGGTGATTTTAAGGTAAGCGTGCCAGGTGGGGGGGGGCTGCATTTGGAATTCCGCCTCAGGAGGAGTCCAATGCCTGCCTATACCTGTACTACTAACTGGGCAATGGGCAGAGTCCCCCATTCTGCCTACTCTTATATCCTTTGCAACATGACGTTTCCTCGAGAACCAAGCGTTTCAAGCTGGGCCACATTCATATCCATCCTGGGTCACATGCGCCATTTGTGCCACACAATGGACACCCCTGTATTATTGTATCCCCATATTTTCATCCTACGTATCCTAGGTTCTTTGCCAATTACCACATTAGCATCCACAGCCAAACAACCAGTCAAAACAAATGGAAGCTGGAATCAAGCAGGATAACTGTTTATAACTACACCTGTGTGAATAAAGCACTGGATGCACGTGGAGTACATAAAGTCTGGATGTTTTCTACCTAGTTTGCTAGATGCTGCTCACTGTGTGGACCCAACACAGTCCTATGGCCTTATCGAAATGTATTTTTGTCTTGTTCGAAAGCCTCATCAGACTCTCTTTTACCTATTTCCTTCATATGACAAACTTAAACTATCATTATTATAATGGCAATTATAATTAGAGATGTCTGCAAATATTTGTTACATATGTTGCAGTGGTTTTCTCTGTTTTGGTGGTATATTTTTAAGTAGACTAGCATACTAGAGGTTCTATAAAGAAACAACCATAGCTGCCTCTGCTACTGTACATAAGGGACCAAGGAGTCATTTTATAATCCATAAAGAGCACAGAAACTGGCACACAAAATTGCTCTTTCTTTGGGGGTGGGGAGATACTTTGTGCAATGTTTTGGGAGCATACCAGGTTCATTAAAGAGCCTGAAACCAACAACCAGAATGGCAATCCCACTGTCATGGAAGCAAAATCTGTGTGAATTACTTTAATTAGGAGGAGGACACTAATATATTAACATAAGCGGCAGTGATAGCTAGGAATAATACATTAAGCGGCAGTAGTGCACTAAACTTGTAAATCACACAGGGGCAACAATTCACTCTTTCTGTTTACAGGACCCTGGAATTGTCATAAAACAACAGCGGTATGAATAAGAATGGTGGTTATAATTCTATATTATTATTATTATTATTAAATGGATTTATAAAACACCAAAATAGTTTGCAGTGTTGTACAATAAATAGGTATACAATTGGAAATACATATTACATACAAAAAAACACAATAACCAATACAAGAGGTAAAGGAGGCATTGCCCAAAACAGTTTACAATTTAAAAATATAGTAATTTGAAAATGTATTATCTGTAGGGTATACTCCCAAATAGAAAATGCATTATCAGTATAAATGCTAACAATATGATATCTTAGATTCACTGATTTGTGCAAAATTCCTATCAAATTCATACCCATTCTATGGTTATATTAGAGAACAATATAGACACATATCAGGGGACCTTTTTACCCATAAAGCGGATCACCGCACCAAAGGCCACTCCTTCAGACTAGAAGAAAAGGAATTTCATTTGAAGCAGTGTAGATGGTTCTTCACAGTGAGGACAGTGAGGTTGTGGAATGCACTGCCGGGTGATTCTGTTGATGCTTTTAAGAGGGGCCTGGATGATTTTTTTGGACAGACATAATATCAAAGGCTATTTTGATACTAAACTCTACAGTTAGTATAGCTATGGGCATATATGGTTTGTGTGAAAGTGGAGATGTGTGTATGCTGGGTTTTTAATTTGGAGGGGTTGAACTTGATGGAATCTGTCTTTTTTCAAGCCAATTTAACAATATAACTATGTTATTTATACACGAAAAATAAAAAACTATAGCTTGTATTCAGACAACAAGTAAAGCATGGTCAACTTGGTGAAAGTTCCTAAGCTTATTATTCACAGAAGTATGTTAGTTACTTTTTCATATAAAAAGCAGTGTGCCATCTGAATACTAACTCTAATCTTAAAACTGATTTTTGTCATCTCAACTTACTTCTTACTGTAAGAACCATAATAAGCCAGCTGCTATGGCTAGCTTGCAATCCATATAAAAATTATTTATCTCACATCTAAACAGTAAAGTGAAGCCAACATTGTTTACTGTAGTTAATGTTGGATCTAGAATGTGTTTCAGTGTTTTTGTACTTCAGCATGATAGTTCATGTTTTTGAAGAGGTGTCTTCATTTTCTTTTCTGATGTTTTCATTAAACTGCTAAATACTCCATGGAAAAAAATCTTCATCCTTTCATACACTTATGTGCACTCTAGGGTACTGTCAAAGATAAAACAAGATTAGTAAGCAAGAATGTGGTTTACAGTGATGACAGCTGAAATATGATTGGTAAGAAACAATTTATAAAAAATCGATCCTCTAAACTATTTTAAAAAATCAAACACCTTACAAAAAAGATTTTAAAATGGTATTACATTTTCATTTTATTTGCAATAAAAATAGTTATTAGTAGTAAAGTATTTAAAGGTTGTGTCAGGTTAATTGTGAATTGGCCATTATCATTATTTTGCAACAAAACTGTCTGCACCTTGTACTTTTTATTTTTTATGTGGTTATCTTCATCCTGAAATGAATCCCAGAATGGTTTTTGGTAGCAAGGATTACTGGCCCAGTAACTAGAAAGGAGATTACAGACCATATTTTGCCATAAAATTCTCAATCTTGCATTCTACAGATGTGATAACATTAAAACTATTGTCTGCAGCAGTGCCATCCAACTTACGGCCTGTGGCCCCCTCATTGAAGTCTGGCTGCTGTGACTGCTTACATGTGTAAGTTTTAACAGGTATCAATACTGAGAAAAAACTGCTGACAGACCAAATCAGCAGCTTATTGGCCCATATGTGGAGCCATCTGACAGGCTTCCCTGATCTATATTTGGCCAAAAGTCGGGCTGATGTCGATTGGGCAGGGTTAAAAATCCCGTCGGATTGCAGCTGCATATGATTGTTGATGCGGTCCCTCGATCCGACCACCCATATTGAATGTATTATGATGGGATTGTTGGGCCCTAGATCATCCCAATCTCACCCACCTCAATGTGGGCATATTGGGGAGAGATCCCGTAGTTTGGCGACATACTGCGCATGCTTGTAAAATTCACGAAGTTCGCCAATTTAACTTTGTGAACTTTAGGCGCATGCACAGTAGTACAAACTAGCCGCCAAGCGTCGACGGAAAAAGACGTTGTTGTAGAAGATGGCACCCAGGAACCTGGTTGGAGGAGACCTGCATAAAGGGGTGAGTAGCGATTTAAGGGCATTTGCCCTGGGGAAGAGGTAGGCCGGGGGGAGCACGGGTGGGTGCTATGGGGGTGGAGGGGAGGGGGTTAGCACAGGAGGGGGTTAATTCCCCTTTAAGGGTATGTCAATATTATTTGATGAATTTTTTTCACATATGAGCAATGGATGATATCCATGCAGTTAGCACCAACCATCTGTTTTTTTTTGGTGTTATCACCCTTACTTTGGATATGGTGTTAAAAGTTCTTATGATAACATAGGTCTGATTTAAAATGGGAGTTGTTTAAAAATAGGGAGTAGTCAGCTCTGGTCCCCATTATGGGGGCATCCACCAACGTGGCCAGAAAAATTCAGACCTTTCTACCACAGAATTTGAACGGCACTAGTCCTAGTAACAGGTAGGGTTGCCACCTGGCCGTTTTTTTACCGGCCTGACCGGTGTTTTTGATGGCTGATCCCAATGTTATTAATAGGCAAAAAACCTAAATATATAGGAAGGCCGGTATTGTTTTTAAAAAAAGGTGGCAACCGTAGTTACAGGACCCAAATATAGACATATAGAAGGATTTTTCACATCACAGAACAATAATATGGGGGAAAGCTTTGTCTTTCTGCATTTATTACTGTCCCGTGTCTGGCTACCTTTAGAGATGAGCTGGTGAAAACGGGATTCCTGCATCCATGTCTCTACAGCTATTTGTGCAGGCAAAAATCCGGTGTGTGTACGTGCAGAATGTTTTAGTGACATCAGTGGAGAAAAGTGCCAGAAAAAGAAACAAAGTTTCTAACTTAATAGGCTTTTGGCAGAGCCCAGAACGAACAGGTGCAAATAAGATACTTTGTAACAATTTTGAGATAAGAAAATAAGTAATTTCAAACTTTCAGAACCTGCCATATTTTGTAAAATAAACACGGTAATTAGGGGTGTGACCACAAAAGGAGGTATGATGAGCCGCTGACAGCCCAATATCAGTGCCTCTGATACACTGCTGTTATAAAAACGTGCAGTTATAAAGTAGGGAAAATGGCCCTCAGACTACAGTTTGTATATACATGCTGCTAGGGGGAAGAAGATCAGTACTGTCTGTGATCATAAGTAGACTGGCTACAAAGAGGAATAAAAATGTAGTGAGTGAATATGGACAGTGTACTTTGTTGCGCTGTGGGCCATTGGAAACGTACTAAAGAAAGAAGCTTTTAAAATCCATGCTGAGGGGTTAATTCAATTCAAGGGTTAATTTCCGTAAATGTTTGTGAGTTTGCCCTCAGTCCCTAACGCGGTTACTCGCTCCTCCCCTGCTTCTGTGTCAGTTCTTTGAACTACGCCAGCGCTTTACTACCGCCCCGTCCTCCCTGATTCGCTCGTTACTATTTGTCCCGCCCATCTGATTTCCATAGTATTAGCTAAAGTTATTAACCAATTTAAGTGCACGGTCTGTGGCTATTGGATGAAAGAATCAGGAAACATGAGCTCTGCGATGAAACGCTACGAAGAAGCACAGCGAGAAGACTATGGATTTGCCTGAAAGTTGGGATTAAATAATGAGTTCAAATTCCCTCTCTGAATGCTGAAAGATAAGGTAGCAGTAGCGGGGCATCTCTTCGGAAAGCAGAAACGTGGTTTCTTGTTTGGCAGTGAAATGCATTGCCCAATAATTTCAAATCACGTGCTTGTGACGGCATTTTGAGGCGTCTCGAGTATTTCTAGACTGCGCATTCTGTTCGTGTAAATCAGAAAGTATGAAATAACATTGTTTACGTAGTTAATTGGCATGTCTCTTAATAACAGGGTATTGCTAGTGTGTATAGGAGGGTATTTGTGTGGTGGCCACAAGCCTCGCTATTATACTCTGTGTGCTTTTATTACAGAGGCACACATGTCACACTGCTGAGTTTATACACTCCCCAATATGTTACTACGCCTGATAATTGGTCTTCACTCCATCTATGCTTTACAGATTAATGTTATTATTATTGACATATTTATATAGCGCCAACCTATTTCGAAGCGCTGTATGAGCACATTTACTTTGTATAGACTATTGCAGAGTGGGATGGGTATTTGTGTGAAGTAGCATTCCACTTTATAAATGAAATGGCAATATAAAGTAAATCCCATTGGCACTATGATAAGTTTTTGTTGAATTCTGGAAAGAGTCAGGAGAAGGCAAATAATTCATAAACTTAAAAAAAAAAAAAATGAAGACCAATTGGAGAGTTGCTTGAAACTGGCCTTTCTATAAAACTTACTTAAAGTTAATTAAAAGATAAACAACCCCTTTAAATGAAATCCTCCCATATGTAATAAAAGACACTAAGTTTCCCAGGACCAGTAACCCATAGTAAACAATATGATGTGTGCTTTTAAAGGAAGAGTTCAGTGCAAAAATTAAAACTGGCTAAATAGGCTGTGCAAAATAAATGTTTTCTGATATAGTTAGCTACCCCTATATGCGCACATATTTAATACAAGACACTAAAGGGCAGATTTAATAAATTCACATGAATAATTCGAAATTCGATCGAATTTTCAAAAAGATTTGAATTCGAATTTTTGAAGGCCACTTCGACCATCGAATTTTTTAAATTTGATTGAATCAAATGATTCGAATAATTTGAAAACAATTCTATTTGAATATTTGTCAGTCGAATCACTTGCCCTTTAATTTTTTATTTGACTGCCTAGTTCACCAGATTAAACCTACCAAATTGCTATTAAACCCTATGGGAAGCTTTCATAGGGTTTTTAAAACTTTTTTAGATCGAATAAAAAAAATTCTATAGAATGGTTAAAATTGTTTGTTTCGAATGATTTAATCGTTGGATCAAATTTTTTTTATTCGATTGTTCGATCGATCGAATTGTGGTAGAAACCCTCAAATTCGACTACAATTCAATTGGTCGAACTCAAGGGTAAATTCGCCCTTGAATTCGACCAATGGTAAATCTGCCCCTAAATTTCCCTGGAACCATATGAACTTTTAAAAAAGGCTGTGCAAAATTAAAAAAAAAATGTTTCTAATATAGAACCCAACTCGGAGACTAAGGGAAGGGGGGCACATGGGACATAACTGTTAAGTGAGTTTGCAACTGACCCCCTCTTCAAGTCACTGATGTATTTACAGTTTTTATTCTAAACAATTCCATTAAACAGGCCACCAGTAAATGCTACCTGCTTATTGGTTGTTTAAAGGGCACCTGTTGGATAAAAATGCTATCCCCAACCAAAGATGTGGGCTAATAGAGCCTGTATTCCGGTTGGGGATAACCGTAGCTTTTTTTTTTTTTAAATGCCCCCCACCAGCGCTAGTCTACTCGCACCAGGAGGGAGCTACCGGTGCGAGCAGCCATGTCCGGTCACTCGCATGCGCATAATAAAAGCATCCCCGCATTGGCCAGTATGCACATGACGTCACATGCGTGTCATGTGCATGTGAGTGACCAGAAATGGCTGCTTGCACTGGGAGATCCCTCCTGGTGCAGGTAGCCTAGCGCTGGTGGGGCATAAAAACCCCAACCGGAATGCAGGCTCTACCAGCCCAGCACCTTTGGTTGGGGATAACATTTTTACCCAACAGGTGCCCTTTAAGGTTACTGCTTCTAAGCAAACTTTCAAGCATATTTATTTACATTGGAGACAAACCTCACCAGTGATGTTGCCCATATCAATCAATTAGATTGAAATCTAAATGCTGATTGTTTGGCAACATCACTATTGATGTTTGCCACCAATGTTAATAAATATGCCCCTAAGTGTCTAACCCCTGGCAGCATTTATACTGTGTGTTAGGATCTTACCTGATATCGGCATACTCTAAATTATATTACCAGTCTTTGTATAACTGCACAAGCCGTGTGCATAGCAAGGTCTATGGTCTACATGTGCTTTAAAATCTATTGGAGTAATAAAGAAATATGTTAGCTGTATATCCCTGCTTGCTATACCGCACTGATTCCTCACAACAATAGTGTGTTTACAGGAGTGGAACTAAAGCTGCAATGTAGTGTGAGACAGAACAGCGTTGCCTGGATAGCTAGAGGGGCAGGGCAGAGGAGTAAGGGATCATCTGCAAACTCCTAGACTTATGGATATGCTTAAAGAAACAGGCTGCTGGTTTGCATGGATTTTAGTAAGAGGATTCTGGGAAATGAAGTTCCTTGGCCCTTTAGTTATCGCTGTGGTAATGCAAAAAAACTACAACACCCTAAATCCTTTGCAGTGAAGGCTGGTCTGATGACAAGTTCCACAAATTAGCCATTCAGGAGCTTTGTTATTCCGGTCCACCACACACCAGGCCACTGCAAGGTCTGAACTGACCTGTAATTATTTTTATTCATATTGGCTTTGGGGAAATATTCATGCTATTCTCAAACTAATTTGCCTGCGTACTTACTGGGTCAGCAGAAAGGTATCGTTTTAGCTGGCACTTTTAACACATTACACATGGTAAATGTTTGTATATTGCTATTCCACATACTATAATTGTGAATTTCTGTATGCTAATATGTCGACGAATACATAGAATGTAACCATGCCATGTATGCTTGTGGTTTTTATCATTTTGAGGATTCTTTAAAGGGCAATAACATGCAAATTGCTGAAAAAGATAGTAGCAGGTCAGGTTCATGAGAGTGAAGTTTATGGATGCATGTTTATTTGTGTGTATTTGCACAAATATAAAATAAACCTAAGTAACCTTGTTTTAATACACAACTCAAAGGCAATCTGATATATCTGTATTTCACAGCAGTGTCTACATTACATTACACTTGTACAGTATTATGATACATTTATGCTCTGCATATGTAGTGCCAGGTATGTGTGATCAGCTAATGTCAAGAAGCCCCATCCTGCACATTTTAAAAAGTCTGGGCAGCAAGCACATCCAATTTATCCAATTTATTTATTTTGTGTGTTGTACGGTACCCTTTTGTCATATTTTATTTTAATGCAGCAAAAAATGCACACGATACAGATATAAGGAAGTTTTTGTGTGATGACTAAAGACTTCAGATCTATTATTTGGAATGCTTGGGACCTCTAGTTTTCTGCACAAAGTTTTTTTCCTGATCTGGATCAAAATACCTTAAGTCTGTTAAACATTAAATACAACAAGCTGAATTATTTTCCCACCATGGAATTTTGCAGCTTTTCATGTGCAATACTCTGTTTTATTAATACAGAGAAAAAGCACATCATTTTAATCTTTCTAAAAGTGGATTCTGTGGGAGTTAGCATTCTCATAATGGAGAGCTTTCTGGATATATGGTTTAGAAATAAGCGTGTTAACAATGTTGGTAATTGTTCCTTTTTGTAATTGCAGAAAACCTCCATCTTCCACATTGGGGTTGGTAGTATCTGACACATTTCAATGAGACACAAGATGAACAAAGCCAGAAAGCTGGATGATAAGGATATTTTAGACCATGCTATGAAGATTATTCATCTTTTGACTGGACAGGTATGGGGAAGAAGGAATATTCTGCAGAAATGCAAGTGAAACATTTTCATCATATATTATTTATATGTTATGCAGCAATATAGAGCAACAATTAAAAAAATATTGGGGCAAACAGCTATCTCCACAGTAGAAGCCATGCTCAGGTCCACTTTCAATACTATATGAGAATTATAAACGCGCACAGCTTCACACTGAAAAACATTTATTTGTGCATTTTCAAATGTTTTAAAGATTCACATAAACATTTTGTTACATTCAGAAAACAACACAGTGCAGTGTCACCCCCCCCCCCAGTCTGACTACCTGTGTTAGCCACTCCCTCCTGATGGGCTTCTCGCCATTGGGCGCTTAATCTATATAGCAATTGCTTCATATTGCCATCAGTCTCTGCCCCAGTGCAGCTTGCAATCTAAATTCCTTATCCTCACACAACCACTATGGTCATACTACCTGCCTGTATGTGTTTAGAGTGTGGTAAGAAACCATAGTACCCAAATTAATCCTACATGGGAAGAATATACAAATTCCTTGCAAATAAGGCTAAAATCAAACTCTGGGCACAAGTTCTGCAAGGCAGCAGTGCTAACTACTGAAATGTAGGGTCAACAAAAGAGATATGTGGACATAAGAGAATATATGGGCTAATGATTCATTTCTTTTAAAGGACAAGGAAAGTTAAACTAAAAAAGTAGACTAGAAATATTGTACATTATGTTTTGGGCTTCTGTACCAGCCCAAGGCAATTGCAGCCCTTTAGCAGGAAAGATCTGTGTCTCTAAAGATGCCCCAGTAGCTCCCCATCTTCTTTTCTAGCAATTCACTGCACATGCTCAGTTACTGAGCTTAGGAACCTACTGAAAATATACAGTACACAGTATTAGGCTGATTAGTAATTAATACAGATAATTACTACATGGTATCACATAAACCAGTGCAACTAGCATCAGAATGTAATAATCAACCCTGGAGCATCGGCTTATATTACAGGCCAACCTAATTTTCCGCTTGATAATTTGTGACATCCCCTAAGCTTCGCTTCTGAACATAGGCTCAGAGTCAAAATGGCGAGGCCCTGTGACAAGTTTGAAATCCTGGATTATTGCTGCTATTGAAAAGATGAAACTTTAGGCTAGTGCAATAAGTTCAGTATATAAAACATGGCAGTTTTAGCCATATTCATTTTTAGGGGTTAGTTCTCCTTTATATTTGTTCAGTATAAAAATAAAAACTGGATAAATAGACTGTGCAAAATAAAAAATGTTCTAATATAGTTAGTTAGATAAAAATGTAATGTATAAAGGCTGGAGTGACTGGATGTCTCACATAATAGCTAGAATCCAACTTCCTGCTTTTCAGCTCTCTTGTTTTCCACTGACTGGTTACCATGGTGACCAGGTAGTAACCAATCAGTGACTTAAAGTGATACTGACACTAAAAAATAAATTATAACATATGAATGTACATTAATTGTTACCTATAAGTCATGTTGATAATTTTTTTCTGAAAGGTTTGTTTTTGTATATAACTGTTAGCTGAAACTTCTAAGCCTGACTCTCTGACTTTGCCAACCTAACAGTCACATCTCAGTCTTAGTTATAATTTAATGATAACAGATGCCTGCTGCTCAAATATGGCAGCCCCCTCATACAGGAACATGGGGGATCAGACAGGTAATGTAAAAGCATCATGCAAATACCTTATGTCAAAGTTAGAAGTAGCTTTCAAAGCCAATAGTATAATAGATGTAAAAAAGAGTTTCATTTCAGGTGTCAGAATCTCTTTAAGGGAGGGCCACACAAGCCATAACTGTTGCTTTTGAATCTGAACTGAATGCTGAGGATCAATTGCAAACTCATTGAACAGTTATGTCCCATGTGGCCCCCTTCAAGTCACTGACTAACTCAAAGTTAAAGAGCTGAAAAGCAAGAAGTTGGATTCTGGCTATTATATTAGACATCCAGTCACTCCAGCCTTAATACATTACATTTCTGGCTAACTTATATTAGAAACACTTTTTATTTTGCACAGCCTATTTATCCAGTTTTTAGTTTTACATTGAACTGTTCCTTTAAGGGACCCCAATAGGGTCTCAAGAAGGTCTTTGGTTTCATTTCCATTAAGACCTAGATATCTGCAATTTCCCTGGCGTTTGAGCATACAATCTCTCTGAAATCACATATTAGAACCTTGCTTCAGGGTGTGCCCCCACTTTCTAGGCTGGGACCTTAACCTGGTCCTTTCAGGTTTGAAGGGCTTTGGTACTCTGCTCACCTTTAGCATGGGTAGTCTCTCTCTCTGCTTTCTGCTCCTTCTTGCCAAGTAGTGATGTGTGGGTAAACCAAATTTCCACCAGAATCCCCAACCCTAAGCCAAGTTAGTGTAACCCATGCCTGTTCTTACCATATTTGTGATGGGTATGTGGTGCTATAATTTCATAAATTCTTTACTGCAAGATCATTTTGTGCAGAGGATTCTAATGTAATATAATGACATATGTTAACAAAATATTAGTTAACTGAGATGGGTTTTATTTTTCCTTAAATCTTTAGCAGTATATAGTTATTAAGAAGCACAAAGACTACATCACTGTGAGCAGGACAGGGAATCTTGTTGTGGAGCCTGTGCCTTATTCAGATATACATGAGAACAACAAAGACAAGAACCTTTGCTATGGGAAAATGTTAGAACTAGCTAACATGATGATCCAGCTCTTGGCTGAAGAGGTGAGTGTTACAAGGAGTATTGCAAATATCTGCATCTGTTTCCCTAGTACAAGCCTCACTACATTTACAACCAATTACATTTTTTAGTTTAGCCTTTCAGGTACTGGCCATAGAGACCACCTTTAGCATTTCATGTTGCTAGGTAATGCATTTTTACATTAGGTTCAATACTATATGTACAATTTGGTTCTACTGCATTTGCATGATGTTGGTACCATATCAGCATCGTAGTTTCTGTGATCTGTGGCACTTAAAGGTGAATGCAATCCTAGGGGCAGATTTACCAACATGATCACCACAGAAACCCGCCACTTTCAATTCATTTCTGTATGAAATTGCAATGCATTGCAGTTGCATTTATTAATTAGTGAACGTTCAAGCTCACTATTTGATAAATACGCTTTTAAAAATCCCAAGTGGTTGAGGTTTTCTGTGGTGAGCTTTAATTTCACAGTGATAAATCTAGGTTGTATTCATCTTAAAAATGCAAGAAGGCCATGCGGTGCACTGTAGCCATAAGTTTGCATTCTATAGTATTTATGTGTTCAGTAACACAAGGGTGCAGATTTAAAAATGCACAAACATACACAGGAATTAGAGGGGTTTTTATTTTTTAGAAATAGTGGCTTTTTTCTATTACTAAATAGAAACCACTCAAGAACGTATAATATACCATATATATGATATAGGTTTCTATTTTTGTGTTCCCAATAGTTTTCTTGTTCCTCTGATTTTCATGAAGATGCACAAGAGGGTAAGTTATTCTCATGACCCACCAACAAATATAAGGTTGTACAGGTATGGGAACTGTTATCCAAAATGCTTGGGACTGTGTGGATAAGGGATCTTTCTGTAATTTGAATCACCACACCTAAAGTCTGCTAAAAGCAATTTAAACATTAATTAAACCCAATAGTATTCTTATGCCTGCATTAAGGATTCTTTATTCCTTAGATTGTATCAAGTACAAGGTACTGTTTTATTATAGAGAAAATGGAATTCACTTTTAAATATTTGAAATTGAGTCTATGGGAGATGGCCTTCCCATAATTCAGAGCTTTCTGGATAATTAATCATATACTTGAATTAATTAATTATTTAGCTTATGTTTGGCTGGATACTGTGTATCTGAAGTATTGTGGCCATGCTTTCCTTGATCATGTGGTCAGTCATTGCCTTGAAAAATGTTAATAGTCTGTGGTATTCAAAGTCAATTGACAAGTGTTGGGTAGGGCCAATTTGCACTGGTCCCATAAATTTTCAGTACACACACGCAGCCTATGGTCGCTAAACCCTAAAAACTAATATGCGTTTTATAAACTGAACTTACTGCACCAGCCTAAAGTTTTAGCTTCTCGATAGCAGCAATGATCCAGGAATTCAAACTGGTCACATGGGGGGGTAACCATCTTGGAAAGTGTTTGCGACACTGACCTGCTCAGTGGGCTCTGAGCAACTGTTGAGAAGCTAAGCTTAAGGGTCATAGCAAATTATCAAGCAGAAAATTAGGTTGGTCTGTAATATAAGATGATGCTTCAATTTTCATGCTAGTTGCACTGGTTTCTGTGCTGCCATGTAGTAATTATCTGTATTAATTACTAATCAACCTTATATTGTGAAGTCTATATTCTATGTGTACTGTATATTGTGAGTGGGTCCCTAAGATCAGTAAGTGACAGCAGCACAGAGCATGTGCAGTGAATCAGCAGAAAAGAAGATGGGGAGCTACTGGGGCATCTTGGGAGACACAGATCTTTACTGCTAAAGGGCTGTTTCCCTTGGGCTGGCACAGAAGCCCAAAACATAATGTACATTTCTAGTTTACTTCTTTAGTTAAGATTTAGTGCTTCTTTAAAAATGAATACGCCTGCTTATTGTAATTTGTATATGACTGAAAATGTGCCACCATAGCTGGGTCTAACCCCATTTCATCCTTTAAGCTAGTGGTGGTTCTACACTGCTAGTTGGACTTCAGGAAAACATTTACAGTTGACTGCCATAGGATGCCAATAAGTCATAACTTTAGACAGGTCAGATTGAAGGAGGCAAACTTACTGTGCAGTTTCTTTTAACACAGAAATGCATGTGTGTGGAATCTAAAGAAAATCCCAAACCTAATTCTATTAAATTACATATGTTCCCCACTACTAACAATGTTATCAAGGATTTTTTGCCTGCCTTACCCTGCGTGCTTACATCTGGCACAGACACGAAGTATGGAAGACATTTATTGTACAGCATGGAATTGCAATATATCTTATTGCTATGCTTTTGCTAAACATGTTTAATATTTTAACTGCAGAGGTCAATAAGCACTTGCACAAGGATCAGAACCAGTTCTCAGAACATCTAGCTAACTTAGTTATCTTGGTGAACAAAATGACCAAAGACAAAAGCCAAACAACAGGAAAGCTATTTAATTACACCCTTGAGATCATCTACCTTCTGATTGGAGAGGTAAGGGTTTTGCTTATATTCTTCACTGTATGTGTAAATGTAGCAAATTTTGCTTGCAAACTTTCAATTCACACCAAAAGAGTCTCGCTTACAGGATGACTGCATTTGCAAAATAAGATTTTTATTGGTATATCTTCCCCAGCAATGTTGTAATGCATGCCATTTTACATATCTAATGGACTCCATATTTCATAACATTTTACCCACAAACTCTCTGGTAAAAACCCCATATTCTGCAAGGCAGCTGGCAAGAACTACAAAATTATGCCAGCTGCACATTGTAGTGAGAATTTCTTCAGTCTGTATTCTTGATTAATTACTGGGTTTTGCCAGATTATCCATCTGAACATGTAGCTTTTCTCTAGGCACCCCTTCCTTGTTCCATTGTGGGGGTTAGGTTTTTGGTAAGAATATTAATGGGATCCAAGGTAAGACTGGTAAAGATATTGTGGGAATGTATTAATTCCTGCATTGTAATCTGTGTAGGAGAGGATTTGCATGCAAAAATAATCTTGGAATTACTTTATGTCCAGGAGACCAAGTACACTATTTGATCTAGCCGTAATCATAGTTACTTAAAAGTTCTAGGGAGCATGGATTGTCAGATAAATTTCAGTTGGTGAAGAGTAACTAGAACTGTTTTGGGAACATAGACTGGCAGCAGATTTCTCCAGTAATACAGTATAGTAAAAAGTCTAGTCACTTGGCTCACATGTATACTTCTGATCCATGAGATCCATATTTACACCAGTTTTTCAATGTTTCATTTATTGCTTTTCATAAAGGGGATGTTGTTAACTTGTGTTGTTCTGAAAAGTGTCATAGTAAATGTATCCCTAAGTATTTATATGGAATGGTTCCCAGTTGAAGGCAAAGTTGTTTTAATATTTTTAATGTACAATTTTATTTTTAATTTCTGTCTCAAATATTTTTTAGGATTATGCGGTTGTGAAAAAGGAAAATAACAATGACTCTCACAGTAGTCCTTGTTTGTCAGAATATAGCTGTGGGGAGCAAACCATCATTACAGAGGTTCCACTCCTCTCATTAACACAAGAGAAGAACAGTGACAAGAAGATCATGGACCTTGCTAAGAAGATATCTCAAGTGTTGATGGAAAAGGTGGGGATCTGCTTCTGATATTGAAGCTACATGAAAAAAAGCAGGGGTTCACATCTGTGTAGACTGTTTAAATGTATATTTTGGTATTTTAGGCATTGATTCTAAAATATGTTTTTAATGTGTACATCAGTAGATGTAATGTATTCTTCAGGTGTGGCCTAATCTGTTCCTTTATGTAATTATATCAAAGACTGATCTATTCTGTTTTTATTCTCCATCTGAATCTTGTCTTTGTTGCTTAGTGTGTTTTACATCTGTGGAAAATATTTGTTGTAAATTGATAGTAATCAATAGTAATAATTTTTTTGACTCTTAAATAGAGCTATGTCCCAATGTGTTTCCCACTAATGTCTCCAGAAATTCAGTCTTTATTAGTTTACAAATGATGTATATGATTTATTTCTGGCTGACTGTACCAGGCCAGGGATTCAGCAGTTCTATGACAATAAAGATTCATACTAGATATTAGAAAATGCTATCACAGTATTGATGCTGAAAAGGAAATGTAAACAGAAGAGCAGATCTTTTTCGTCCTCAAAGCTTACTTTTTAGGGCAGAGACACACAAAGCGATTCAGGGAGATTTAGTCACCTGGTGACTAATCGCCTCTTCTTCGGGCGCCTAATCACTGGGAAAAGCCTTCCCTCTGGCTAGAATCTAAATCACTGGTGGGATGGCATTTGGAGTGCTTTGTTTTCCGAAGTTGCCCAAAGTTTCCTCGTGAGGCAACTTCGGCTTAGATTGTAGCCGGTGGGAAGGGTTTTCGGGGAGATTAGTTGCCCGAAGAAGAGGCTATTAGTTGCCACAAATCGCTTTGTGTGTATCTGCCCTGAGCCCTATTAAAGGGGTTCCTCACTTTTGAGTTAACATTTAGCATGATGTAGTGAGTGATATTCTGAGCCATTTGCAGTTGGTTTCCATTTGTTATTATTTTTTTAGTTATTTAGCTTTTTATTCCGCAGATCTCCAGTTTGCGGTTTGAGCAATCTGGATGCTAGGGTCCTAATTACTGTTGTTTTGAATAAGAGACTGGAATATGAATAGGTGAGAGCCTTAGTAGAAAGATTAGTACTACAAAGCAATAACAATGAATTTGTAGCCTTAGAGAGCATTTGGTTTTTAAATGGGGTCTGTGAGAGTCAGAAGAAGGCAAAAAAATTCAAAAAGTATACAAAATAAACGAAGACCAATTGAAAAGTAATTGAGAATTGGCCGTTCTAGAACATAAAAAAGTTAACTTAATGTTGAACCACCCATTGAACATCATCAACCACTAAGATTCAGTATTCCATTATATTCTGTACTGCAAGTGATGTTATATTGATTATGGAATTTTTTTTGGTTTCAGGCACCTGCAAAATGTAAAGAAGATGCACTTTATTCTTGTATGGAGCAATACTTGGGTGCATACCGGGAAGTGTATAAAGTAGATCTGATGAGTGAACACACCATCAATACACTAGGTAACCGTGCCTTATATTGAAACAAATGGCCTTTGGCCAAACCTGGGCCTTTATTTTTGATCAAAGGAAACACAAAAATGATTGCATACAATGTACTATGGATCCTAAAACCAGACAGCCAGGCAGAACCATGCAGACAAGCCAGGCAGAACCATGCAGACAGCCAGGCAGAACCACATGTAACATCCAAAAGACAGCAGCACTGTGACAGCTTGGTTCTGTGAAATTGTATATTTTATTGGCTCATTTCCAGTAGAAAAATGCAACGTTTCATGTCACGCAGGACACTTTATCAAGCATATCAATTGTGTGGAACCAGACAGAACCAGACAGATGTAAAATGAGGAAAGATTTAAAATCAGGCTATATAAAAATAGGTTTCACTGTAGATGAAAGAATAGATTATAGTATTTGAAGTAAAAAAAGACTAGGACAATAAAGAGGTTAAAGGAGACGGAAAGTTGAATAAATATTGTAACTCATTTGAAAGGTATACCTCTAGTGTGATATGCTGAACTCTATAATCTCCTTTATTTTGTTTCATTTAGTTGTTCAAGCACAACACGCTAGCATGAGTATAATGATCAATAAGTGGTGCATGTGAGCACACCTTTTCCTTTGTAAAAGGTACTGCTCGCTAAACTGACTCCTGCAGTGCCTGCCCTTTCTTCAGTTTGCACCAGAAGTGACACTAGTAGTACTCTAGTGTACACTAATGGGAGCACAACAGCATACCACATTCTTGTAGTAAAGGTATTCTTTGTCCTTTAATTGATAAGGAAGCCTATTTTGAAAAGTACGCTCATGGTCTAAGGTTTCCTGGTGTGCCATTGGCATTCCAGTCAGACACTGCAACCAGGAAAAAGAACCTGTTTTTACATGTCCAATTTGTAATTGAGTAAACCTGTCCTTGAGAATCCCCACCAAAAGACTTATTAGCTGATTACCTTTCTTCTGGTACAAATTATGCATGGAAGCTCAAGGTGAACCATTTTTACTAACTTCACAAATATATAAAGATAAATCTTGTCATTTAAAAAAATTCCTGCCATCAGGAACTTTGGTAGTAAAATCCACTTTCTCCACTTAGATTCAAATGTCTTATCAGGTTCTTGTTAGCATAATTTATTATTGAGGTAAATACCAAAAAATTCCCTTAAAGTTTCTATTGCACCAAATCACCTCACATATACAGAATTTCCAAAAGAAAAAAAAAATCACTCAACTTTGCGCTATAGATTCAACAAAGTCTAAGGCTACGGACACGTGCAAATTTAGCAAGCGGTTTTGTGGCGGTCCTTGCCGCGGTGCCGACTGACGCTTATACGCTAGCATTGTGTCATTGCCTAAGCTTAAACCACTGGCGTATCTATGTGGTGGTCGACCTTTTTTTTTTTTTTTAAAAGAAGAACTCCTAAAACTGCTCCAAAACTGCTAAATCCTATATCTTTTATTTTTTACTCTCCATCTTTACAAAGTTTTATAAAACATAGCCTTGTGCAAGTTTTGTTGAATTTAGCCATTTGTAACTGTCTGAGGTTTGCATAGCGTGTTATATTTTTGCTCCTTAATTCTCTTTGCCCACTGGTTAGTGAGTTACTTGCTGTAAGTAAGAACCAATAAAAAAAACTTGGCAGCTAGAGTATTTGAGTATTATGGTTTTACCGGCTATATATTATAGCATATTCTTGTTTTACCAGGTAAAGTACCACTAAAACCAGAAGGGCATGCCACACTTCACTGAATACATAACAGGATTACGTCCCCTCACCACTTTTCATACTTTGAACATAATGGACCCCTAAATTGGCAACTTCAAGCATGAGATGGTATCATGTTTTTTATTAAAGTGTAAAGTTTTGTTTTTTTTTGTACAAGTTCCCCTGAAATTTATTTCTTGGGGAGGTCATATGCATGTGTCCATTTGTATAAACATTTTCTGCATTCCAGCTGTGGAATCTGTAAAAAAGCAGATATACATGTAAATTTTCCCTGCCCTCATTCTAGCTAATCCCCTCTTGTACCACTTTTTTATAAATCTAATTTGCATAAACCATTTCTCTAATTATTGTGTATGTAGTAAGGAAAGAGAAAAGTGTTCTGAAAAAGAGTTCTGCAGCTCAGGGACACCAACCGCATTTACCCATGAGCCATACTCGAATGTAAAAACTATTGGAGAGCCACATAAGCAACAAAAAATTCCTTGAGAATGCTAAATAAGGGATGTGATCGACTAATTGGAAGCTACATGTGGGCTGCTAGCCTGCAGGAGGCTCTATTAGAGTAATCCTGTGACCTTATGCCTCCAAATCTTGAATTTACGCCAGGAATTTCAAACTACTTACTATGAGGCCACTGGAAGTGGCAACAATAGGAGTGAAGAGAAACATGTTGCTCCTGAGCCACCGGTTGGGGATCACTACTCTAGTTCATAAAGTAATTTTTTTTTTT
>CM044435.1:73959156-74016708 GCA_024363595.1 Xenopus borealis | reverse complement strand
TTTTTTTATTAAAATCCATACAAGTGGTTTTGATATCTTTTTATATATAATTTCTAAACTATTACTTTAAATATATGGTGTATTTTATTCTTTAGCAGAAGCTGGTACCAATATGAATAAGACCACACAAGATCATACAAGACTTCCTGGTGCTGATTCGATTAATGAAGGAACTGTCAGTGATGAAATGGATTCTGAAGCAAATCTTTCAAGGAAAAACAAGAGGAAAAGCAAACCAGTTAGAATAGTAGCACAGGATTTAATCTTACCTAAAGAGAAAAACATACTTACAGTTCAAACATCAACACAGGCGCATGAGTTATCAGTTGCTGAAAAAGAGTGTGCTGAAGATGAAACCAAGAGGTCACTTATCTTCCCAGAAACTGTGAACACTGTCTGTAGTAGTACAGTTATGGATGAGCCAGTTGAGAAGGAAGAACTAATGGTCTGTGAAGACCAAGAAAAATACCTTTCTCAAACAAACTTTGTGAATTTTCAGCCTTCAGGATTGCAAAGCAGGAGATATATGTGCACTTTATGTGGGAAATGTTTCACAAAAAGCTCTCATCTTTCTACTCACCAGAGGGTTCACACTGGAGCAAAGCCATATCTTTGTGTGGATTGTGGAAAACGGTTTACAAGCAGCTCTACACTTGTTGATCATCAAAGAATTCACAGAGGGGAAAAACCTTTTTCCTGTTCTGATTGTGGAAAATGTTTTACCAAAAATTCTAATCTTATAGACCATCTAAGAACTCACACAGGGGAAAAACCCTTTGAATGTTTGCAGTGTGGCAAGCGTTTTGCCAGGAGCTCTAACCTTGCAGAGCATCATAAAATTCACACAGGAGAGAAATCATTTATTTGCTCTGTGTGTGGCAAAGGGTTTTCTAGAAGCTCAAGTCTTGCAGAACATTACAGAATTCACACTGGAGGGGAATCCTATATATGTTCTGAATGTGGCCAATGCTTTACAAAAAACTCAAGCCTAGTTAGACATCAGAGCATTCACACGGGGAAGAAACCATTTGTATGTTCGGAGTGTGGAAAGGGCTTTTCAAACAGTTCCAATCTTGCTAGACATCACATAACGCACACAGGAGAAAGGCCATATATGTGTCCAATATGTGGAAGATCTTTTAACCAGAACTCAAATCTTGTTTCACATCAGAAAACTCACAAGTCTGAATCTTTTGAATAAATATAATGTATTAGAATTGAAACAGTTTATTAGGAAATAACTACAAACAGCAGCTTTTGCCCAGACCTTTGAAGGGGTAGTTTAACTTTTAGTATGATGTAGAGAGTGATATTCTGAGACAATTTTTATTATTTGTGGCTTATTAGTTATTTAGATTTTTCTTCAGCAGCTCTCCAGTTTCAGTAACCTGGTTGCTAGGGTCCAAATAACCCTAGCAACCATGCATTTATTTGAATAAGAGACTGGAATATGAAATGGATAAGGTCTGAATACAAAGAGAAGTAATAAATAGTGCAATCATAATACATTTGTTGCCTTACAGAGCTTTTGTTTTTTTAGATGGGGTCAGTGACCCCCCATTTGAAAGCTGGAAAGTGTCAGGGAAAAAAATGATAAAATTATCTTAAATATTATAAATAATGAAGACCAACTGAAAAGTTGCATAGAATTGGCCATTCTATAACATATTAAAAGTTAGCTTAAAGCTGAACTACCTCTTTAAAGGGCTATGAATGCAAGCAGATTTGAAAAGTTAATGTCAGAAAGGTTTCCTATAAATAGTCATTAAAATACAAAATGGTTTATAAAGACGAGCCACTTGCATCATTCATCCATATTTGTGTAAAGCTTTCACTAACTTATGAAAATTACGCATATCTTATATAGTACTTGAAAGATGGATGAGAGTTTTTACTGTAAGAGTTACCATAAAGCTTACAGAATATAGTTTTTTTTCTTTTACAATATACATAAAATAACTGCTCAGCCTTCTGGAAAACTGATAAAATGAGTGTTGTTGAACTACAACCCTAGTGTCTCAGGTGATACAGACACATGCAAAGGGGGGTCATTAGTTGGCCTGGTTTTCTGTTTTGTCCAAATGATGCTGATTCACCAGAGTAATGTTTGTGCGGGGGCCAGCATAGAAATGTATATTTATACTGTACTTCTAAAAATTAGTAGGGAATGAGTTGTCCCTTGTGTAATCAGCTCAACAGCTCTCTAAAATGATAGACACCTCATTCATTTGGTTGTGGCAAATGACATAAAAGTAAAACATCCTTCGAGTCCTAATAACTTTGTGATGGTTACAAAATGCATTTTCTTATTCAATCAGCCTTGTATATTCATGGGATATATCCAGCACTGTATGGAACAACAGTTTGGTAGGTATTGAGTATTAAGTGGAACATGGTTGTGTGTCAAACTGTAATGTGTTTGTAAGGAAACGTGTCACGTTTCCTATAACCTACATGATCCTATATAGCAAGATCAGTGGAACCACAATGTTGTATAAAATGTAAATAAGAGCTTGTTCTATTTGCACGGAAATTTGTTTATAATAAATGTACTTGTTTCATATTTACTGTGTATCATGGTAAATAATGGTGCCTCTAAAAGAATTCAAAAGCACTTACTCATCAAATGAATGTTTCATTATAGTAAAAAAAATCCTTTTCATCATGAAGAAGATGCTGTATTGCCTTAGCTTTACTGTATATAATAATGCCTGTAACACACATTCCCTTTCTATTGTATGTCATTAACAAAATCTAAAAAATATTGATCACTTAAAAGTCTTTGATTCCTAAAATTGTGTGTGCATGTGTTTAGGGTTTTGTTTTTTTTTAATGAAATGTGCTAGCTAGAAATCCCATAGTGCTTTAAAGGAGAACTAAAGCCTAAAAACAAATATGGCTAGAAATATTTTCGCATTTTATATACTGAACTTTATGCACCAACCTAAAAATTCTGAAGCCCAATATCCATAATGATCCAGTCCATAAAAGCTATGCACAGAAGCTCCCCATCTTGGATTTAGTTAGACCATCGTTGGGGTGTCGGTATCACTGCACATGCTCCGTGTGGTCTGGACTTTTTTTTTTTTTTTAACAAATAAATTTGATTTTCCTTGAGATTTGATTTGGGGGTTATGTATTGAAAAAATTTGAATATCAAACTCGGACAAACAAATTTTACTGACCCAAAAAGTGTAATTGAATTTGACCAAACTAATATCTTGAGATTTGTCACTGGACCTCTCCCATTGACGTGTACATGAATTTGGCAGGTTTTAGGTGCCAAATTCAAATTCTTTAAGGGCCAGAGTATAATAAATCTCAAAAAAATCTAATTAAAGATTTTTTCAAAAATTTTAATCGAGTTTGGATAGTTCACTAGTCAAATGTGACGGTTTAGACCATAAAAAAATTTGAATTAACTGACATGAGAGATGGGGTACAGGGGTGCTGAGACAAGTTGAGAAATTCGCTTCAGAAGCCGCACCCCATTGGTTATCTGGTTTCTGATGTTATGGCCCCCCTCCAGTGCCAATAAGAAGAGCAGCAAGATGGCCCTGGCAGCAAAGGGACCCAGAGGTATGGAGATCCAAACTATGGAAAAATTCAGAAGAACTCCGGTCCCGAGCATTCTGGATAACAGGTCCCATACCTTTATGCTATGAAAAAGTGAGAATAGAGCCTAGATGTCACAATCAATATGTATTTGGTTGCTGGGGACAATGACCCTGACACCCTGATTGAGGTGCAAGAGGGAAGTAAGGTAACCTCAGGGTCCAACTGGTAGGGGACACTGGGAAAAAACACAGTGGGCCCTGCTGACCCACACCTGCTCCCCACGGTCAAAGCCATATATTCTCCTTGACCTTCCCCCACCTCATGAAGAAATAATGCAGAGGGGGATTTGCAGTGGGTTGCCTTGGGGAGGGGGTTGCATTCGGTGGAGCTGTAGCCCACAACTGGGGTGGGGGCCCCAGGTAGCAGCCACCTTGTGCCTCAGACTGAGACTGTCAGGAGCAAATTAAAGGGTACATTTGATAAAAAATGTTCCCATCAATGGAGGGAACAAAAGTTTTCTTTTGCAGTGCTAACCAGTCACCATAGGTAATGCAAACATTACTGGAGAGCTGCTGAATAAAAAGCTAAATAACTCAAAAACCACAAATAGTAAAAAATGAAAACCAACTGCATATAGTATCAGAATATCACTCTCTATGTTATACTAAAAGCTATCTCAAAGGCTAACAACCCAGTCTTTTTCATTTTCATGTTAAAAAGACTTTGGGAAAGAGTTCAAATCCATAAAAATTTTCAATAACACATTTGAAATCAGACATAAAGCGTGGAACAACATTTCTCCATGATATTGTTTTAATTGTGGCCGAACTGCAAAACTCCACTCCCAGATTAGCCCCTCCTTGTAATTAAAGTAGCGATTATAGAATGTTTCATACCAGGGTCGCCATCAGGGGGGCACAGCGGGTACAGCTGTTACGGGCCCGGTGGTTCTACACTTGGATTTCCTGGATTGCCAGGCCCCTCTTAAAGAGGAATTCAACCCCTCCCGCACTAACCCCAAGCCCCTCCCCGTAGGCCCCTCTACCTCCTCCCCCCGATGGAAGAAGTAAGAAGACGTTGCTGGAGAAGATGGCGCCCGGGAACCTGGCTGGAGGGGACCTGCACGGAGGGGTAAGTAGCAAATTTAGGGGCATTTGCCCCAGGGGAGAGGTAGACCGGGGGTAGAAGGGAGGGGGGCTGGGGGTTAGCGTGGGAGGGGTTGAATGGAAGCAGACAATGAAAAGAGCCGAACCTGACAAAAGGGCCCGAAGCCACTAGAAAGAGCCGAAGCTGACAAGTCAAGCCAAAGAAGAGAAGGAGCTGAACAAGAGGAGAATGAAGAAGACCTTTACAGGTAAGCAGTGCCGGACTGGGAGTTAAAAGCAGCCCTGGGAAAAACAGCGAAGCAGCCCACATACATGTAGCTGCCTGGCAATAAACTTTATACATAACACAGAGGCGGGCCTGGCCAGTTGGGTGCTCTAGACAGCGAAGCCTGCCAGCTCGCCCCTCATGCCCGTTTGCTGCACATGCGCGCCGGCAGCGCTCAACAGCGCATGTGACTACATGTGTGCATGAGACGCAATGGCACTAGCGCACATGCAAGGCTACAGCTTTCTTGGGCGCGCGTCTATTTCCACAACTAGTCTAGAGGTAGGTGGAAAAGGTAGCTGCCCAGCATCCCCCAATCATTGCACCCTAGGCAGCTGTGTCTTCTGCCTACCCCTAGTTCTGGCCCTGATGTAACTGCTGTACAGCTTTTGGCAAAAAAAATGCCTGCCACTGCAGGTGAAGCAACTGTTTGAATGCTTCCAACCTATCACCACTAGTTTCTGCCATAGGCAGAGTTTTTCACTGGGAAGTTATTCTAAGCAATTATTGGTGTGTTCGTTGCTACAGGGCTTCTTGACAGCACTCTGAGGAATTAAAATGCTACTTGTTCCATAGTCCTTAGGCACTTACAATAAAACTAACTCTGCTTGCATTCAACAGTAGTACAAGGTAAATATTATTTATTGCAGGAATTAAGCTTATTCATCAGAACAGAGATTGTATTTCTATTTGTGCAAATGACTGACAAAGTTAACTATAGAGTTAAGTGGCACAGTGATTTAAATTAGAAAGGAATGGAGACTGTCTACAACATTTTTTTAAACCATAATGCTAACTACCATCTTCCTTCATACAGGGCCACATAGTCAGTAGATAACATTATTAAACTCGACAAACTTACAAAAGTGGCATATAATGTTGTTAAATAGAAGCACAATATAGCTCCACTCTTTGAATAATACATGCCTTAATATTGCTGAAACCTTATAGTTCAACACCACAGGCTAAAGGGCTGCAAATTTACAATATCATACAGCCTTTTAAAAACTCTCAGAACACACAGCAATTAATGAAGAAATAATCACCAGTAAAATAAAAATGTAAAGCATTTACCTTGTCAGCTGTACATTGCTTTCTCTTTGCTGGCCCTGGCCCCTCCTCGGGAAGCTCAGGCCGGGAACTCCGTTACATTGTTGCAACTAGAGCCCCACGCTGGAAGCAGATAGACTAAGCTGAAAACTGCTACATAAAGGTACAATTCCAAACTTCACTTGCCTGGCCCAGCCTGATACAAACTTTGCCTGCATGGTACCTGCAGCCAGCTTCCCACTGCTTCCCTTGCTGCCAGGCCTGGACTGGCCATTTGTGGGTTAGGGCAAATGCCAGAGGGGCTGCTATAAGGTCCCATAGAAAGTCAATGTTTAGTGGGCTGGTGGGGGCTGTTTGGGCCTCTATGTGGGCTGATGGGCCTCTTGTGTACCTGAAATGCCAGGGCCTATTTTAATTCCCAGTCCAGTCCTGCTTGCTGCCCATGTGCTATCAGGGGCTTCAGTTCTTTTTAATTGGTCTCTGAGTATAAAGTTTGCAGGGAGGTCCGTACAGTACTTGACAGGGTATTGGGACAGCAAAGCTTAAACCTCCACCTCGAGCAGCCCATTTACTGAATAGAGAGGCCCCATGCAGCCCATTTACATTATAAGCAGAGAGGCCCTTCCAGCATTTTCCCGAACTCAGAGATGGCCAGGCCAGTCCGGGCTTGCAGTTCCACTGAACACCAATGGTTTTTGGGGTTTTTTTTTAAACCCCTAACCACCAATGTTTTTTATGTTACTTTTATGGGGGACCCTGGACAGCATTTTTTTAAACTTATGGGGGTCCCTGGTCACCAGTGGGTTTGTTTTTTTTTAAAACATTTGAGGGGCGCTGACCACAAATGGCTTTTTATAACTTGTTGGGGGGCGTTTTATCTAGGATGAATGTGTGGCTGTCTTACTGTGATATGGAGTGGGCACTATCTGGGGTGGGGCAGAAAATGTTGTTGTAGAGAGACCTCATGTCTGATGGTTAGGGTTGGGGTTGCCACCAGCCTTCCTATATATTTAGCTTTTTTTCCTATTAATAACATTGGGATCTACCATCAAAAATACCAGCCAGGCCCTGTGTCAATAACATCATGAACATCCTGTACTAAAGGTAAAGCATACTTTGACGGAAGTTGAAGCAGACGTAAACATGCCGATATTCCCGCATTTCAGCATTCAGCATTGCAGCAACGTACAGCTGCCACTAGGTGTCGTTCTACATATTGTCCGTGTTCAAGGGTGTGATCTGATTTATAAATGAACATTCCTACAGTCCTTCCCTCTGCTACAACCCGCTCCTCCTAGTAACTCTTCACTCTACAGCGAGACAATTGCCGCATTCACCTGAGTGATTCCTCCTCAGCGACACTGGAAACTTATACTGAGGAGGCTCCCTCGCTGCACAGAGCTCGGCCGGTAGTCGCCCCCTCCTCACAGGTGAGTCTCCAGCAACTCTCTGCTTGAAATATATACACTCTTGTCATTTGCGTGCTACCTGTTGCCCTACTCTAGCCCAGTTTCAGCACGGATAACATGATATTCTGTTTCTCTGGGTAATGATAAAGTAGTGAGCTGTCAGGGCATCAGCTGTATAAGAAAATACACACACACACATACATATATTTATATATATATTCTGCAATATTAATGGATATCTGTGAAAGATGCATGGAGTTAATTTACGCATAAGGACTACAATTTAGCTTTATAATTATGTCATTTTTATACCAATTTTTTTTACAAATCGGCACTTGTGAGGCAGATCCAGATATTTATACTGCATGTGTACTTGTCTGTAGACTCTGACATTTATTTCTCAAACAGAAAAGTCAATCTCTATCAAAAACAGAAGTCAAATATTTCCATTTCTTGATCAGAAGTCACAATGGGTAGCCTTCTCTGGAATCATCAGGGTTAAATAATGGGTAGTCAGGTGATTTAATACATTTATAATAGTCACACAAATACAAAATTATTTGTTTATACTGTTTGCTCAGTTATTTTCTAGTGTTATAATGGACATAGCATAGATTATGGGGTCCAAAAATGGCACGGAGACAGGGCGCATGTTTAATATTGCTTTGAAAAACAAGTTAAGTTCCTACAGTACTGTGGGGCCCTAAAGCATAACCAGTAATAAAAAGTAAGGATAAACTGACCTCCCCAGAAAGTAAAACGCTGCAATAAAGAAAGAATAATTAACCCTCTGTTCTAAAATATAAAATTAAATTTCAGTGCAGAGTTCCAAAAACACATAGGAGGATGCTACAGGCTGAGTGCCTTTCTACAGATCAAGCAACTCCTAGGTGACTTCAACTATCCATCTAGTTTACAAAAGGGGTACTTTACTTATAATATCTGTACACAAATTTCAGTGAGCCGTTTCAATTGACTCTAAGCACTAATGTCACTGACGTGACTGATGACATCACTAACCACTCATATATGGGCATTTCTTCATAAGGTTCCCAGTGGTGGATCTTTCATGCATTCCAAAACGTGGAACACAAGTGCATTTGGCATTTCTCCATGGCAGTGTTACTACAACAGCATTTCTTCCTGCAATTCCCAGTGGTGGGAAAATCCTTTGTAAGTGAAAATACAATAATTTAATCGAAAATACTTGAAGTGCTGGTCCTTGGCGAAAGATATATATATATATATATATATATATATATATATATACATATATATCCACCAAGAAGAACACCACACTCAAGGGAGTTGAACAACTTTACCTTTAGGAGAATATCATAAACACCTATTAGTGTTGCTTTTTTATGCTTTGTAACAAACATTAGTTTAGAATTTACTGGAAAAGCGAAGAGCCAACTGGGTAAGGCAAGGTTTGGGATTCCTCAGTGGAAGCAACAACAGTATTTGTTAAAGAATGTATCTGTAGCTCAAGAAGCAGAGGCTGCAAGAAAACTTATACCAAACATTTTAGATTTTAAAGGGAGATATTTTAAGTAACCTTGAAGTTCCGCATCATGCTAACTTCTAGATCTACATTTGTAATGAAGTCAATAACAGTTTTTAGGTCTGTGTCATAGATTCCCAAACTAGGTCTCACTGCAGTGGATGAGGGGCGATCCTAAAGGCCAGTTATGGTGCCACTTGGGGAAAATGTATATTTATTATCCCAAGTAGCACTGGAACTAGATGGTGACCATTAAATTGTGTTTTGATGCTTGAAATCTCTAAGGCTATGGATCTTTTGGAAGGAATTGTTCAACTGCTTCCAATCTAACTGTGGCTTTTGTAAAGAGTTGCAGCATGTAGGGAAGTCTATCATGTGCACAATATTTAAGAGGCACACACAAAAAACCACACTCCCTAAACTATAAAATAGTCCTAGTCTACAATTAAGTGACAGTCATCTCTCTCTCTCTCCTGCTTTTACCCTGCCAGAGCTGAATAGAAATTATAGGTGTGCCACTTAATGTATACAATTTGGTTTGCTGTTTGCACAGTTACAGTCATATCCGTATGATGTTCCATAGTTGAGTCTGTAAGTGCACTCACACTTGTAGATTTACAAGATTGCACGTAACCTTTCCTGTTCCTATAAGGTCAAAATAAGCACTAGCAATCCAATCTGGTTTTATGGAATGCTTTCCAGAAATTGTCACATTCATTTATTACATTCAAACGTTAATTCTGTAAGGGTAGCACAGCTAAAATTAAATCATCTGCAAGATATTTGTAACTGTTAATTTAGTCTTACCACTAGATGCAATTAGAATATATATTATTATAAATGCCAGCCAATAAGCAGCTAGACAGTCCTGACAGGAAACTATAGTTTATCTTTCCCTACTTTAAGGCAGAGCTGGATTGCCTACTGGCATTCTAATGCAGGGGTCCCCAACCTTTTTCACTCGTGAGCCACATTCATTTGTGAAAAGAGTTGGGGAGCAACTCATGCAAGC
Organism: Xenopus borealis; assembly: GCA_024363595.1. Taxonomy (NCBI): domain Eukaryota; kingdom Metazoa; phylum Chordata; class Amphibia; order Anura; family Pipidae; genus Xenopus; species Xenopus borealis. The sequence continues at coordinate 74,006,804 of CM044435.1, read as the reverse complement.
AAAAAGTTCCTGGGGATGCCAAATATGGGTTGTGATTGGATATTTGGAAGCCCCTATTTGGACTGGCACTTTCAAAGAAGCACCTGGTTTTTATTCAACCCAAACTTGCCTTGAAGCCAGGAATTTAAAAAAACTCCTGCTTTAAGGCCACTGGGAGCAGCATCCAAAGGGTTGAAGAGCAACATGTTGCTCACGGGCCACTAGTTGGGGATCACCGTTCTAATGTATAGCTGGGGAGATCTGTTACACCTGTGACCCAGACAAAGACCTGAGAGGATCATGGAAAATTTCCAATATCTGTGTCATTTTTAAAGTTGTTTTATTCTTCATTTGTTAAATGATGAGGGTCATTTTCAAAAACAGTTGGGGATTATATATTAAAAATCAAGTTTGCTTTTTTTCTCGATTTGAGAGCAAAAACACAGCATATTCATGTGAGTATCTGAAAACTAAAATAGTTGGATTTTTTTAAGGAACAAATGCAAAAAGTCACCAGAAAAGACTCCGTAAATCAATAGGGAATATTCTCTAATAAATGTATTTATTTATTTTCCATTTAAGATTTTAGCCTAAAAAAAAAAGTTTTTTCCAAATAAACTAGTGTTCGAGGAGAACAGCCAATAAAAACTGATTATGTTTTAAGCGCTCATGTTTTTTTCTCTAGATCTTGAACTTTGGTAAATCAGCATCTGTATGTAACCGATGAAGCCTAAACAAACACTGGTTGCACTGACAAACTGGATTTTTATATAGGTGCAAAGGGTGTGGGAGTGTGCAGCAATTAAGCTAACTTTACACATTTGTTTTTATCCTGTCTGGCAAATGATGGGTTACACATAGATTCATACACACTTTGTTTGTCAGTGCTATTTTTGTATTGTTGTCTCACAACAGCAGGCTAACTCACACACATACACATCTGAGTGCTAGACTGTAAGCGTCCAAAACAAAGAGACGTGACAGAAGGCATCAAATGTTATTCTGAACATCTAATCCCCACTTATTTCCAGGGTATACTTTGACTTGAAGCTAGCTAACAAAGGAAACATATCCATGTATGGCTTTCTGCAAAAACACCTTATACCCATCAATTTTACTGTCATTGTTGCTGCTGTGCAGGTAGGGTTAAAGGGGTATCTCTGAACGTAACCACTGACTACAATGATAGTGGCAAAACAAATACAATTTAAGTTGTTAGTAAATAAAATCCATGGGACATATTTTTTTTAAGTCCCTTTTAACCCCTTCTTGCCAACATATAGCTGTTGTTAAAAATGAAACAGTCAAGCAGCTGAATACACTTAGACAGCACACTGAGATAACTAGAATATTAACAATATTAATACATTTTAATCTGTATTCTGTTCTTAGCATGTTTTAAAGAAATTGAGGTACACTGTCTGTGAGTTTGATAACACAGCACTAAACTAGGGGTATGGACCCTTTAATGAGCGACGCTTGTGATATTAGTTTATGTTCCTAACAGCCTTGTAAATAGATTCTGTACAAATTCCTGTACAGGTATGGAATCCATTATCTGGAAACCCGCGATGCTTGTAGTATTACTTTATGTCCTTCCGATATCCAGAAAGCTTCCTAATTACAGAAAGGCCATTTCCCACAGACTCAGTTTTATCCAAATAATCCAAATTTTTAAAAACGATTTCCTTTTTCTTTATGATAATAATAAAACCATACCTTGTAAGTGATCCAGACTAAGATATCATTAATAGGGATGCAACAAATCCACTATTTTGGATTCAGCCAACCCCCCGAATCCTTTGCAAAAGTTTCGGCCAAATACCGAACTGAATCCTAATTTGTATATGCAAGTTAGGCGTTGGAAGGGGAAAACATTTTTTACTTCCTTGTTTTGTAACAAAAAGTCATGTCATTTCCCTCCCCGCCCCTAATTTGCATATGCAGATTCGGATTTGGTTCGGCCGGGAAGAAGGATTCGTCCGAATCCTGCTGAAAAAGGCCGAATTCTGGCCGAATCCCGAACCAAATACTGGATTCGGTTCTTCCCTAATAATTAATTCTTACTGGGAGCTAAATCAGTTGGGTTTATTTAATGTTTACATGCTTTCCTCGTAGACATAAGGTATGAAGAGCCTACTTATAAAAAGATCTGTTATCCAGAAAACTCCAGGTCCTGGGCATTCTGGATGATGACATGTCCCATACTTGTACTATAAAACAGACATAGAATGTAAAGGTCTTATGCCATTTAGGAAGAGAAAAATAGATTCTAACATGAATTCTTACTTGCTATTAAAAGCAGGGCTAGACTGAAATATCATGTAGTTTAGCCACTGCAAATATTGAGGGAACTTTTGCAGTTGATTTGCCACGTTCATTTTACAAAATTTGTCAGGTTATGAAAGTTTGAACACATTTCTGTAGGTTTTATGCATTATTACAGTTTTTGCTAATGAAGGGGAATTGCCCTTCAGGGCAGGGGCACACGGGCAGATTCGGGGAGATTTAAGCTCGAAATAGACGCAACAATCTTTCCCTGCCGAACGACCGATCTTAGTGAAGTCCGAACAATCTGTCAAATTATCGTGCGGTTAGTGGGATATAAACGATCTTACGATGTTTCTTCCAACATCGGTCTGAAGATTGATCGGCCAGGTTAGAAAATCTTTATCAGTCCCCATGCAATCTACCTATGTTTGCAGGGCAAGCAGGCTGCGATTCTTCGGTTTTGCTGGCAATATTGCCTGAAATGGCCTTTTTAGTTGATGGACACATTGGACATTTAAACAATTGTTTTAAGACAATTGTGGTCTCACGATAACCATTGGATCTTTACGTCTATGGCCAGCTTTAGTTGCCTGGGGACTAATCACCTCTTCTTCGGGGCGACAATACCCCCGAACTGCCTTCTGTTTGCTAAAATGAAAAATTGCCTGTGGCAATGCACTTGCATTGCTTCAATTTTCGAAGTTGCCTAATGAGGAAACTTCAGATGACTTCGGAAATCGAAACGCCCAAGTGCCATTGCACTGCCATTTTCTCATTATAGCAGGGGGAAGGCAGTTCGGGGAGATTGTCGCCCAGAAGAAGAGACGATTAGTTGCCAGATGACTACATCTCCCTGAATCTGCCCACGTGACCTTACCCTTAAGTTGCAAGTCACAGTTTCCCCACCTGATTATCTTAAATTGTTGCAAACGTATCTAAGTGCGCCTGCCACATACTCTGGGCTCTCTGCCAAAAACCAATTATGTTAGAAACTTTGTATCTTTTTCTGGCTGTTCAGAGCAGGAGATCAAAGAGAAATTTGGGCCATTTCAGTAACAATTTAGGACTGTGGGCTGAGCTGTCAAAATTGGAACTGTCCCGTGAAAAACAGGAGAGTTAGGAGGTATGTTACAGTTTGCATCCCTTCGCCTTTTTAAGCTGGAGTAGAGTATGTGCTGGATGTGAAGGAATATTCATTTCGATGTTGTTTCTCAGGGGCCTATTCCAAATTATTCATTTATGATGTTGTGGAAAAACTCAAACTCATACATTTGCATAGTTTCTTTTTCCATGTACAATGAACTCCTTTTCTCTTCAGACGGTGCCTCATATTTACTATCTTATTTCCTGTTTTGCTGCTTTTGTGATTGAAGTTTTTGCATGCAACCTAATATAAAGGTGAAGAGTGTTTTTTTTTCATGTTCAGCCCTTCCTCTAATCAGTCAGGTCTTTCTCTGGGTGCTCTATGTTGTTCTCACAACCTAAAAACATAACAGCAAGTTAATTGGCTCGTGATGAAAATGGCAAATGGGTTTCGGCATGGTAAGGGCCCTGTATTGTAATGTGGTAGTGAAAACTGTTATGCCTGCATTTAGTTCAACACTTTATAAAGTCCAGTGAAAACAAAAATGGGTTTTGTGTAGCTGAGGTTACTGGGAATGTCTGTGTTATAAAGATTGTTATACAATTAAAATAGCATTTTAGGCAATATAGCTATACAGGTAGAGGCCTGTTTTGTAGAATGCTTGGGACCTGGGGTTTTTCAGATAAGTTTTTCCGTAGTTTGGAACACTAAACCTTAAAGTGATTCTGACACTAAAAAATGAATTTGAATAATATGAATGTACATTACATATTACCTATAGGTCATGTTGATCATTTTTTGCTGAGAGGTTTGTTTTTGTATATAATTGTTAGTTGAAGTTCCTAAGCCTGACTCTCTGACACTCTCTGACTTTGCCAACCTGACTTTCCCATCTCAGTCTGTTAGTTACAGTTTCTAATGCTAACGGACTCCTGCTGCACAAATATGGCAGCCCCCTCATACAGGAACATGGGGATCAGACAGGTAATGTAAAAGCATCATGCAAATACTTTATGGCAAAGTTACAAGTAGCTTTCAAAGCCAATATTGTAATATATGTAAAAAAGAGTTTAATTTCAGGTGTCAGTATTTAAAGATGAGTTAAACCCAGTAGGATTGTTTTGTCTCCTATAAAGATTAATTATATCTTAGTTGGGATAAAAAAAAACGGTACTGCTTTATTGTTACAGAGAAAAAGCAAATATCTTTTAAAAATGTGACTTATCTTATTAAAATTGAGTCTGTGGGAGATGGCCTTCCCCTGATTCGGGTTTCTGGATAATGGATCTCATGCCTGTATATACATTTGTATTAGTAATGTGCCCTTCTGGATACATTTGCATTTTTTATTGTGTGATGCGACCCATTAACCATACATGAAACACTTGTTCTTTTTTTTTTTTTTCATTTTAATAACCAATTATTACATGTAAAGCATGTAATCTCAACAGCTCTAGATTATATTGAGAGAAGCCATTAAAACGTGATGAAGGGTTATAAGGTCATTTAAGTATCTCTGCACTTTATCATTGAAAAAGAAAATAGTGACTGTCCCTAGAAGTTAGATACAGCTGCCTAAATTATTTTTGAAATGAACTTTTCGTATAATGTAGAGAGTGATAGTCTGAAACAATTTGCAATTGGTATTCATTTTTTATTATCTGTGGTTTTAGACTTATGTAGCTTTTTATTCAGCAGCTTTCCAGTTTGCATTTTCAGTGATCTGGTTTTTAGGGTCGAAATTACCTTAGCAAACATGCATTTATTTGAATAAGAGACTGGAATATGAATTGGAGAGGGAATGAATAGAAAGACGAGTAATAAAAATTAGCAATAACAATACATTTGTAGCCTTACAGAGCATTTGTTTTTAGATCAGGTCAGTGATCCCCGTTTGGAAGCTGGAAAGGCAACAAATTCAAAAACCACAAAAAAGAAAAATTGAAAGCCGATTGAAAAGTTATTTAGAATTAGCAATTCCATAACATACTAAATGTTAACTATAAAGGATTTTCCAGAAGGTGAATGTTCTACTCAGAGGAATAGTTTGGACCTACCTTATTATTTATTTATTTATTTTAGTGTTTAGAGAATTGGTCTCCAGGAACTTTCCCAGGTTAAGACAAGTATGTTTATCTAGCTCATTCTTTTTAGAAGAATGCAAAGCTGTTCTTGAAAATCAAGTACAACCAGTTGGGGAAGGGAGGAGAAGAGTGAATCTGTATGATTACTGTTTGTCCAGATCAGGGCCTCAAGATGGATATCACTTATTCATAGCTGACAGGTCATGATGGAGGGTTCCTCAGATATAAATCACCAAAAACGAAACTTAAAGAGACACTAACACTAACTTAAATGTTGGTTTGTTAGGAAAGCACACATCGTAACATTCATAGCTGTTTATGTAGACATTTCCGCAACGTGGATTTCAGACATGATTTGTAGTTCACACTTTAAACGAGTAAAAACTAATTTCTAAGGATCTTATAACTCTCCCTCAAGTGATCAGTTGGCTTGAGGTGTGGTGCACTGGAAACCTGTGGCGCCTCTATGGCGCACACGGCGTGCACTTCCTGGATTTACACACAACGTCGCCGGCATCATGACGTCATCACGCGCTGGCGCTAAATTCAAATAGGTACTTTGTAATGTAATCTTTGCCGGTTGTAGGTTCTACTTTGTTAGCTTCCTGAGTGTCATTTTCATGTCTGTTCTGATTCCTGTTTTGACCCCTGCCTGCCTGACTAATCTGACTTCTGTGATCCTGACCCCTGCCTGGTAATTTGACTATTCTGAAATCCGGAATCCGATCTGTGCCTGTTTGACTCTTCTTGAATGATCTCCTGGCTTTGACCCCTGCCTGTATTGACTCCGTTTGTATTCTGCCTGCACCGACCCGGCCTGGTTTTGACTACGCTTTCTGTCCCCTGAATCTGCCCAAAAAGACTTTGCTAACGATCCTGCCCCTCAGCTCGTCCAGAACCTTTAGCTTGGCTCCTCTCTTTAATAAGACCTGGCGGTATCCAATTAGCCAAGGGCTCCTCCCGAGGTGAAAGGCGGCTGTTATAGGCGGAAGCAAGCACTGAGACCAGGGAGCCTAGCATTGGTTCTGGATTTTGGGTCATGATTCATGACACTATGGCACATCTTATTCTCTTTACTCTTTGAAGTAAAACACCTCCTTGACAGTGCAACATCTGGTTGGATCCCAATTTAGAATAGAAACAAGTCAAGAGTGAGTTTATTGTTATTTCATCCATATAGGTTTCTACAGTACACAGTGAAATGAAACAACGTTCCTCAAGGACCATGGTGCTACACACAACATAGAAGTACCGGACAACAGACGAAAAGTGCAAGTGCGCCTGCAACTTGTGCAATTACTGCAAGACAGGACAACATAGTGCAGGGAGAGGACAAGACAGTGCACACTCAGCAGATGTAATATGTAACTTAAATAATGCTAAACATCAGACATGATGAGTGTATCATTGTAATATGATAGTAGTGAGAACATGATAAAGTGCAGATGTGCTCATAAAGAACAATTGTATCCAATGGCTGTTTATTTATACAATAGCGTACAGTGGCTGTGTAACGTTGTGGTATATAATAAGTTTAGATGGAGTGTGTGGGGGATCAGTCCGGTCTCTGAGTATTCAGGAGCTTTATGGCTTGGGGGAAGAAACTGTTACACAGTCTGGTATCTTCCATTGTAATTGCAGGTAAAGTTGCTGTACCGTGTTAAACAGTAAAAATGTTATGGGGCAACCCTTTTGAAATAAATAATAAAGTGGTATAAAGGTGATACCTTTATTGCTTTCCGAACATTTTAGTTCCCTTTTCAAGCTGATTACAATGAAGCTGTGGTGTTCTCTGGTATATATACACAACATTTAGTTAAATAACTAACAAAAAGCAATATCAATCTATGTATAAGGTGTCAAAGTCATTTACAAGGGGATCTGCAAGAGACAAGCAGATAAGGTACAAGATAATGTGGGTCAAATAAGCTATAATAAAATAAGCTAGAGTATAAATTAGGGCTGAATTATTAGAGTGTAGAATCAAAGGAATTCCATATGATCCAGCTTGTTTGACCCTCTCATGGCAAATTCCATATGCTGATGGAATATAGGGAGCACTGACCAGAGATTCACATGTTTAAAATCTCCTGCTATGATAATCAGTCCATCTGGGTGTGTTTTGCATGTCCGTGATGGCCTGTACAGCTCCCAGAGCGCATCTTTGGTGTTCGCACCAATATAATAATATAATAAAAATATATTTACTGGGTAAATAAAAAGGTCTGCACTTCACAACAACAAACTCCACCAGTGGTGAACAGTGGCTGGACACAAGCACAGAGTTCCTGCACCATTTCATGTTGATGTAAACACAGACCACCACTGCAATTCTTAACGCAGAGCAGCGACTCTGTCAGCTCGAACCGAGACTAGCCCATCTAGTGGAATGGTGGCATCAGGGACTCTTTTGCTGAACCAGACCTCCATAAATACGAACATGCAGCAGTCTCTGAATTCGCGCTGGGTAGTTCGCTGGATTCAAATGTAGTCCATTTTATTCTCTATGGAGCAGACATAAGATAGTATTATGGATGGGAGAGCGGGTCGGCTGGGGTTAGTTCTTAGCCTAGCACGGACTTCCATTCGCTTTCCGCACTTCCTCGTACTCCGTTTCCGAGTGCTTCTCCTCCCGCCATTGGCCCCAGGCAAGTCCGTAGTCAGAAGATCCAGCTCCTTAAATAGGCTGAGATCCCGTAGTGTGTGCAAAAAGTCATTGTTTATCGTAAGATATGCATGATTGCTGTACCGAAGGAGTGTCTGTGATTATAGACCTGGACCTTAGTTTTTCTCACGTCCATAGCTTCACAAAAAAACAAAAGTAAAAAAAAACAAAGGGTTTGATAAATACAAAATAGTCTCACAATTGTCAGTAATATTCCTACTCTTATTTTCTGTTAGCCTGGGTTCCCAGTGTCTGTTTTGTGAATCCAACGAAAACAGAAGCACTCCGGTATAATTGAAAAAGTGAAGAACTTTACTTAAAGGGAATTCAACCCCAATACCCATAACTTGCAGTAGCAGGCATTTGCCAGTGCGGATCTACTGTGCATGCGTCGAAAGTCACAAAGTTTCCGAAAAAAGAAATCTGAAAACTTCATGACTTTCGGCTCATGCGCAGTAGATTCGCACCAGCAAATGCCTCCTACTGCACATGCGCCAGAAGATGCCGATGGATCCAGGAAGAAGACCACTCGGGGGCAGATGGCGCATGTGAAATCCGCTGGAGAGGACCTAGAAGAAGGGGTAAGTAACAAGTTAGGGACATTGGCCAGAGGGGAGGAGTTTTGAGCCAAGGGGGTTGAATTTGTTTCAGGCTACACAGGCCCTTTGTCAAGTCATTAATTAACAATATCCACATGTGTTTAAATACTCACAAGCAGGGAGGAGTCACAATTTCTCATCTCCATATTACCCATGATTCACAGTGAAAGGTTTCAGTGTACAAAACAATTATATATCTGAAATTGTAATAAATACTATATAAAATACTTTGTTACTCATATTTTTATAATGCTTCAAAAACAGGAGGTCAAAAAATTTGGAAAATATTTTTTTTTTGTCTTTTTTATGTTTTAAATATGATTTATAGATATGGGAGCTCCTGATCCAGATTAATTCAGGGGTATTTGTCCCTTCAATTCAGCACTGGAGCCAGAGATAAATAATTTCAAGAAGTCTAATTTAGAGACAAAGTAAAGTAAAGCTTCCTGTCCTAAATACATTGTTACTATGTATACTGTTTCAGTGTTGGTTATACATTTTAAGGACATTGTTTCACTGTTTTTATAAGTAAAACATTTTCTTTATATATTACTTGCTACTATGTATAAAACACTTATTTACATTCTATCTTATATGGAATTATATATTATTCATCCTTCACTGTTTTTGAATGACACAGCATTTTCTATAGTACTTATTACTATTTCAGATATATAATTGTTTTCTACACTGAAATGTTTCACTGTGAATAATGGGTAATATGGAGGTGAGACTCTGAGTAGTTAAACACATTTGGATATTGTTAATTAATGGCTTGACAGGGCCTGTGTAGCCTGAAACGTTGCCTAAGGAACTTTAAATAAAGTTCTTCACTTTTTCAATAATACCAGAGTGTTGTTGTTCATTGGATTCATGTAAGTTTGCCCTGGCGGGGGTACAGCTTGCACCCGGGGCTGCAAAGAGCTTATTCTGCTTTTGTAGAACACATGAACTAAATTCAGTGTCTGTTTTGTCCTCCCTTCAGGGCAGTATCTTATTATGTTAACTTGCCAGGTAAATGGACCTTCACTATCTATAATGTCGTCAATAAATGGCCTCTTATGAAACTGTATGATCACACGCACTCATCAATATTTGCTGGTTTGTTTTTATTTGGCTAATGCATCTGTGCTCATATATTTTGATGGAGGAGGGGGTAGTAAACAATTTTCACACTTTTAATTTATAGCCTCAATTGCTGGTTCTCACAGTAAAAAGCTTCCTGCTTGTCAGACCTGGCCATAACCCACCTGCAATTTAAATACAGAAAATGCCATAGTCTTTTATTCTGCAGCATTGCATAAACCGTTATTGGACTACTAACTGGAGGTTCAAAGTTTTCCCACCAGTCTACCCAATCTCACCACAACATAATGTTGCAGAACACTAAATTGGGATCAAAGCATTAATAAAAGTACTGGCCTTCACTTTTGAAGCATTGCTCATAAATGGGAAAGCCATTGGTTTGCTCAGCAAGAAAGACCCTTTAAACCATTTATTGTTCTCTGTCTATATAATTGGTCATTGTAATGTCTTACTAGGGATTAACTGACATTACAGTATAGTGTAATGTTATATTTAAAGTTATTAGGAGTACATTTTTGGTTTCCAACGTCGACTCCACACCTCTGATCAGTGGCAGGAGTGCAGCGAAGGCAACTTCACAAATGCCGATTCTAATAGCTATTACATTATCAGACAAAAATCTTTATAATTTATTGTCAAAATCAAACTGTAGCTTTGAAAACCATAACATCTACTAAATATTTCAGTAAAGTGTTCTTCTCAATTGCATCAAAAGTACATCATATGCATCACTTTAAGGCTTTTGATCATGCCTGCATGATGTTACAAATTAAAAGTGAGCAAACGATTACATGAAATTGTTCACTAAACAGGATATCCAGGTGCCCTTGAGATTGGACATCATGAAAGTCAAATTCATTTTATGACAACAGTAGGACAAGAATTACCCGGCCAGAACATAGGAGGGAATTGGATTACTACATACAGCATAGACCTATGGGCTATATGCTGCAGTACATTTATTCCATAGTGATATATGATGTATATGATTATAATGCATTATAAATGATTTTCAATGACTCAGCTATGATTTATGGGTAGTACCAAATATTTGAAATTGTTTTTATAAAAGAGTGTTAACCATCACTGCATCCGTTAATCCATTCTTTTGGTTGGTGCTCTCCATTATGTTGGACCTGTTAATTTATTATCGTTGGTGCATCTTTATTGCAGTATTTAACACTGCAATTCTTTTTTGTTTTTTCAATCTTGTTGTGATATAATTCAGAGCACCTCCTAGTAATCTGTGTTTTGGCTGAGGAGCAATAAAAGATCAGAAATACTTGTAGGCTGCCATTATAAACAGTGAACATTTTTTATGATATGCAGTATTGTTTGGCATTAGGGCTTAGATACAGTAGTTTCTGTGTTTTCACAGATAATCTAGAGTACACTGATAGCGCACTTATGTTAGAAACCATTCAGGATCCAATTTGAACACCGGAAATGGAGAGTAATCCTTCCTAGATGGTACTAATCACATTTTGCTTTCTGGCTGATAATTTATTTCTGACAAATGGACAAAATTACAGGCTTCAATTGTGATACATGATTTATTAATTATGTGAAACCATTTCTGTTAAAATGTCCTGCCATTTTATTGAAGCCTATCAGAAGGCTTTGCGACTAGATGTGTAGACTAGCTCTGAATTTCTTTTAATACTAATAATGTACTTTACATGCAATATTGACCTGTGCCCATGAATTACTAGTAACTATTTTAATTTATATAGTTGTAATTATTTGTTATTACAGGCTATGATTTATGGTTGTAAACATTTTACAAGCCAGCCTTCTCTTCTGGAGGACTCTTTGCAGAAGCTCATTTTTTGAACAATGCCAGGCAACCTAATAAAACTGAGCTCCTCAGAAATGGAACCGGACTTCCATAGCGGCAGGTTCAGTGACTCTGAAAGAAGTGGAAGTTTCAATAGCCAGGGAAGTCGCCGTTCCAGATCTCGAAGTTCTAACTTGGTAAGTGCTAGTGGCCATGACATTTTCAAACCTATAGAGGATTCTGTTATTACGTATTACCACCTGGAAGTATCAGTGGACATTTGCATACTTCAAATGTGTACCATTGGCTCTTTAGGTGCATCTTTCTAGCCTTTGACTTTAATACCCACATGCTCAGCACCACCTAGATCTGGACATAATACTCTTCCATGGGTAAATTTTAAACTATAACGCACCAAAATTGCCCTGTGCTATAATGGCTTCTGTGTTTCTATTCCAGTTGCAGACATCTAAATCACTCACTCTTAAAATGTAACGTATTCATTAACATGAACTGTTATGTAAAACTCTAAATGAGTTAGTCATCTTGGGCACGTCGGTGTTATTTAGCAATTCAAGCACAATATTGTGAAATATCTCATTATATAGCTGTTTGGTCTGTAAGCTGATTGTTCAGAAAGCTATAATAATGGCCTGTGTCTGGCTGCCTAAAAGTGGTTCTATCACATTTTTATATTTAAAAAAAAATGGTGTAGAACTCTTGTAGGTGATTAAAGCCTGGAACAAAATTAGAAAATTTTTATTTTTATATCTGGTCATAAATAATTTCTCACTGTTTTTATTGCAGTCCTCAAAAAACTGGTCTGTTTAGTATGCTCAGGAGAAGGTTCTATTAATTTCCTTTACCATAAATGTTAACTGGTCTAATTTATGAGCAAACTAACACCTAGGAATCGTAGACTCCTCATTTTGTCACATTCAGGCGCATGAACAACATATCCATATTAGGAAACTAAAAACCCTTTACCTCACTAAAACCATTTCTGTCATAGAGCAACTCACCTCTTATTCTGGATATCTAGTCTTGGAGCTATTGTTTTTAACAAACATTTTAACTAAGTAATTAAGCCCAGGATTGTTTCAGTGAAAAAGTATATTTTTGTAAATTTCTAAAGCCCGCAGAGAGCCATGTTGTGATACTGCTGTCTTGTCAGAGTTACACCTTTAATGAAATGGTTTAAGTGATGACAAATCATTTTTTATTCATTTTATTATTTATCACTGCCTCTTTAATCAAGGTAAATGAAAACTTTTGTCTCCTCAAGTACAAGCTATGTTTACACAGCGGATTCCAACCCTCTATAACTGAGCTTGTGGTAACACTATGCCATTGCATAAGAAGCTTGCAATCTGATCAGACTATAGTTCAAGTCTCAGTATACATTTAATCCGCCATGGGATCTCAGTCGTGTGATATGCCACGAGCCAACTAGAAATATAGCTCTTACTTTCACTCTTTGGAACGAAATCCCTGTCTCGATAATAGTTCAGAGAGTTTATGAGCAGGACATTTTACTTTGTGTACAATGAGAAGTGCCACCATAGGACTGCTAAAATGACTTATACCCCCAAGACTGAATGCTGAGGATAAAGGGAATATTATGTCAAAGTAAGGACTACCCCTAGAATTCCTGTATTTAAACCTTAAAATATCAATACCTGGGGTTTTCTGGATAACAGATCTTTCCATAATATGGCTCTTCATAGCTTAAGTCTAGTAGAAAATACTTTAAACATTAAATAAACCCAATAGGCTGGTTTGCTTCTAATAACAATTAATTATATCTTAGTTTGGATCATGAACACGGTACTGTTTTATTATTAGAGTGAAAAGGGAAATACATTTTTTTTTAAATTTGGATTCTTTGGATAAAATGGAGACTATGGGATACAAGCTTCCCATAACTTTGAGCTTTCTGTATAACTGGGTTCGGGATAACCGATGCCAACCCTGTTATCTAAAATTTAGTGAACCATCTAAGTGTTTATGAGATCTCATTCACAGGGCCAGATTAAAATATTGTGCTCCCCTAAGACACTCTCTGGCGCCCCAACCTGTTCACTCACATCCCTCCGCCCGCTGCTACAACCAGCTCGTACAACATTCACAACCCCCTTCCCCACAGTCCCACTGCTCAGCTACAGTTCTTTCCAGACAGTTCCCTAGATTGCCAGAAATAGGGACCAGGCAGCGAGAGTTGTTCAAACAACTGTCAAAATCTCCCACCCAACCCCAGTTCAGATGCGGCTAGCAGGCAGCATGCTGCCAAAGCAATTAGCGGCCCTAGGACGGGGCCTTTGTGGCCTGCCCACAAATCCGGGCCTGCACATTCATGGTTTAACAACATTCACCCCAACCATTTAAAAGCCACCAGTTCTATGTTTATAGGCATGAGTGCAATAACGAATCAAATTTTTTTGTTTTAATTTGCTTCCATAAAACCTGTTTTATGCCCCCACATCTTTTCCCAGATTTCATCTTTCTCAATTAAATGATATAAATATCTAAAGAAAGCAAATAAAAATGCTATTCATATATATAGTGAAGTAACCATTACCAACAAATTCTACTTCTGCTAACCACATAGGATTGCTTACTATGCCTTCCTGCACTAGAGCAAATTAGTACCATGTTAGTAAGTAAGCTAGAATGTATAGTTACTACATTTTGGGAAAGATTTACTCTTTTTTTCATGTACACATTATGGATACTGTGTAAACCTTTAGCATGTGGATGATGAGTCATCAATAACGCAGGAAATAATTATACAAGATGGGCTCATTAGCTTATTATCAGAGTCCATCCAGCAACATGACTTGTGAAGCTATGTAGAATTTTGGGTATGTCGTTTCCTTGGATACAGTTCATTAAGCAGGAATGTCACACAAAGGCAATGGCTTATGCATAGAGCATAACTATCAATTAAAATTCAAGTCTAGTTGTTTCCGGTATTTAAAGGACAATGAAAGTGTAAGAGTAAATACAAAAAGGCATACCTTTTTCCTCCTTATTCACATAACATTCCAGCCATTCAGCAGCATTAAATTGTTAGTTTACCAAAAAAACGCAGACTAAAGGAAAACAATCCCATCATGCAGCTCTCTGTATCCAAGTCTAAGACCAGGAACAGGTGTAATAGGTAGGATTACAAATAGGCACATGCTCAGAAAATAGATTTGTGAGAAGGAGCACTAGGTCAGATATTTTCATGCATTCACATTAGTTCAGCAGCATATGTGAATGAAAGACTGCTTCCGCGACTGAGCCGAAAGAGTAAAAACTGCACACAGGAACTGCAAGAGATATATTCAGTACACTTAAAAGAGAATTTAGCAATCTACTTTAGCAAGGGGACGGGTGATCAATTAAATACTAAACTATTGAATTCAAGGGTTTCCTTGTCCTTTAACACATTGATTATAGAAGTTGGATATCCTTTTCACTGAATGTCTAAAGCGGAGTAGTAGCTTATAGATGTATAGGAAAAACCACCTGTCTGCCTGTCTGATATCTGGATGGGGACTGGTTTTAAAATTCCATCAGCCCCTTCAATGGTTGCCCCAAGGTTCACACATTCAGGTCAGCCTGATTAGGCTTAAAATAGGCAAAGATCCCATGTTAAACATAATTTTCCTAATATAATTAATTTCCTTTATGGCCAGTTTTTAAAAAATGCGAAAATTGTATTATTATAAATCTGTATCTTAAACGTTGAATTTATTAGAAAGGACTAGGAGAAAATACAAGGATGTCATGTGTAAAAGGGCTGCTAGACAGAGCTACACTTAGCAAATAGAAAACTTTATTGGGAAGAACACTTTGGCAAGCAGGGCAGGATTTGCCATGAGGGCACACAGAGGCCACTGTCCTCCGTCACCCCTCCCTCTCAAAGGATAGAGCACATGTGCATTCTGTCTTCTTGCCAGGGAACTAGCACCAAATGGCTAGTGCTCCAGAATCAAACTAATTGCGCATACGTGCCCCATAATTGATGTCTCCTAGGCCGAGGCCTTTGGGGCCTCGCTGCAAATCCAGGCCAGTTGGCAAGATCTTATTGGAATTTGTCCACCCAGCTCACATTTCCACCTATAACAACCACCTTTTGCTTCGGGAGGAGCCCTCCACTGTTTGGATGCCTACGGGGCTGATAGTGAGAGGACCATGGAGAGTGTTCTGGGCAGGCAAGGGGACCAAATGTTTTACAGAAGGAATAGGGAACAAGGATCATGGCCAAGGAACAAACTGAATTGATACCAGTCAGGCAGCTCAGTACCAGATCACGAGACAAGAGCAAGTCAAGGTCACAAACCTAGTTAATAACACCAATATCGCAGTACAGTAACAGGATCCAAGAGAGCAGTCAATAAACAGGTATCAGGTAACAGGCAGCAAACTAGGAATGATCAGAGACTGGCAGGATCAGGAACGGGCAAGACAACTAGAAATCACACCCAGGAACTATAAAAATAGACTGTTTGGAGGAGGCCCATTTGAATTTTCGCACCAACTCCGATGACGTCAGACGCTCCTGAAACCTGAAAGCAGTGCAGGCGTACGTCATTTGCAGTTTGATGTGGAGAAGAACGGACATGGCGGGCCTCCCCGCCTAGAGCATGGTGGGTGTCCCTGCCGCCCCCCTAGACTACCAGGTATTCTTACAGAAGGCCTTGCTTACAATGACGTCAAGCTTTTTCATTAAAATGCACAGAATCTTTTTATATTACAGTACAGTATAGTACAGTAGATTTAAAAATCACTTGTAGAAAAGCAGTGGGAAACAGAAAGCTTAGTAATACAGGTACAGGCATAGTTGCATACCCTGTGACAAATCAGTTACATATTGTATCACAAGCTAGAAAGAAATACATGCCAAACCAAATACACACAATTACCTACGCAATGCTTTCGGGCATGTACTCAACCCACACTTATGCTGACACTATCTGCAGGGAATGTTTGACACATGGGCAGAAACTGTGTGAGCACACCATTACAGGCTTAGGAATGCCATTAGTAGGGCTGATTTTTCATGTGCATACTGAGTGCAAACATTCTTTGCATGTAGGTGGTAAACCGGCCAACGCACTGTGCAAAAACCAATAAATAAATATATCAGGACAGAGTGGATACTACACTATTTAACCAAAACTATTGGCCACTTCTTCTAACATAACCTTAGTTAAGCCCGTAGAAACAAGAAGAACTATTGGTCTGATGAATCCTTCTTTACCATTTGGAAAATTTCTTGCTTCCTAATTTGTGCAAAACGTTGCCCTTCCCTGGATAATATCCATATTTACATATCTGTATTGGTTTGTCGAGATGAGAGTGGAAGAACAGAGCCCTGATCTTAACCCAACTGATCAGTGGGATGAATTGGAATACCAACTTTAAGCCAGACCTGATGGCCCATCTTCAGTTCCCAAGACAGAGATGAAACAAAATAGTTTCTTACTATTAGTAAATTGTAGCAGATCGATGGGGGAAGGGTGTTCATATATTTTGGAGGGCAACAACTGAGACCTTCAGTATAAGAGCCTTGTTTTACCTGAAGCTAAAGCGTAGTTTTTATATTAACCTTTTTTTTATACCTCACACTTTCTGTCTTTCTTATTTACTTTTCATTAAGACACTCCACTTCAACCCATTCAAATTTAAAGAGATGAAGCATAGCAGAAAAAAATGAATTCATTTTCTTAAAAGTAGTAATACTGAAAAAATTAAATGGCTCAGAATTGCTGTCTCTGTTGAGCATTTTTATTGTAATCCTTTGATTGCCATTGACGTAGAATCTGCATAGCTGGCACTCTAGTTTCCAGTTGACATATATTGCATGATTATACAATAAATCTGATGATGACACAGTACTAGGTTCAGCACAGTAAAGTATCTGAGGGCAAGAATGACACAGAGGTGGGTTTCTCTAGGTTGTGAATGCAGAATTAAGAAGTAATGGAGGTTTGTAGTTTAAAATTCAGGCCTATCTGGTACTCATTATTCATTAATGCTGAGGGTGTGTGACAGTCCCCATGTGCCTGACACAGAAACAAGAAACATACAATTTAAGCTGGCCATAGATGCAAAGATCCACTTGTTTGGCAACATCGCCAAACGAGAGGATCTTTCCCCACTAACACGGCAGGGCTATATCGGGGTAATCCGAACGCTCAGTCATATGATCGAACGATCGAATTACGATAACGCCAAGGGGCTCTGACGGGTCATCAGAATAAGTTCAAAGAACCGTCGGAAGCCCCCATACACGGGCAGATAAGCTGTCAAATTGGTCTAAAAGACCAATATCGGCAGCTTTATCTGCCCGTGTATGGCCAGCATTAGTGGCTAATGACTGGGATGCTTTAGCTTACATTGTTTCCGAAAATATTCTGTTTAAACCTCTCAAACAAACAAGGCGGTAATGAGTAAACAAGCTTCCCCAGTTAAGCTATTATTTGTTTGGAGCATGGAGAAGGAAAATTTGTGTTCTGTTTTGTACAAACTGATTCAATCTTTGTTGTTATTTTAATAACTCTGGAGAATGCAGCTTAGCTGTGTAAGATGATTTGCTAGGCAGAGGGTAAACTAAACTTTGAGTTGTTGTGATTCTAATTTCTATAATTATATGAGGCAGTCTTATTGAATTCATCATGTAGATGGCATTTTTGTTGCCTAGTGTCATGTACTCTACTAACATTTGTAAAAGGAAGATTTGTATGTTGTTGATGTTCTGGCATGTGATTGGACACTGTCATCTTAATCATATGCACACAAATGTCCATTATGGGTTCACCAAATCCACGATTCATATTGCAGTTCAGCTAAGTCCTTAGTGCTTAACTGAACTGCATCTGAATCAAGCAACAAAAAGCTACAAAAACTAGAAGAGAATTGAGTTGGTGTACATACAGGGCAGATTTCTGCATTCTGCACTGAAAATATGGCTAGATCCTGCTGTGGTCTCAGAAGAAAGTCACGTGGCAAGTGCTTGCAGGCAATTCTCAGAGAGGGCACTGGAGGGCAAGTGTTATGGTTCCACCTCCTGGGATGTTAAACTATGCATATGTTAAAATTACTCTCTGTGACTAATTGTATAATTACATACCTCCCGACTGTCACACTTTCTGCTGGACAGTCCTGATTTTCACAGCTCAGTCCACAGTCCCAGGTTTTTTAATGAAATGTCCCAACTTTTTCCTGCACTGACAACAGAAAAAGATACAATATTTATGAAACATAATTCAAATGAGATGCTTTTTGGCTAACTATTTAAGATAAGCAGGTCTCTTGGGAGAACTAGCAGCTTAAAGGGCAATTCACTTTCATTAGTAAAACACATAAAACATTGCACTAAAACTCACATAAATGTGTTAAAAACTGTCATAACCTGCCACATTTTGTAAAATGGACATAGTAATTAGGGGGTATAGGCATGGCCAAAATATTTCACAGCATTTATTTCTCCTTTTCGTTGGAAGGTATATAATTAATTTCTTCTACTTTGTAACAAGGTTGCAGCATCTGGAGGAAGTAAATGGCTTGTATATCTGTTTTTAACTAATTTAATGCCTTAGTTTATTCATTTATGTGTATTTACTCTGTCTGTTCCTACTGTAAATGGTATTTGAGTTTTTTATGTAAAGTTTTAGATGGTACTCTATTTCTGCCGATAATTTTTCTGGCCTAGAGTAGTAAAAGTCTAAGTGTTTAGTGTTTAGTTTAGTGTGGTTATAATTCTCAGAACTCTAATATCTGTACTGAAATTCTCTGACGAGAAGGGATGCAGTGCCTGGCCTAAGCCTGAAGCTGTAGTGTAATAAGCTCATTGCCATGAAAACTGTTTAGTGTCTGAGCATACCTTTAGAAATTATTTACTGCTTTGTCATGTCTGCATTTTGGATACTTTGGGGGTGTTTATGGGAGACATGTAGGTAGTCACAGGCAAAATGCACAATTTACACTATGAAACAGCAATAACTTATTAGGATATTTCTGTTTCAGTGTGATTCATATACTATCTCTATTGTATCTTTCTTGGCTTTCAACAAAAGGAGCCTTAAATTACCATTTATTCAGCACCACACCTCACACATCATATATTGTGGAATAGGGAGGTGCCACAGTTTGAAACAGCTGCTGAAATTCACATACCCTTAGTTTGAATTTGGAATTTGCCATTAAGATCAAGACAGGAGCTATGTAAGTTGTAAATTAGATCCATGTTTTATTATAGTAAATGTTGAAAATGTTTTGTTATTACTTTGCAAATGATTCATGTCTCTTGTTCTCTTGACAGGATGACGAGAACCTCAAATATTTAACCAGTGAAGAGAAAAATGCCCTCCTATTTTTTGAGGAAACCTTAGATGCCTTTGAGGATGATATAGAAGAGCCACCAGTTCCCCAGGATAATAATTTTGGATACTACTCTTCAATATTACCAAATGGAAGTCACTCAGAAAATGATGAAATCATAGACCTAGTTCAGGCTGAAGAAAATCTAGAACTGCACACGCTGCCAAGTAAGTTATTTTCCAGTTAAACATGCCTTCCACTATTAAGTTTCTTCCTGGGTATTATGTGAAATGGTACTGTATTTTACTACTACTTTATTAGATCTGTGGTTTTGGAACCATTTTGATTGTGAGTGTGAACTGCTTTTCTAACATTATAAACGTTATGAATCCTTGCATGCCAGGTGATATTTGAAGTATACTTATACACCAGATAAGCCTAAAAATTTAAATTCAAAATGTATTACAGTAATGTAAGAAGTTTTTTTTTTCTTGAAGATGTTGAATCCATTAATAACCGATAGAAGTCAGACAGACCTGTAATTTGCACTTGCAAAAAAAGCCGCATTGTCACTAAGCCATTGTATAATTTTTTTACAAAACTGATTGGTGAAGTAGAAAAATTCTTAACATCACATTTAAGATGATCATAGAACTCCTTAGTAATATCCTCATAATTTACAGTTGAGGGTACATTATTCACTTTATTAAAGTATACATAAGGTATTACTAACCATGTGGGTTTTTTTCAGATACAAGAGATATACAGGAATCTAAAGATGGAAAGCAGACACAACTGAATACAAGTGTTCCAGTGACTCTAAGTCATACAGCTTCACCTGTTCCTATCCCAGCAATGGCACCTCCCAGGGAAAAGGAAATATTATCTCCTGATTTTCACATAGAGCACAAAAAACTTCTTGGCGCTATCCCAACTCCTGTTGTAATAGCTAAAAAGATTTCAGAGAAAAATACAGACAATTTCAATCCCTCTCCATTATCACCGAGTGAGGGGAAGCCAACTGAATTAAAAAGGAGTGTGGGAACATCACCTATTGATGAAGGACATTTCATCTTTACTGGCCCATCAAACTCTAAACCCAATCATTTCCCAAACAACATAAGTGTCAAACAAGTTGGAAAACAATATAACAAAACCATTGCCAAAGCAGCTGTCAATGTGCAAGAGCGAAAGGCTAAAGTGTTGGCCAACATCAATGGACCATCTTTTCTTGATGATGACACAGACAGTAGAGTTAATTATGAACGGCTAAGCAGGAAGACTTCATTTCGGGATGTGACAGCAGAACAAGCTAGGTATGAGGCTCTGACCAAATTAGGCCTAGTTAAAGAAATAACCGTACAGGCTGGAATCCAAACAGTTGGTACACCTACATCTCCAGTCTCAAATAGTCCTATGTCTCCTAAATTCTTACCAAATGATTCTCAAAAGAGATATTCAAATGAATACCAGTATATTGGCAATAACATAAAGAATGAGTCTATTCCCTTTGGGCATAGTAAGAGCTTACCTCATGAATCTCCCAAAAGATATGTTCATGAAAATCAAAATATCAGTGTAAAGCGTGAGCCTAGTCCACTTGAACTTTCCAAAAGCTTACCCCATCAGTCTACAAAATTATCCACTGAAAAACCAAATACCGGCAATATCTTAAAAGCCAATCCTAGTATCCCTACATCACCCAAGAGCTTACCATATGAATATCCTAGGAGATATTTCAATGAGAATCAAAGTATTAGCAGTAACTTAGGTGGGCCTACATCTCCCAGGAATTTAACACATGACATTCCCGGAGCATATTCAAATGAACACCAAAATGGCAGTAGCTTAAAAAGTGAACCTTATCCCTATACATCACCCAAGAGTGATGAAGCTCCCAGAAGATATTCAAACGATAATCAAATCAGCAGTAGTATAAAAAGTGAGACGTCTACATATGCACCTCCAAGGAGTTCCCCACATGAAGCTCCCAGAAGATATTCAAATGAAAATCAAAATATCATCAATAACTTAAAAAGAGAGCCTAGTTCCTCTATATTGCCCAAGAAATTACCTCCAGAGTCTAACAGGAAATTTCCTAATAACAATCAAAGTATCAGTAATATTTTAAAGAGTGAGCCAAGCCCCTTTGTACCCTTAGGGAAAACTGTAATTTTTAGAGGCGAAGCGCTATCTCCAGAAAAGAGCATACAACCTGTTGCTCCTCAGGACAATAATGACCAGAAAAAAACAATCCCTCACCAGGACATTAGAAGAACTTACTCTATGCCAAGACCTTCTGGGTTCAGGCCTCAGGGTATTACAGTGCAGTTCTCGGGACGTGATGCATCTGAGGAGACGCGGAAGGATGCTCTACGTAAACTTGGACTTCTAAAAGAGAAGTCATTCTGAAACTGTGAATCAAATGTTTAACATAGCATGACTTAGCAGGCACTGTCCAGAAAATCAATGGGTTTGGTTTGAGCGCTACATCGGTTAGGATTATGTATAATTAAGTTTCATTCCTTGCTCTTCAGTTTCAAGGATGAGTTTTAGAATAATAGAACAGCAAAATCCAAGGCAGTAGTTGAAAATTTAGCATAGTATTTGGGTGCAATAGTTTTATATTTTTGTATTGGTATGTTTTTACTTTACAACAACAAAAATATGACAAATGTGCAAGATGCACTGCATCACATCTATATGTATGTGTATACTTGGGGCCTTCCTTCTGATCCATTACTTCTCAATCAAAACCTAATCAATGCAATATACATGTATTGAACTATGCAGGTGCAATTGGAAGGGACAACTATATTTCAAAGAATAATGCTGTGATTATAAAATAATGTTAATACAATGTATGTTTATTTGTAGCCAACTTGTACATAAAATATTTTTACGCATATATTTTATTTTGTAAGTTAGTGACTGTGAGCACTATAACCCCCAGAACTTTTTCTACAACTTTCCAGATTTCCTTATGAGAATTTGCACTGCACTAATGTTGGTGTTGATGAAGACTTTAATATTCATTAAAAAAAAATCTGAGATGTTATTTGTGTTGGGTAATATTACCCAGAAATTAAGTTTGTTCATGCTGTCAGTCTGCACTTTTAATTGTATGTTTGATTGTTTTATAAGGAAAGCTTCTAGGGTTTCATTTTATTTGAATGATGATTGAGATGCTGCAGGTTTGTGACAATTCAGAAACCTGAATGTTTTTGCTACACTACTGACTACACTGCAGTAAACAGCTGCTACAGGGCTGTTCTAAAAGATTTTCATGGATTTGACTAGACCAACTATGCTGACATAGCTTGGCAGCATAAAGGGTAAACAATGTTTGTCAACATTAAGGGGCAGATTTACCAAGGGTCGAATTCAAGGGGTTTTAACCCAATTCAATATTTGAATGATCGAATTAAAATAATTAAATCGATCGATAAAAGCACGATTTTGAATCCTATGGGAGCTTCCCTTAGGATTCTATAGCAATTCAGTAGGTTCAATCTTGCGAATTTGTAGATCTAATTTTTCTTAAAGGGACAGTAAATCGATTTCGAATCAAATTTTGGGCTATTGTATAGTCAAATAATCCCAAAATTAATTTGAATTTTTTAATTCGAATTTGATTCGAATTTTCACTTCAAATCAATTTTACCCTTGATAAATCTGCATCTAAAAGGGCAAGCATGCAGATTTGAAACTACAAGTTGCTGTACAAAATGCTTGGAAGGTTTATGCACTGTAATCATATTTAGTATTTAATGCAATATCAAACCTAATAGTCACTCGGTCTACCTCTGATCTTCAGTACATCATTTTTAATCGTGATACAATATCCAGATCCATCCTTTATGATATTTAATCTTAAAGCGCAAAGAAAGACAATTTATCTACAATTTATTTAAAGATTTAACTAAAAGCAAGTAAGAAATAATATTTGTATCCAATGAACATATATATTTGTTCCTTCACAAACTAAGAGCCAAATACATACTGCAACAGTAGTTAACCAATGCTCAGTCTACCTCAAACCTACCTTTCTTTGCTAAAAATGTACTTTCCTTGTTATATATAATATACTTATCTCTGTACTGCATTAGGATTAAGATGCTCCCTGAGGCAAATGAAATGGCCCTTAATTGTATAGTCTTTGCAGTGGCTACCAGTCAACCTAAAAATAACAATTTTCTCTTTTTACCTCTTCCGTTTGGGTATAAATACCTTGTATTCAAGATCATCTTTCCAATTGCTCTACTGCAGTGATTTTTCTATAAACACCGCGAGATCTAGTCATTCTGCTGGGATTTTCATCGTATAACTCTGCAAATGAACTGGCCTTCAGGTTGGGCCCCAGATCTACCCTAGCTGCCACTCCCCAGTTTTAGAACCTATGATGTATATAAATGTCAAACAGAATGATGGCAAGTGGGCAGAAGCTGATTCTTAACACAATATTAGATGAGAAATCACCTAGGAAACCAACACCAAGAATTGAATCAAAATGTCCAGGATGATTTATATTTTTATTTGTGATGTTATTGTCATATAATTCTGTCTGTTACAAGAACTATTTGTGTTCATATTAATAAATACCATGTATCATACCTTGTTCTGTGTATAACTGCTGTTCAATTAAATATACCATGTTATAATGACAAATATTTCTATAACGTCTTGCTCAGGTAGGAAGTGAAATGGTCACTTAATATGTTTGTAAAACCCACAATGTATGCAATAGATGATATGCTCAAGAATAGATTCTGCCAAATCCCAGCAATTTTCTGCAGGATGCAGATTTGGGCAAGACCAGAGTTTTTAGCCAAGCTCATTTTGAAAGTCAAGGGATTTAAAAGTTCTTGACAAATGAAAGCAACAAAATTTGTTCACCAATTTGATTAGTCAAGTTAGGGTTTGGATTTGGTTCAAGAGAGGATCTAGTGTCAGCCAATCTAACCCTTGTTACTTTGCTATCTCTTAACCTGAATCTATCCTTAGCTAGATGTAGTACAGAGACTTACTTACACATGCAATATATATGCAGTACAGTGAAACATCAATCTTACATACCCTGATTTTACACCATAGTTTTCTTGGTCCCTCCAATATATAATGCATTCCCATATATATATATATATATATATATATATAATCCTTTTCCAAAGAATGATGCACTCCAGGACTTCATAGTAGAACCAACCAAGGTGAAGTTTATTTGTCAACGTTTCGGTCCAGTCTGGACCTTTCTCAAGACATAACAGAAAGGTCCAGACTGGACCGAAACGTTGACAAATAAACTTCACCATGGTTGATTCTACTATGAAGTCCTGGAGTGCGTCATTCTTTGGAAAAGGATTATCTACACTTCATATGACAGCACCCAGGTATTAACTTTGCTTTAATTGGAGTGCACCACAGCTGGAACTATATGATGGACCACCCCTTAAATTGTTAATACTGGAGCTGTAAAAAAATTGTATTTTACTTCCTGTGCAGTCCCAACTAGATGTTTTGTTTTCTGTTATTATATTGTATATGTCTATTTTTGTATATTACTGCAGGAACAACCTTTTACAAAGTCACATATTTGTACAGACCAGAGTTCATGTTGGATTAAACCAGAAATAACGGATTATTAATCTCAGTTCTATTATGTGCATTTAAAAAAAATCCCAGGTAAGACTAGTATGGCATTTCTTAATACATCTATAATTAGTTCCTTAGATCTTTTGAGTTTACTTTTATCCCTGTTCCAGGATGAGGTAATGCTTTGCTATTGCACTCTTCAAGTCAATGTTCCATTCCACGCTGCAGAAGGCTGCTAATAAAGCTGCCCAGCTCTATAGAACAGGAGTGTAGAAATCATTTAGCACCTTCACTGAATGGGTTCAATTCACCCCACAATCCAGTGACTTAAATTGCTACTCCCTTTAGTTAAATTCACATACATGCCAGTGCTGCCTCTGAGAAATATAAACTGGCATGCCTGGATTGAAGCAAGTCAAACCTCTACAACAGGGGGCATTCAAATGAGCTTAAAGGTTTCTTCCGACTATATTATCTATATATTTCTGTTTGCTAATATAGAAGGAAGAAAAGATATATATATATATATATATATATATATATTACAAAAAGAATATGTTGCACTCAAGGGACTTTGCAAAAAAGATCAACGTTTCAACCCTCGATATCTTCATCAGGATAACAACAGTAGTTTGTACTAACATATTTAGAGAGTTACCCATACACACTACCGGTGTCGGACTGGCCCACCAGGACATCAGGAAAACTCCCGGTGGGCACAGGTGTCAGTGGGCCTATTGATTCTAACCATTTGGCCTATTTCATGGTCATTCCCTATTTCTTTATGAGAACAAAGAGGCTTAATAATGGAAGAATAGAGTGTAGTATGTAGTAAAAAAAAAAAGAGTTTTGGAGAATAAAGAGGTTGAGTGAGGAGGTATAGTAGTTTGGAAAGTGGGCCCTCAGCCTAAGGTTTTCTGGTGGGCCCCTGGTATCCCAGTCCAAAACTGCACACTACAACCATAGCATGGTTATTGTCCTTTTTTGCAACGGTTTTGTTTCTAAACCTACAGTAGGTGGTGTTAACTAAAGGGGAACTGTCACGACAATTAATATTTAATATAAGCTTCCTCTTACTGAATCAAGAACCTTTCTAAATACAATCAAACATTCGGCATTGTTTCTGAAATAATCAAGTTTATATTCACTATTCTTCTCTCAGCATCAATTTCCTCTTCATTCTGTCTTCTTGCAGCAGTTGGGTGTCAGATGAATGATCCAATATATCTTAGGGGCTCCCTTTCCTAGTAGATGAATCATAGCCCACTCAAATAATTGATTCCAGTACAAACAAAATCTAACAACACGACTGCCTGCATGTAGAGAGACAGGATTTCTGATGATTTTGATAGAGTGAGCTATAATACATCTTCTAGGCAAAAGGAGCTCCCCTATAAGATATATTGTATCATTCATCTGACACACAACCCCTGCCTGTTTTCAGTGACTTGCAGCCACATTGGACAGTATATGGAGGTGTTTCCATGCAGAGGTTTTCTGCTACAAACTTGGTTCATTCCAAGTGCAATTTCTGTAATGGGCATGTGCATCTTTGCTTACAACGTAAATGCAATTCTACATTTTGAAACATGGTGGTCTCACAAAGACCAACTGTCCTGCAATACATCCTAATCCACTAACAACAAACAGAATTGCCAAATCAAAGCTCATATTCAACATCAGCATGTTTATACAAACTATGGGAATTTTTTATTACCCAGTAGCAGAAACCTGCTTCAGTAATTCATGTATTTATATACTTTCCCAATAGAAGGCCCATTAGTTGTATATGCATCAATAAGCTACATAAGACAATATTATTGTTTGTCAGATGTGTGAGCTGAAATTTCAAAAATTTTGATTCAGTTAAAAAAAGGTTTTGATGGTTGGAAACTGAGAGTGTGGAGCAGGTAGATTAGTCTGTGTTGGTGATTTGTAGGAATTCCAAAGATTTCTGTTGTCATGACAAACAGTAAAGGAATTTTTTGGAAAAGTACTAAATGTTTTAAGAGGAACAGTTTGTACAGCATCTTCGTCTCCTTAGGAGACTCGTTGATTTATGGAAGAAGATAAGGTTGCTGTTTGCTGTGCTGCTACACTCAGTATGTGAAATAAGGTGCGGCATAAACTAGATAAACACTGCAATGAAAATATAGAAAAACTTCCTGGACAACCAAGATTCAATTTATGATTTTTTTTTTTTTTTTTTATCTTTTTGGCCAGAATGCTTAGGGTCAAGCCAGCATACATTAGGTTAGGGTATCCCCGCAGTCTTTGGGGGAAGCCATACTGTAGGTTCAGATGGTAATCACAAATAAGGTTTAGTGTCATCAACTCTCAGCATGTCAACCTCACAGCCCATCTTTGGTTAAATGATAAATAAGAATGGATGTGCTAGTTGATACTCTATACCAGGGCTGCCCAACTGGTGGCCCACACCCTTATGTGGCCCTCCACATCAAATTCTGCCTGCTTTGTCTGCTTACCATGGGTAAAATAAATTATCCCTACAGAGATTAACTGGCCCCTGCATTGTTTAAACCTCAAATTCACACTGTCCCCTGTACTGTTCACACCTGTTATCCCCTGCATTGTTCACACTTCTGACACCCCTAAATCCCTGCACTGTTCAAACCTGAGACCCAGACTGAAACTGCACACATTGTTCACCTGTCCTCACCTTATTCAAAATGCTAATGGGGCTCCAGTGCTTTGTCACTGTATGTTGTTCCTCTTGGTTCCTAATAGGTTTCTGTCTCCTGCTCTGTTCTGCCTTCCCTATGTCCCTTTGTGTAGTACTCTGTCTTCCCTGCAGCCAAAAATAAATCTGATCACATCATATTGCCCCCAAGTATTTATGTACCTGTCTGTGCCAGCGCCCAGCCCAGCACCAACATATGGCCCCCAAATCTGTACCCGGCTATGCCAGTAGGAAGCTTTCACAGTAATAGAAAGAATGTCTTCAGTTCAGTGCAACTGTGCAAGGCTAAGAGCAGCAAGCATGAGCCTCACCAAGCAGGCATAGAAATAGTAATGGAGTTGAGCACCAAGCTGTGAAGAATATTTTTCAATTTTCAGGTGTATGGTTCCCAAACTTTATGTCCTCAGATAAAGTAAGCTTGCTGTAGCAGAAAGATCCAGGTATAGGGACAAACACACCAATGCATGAACTGTGCTGCTAGTATTTATTTCACGACATGTTTCGAGCTGTAGGCTCTTTTTCAAGTGTTACAATTCAATTAATTTACACAGAGGTATTTAAGGACATTGCTCCTCCCCATGTTTGTGACATCATAAGTATAATTTAACCCAAAGTACCACACCCTGTGGGAGGCGACTGCTGTGGGGATTACTATTCCAGCCTCGTCTCTAAATTTGTGCATTCACCAAGCAGGCCACCAGCTCTCTGCCACCAAACAGCATCAGTGACATTATTGATGCATGTATGCACGTCGCACTGCACATAAGGCGACAAGAGGGAGAAGGTGAAGGAGCTGGATTCCACCAGACTGAGTGACCATGATTACTGAAACTAATTATTAAATAAATGGTGCCCTAGGCAGCTGCCTACCCCTAGTTCTGGCCCTGATCCCTGCCGAGTACCAACCATTTGGTTTTTTGGTGTGCCATGTGGACATGGTCTTGTGGTAACATGGGTGTAGTAAGAAGTGGTTGTGGTCTAAAAACAGGGAGTGGCTAACAATGTTCTCCATTATCAGCCCTCCACCATGTAGACCAGAAATATTCCAGCACTCAGTAACATAGAAGTTGACAGCACTGCTCTAGACAGCTTATCCATGCATTGGTTTGAAAGGAGAACATGGCAGTATTAGTGCTAAGTCTCCTTTAGGATCTTAATAAGTCTCTTTTCAAAAAGTTAAGTTGTTTAACTATGTGGATTGTGAGGATAAAGCCTACTTAATCTCAAATATATCAAATAAAGATATGTTGTTTATATTCAAAAAAATTTACTAAACTTTTAATATTCATAACTGAACTCTCTTATTTGTCTGTCACTGGTATAAGAGTGACCTCAGCCAGGAATGAGCCAACCCCCAGCAGAATCCACACATTTTATCTGGTTTAAAGTAAGTATTCTGATTATTTTCTTTTTTTCATAAGACCCAAACTCATCTTGTCCAGGGGATTTGATGATTTTCCATAAGATCTTCCTGGGACTCTGTAAGGTAGGATGTGCTTTGTGATATAGAATTCTATGATCTGCTAATGACTTGGAGAACTTCAACTTAGAGGAATGTATAGATTTGTAATGTTTGCTAAATTCCTCCAGTATTATAGAAGGACAGTTGCTTTAGTATTTGAAAACCGTCCATTTAGCTTTCTTTCTTTCTTTTAAAACAACTATATTCTTGCACTCATATCCTACTTTTTTATAACCATCTTCCTCCTTTATGTCTCCCAGTTATGCTCTTCTTTCTTTGATTCTCACTCCACTTTTGATCCTGTCTTCCTCTCTGTTTCTTTCATCTTATACTTTGATTTATTCCTAAACCCTTTCTTTTGTCTTCTTTTTTTATTTCACTCCATGAAGTATATGTATCATAGGGGAATATCACTGTTCTCTCTCTTTTTGTATCATCTTTCTATAAATATGCCACAAAAAAAATTTGTATAGGTAGATTGAGAGAGCTGTAGAATTCCCCTCTGATGAACTGTAGTGAACTTTATTGTCATTGTTTCACAAATATCACGTAAGGCTTCTCTGGTATTTCGACTCATAAAAATGTTTTTATTCATTATATCTGTGTATTCAGTTTTGCCATCTTCCCAGTCTTCTGCATTGCTTTTCTTTTAGCTCTTGCCCCACGTTGGCCCAATTGTGTCCTATATACTGGGAGAACATGCTTTCATAATTCCCAGTGTCTTGAGCTTTTTGGAGTTTTTATTTTAAAGCATATGGTGTTTTATTTGTTTACATATGAAATGGGATGCATAGCATACAGTCTTCGTTTAGGTTTATGTTGCTTTATTTGTGCCTATGCTGTATATGATATTAAACTGGCAGGAAGTAACTGGCTGCCTTAATGGAAACTTAGGTGTTGAGGATTACTTTTCACTATATGGAAATTAGTGTATTTTTTTGAAAACTGTAATGCTTTATTGTACTAAGAAGATTGCATTCAGACCTTAATTTATTTAATGCAGTAGCCTTGGTAGAACCTTGTGTTATTTAGAAAGGGCAATGGTGGAGCAGAAAAAAAAACTAGTAATGTATAAAGCTGTTGTGAAGTTCTATGCTTCCTTGCTGCTTCTATTGGAGCTGCAGTAGCATTGGAAGAGACATTTTAATGGAACTTAGTGGGCCACTATAGTAAAAGGTCAGTTTGATCCAATTATAGCAGCTCAGAACAAACAGGCAGCCTTTATCAGTCTACTGAAAGCAAACTTTCGATTAATTGCTCTAAGTTACAAGACCTAGAACAAACCTTATATCCGTTAATTCTATTACCCCTCTATCTACCCATGAATGTATTGTAAATCCTGAGAAATTTTTCATTCAGTTGATAATCTGGGGTCCTACAATAAGAGATTTGAAATAGCTTGGAACACAGGTAAAATTTGCCAGGTTTGATGGCATAATTCACTTTTATGCCATAGTAAGATATCATGGAAAACAAACTGAGCAAATAACTGTAGAGTTACTATAGTTATACTATACTATAAAGCCAAATGGGGATCTGGTTGGATACATAACCTATGAAGATGATTGAATTCTGATTGTTTATCGATAAACAGCCTATGTGATCTTGTCCCTGCCTACCTTTTGTTGTTATTTTCTTCTCTAACCAGTAGCAAATTTTGGACCGGTGCTACCATATGAAAGTATCTGATGTGGTTTTATTTGCCGTATATATGCTTCCGCAGGCTGTACCCCGAAAGCTGCTGCCCTAGGCACAGGCCCTGGTGTGCATATATAGTAAATATGCCTCGGTCTCTACCTCCAGTGAGAGGTTGTCATAGCCTTTTGTTCTCTGTCCGTTGAAGAACTACAATTGCTTGTGGGGGTTTCAGGAATCTGTAGCTCAATCCCATCCCCATAGAGTTTACATTCTAATTTAGATTTATCTGCAGAAAAGACACACAAATAAAAGCAGACTTTGCTTATATCATTCTCAAGTACCTTAATGAGTCAAAGCCTCTCCTATTTTTATAATGTATTAAGTGTTGCTATGAGCACTTGTCACACTAACAAAAGCACATAGCACTATAGCATCATTGCAAATATGATACAGTACTGTTCTTTTATAAAAAGTTCATTAAAATCAGCATCTGGTTTTTGGTGGGGCCTTAATACTCTTTACTGTGTTAAGGCGTCCCCTGTGATGTTATGTCTCCAGGTGAGTGGGTGTGAGTCACTTGTGGAACATTGTGTAACACAAAACGCCTATGGGTGGGGTGTCACAATACCTGGAAAGGCTGACACTCCTTGGGCAGATTCTTTTGCTACTGATACCTCAGAATCCAAAAGACTGAGACCCCTTTGTGCTTCATGGATAACACTTTCTATTGCTTACAACAGGATTGTATTCACTGACTCAAAATGTTTTGGATTCCTGCCTTTCCTCACTTTGTACTGATGGGAAGTTAGATTCCCATGTAACAACAATCACATATGTAGCGATTTCTTTAAGGAAACAAGCAACTATTAAACCAGGGATTGTACAATAAAAATATAGAGACAATTTTAAACTCCCTAGCAGCATTTTTGCAGTATCCTTTCATTTACTTCCCTAAAGAACTTAATTTCCCCTGACTGATTTCATGCAATTAATGATTG
Source organism: Xenopus borealis (assembly GCA_024363595.1). Classification (NCBI taxonomy): domain Eukaryota; kingdom Metazoa; phylum Chordata; class Amphibia; order Anura; family Pipidae; genus Xenopus; species Xenopus borealis. The sequence continues at coordinate 73,974,555 of CM044435.1, read as the reverse complement.
TATTCATTTTCTACAACTTATAATAGGTATTGGTCAAGAAGTTGATCTGTTGGGTAACTGTACACAAAAAATGTTTGTACAAATAATGAAAGTGCACCATACAAACCAGTAATATGTCTGCTTTTAAACAGGTGACCAGTAATGCTAACTTCTGATTCTGTTTGATAAAGGTGACTAGACCTGTAGCAAACATTGCACCTTTATTATATTACCCCATTAGTGTTCATCCAAAATAAATCCAAACTGGAAGGATTTAGCCAAATCCAAATTCTGTAAAATGGATAGGGTTTGTCCAATTCCCAAACTTAAGTTGGCCATAGACTAAAAGATCTGCTTGTTTGGCGACATTGCCAAATAAGCGGATGTTTCCCCGATATGCCACTAACGGCAGGGCTATATTGGGGGTAATCCAAACGTTTCGCCCTATGGCCGAATAATCGGAATACGACAAGGCCAATGGGCTCCAACTGGTTGGTCGGTGAAAAATCCAACCATCACGATCGATATCGTGGCCAGATATCGATTGGGAAGACCTGTTAGAAGTCACCATATAAGGGCAGATAAGCTGTCAAATTGGTTTAAACAACCAGTATCGGCAGCTTTATCTGCCCATGTCTGGACATCTTGGATTCTTTGCACCCTATTAAGCTTTGGCCCAAAACAGCTAAATTCCAATGTGCATGTGGAATGGGTGAGAGGAGGGAGTCAGTGATACATAGAAATCTCAACATATTTGATTAGTGTCCAGTGTTTTTGCAGTGATGTTTTGTTGAAATGAGCTGGAGAATGGGTATATGTGTACATTTCTATTTCAGCCAGAAATATGCAAATTAATTTAAAATTATAATTTTATTAATCTCTATTTAAAAATCTTTTATTGGGGGAGGTTGACCACTTGTCTGTTCACCTTGACTTGACAATTGTATTCATTGCTTTACAAGGTGGGAACACAGAAGATAAATCTATGCTTAAGAGATTTCTATACACATTTGGAATGAGGTCCCACTCACAGCTTCTTGAACACTATTTGTGGGCTTCTTGCACAGATATGTAGAACATCGCTGCTCCATGAACCCTGGAGCTTTGCCATTTACAGAGTATCCAAAGTACTATGCTTTTCTTTATATCCCAGGTATAGACCCCACCAGTCAGAAGTCTGCCTACTGAGTCTCACAGTGATTATACTACTGTGTCATTCAAAGGTTTAGGCATGGGCAATAAGCACTCATAATAGAGTTTATTATATGCAGCTCCAAGTGAATGCCATAAGCAATACAAATAGTCACAAAACATACAGCAATTCTAATGATACAAGCTAAGCAGGTTGCACCCCGACAGCTTTAACTTATTACTAGGGATGGCGCGAACTGTTCGCCGGCGAACTTGTTCGCGCGAACATCGGGTGTTCGCGCTCGCCGGAAGTTCGCGAACGTCGCGCGACGTTCGCCAATTTGGGTTCGCCTTAGTTGGCGCTTTTATTTTGCCATTTCTCCCCCAGACCAGCAGATACATGGCAGCCAATCAGTAAGCTCTCCCTCCTGGACCACCCCCACACCCCCTGGACCACTCCCCTTCCCTATAAAAACCGAAGCCCTGCAGCGTTTTTTCACTCTGCCTGTGTGTGCTGAAGAGATAGTGTAGGGAGAGAGCTGCCTGTTAGTGATTTCAGGGACAGTGGATAGTAAGTTTGCTGGCTAGTAATCTACTGTACTTCAAACAACTGCCATCTAGCTGTGTGAGCTTGTTCACATTCTGTCTAAATATCCATAATATTACCCTCTCCAGAAAAAGCACCTGAGTGACTTTTTTCAAGCAGCCATAATATATTTTACGTAATCCGTATCCACCGCTGTAGTAGTGTATACGTTGACCTTGTAGCCATTATTTGCCCTGTAGGCATTTTTTGCCCAGTGTGTTCTTCAAACAACTGCCATCTAGCTGTGTGAGCTTGTTCACATTCTGTCTAAATATCAATAATATTACAGTATCCACAACCACCTGAGTGACTTTTTTCCCTTTACAGCACAAAACGCAGCGCTGTGTCAACAATGGATTTTTCAGATACATTTTTGCCCTTGATCCCCCTCTGGCATGCCACTGTCCAGGTCGTTGCACCCTTTAAACAACTTTAAAATCATTTTTCTGGCCAGAAATATCTTTTTTAGCTGTTAAAGTTCGCCTTCCCATTGAAGTCTATGGGGTTCGCGAACCGTTCGCGAACCGTTCGCAAATTTCCGGAAGTTCGCGAACATGTTCGCGAACTTTTTTTCGGCGGTTCGTGCCATCCCTACTTATTACGAGAAATTTGCTGATCAGTACAATATGATAATACTGGTTGCTCTTATGTAACGGAAACCAGGACATTGAATACAGAAAAATAACAATGACTAAGGCTCCCACAAGACTGTGTTAAAATGTAACTTTGTTTTCATAATGCTGACAGACATCACCATGGTCAGTATATAGAATATAGATTATAAAAAGTATATATCTTATTGGCTGTTACTTCAATGTAAAATATCCATATATATAATAAACATAGCTGTAGCAAGCGATGGCAGTCAGTAGAAGACAATTTGTGTAACAACTTCAGCTGTGACAGTGAAGCAGGGAAAATTGTGATTGCTTACTTTTAGGATGGGACTATTCAAAACATTCTCTGTGTAATTCACCAGTAGATTCTTCCAGCAAACACAAGCCATTCAGTCCATTATGATTAGAAGGTTCTGTATTAAGGCATGAAAATGTTTTTTTTCAGTGTGAGCTGTGAATATGTGAAATTGGTAATAATGGTAGATACATTAGAAAGCTCATCAGTTGGATACTTTGTAGCACGTAAGATAATACAGGTTACAAGGGTAATTCAGACTTGTTTGAAGTGCTACTGACATGTTCCTATAAAAATAGGAACGTCTGTGTCTGTGAAAATAAGCTGCACGAAAAATATAAGCAGCTGAAAGCCTCCCAAAGCCGCACCCAGCCCAGTGAACCTTATTCATGGAGACCCTCTGACACCATTAAATCATCTTGCTGAGTTGTTTCAGTTACACTGGTCTGGGGGCGGAGAGATCACTCCATAGGATAATTACAAATGGAAACAGACTCCAGCCTATGGAGGGATCGCTCCGTCCCAGCCCATCGTAACTGAAACAACTCAGCAAGATGATTTAATGGTGTCGGAGGGTCGCTGTTGCTAAGGTTCACTGGGCTAGGGGTGGCTTTGGGAGGCTTTCAGCTGCTTACATTTCGCATGCAGCTTCTCTTCACTGATACCAACATATTCCTATTTTTATAGGAACATGTCAGTATCACTTTAATTCGACCTGGTTAAAAATAGCTTAACACCTCTATGTGCTAACAAAGTGACAAGGCAATAGAATGTTATTGTTCTCTATAAACTCACAGGTGTTATGAACTACTGGAATTCATGACATCACTGCATTCATAAAACCAGTTTACAGGCATTTTATGGACATATTCAGTATCATTCACGACTGCCTGAGTGCAAAGAGGGTTCTTTACCAGTACAGCCAACATTGCTCTGTTTCAGCTCTGACACAGGGAAAACAACCGCTAATGGCTTACCTTAGATGGAAGAAAACAAAAGCCATTTGCTTAGTTTATAAATACAATTCAAATGTTTTTTACACAAAAAGAATGAGAGCAAGAAATAAGGAAGAAATAATATATATACAACTGAAATGCCAACAATTTGCAGGGCCTTAAAAAAGCATAAGGTGGAATTAAAATTAAAGGGGATGTAAAAATATAAAAAATATAAAGGTAAAAAAATAAAATCCCATTTTTACTTTCATTAATGAAAAAGAAATCTTTCTCCAATATACTTTAGTTAAAAAATGTGTACTGTTTTTATAATAAACCTGACTGTATGCAGTGAAATCCCCCCTTCATTTTACTTGCTCTAATAGCTGCGGATAGGTCAACTGCTCTGCAGGCGAACAATCATACTTTCAATTGGCGGGGGGGGGGGGGCCCACCTTACTTCCCAGAACTGAAGCAACTCTGTTTGTTTTCCTGTAGATCAGCCAGAGATTGTGTAGAGATTTATATCCACAGACCCAGTGCAGTCTGCATATTCTGATTATTAATCAGTCTTGTTATATCAGCTTCTATGGCAGATGTTGTTTGACTTGTGCTGTTTTGACCATTTATGATGATCTCTTAACCTCCCAAATGAAGCCCAGACCACACTGAGCATGTGCGAGTCCTGATATTGCAGAGACGTCTAACAAAGTTACAAGATGACAGCCCCCTGCGCCAACTTTGAAAGGATAAATCATTTGTGTTATTAGGCTTGTGGTGCCGTAAGTTCATGTTTATATTTAGTATAGAAAATACAGCATTTCTAACATTATTCTATTTTAGACTTTAGTCCTTTAATCTCGATTAATTTATCACACACTTATATCTCAGAATTATTAGTGAAAAACAACAGAGAGTAGACACCCTGCTCACACATGAACCCTGCTCTCTTTCTTAGCTAATTAGTAAAATTATGCTGATCTAATGTTATATCTGCAATGTGTGTTAGGAAATATTTTATGCAAATAGCAGTGTTGCAAGCACCTAGAGGTTGCTGGGACAACTTTCTAAAGGAGATATTTCCGTTTAGAAATAAAGGCAGAACTGATTCAGGTTTGAGGGCATCAGATAAAGAGGTAAAGCTCTTACCTAGAAAGGAATGACAACCTACATGTGGGTATTTATTTGGGATGCACCAAATCCACTATTTTGGATTTGGCCTAACCCCCGAATCCTTTGCAAAACATTCGGCCGAATACCAAACCAAATCCTAATTTGCATATGGGAAGGGGAAAACATTTTTTACTTCCTTGTTTTGTAACAAAAAGTCATGTGACTTCCCTCCCCGCTCCTAATATGCAAATTAGGATTTGGTTCGGCTGGGAAGAAGGATTCAGCCGAATCCGAATCCTGCTGAAAAAGTCAGAATCCTGGATTCGGTGCATCCCTAGTATTTGTTTTTGTGTAAAAATTGAACATGCATGCTTCTACTTTTCTTCTCTAATTATTCATCTAATCTTCCATTGCATTATTAGACACAGTCTTCACTGGGAAACAGCAGTCCCTAAAAGGGATATTTAGATCTGTTGCAGTGCTGTAAACACTCTCATACAGGTATAATGCTTGGGACCTAGGGTTTTCTGGATAATGGATCTTTCTGTTATGTGGATCTGCATATCTTAAGTCTACTAGAAAATCATGTAAACATGGGCCAAAATAGGCTGGTATTGCTTCCAATAAGGATGAATTATATTGAAGTTGGGATTAAGTATAAAGTATTATTTTAATATTACAGAGAAAAAGGAAATAATTTTTAAAAATGTGTATTGTTTGGATAAAATGTCTATGGGAGTCTATGGGAGACAACCTTTCGGTAATTCAGAGCATTCTAGATAACAGATAACATATCTGTATTCAGTGTTACATTAAGTAGCCCTGTGACAGTCATTGCAAATAGCTTCAGGAGGACACTTCAATTACTTTACTCTAGATCAAGGGATTGGCTGAATTAGGTCTTCGGGTGGCGTCTAAATTAACCAATCATCCTGTCTCTGTAGCAAGTTAGGGGGAGGGCCTTTCATATGGTCCTACTATGGGGGATTTGGATCGATCTCACACCATGAGCCCCAAATTTTATCAAATTTAGCTGGCGTTTCTCTAGTCTCATATGTGAGTTTATAGAGGGGTACTACCATTGCCGGTCTTAAAGTGGACCTGTCACCCAGACACAATTTCAAATTTTTATTAAAGTATTCATAGCTGTTGTAAGATCATTTAAAAATATCAGCTGTCAATCAAATATTGTCTGCCACACATCTATGCCTCAGGCATAGAGGCGGGGCAGATAATTAATTTCACTTTCCATTCAGCACTTCCTAGATGCCACTGCTCCCCACACATTCCACCAGTTCTCTTAACCATTTATTTGTGTAGCCAGGACATGGGGATAGACATCGGGTCCCCCATTCTGGTGCACAAACAAGATTCTAAGATGATGCAAGGCTTGTCTTCCTATTCCCTTAATCCCCCAGTAACCCAGACTACCCCTAATCCAGACTGACCCAGCCCACACCAAACCCAATTAGCCCAAATAACAAGTGAAATGCATTGTTTATATAATCCATGGTGCTGTACAAACACAGTTTACAGTGGTAACCAAAATTTGCATTTTTTTTTAGCATACATAGATTAAAAAAAGTGAGGGTCCATTTTCTCCCAGTTGCCCAGCCTGCCCCCATTCCCAACTAGCAGCCATCACTTGGACAGAGGGGAATGCAGGCACTATTTGCCCATCCAGCTCTGTGACCCTGCGACAGACAGCAAAGTTCCTTCTAGGGGGGCCCCGCCAAAATGGTTCCAATTGGGCCCCACACTTGGTACAACCATTTTGATAATGTTCACCCTATGGGAGTGAGGGAGCCTGGTCCATCTGTTCAAGGTGGTGGACAGATTAGTGACAATTGGGTCTAAGTTTAAGGTTGTGTATTTACTGACATCATGGTGAATCACTATTCCCAGATATTTGAACTGATCGGCCCACTCCAGAGGAGTCCTCGTTGGTAAACACCGAGGTTGGTTGGGCTCAATAGGAAATAGGACCGATTTTTCCCAGTTGACACGTAGGCCAGAGAATTAGCCAAACTGGTTGACTAATTCAAGAAGGACTATGAGGGATTCGTTAGGGTCAGCTAAGTATATAAGGAGGTCATCGGCAAAAAGGAAGATTTTTTTCCTGTATAGTGCCATATGTTAGGCCTTTGTGGGGATTGCCTGATTAGTATTGCCAGGGGCTCTATAACTAAGGCAAACAGGACTGGTGACAGAGGGCAGCCCTGTCTTGTTCCTCTATTCAGTGGAAATGAATGAGATATTAGGCCGTTGATTCTAGTACGTGCTGTGGGATTTTTATACAGTAGTTTAATCCATGTTATACGTTTGTGTGCATAACCAAAGCGTGCCAGGACCTCCCATAGGTAATCCCACTCCACTGAGTCAAAGGCCTTCACAGAGTCTAAGGAGGTCACTACTCTAGAGTCTGTTTCTATATGTGTTATTTGCTGAAGGCGGGAGGTAAGAATCTTGGCCAGATTTTTTGTATCTGTGTTGAGAAGTGATATTGGGCGATAGGAAGAACAGCGAGTTGTGTTCTTACCCCGCTTTGGGGATAACTGCTATGAGCGCTTCTGAGAATGAAGGGGGTAGTGTATTATTGTCAAAGGCAGTCTGTATTGTTTCCAGATACTTTGGGACAATTTGCTGTGAGAGGGTTTTGTGTTTATAGAAGAAAATCCAGCATCTGAATTAGAAGCTTACTTTTTAGGGGTGCACGCCAGCTGATGTGTTCACCTTCACATCCTTGAAGTAGATTTTTCAAAGTAGATAGCAGCACTCCCATGTAGTATTAAAACTGCCTTTATTTCACAGAATTCATCTGGCACAGCAACGTTTCGGACCACCTGGTCCTTTTTCAAGCTGACAAAGGACAATTTGCTGTGAGAGGGTTTTGTACCAGTCCGGAGGGAGGCTGTCAGGTCCCGGCGTTTTGTTTGTTGGTAGAGAGGCGATAGCCTCAGCAACCTCTTGAGGAGTGATGGGAGCATCTAAGAATGCTCGGTCATTAGGAGAAAGTGTTGGTATCGGGATTGGGTCGAGAAACTGCAAAAGTTGGGGTCTGGAGTGCGCTGTTGATGTAGTGTATAGATTTTAGTAAAAGGCTGCAAATTCTTGTGTTATACATCTAGGATCTGTGACTATGGATCCATAATTTAGTATGAGGAAGGCTAGGAAGGCTATTTTTATCCCCCTTGTCAAAAATATGTTGGTTCTGATAAACCAAGATCTTCTTGGGTAGGGATATTGAGGCTCTAGAGAGCGAGTTTTGCGCCTTTAGGAAGTCACTGTAAGTGGCCGGGGTCGAGTTTAGTGTGTGTGTTGTTAGGGCATTATTGAGCTCAGTTTCTGCAGTTTTAACCTGATCCATGGTGTCTCTCCTAGCAGTTGCTATTGCTCCCATCAGGGCTCCTCTTATAACTGCTTTGGAGGCATCCCACAAAGTGGGCATGGGTGACAGTGTCAGTGTTGTGGTCCCAGTACTCTGTGTAGGTCTGGGCATTTGCTTCTGCTACAGCTTCATTTTTAAGCCAGAGGGGGCTGAGGTGCCACAATTTGTCCGGAGCCTCAGGGTGCCAACCAAGGGAAATTTGGAGCGGGGAATGGCCGGAGAGGGATTGCGGGAGGTAGCGGATCTGATCCACCAGGGGTAGGAGGTCCTGAGATGTATGATCCGGAATCTGCCATAAGGGTCTAAATGTAGCTTTAGTAGCTCAAATGACAGGGTTTTACGGATTAGTATGGTGACCCCTCTCGAATGTGAGGAATAGGTAGAGTGGAAGTGCCACCCCACCCATGGCTTTTTGAGTGCTAGGATTTTTTGTCCAGTGAGATGTGTCTCCTGGAGGAGATGAATAGAGGGAGGATACGTTTTAAGATAATTAAACATTAGGCTCCTTTTAAATTTGGCGTTAAGGCCCCTCACATTCCAGGAGAGAATTGATATATTAGCCGTGTATAGGAGTACGTGTGCCCAGCCAGTAGAAATGTCCATCCTTTTGCATACATCAAAAACATAGACATGCAATTCACTATTGCTCATTTGTTACATTGTTCAACTTGGTTTCAGTTGTCTGCAAAACATACATAAACAAAAACCCAACACAAATGTTTTTGTTTGACTGGATTTAATTATTTGTTCATTTTGGGTGGGTTATTGTCTACTTTTTATAAAGATAAGGAGTTGTGTTTCCTTAGTGGTAGATCTAGCATTGCCATTGCATCCCTTTAACTGCGGACATGCATTGTGGCTGACTGTTAATCAGTTTAGATGCATTCTGTGGGTTTTATTAGTTTAGATGCAACAATTTGGTCACAAAACAGGATCAACTACTCATCAGCTATGCAGTGGTCACGGGAACGATTGTAACTGTAGCATGTATTTGCAATTACAGTAATTAATGCTCACAGATATACTAGGAACTCACAGCCAGTCTTAACATTGTGTGCTTTGGTTCACTGTGTGTTACACACATGCAACATGCTTACTATTGTGGAGAGGGACTATCTCTAATGGGCATTTACCCTGGCATTGAAATTATAGCAGACTAAACAGACAAAAGCACAAACTGGTGGGTATCAGGTCTGGCATTTCAAGTACAGAAAGGCCCAATCAGCTCCCCACCAGCCCACTAAATGTCACTTTCTATGGCAGCCCCTCTGGCCTGGCGGGTATCTATAAATGTAAAAACAAAGGGAAAAGTGAGGGGTTTGTATACCGGTAATCTAATCAACTACCTGGAGTACATTCAGCTTCCTGTTTGCCTTGTTTAGTTTAAGAAATAATTAAAACCATAGATTTTCCATCAGAAAAACAATAGACAAAATGTATTTAGGCCTGTTCTATTCACTTGTGCTGCATGGGTTGGGGACCCAGTCTAGGAGTTTCTTTGAATGCTTTGGCTCCACATTTACTAGCCTCATGTTCCATTACCTCTAATTATCATTGTAAGAAGAAACGTACAGACTGGTGAAAGATCATGTGAGGAAACTAATATATAAATATAATATAAACAGTATTCAAATGCACATGGATTGATTAATCATGCATTATATATAGTTTTTTTTTCTTCATTTAAACTGCAAGTTCATGTCCTGACGTGCTTCTATTCCTAGCACTGCCACCAGAACACAAACTGTGTCCAAGAGATAACACTGATGACAAATCTCTCTCTTTCCTGGTATGAATCAGATGCCAACACTAAGGCTTTTTGACCTAATGCTGTGTGCCAATGCCTCCATTCATGCTTGTTTAGTTATTAACTAGACGTAACCAACCATCGTAATCTCTAACTGTTTAAACATTCTTATAAATCTGATCAATCTACATTCCACATGGTTTGGAGCTTTAAGTCTATTAATCATTACACACTCGTGCGCCATGTGGCTGCATAAGGACTTCTCGCCTCATTGCATTTAAGTGCTAGTAGAAAACAAATGTACAATCTTTACAGACAATTTCTCTGGCTTGGAGTTTCAGGATTTTGTGGAGAGATGCCTCAGAGCACTTCCCATGAAGTCATTATACTGACCAATTACAGGGTTAGAAAACAAACCAGTATTTAGCATGACTTTTCCTGCTCAGTAAAACACAATGGATAGAATAACTGGAAAGTTGAAAAGTTAATGATTGGTAAAGTGAAGAGCATTCAATTACAGCTGTTCTCACTATTAATAAATGCACTCAGAAAATGCAAATAAAATAAAACTCCCTATAGAGTATGGCCAATAGAGATAAATATACAATAGGCATTGAGTTTGGCTTGTGTATTGTATGAGCTGTCCCAGGCTTTACATAAAAACACAAAAAAAATGTGCATCGGGGTTTTTGAAAAAAAATATATTTTTTTAGATTTTCTATTTTTCCTAGCTGATAGTTCCCCTTTAAAAAAGATACTGAAATTAAAGCTTCCCAACGATGGCCCTTACATTTTCAGTAAGATTTTAATGATCACAGTTCACACCGGGTGTTTTCTTTTTCCTAATGACCGAAAAAAAGAATTATTTCCATATATGCAGCAGAATTCTGGAGGCATAAGGTCAAACACTGAGAATATTTGCCGCACAAAAATATCTTTAAAAGTGAAATAACAAAAGCTCTTTGTCTGCAGGCGTTGGTCTTGTTCCAAAAGCTATGACAGCGCATGGTTGCATAACGACCTCTTGACAAAAGGGCTTTTTATTGCCAGATATATCGGAATGGTATGCAGAAACCATGATCATACATGTGTTCATACATTTTGAATACGATTTAAAATTCCTTTGTCTTTAATCATGTATGACAGTCATTGCTAATGTTACAATGATACATAACTCTTCATGTATTTCTTTAGTCTATTAAAAGGAATACAGAGCTTGCTGTTAAGTGAAAGATCATGCATACTATTTCCAGAATAATCAGTGAAAGGTTATCATTGACTTTAAAATACACAATACATCATAGCTTGAATATATTGCAATATATGGACAAAAAATACCTGTTTGCCTACAGGGCAAGGCATTTAGTAGTAGCTTAAAGGAGAATTCAACCCTGTAAAAAAAAAACCCATACCCCCCACCCCACTTAGACCCTCCTGCCTCAGCCTAACTGCCCCCCGCCCCCCCAGGAAAAGCTCCATACTTTATACTTACCTCTTGGTGCAGATTCAGCCAGCAGAGCTCCATGCAGCCATCTTCAATGGTTCAGTAAACTGATTGGGAGTTTGGCAATTTCTGTCCATTTCAGCGCATGTGCAGTTGTTGCAAACTGGCAAAATGCTCCAACTGTGCATGCACCAATATGCAGGTCTCGCAGCCAGCTTACTGAAGTGGTTGAAGATGGCTGTGTGGAGCTCTGCTGCGTGAATCTGTGTAAGTATAAAGTATGGGGAATTTCCCCAGGGGGCAGTTAGACTGTGGGGGGAGGAGGGAGGGTCTATGTGGGGTGGGGGGGTACGGGTTTTTTTTTTTACAGGGTTGAATTCTTATTTAAGGCAGCAGTCCCCAACGTATTTTGGACCGGGGACTAGTGCAAAAGCAACATTTTTTGCAGGGATCAGGGGTGGGTTTGGGGGTTTCCAGTGGCAAGTTTGCATGTGCCAATTCGGCTCGCCGGCATCCAATTCGGTGTACCATGTTAATTGTGGGCTAGGCTCGGTGGCCCAGTTCAGGAGTGTCCACAGCCTGGCAGTTGGGGACCCTTGGCTTAAGGCACAAAATGTCTCAATGTCCTTAATATATTGGTAATGGGTTGAGTGAAGAAGATGTCTTGTATCTGACAATACATCATAGTTACATAAAGTTGAAAAAAAGATACATGCACACGTTCTTCACTAGAGGTATTGGACTGTGCCACTATACTATACGGCCAATCACTATGCTTTTCCATTGGTAACTATATTGCTATTCCCTTGTCCTTGACACAGCACTAATGTAGCTGTTTACTATAGAGTCATCTGTAGACCCATTGTTGGTGACATGGTTATCCAGGGCAAATAAATTAAAAGGCTACCACAGGCTATAACCTAGGAGTCCAGAGTGATCAGAGGTCCATCTGACTTTTAAAATGATTACTTTTATTCTCATTACATAAAATATTTTTATCTGTTCTTGCTGGGCCTTGGTCCAGTTGGGTGCATGGTACCGACTGGGAGAAGATTAGGAGCTGGCGTCTTGCCTTTCCTGGCTCCATCCCAGCAGATTCCATGCACCTACATTCTTTAGAACATACACACAACATACAGTATTCTTTAAATATGCTTAGTTCTTATTTTACCTTTCTGCTCTGAAATCCATCTCTCAAAAGAGCAACCAGATTTTTTTATATTTAAAGGGGTGGTTCACCTTCAAGTTAACTTTTAGTATATTGTAGAAAGGCCAATTCTAAGAAACCTTTCAATTGGTCTTCATTATCTATTTTTCATAGATTTTTAATGATTTACAATTTTCTTCTGTTTCTTTGCAGCTTTCAAATAGGGGTCACTGACACCATCTAAAAACAAATGCTCTGTAAGGCTACAAATGTATTGTTATTGCCACTTTTTATTACTTACCGTTCTATTCAGTCCCTCCCCTATTCATATTCCAGTCTCTTATTCAAATCAATGCAGGGTTGCTAGGGTAATTTGTACCCTAGAAACCAAATTGCTGACACTGCAAACTAGAGAGCTGCTGAATAAAAAGCTAAATAACTATAAAACCACAAACAATAAAAAATGAAAACCAATTGCAAATTGTCTCAGAATATCACTCTCTATCCTATATAATAAAGTTCAAGTGTCTCTGCGTCCAGTCCCTGTGTCCATGGAATTGCGCTACTGCGCATGTGCCCCACGGACAGCCAGCACAAAGCGTTTAACGCTAGCGCAAATTCGCCAGCGAATTTACGCTAGCAAAGTAGATAGAATACAATAGATAGGAGGTTGAAAAAAAAAAAAAAAAAAATCAAAATTTTTCTAAGTCCCAAAAAACGCTGTGGCGTGTTTTACCATTGTGGGTGATAGTCTGAAAAAGAAGTGTATGCTTCCTATTTTCCCCCATTTTCCAAAATCCTCATACATCGTAACATAGTAAGTAAGGCTGAAAAAGGGTCCATCATAGTTCAAACTTTTAACTTTTTTTAAGCTGCCTAACTGCTAGTTGATCCAGAGGAAGGCAAAATACCCCATATGAAGCCTCTCCAATTTGCCTCAGAGGGGAAAAAAATTGCTTCCTTACTCCAAAATGGCAATCAGACTAGTCCCTGGATCAACTTGTTCTATGAGTTATCTTCCATAACCCTGTATTCCCTCACTTGCTAAAAAGCCATCCAACCCCTTTTTTTCAACTGATCCAGGGAGAGAATTCCACATCTTCACAGCTCTCACTGTAAAAAAAAAAACCTTCAAAAAATGTAGGCGGAACCTCTTTTCTTCTAATCAGAACAGGTCCCTACTGGTAAATAAATTATTAGAGAGATTATTATATGATCCCCTTATATATTTATACATAGTTATCATATCACCCCTCAAGCGCCTCTTCTCCAGTGTGAACATCCCCAATTTGGCCAGACTTTCCTAATAGCTAAGATTTTCCATACATTTTACCAGCTTAGTTGCCCTTCTCTATTCCCTCTCTAATACAATAATGTCCTGTTTGAGTGATGGAGACCAAAACTGTACGGCATATTCTAGAAGGGGCCTTACCAGTGCTCTATAAAGTGGAAGAATGACCCCCTCCTCCCGTGACTCTATGTCCCTTTTAAAACAGTTCAAGACCTTATTTGCCCTTGATGCTGTTGACTGGCACTGCTTGCTACAGCCAGTCCTTTAGTGCAGTCCCATTAAGGGTATAAGTGGCTTGGGTATTTTTACATCCCAGGTGCATGACTTTACATTTATCAACTTTGAATCTCATTTGCCACTTAGCTGCCTAGATTGTCAGTTTGTCAAGATCCTGTTACAAGGATGCTGCATCCTGGATGGAATTAATTGGGCTGCATAGTTTTTTTTTACATTACTTACAACACCCTCCCCTAAGTCATTAATGAACAAGTTAAATAAAATTGGACCCAATACCGAGCCTGATGGACCCCACTAAGAACCTTACTCCAAGTAGAGAATGTACCATTATCAACCACCCTCTGTACCTGATCCTGTAGCCAGTTCCCTATCCATGTGCAAACAACTTCATTAAGCCCAACAGACCTTAGTTTATAAAGAAGTTGTTTGTGGGGCACGGTATAAAACGCTTTGGCAAAATCCAAATAGATCACATATACTACCCCCCACTAACCAGCATCTTACTCATCTAATCTGTCTTTCACAGACTTATTTGCTGCGTCCTCTATGTCTAGTTTAAAATCTCCTTCAAGCTTCTAGCCATTCTCTCCCCTAAGGGCAGATACACATGAGCAGATTCGGGGATATTAGTTGCCCAGCGACAAATCTCCTCTTCCTTTGCATCCTACGCAGCAGCACAGCATGAGATTAATTCTCCCCTTTAAGAGATAGGACAGTTAGACACACCCCCAAAAACAATTAAGTATCCCTTTAAAAGCCCCTCCTTTACCACACCTCCGCTATTGTTTTTTTCTGTCCCACAGGTCAGATAGGATGGTTAGAGGCAGGAAGAATTTGTAGCCTCCTGGTGAATAATTGTGGTGAGTTGTGCGCTCGTTATTTTAGGTCAGAGGATCTTTTATAACCCAAGGGAGCGTATTAATGGAGGTACGAGTCTTCTTGGAGGAAGGTTCCCCTCCATTGCGAGCCGGAGAGTGTCTGACGGTGTGATCTAGGGCGCTTCCGGGTAAGCATGGTTGCGATCACGTGAGCTATGACGCAGGCGTCTCTGCGCATGCGCAACGTACACAGATGACGTGGTGGCGCATAGGATGCGGTTTTTTTCGCGCCACAGCTGATTTAAACTGCCTATATAAGGCAGTTCTTGTGAGTAACATGCCTCCCGGTTGTGTATTTGGAGAATCTGCACCAGAGGGGGAATTCTTCCTGCCAGGAGTGTTCTGAGAGCCCAATTAAGGTATTTCCTGGATTCTTTTAACTTTTGCTACTTTTTTTGTTTAAAAAAAAAAAAACTCTTGTTTATATTTTTGAATAGATGTCAAGCACAAAAGAGATCCAAGGGACTAAGAAAAGGAGAAAAACTAGGCATGTTGTCTGCAGGGAATGCGAGACTGATGATTATCAGAGAGGTCGCTGCACAGGATGCTTAGAAAAGGAATCCCAGAGGGGAGATCAACTTTCAACAGCAACTATAGCTCTAATTAAGGAT
>CM044435.1:73887612-73956664 GCA_024363595.1 Xenopus borealis | reverse complement strand
CTATAAAGGAGCCCTTTCTCCTTTTTTTGGAAAATAGAGTTTTACTGAGAACTGTTCCGTGCTAATATTAATCAAGAGATAATTCTACCTTCTTTCTTCTCAAATCCAACTAATGATGAGGAGAGAAAACTTCACTCTCTGGATGTGGCAAGAGTTTTGAAACATTATTTACACAGGTCTATTTCCTTCAGGAGGTCAGAAAGCCTGCTGGTTTCTTTTTCTGGAAGGAATAAAGGAAATAAAGCATCCAAGTTCACAATTGCTAGATGGATTAAGGATACAATTCAAGCTTGTTATGAGTTTGAAGGTCTTTCACCTCCAGAATTTATCAAGGCACATTCCACCAGAGCTATGGCCACGTCCTGGGCTGAAAGAAGCCAAGTTTCGGCAGAACAAATTTGTAAAGCTGCTACATGGAGCAGTTTACATACCTTTTCGAAAAACTATAAGCTTGACATATGGGCTTCTCAGGAAGCGGAGTTTGGCAGAAAAATTCTTCAGTCTGCAGTGACTAGAAGATCCCTCCCTGTATGAGAGAATTACGTGCTATGTCTCATGCTGTGCTGCTGCGTAGGATGCAAAGGAAAACGGAAATTTGTTCTTACCGTAATTTCCCTTTCCTTTGGATCCAAGCAGCAGCAAGGATCCCACCCTATTTTCAATAAAGATTGTTCTGCATTGTATTTTTTTGGTATTACTTATTACTGCAATAGCGGAGGTGTGGTAAAGGAGGGGCTTTTAAAGGGATACTTAATTGTTTTTGGGGGTGTGTCTAACTGTCCTATCTCTTAAAGGGGAGAATGAATCTCATGCTGTGCTGCTGCTTGGATCCAAAGGAAAGGGAAATTACGGTAAGAACAAATTTCCGTTTTCTTCAGGACGACTGATCTCCACGAACTGCCTTCCGATGGCTACAATGTAAATCGCCGGTGGGATGGCACTCGGAGCTCTTCATCTGCTGTAAATGGACTAGCGCAGGGGTGTCCAACCTTTTGGCTTCCCTGGGCCACATGAAGAAAGAAAAACTGTCTGGGGCCACACATGAAATACACAAACACTTTTGATTTGTAAAAGTAAAGAAAATGCACAGAAAATAACTACATTACCAGCTGAATAACCAGATGGAGCTATACACTGGAATATGGGACACCTGGATATTAAATAGACATTATTATTATTGTTACAGGTATGGGACCTATTATCCAGAATGCTCGGGACCTGGGGTTTTCTGGATAATGGATCTTTCCTTAATTTGGATCTTCATAACTTGTCTACTAAATAAATCATTTAAATTTTAAATAATCCCAATAGGCTGGTTTTGCTTCCAATAAGGATTAATTATATCTTAGTTAGGATTAAGTACAAGCTACTGTTCTATTACAGAAAAAAAGGAAATAATTAAAAAAAACATTTTAATTGTTTGGATAAAATTGAGTCTATTAGAGATGACCTTCCAATAATTCAGAGCTTTCTGGATAACGTGTTTCCGGTTAATGGATCCTTTGCCCAGGGGTGTTTCTGGTATGAGGTAAGTTGAGCAACTTGCCTCATGCAGCACTTCCCCAGAAGTTACCAGGGGCGACAAAAAGCCAATCCTGGTAACTTTAAAAGCTGAATTTTCCGTTTTTTTTACACCGGAAATTTGGCTTTTTTTTTAGCACAGAGAGTGCCATTTAGCTCTCTGTGTTAGCGATTCGGCCCCCACCAGCGATTTTAAGGTAAGTGGGCCGGGCACTGGGGGGCTGAAACACTCCTGCCTATACCTATACTACTAACTGGGCAATGGGCAGCGTCCCCCCTCCTGCCTACGCCTATATCCTTTGCTGGACCTCATTCATATCCATCCTGGACCACATGCTAGAGTCCTGCGCAGGACCATTTTTTGAAACCCATAGCCGACTCGTACCCGCAACCTGCTATCCGCAACCTGGACCCGCAACCTACATTCTTACCCGCCTGGTCCCGCTGCCTAACCCACAAGTACCTTATCCGCAACCCAGACCTGTGACCCACTGACCATCAAGAGTCAGGAAGTGCCATGGTCCAACCCGCAGAACTTTACCCGCACCTGGAACTTCTACCTGCAGGGTACCACAGGTTTTTGTGGGTAACCACCGGGTATCCGACCCACTACAGGACTTTATTGCATGTGGCCCTCAGGACGCAGGTTGGACACCCCTGTACTAGAGAGTGAATATTCAGATTGGCTAGTAGGTCTGGGAAAGCCTAGAAGCAGTTTAATTTATTGAATTCTATACAATGTATTCTTTGAAAGTTCAGGTGGATCCAACAAGCATGGCAACAGGTCATATTTTTATGCATATGCCAGACAGGAATTACTGCTTACAAAGGTAGTTACCGGTGTCTGGTTCTTTTGTTGCACACATATGCCTCACTATTATTTTTTAGATAATGGCTTAAAGAATGCTTTGCTTCTAGGTCTTTGCGAAGGTTAATTATAGTTTGTGAATTTGATTTCCATAGTGAAAGAATGTTGCAGTTCAACAAATCCCCCCCGCAAAAATGCAAAAACAGTTGACTGATTGGAGTGAACTCCTTCTGGTGTATTCTGTAATTACTAAAACAAATCTGTAGGTACAGGGAGATAGAGAAAGAAATACAAACACCATTACTTTCAAGTTATAATTAGAAGTTACATTTATGGGAAAAGCACCTGTAAAAACAGCTTGCTACCTACCATTATTAAAGAAAGTCTTGCTGAACGGCAAAGTGAACCCTTGAGAAAGGGACAAGCAAAGACAAAGGGAAGAGCAGAGGTGGATACAGTGAAAGGGTGGTTCACTTTTATATAGTACTGTGTAGACAGATATTTGCAGAGACAATTTCAAATGGACTTTTATATGGATTTTGAATGTTTTGCATTTTCTTCAGCAGTTTCCAGTTTCAACAGCTATCTGTTTCTAGGGTACAGCTTGCTCAGCAACCAGGGAGGTTTGAATGAGAGACAGAAAGATGAATAGGAGAGGGCCTAAATAGAAAGAGAAGTATTACATAACAGCAACAGATACATTGTAGATCCAAATAACAATAGTTTTAGATATGACTATAAAGATTCTCATTTTCTTTTTTCACATAGTGCATCAATGTCATTTTCCATGTCTGGACGGTTAACAAATATTTTCCTTCTTGTATGTAGTCACTGTGATCTTCTGAAAACTGGAAAGAGGCAGAAGATGAAGGAAACAATTCAAAAAGTATTTAAAAAAGAACCCCTACTCGAACTTATTAATTCTTATATTATGATTCCCAATTCAAAAGTATCGTACCGGTACCTAAATGATCAAAGTGAATTCATCAATGATAAAGTGCTAGTGCATAAATGAATGGAATGGACAAAATTAATTGCAATTAAAATATGATTAATAAATAAAGTTAATTATATCAATATGGTAATTATCTGATGATAAAGGAAAGTGCCTATAAGTGCAGTACTAATTTATATATAATTCATTGATATAAATAATCAATTAAGTGCATAGCTGTTTTGACATTAATTTAAGAATTGTGACGTTATTACTATAAAATGCTATTAAGAAATACCCATACTAAGGAAATTCCTGATTAAAAATTCATTAGAAATCAATTAAGAAATTCATCGGTTTAGCTGGTTTCAGTTAGAGAAAAGTAGGAAATTTGGAAAAAAGATAAGGTGGAGTTGTCCCACTAGTCCCTACCTATTTATTTTCTAATACTGGGAAACCAAAAAGATGGAGACAGGCAGGGTTACTAAGACTGTGGTCTCAAATTTTACCTTGCCCTAGATAGTATGAGAGGTATTTCACCCTATAACCACAAATCATTGGTCCCATGAGATTCCCCTTGCAGGACTGCAAAGAGAGCGAGGTGAGAACATGAACTGGACCGTTCACCAAGCCAAACCATACACCACCCACCCTGACCAGTTCTGTATTTTAAAGAGACATTCGATTAAACAGACTTTAAAGTTAAAAGAAGTAGGTTTTTAAGCTAAAAGAAAAACAGCAGAGTAACGCCAATGTGCGTTTTGCTATATGCTTTCTCAAGGCGTTCTCTTTTTTCAAGTTAATTTTACAGTAGTCAGACCTCAACTTCAGTCAGAGAAATCATTATAATTAATCCCGAGTATCCTTTCCTCATTCTCTAAGTATTTAAAAAAGGCCAACTGAAACGTTGCAGACAACAGGACATTCTATAATATTCTAAAAGACTAACAAAGGTGCACTGCCCATTCTAAAAGACTAACTAAGGTGCACTGCCCATCTAAACAGCAGAATGGCTGTCACAGAAGGCCACCAGAGTTATGTATTAACTGGTGAAAACTTGCCCTAGTTTAATAACTGGTTGAAACCACAAAGATGTTTGCTTTTATTATTCCTTCTACAGTAAACCTAGAGAAGCTAACTGCTGATTGGTGCTATTGGCTACTGGATCAGGGATGATGGTCAATGATACAAAAAGGATAATATTAAGTTGGTTCTCCCTTTGCTGCTATAAGAGCCTCTACTCTACTAAAAGCCTTTCCAGTACAATTTGGAACATTGTTGGAGGGATTTGTTCCATTCTTTTGTAAGAGGTGGTGCACTGATGTTAGAAGATTATCCCTGGCTCACATTGGTATTACCATTCATCCTACTGGTGTTCACTTGGGTTAAGGTTGGAGCTCTGTCCAGCCAATGACTACCACTCCCATCTCTGCAGAATAATTCTGTATGAACCTTGCTTTTGTCATGGGGTTCTTATCAGTCTGTAAGACGTATTCACCTGTGTAGGAAATAGTGGGTGTGGCTTCAATATTCAATATCAAATTGCAGTTATTAGATGGTGTTTATGTCCTAGGAATAATCCTAATTCGGATTCATATTAGACTTTTCATTTGGAAATAAGAGAGTATAGAAGCCTGAGACATGCTGATGGTTACCTGCAAACAATGACAATATATAAAGAATGGGCACACAAAGAAGAATTATGAATGAGGGACATTGTGATACAAACATACAAATGTTTAGGTTATACAAAAACTTTCACAACATACTTATTATAGTTGTTTTGCTTTCACCAGAGTGATGAAGGGATGTTCTCATCCTCACACTCATCGGTGCCATCGTTGAATAAAGCTACTGGACTGAGCAGTAGGCCGCAACCATTTTTCTGCAATACAATGGAGCACGATACAGGCATAACTATAACACTAACTTAATTTGCAAGATTGTCATAGAGATTTGCTTATTGATGCATTACCTTTCAAATAGGGGAAACCTGTAAAATATTGACTTTTTGAATATCACGTGCCCCACATTGGATCAGCCACCTTGTCATTGTATTATATGAATATAGGAAAATATGTTATACTGCTCAATATTTATACAGCGGCGATCTTCAAGAAGTTGTTAAACTACTGGAGTAGCAGCTTGTCAGGCACAGATTGAGGATCAGTGGTCAATATGGACATGTTGGATATCATCATAAGCAAGATCATGGTTTGCTTTCATCCATTCTTTTTATATACGTTAAGATGAAGGCAATGAATTGTATGAAATTAAATCGAATGTGAAAAACTGGTTGTGCAAAAAATGTGGGTACCCTTGTAATTTGGCTAATTTTGAATGCATTTAATTGCTCAATACGGTTTGCTGGCAAAACAAGATTGGTTGAATTAGCTCATTAAGCCTTGAACTTCATAGGCAAGTGTGTCCACTCATGAGAAAAGGTATTTAATGTGGCCAATTGCAAGTTGTGCTTCTGTTTGACTCTCTTCTGAAGAGTGACAGCATGTGATCTGAAAACAAAGATTGTTCAGTATTGTGGTTTAGGGGTAGGCTACAAAAAGCTATATCAGAGGTTTAAACTGTCAGTTTCAACTGTAAGGAATGTTATCAGGAAATGGAAGGCCACAGGTACAGTTGCTGTAAAACCCAGGTCTGGCAGGCCAAGAAAAATACAAGACTGGCATATGCGGAGGATTGTGAGAATGGTTACAGACAACCCAAAGATCACCTCTAAAGAACTGCCAGAACATCTTGCTGCAGATGGTGTATCTGGACATTGTTCTAAAATTCAGGTCAATTTGCCCAAAGATCATCTGAACGGTAGGGTGATGAGAAAGAATCCCTTTCTGCACTCACGCCACAAACAGATTTGCTTGATGTATGCAAAAGCTCATTTAGACAATTCACAGTCATTATGGAACAAGGTGCTTTGGACTCAAAATCCATAATTTCAATGATCAGTTGAATTATCTGTGCTTGTTATTATGCTTTAGCAAATCATATATTGGCGCAAACACACTAGAGATTTTTGCCAAAATCCATGGAGAGTGTTTGCACCAGAGTCAACACAAGGGTTCCGGTTGTAGAAGAAGAAGAGGATACTGCTTGCGATGAAGGGCTGCAATCAGGCTGATTTCGGCCCCATGTGACCCTATCCCAAAGCTGGTCACAGACGCAAAGATAAAGTCGTACAAGACAAAGGTTCATACAATTTTCAGATTGTGTGTGGATCGTCCCGACATTTTTGGTACCAGGTTAGAAAATTTCTGTTGGCTAACAATAATATCTCTGCGTATTCTGATTATATGACACTACTATTTGTAACTAACAACTTCCGTACGATTGCTGTCTGTCAATTAATGGCCAGAACATCGGCTGATCTGCTCTTTTTACTACTTTATTTAATCTGAATGGTTAATTGTAGGTCGGAAGTTTGCAATGGACGAGTGTTCATCAGACATAAAATCTGCACGTCTATGGCCAGTTTTAGAGCTAAATTTCACAGGAGATGTTGATCGGATTTTGTGGATCAGATTTTATCTGACCCACAAAATCTTTTCATACAAGAGCATGACATTTGTAGAATCCTACAAAAGCTGATCCCAGTGTATGTTGGATCAGATAAAGTCAAATAGAGTTTTTTTGTTAAAGGGGTGGTTCACCTTCGAGTTAACTTTTAGTATATTGTAGAAAGGCCAATTCTAAGAAACTTTTCAATTGGTCTTCATTATTTACTTTTCATAGTTTTTTAATGATTTGCAATTTTCTTCTGTTTCTTTGCAGCTTTCAAATGGGAGTCACTGACACCATCTAAAAACAAATGCTCTGTAAGGCTACAAATGTATTCTTATTGTTACTTTTTATTACTTATCATTCTATTCAGTCCCTCTTTTATTCATATTCCGGTCTCTTATTGAAATCAATGCAGGGTTGCTAGGGTAATTTGTACCCTAGAAACAAAATTGCTGACACTGCAAACTAGAGAGCTGCTGAATAAAAAGCTAAATAACTATAAAACCACAAACAATAAAAAATGAAAACCAATTGCAAATTGTCTCAGAATATCACTCTCTACATTATACTAAAAGTTAACTCAAAGGTAAACAACCCCTTTAATGCATCTACATTCGACATTCGATGTATTTCACTGAGAAGAAAAAGTCTGTCAGACACCATGAGATTTTATCTCTTCGGATGAAGAGGCAGCATGCAGCTTTTCCTTCAGACAGGTGTCTCGCATCATTTGGCAAATGTTTCATGAAGTTTACACATAAGATATTTCTATCAGTCCTGTTATATTTTAACTCATGCAACTACATCCAGCTTGTAGAGTGGGATTTGTTGATCCAACACTATCCTACGAAATCTCGTGTAGTTCAGCCGTAACAGAAATGTAAACATCAATAGTACGAAGTATTTTCTCTTTGTTTCAAGAAAGTAATGGTCAAAACAGTCAAAAATGAACTTTGCTTTATGTCTTTTAACTGTAAAGGTGGCCATACACACAGATATTATCGTAGGGAACAACGTTTTGTACAATATCTGGTGCATGTATGGTGGGAGATGAGCCAACTGATATTGGCAAAAGACTTGGATATCAGTTGGCTCATTGATCGGCCAGGCCAGTACATCTAAATGTCAGTATTGAAAACAATCTTTCCTGCAACCAATGTTTGCAAGAAAGATTGTAATTGTTACATCCATGACCACCTTAAGGCAAACACATCACAAAGGTATGCATCTTGGAAAACATAAGGTCAACCAGCCAAACCAGAAAATGGATATGGAATAGCAAAACTTGTGCCTACACATTATAAATATTTAGATTACAAAACAATCTTTTCACACAGGAACACACAAAGGGATAAAACAAGCAGATGGATAAGCAGACAGGCTTGGACAAATGGATTCCAGAAATGCGTTTAAACTGAACTCCACATAGGCCTGGTATATGCAGTAAACTACTTAACAGATCTAAACAGTGGGCATTGATCAAAACAAAGAACTAATCAAAACACTGTCAAACAGAAAAAGGTTTATTTGCTTTGCAGACAGAAAAATCAGGAAAAATAAATCTGTTACTTTTCAAATTAAAGTTGTAAATACCAAAGAACTAGCCTTCAAGGGGAACATTACTATCTTCGCTCCTTACTAGTACGCAGCTGCAATTCTTTAACAGGTTAAATGATGGGAAGCTTAAATAGAGCACATATTGGTAGTTCGGTCAGTCCTTGTGTTCAGCTGGTATAGGAATGGAAGAGAAATGCAAATTGCACATTTAGCTCTATGCACATTTTGGCAAATTCTAAGCACAGCAAAAAAAAAGCCCAGTCTGCTCTGGCATTGGCCAAACGGCACAGTGTCTTTTCACCTCACACTGTACTATTACAGAGAGAAAAAAAGCCAACACGTTTTAAACAAAAAATCTTTTTAGGAATATTTGTTGCACTCCAGATTTCAACGGTCTGCTGTCGTGTTCAATGTTACCCAGCTATTTGCCCCTTTGTGCCATTATGGCCATTGTTTTGGAACTCCTAAATCATGGTCTGTGTTCTTTCAAAGAGTGTGACGTCCAGTGCTGCATCTGGATCCTCCTAACACTGCAAAACCACAATTCAGATGCAATGCACATACATCTTAAATTAAACTTCCATCTTCCTGTAGCCAAACTGCCTGCTAATAAAGTAACCCTCTTAGTGCTTTTCCATCTAATGTAAGGCTGCTTTGAGTATTTTTGCAGATACAAAGAGGGCTCCACTCTGTTTGTGTGCGAGTGGTGCCAAGGCCAGAAGCTTCTTTCTATCTGAAGCAGAAGCTGGTATTGCGGTCTTCACCTTGCTCCCAAGCCCTGTCCCAGGATTCCATCCCAACCTTTGGTTCTGAACATGCTGCAATGTGCTGCTGATCTTTTTCAATTTCTGGAGGTTTCCACTAGCCATGTTGAAGACCCAGGGCCCAATGGAATGACTATGCTGGATCAACGTCTCCTATGAAATAAATTTACAGTGTGAGCCAAAGATAACCATAGATATCCGCTGTGACATTTATACATAAAGAACCTAATAAAACACAAAGAACCAATTAGTTTTCACTATTGACTAAACATCCCTAATCAGTGAAAGGAATTATTTTGAGAATGACATTCTTAAGTTGCAACATCTTCCTAGTTTGATATTTTACATTTCTAAGCTCTTGCCAACTTTTTGAGAGAAAGCTTTGGTGTTGCAACACAGGGTGCTATAATTACCATTTAAAGAGAAAGCCTATGGTGGATCAAGAGGTGTAAAGGATGTAAAATAGAGTACAGGAAAGTGTTTATCCCAAAAAAACTTACCATAAATGAACTAGGTTTCAGGTGTTTATTCATTCGTTCCAAACATCACACTATTGATGTTGAGTTTGTGAAATACAATTTCAGGTATTTCCTTTTTTTTTTTTTTTTATACACACAACTTCCCTTATATGCGATTATACCAGATATGCATGAATCAACCATATGCAAAGTAAAATAATGTTATTAAGATTTAAAAGGAATATAAACTGTTGGGTGAATTTTGAACTGTATAAATACACAATTTCCCTATAGTGTTTGAGGCAGAAGTACAACCCTTTGGTGTAAAATTACTATAAAAAAAAATGTATCTCACCTGCCCCCAGTTTTGAAGATAAGATCTGCATTAGGTGCTCCCTTTGGATGCTGGTATCGAGGCCTGCGTTCCCTGTTTGTGTTGGCAGGTGCTGGGCGCTGAACCAATGACTGCAGCATTTCTGTTAAAAAAATGATTATGGACCTACCTTGCCAATGTAAATTTCACCTTCAAAAAGGCATTTATGTTCTTTTAAATTTGATTGTATAACAGCTTGTAAAACTTCCCTTATAGCTTAAAATACAATTATCGGCTACATAAAGCAATATTCCATGGTCGCTTCATACCTGCAAAGCATGAATGTATATTTTTGCCACTGCAACTTTGTGAGACTTATGGCTCAACCAAAATGCTACAATATCCCTGTCAAGTCAATGCTAAGGTGTCACACATGGAAGGAGACACACATACCTTGATAATCTTCTTGCTCTTGACGCTCATTGATGTCTAGTGTGAGTTTCTTCATCCTCATCCTCTCTTCTTGTTCAGCTTGCTGCTGATTCCAGTGATTTGCAGCCAGTTGGGAGGACATAGGCACCTTGAGGATCTTGAACTGAAAAACAAAAAACACATGGACATTCAACTTAGAAGATAACAACCAGTTATTAGAACTACTGGAGGTACTTGATTCTTTTGAGGATTTCAAGGATATGTGTATTCATGTGACACTTCATGGCTCATATAATTATAATACAACATGAAATTCCTTGTTGCTTTCACTGCTGCCAGTATAGTAACACTTTGCAATCTGCAGGAAAGCCCAACAAAGTCTAATGTTTGTTTTTATGAGCTGTTTTATGCAATTATTTTTATAGAGACCTACACTGTCACCTCTTTATAGATCACTAGTAAGACCTCATCTGGAGTATGAGGTGCAGTTTTGGACTCCAGTCCTTAAGAGGGATGTAAATGAGCTGGAGAGAGTGCAGAGATGTGCAACTAAGCTGTTTAGAGGGATGGAAGACTTAAATTATGAGGGTAGACTGTCCAGGTTGGGGTTGTTTTCTCTGGAAAAAAGGCGCTTGCGAGGGGACATGATTACACTTTACAAATACATTAGAGGACATTATAGACAAATATCAGGGGACCTTTTACCCATAAAGAGAATCACCGCACCAGAGGCCACCCCTTCAGACTAGAAGAAAAGGACTTTCATTTGAAGCAGCGTAGGTGGTTCTTCACAGTGAGGACAGTGAGGTTGTGGAATGCACTGCCGGGTGATGTTGTGATGGCTGATTCTGTTGATGCTTTTAAGAGGGGTTTGGATGATTTTTTGGACAGACATAATATCAAAGGCTATTTTGATACTAAACTCTACAGTAAGTATAGCTATGGGCATATATGGTTTGTGTGAAAGAGTGTAGGGGTGTGTGTGTATGCTGGGTTTTAATTTGGAGGGGTTGAACTTGATGGACTTTTTTCAACCCAATTTAACTATGTAACTATTGTTTGTGGGGTATAGTTTTCCTTTAAAGGAGATCTAAACCCTAACTAATAAAACCCCCTACCCCACATAGACCCCTCCCTGCTCCCCTCCCCAGACTAGGTGATACCCTGAGGAGAAGAAGATGGTGTCCATGAACTCCGATGCCCTGAATATGCACCAAGGGGTAAGTAAAGACTAGGGGCATTTACCCGGGGTAACACCAAGGCTGGTGGGGAGCAGGGAGGGGAGTCTTTGTAGGGTAGGTTTCTTTTTTTAATTTTCCTTTAAGCATGTATATTCATTTGGAAAAGGTGGGCGGAGTAAAATGGGAAATACATGGCACAATTAGATAACTGTGGGAGTGTAGGTTCCCCACAGTTCACTGTGAACTGGCTTTTATGGGCACATGCATGTTTTCTATGTGTTAACTTTTCAGTCAACTTTTAGTATGATATAGAATGGCTAATTCAATTGGCCGACGTGTTTTCTTTTTTTTATGTATTTGAATGATGTCACCTTCTTCTGACTATTTCCAGCTTTCCATGGGGAGTGGGTCACTGACATCATCTAAAAACAAATTCTCTGTAAGGCTACAGATTTATTTTTATTGCTTCTTTTTATTACTTAGCTTTCTCTTTGGGCCCTCACCTATTCATATTCCATCCTCTTATTCAAATCAGTACATTGTACTAAAGGTTACATTTTAACGATTACCCTTCCATGACTTAACAATGTGTCTTCAACTGGTCAGTTAGTTGGCGATTACACCTGTTGGTCTTCAGGAGTGAATTACATAGCTTTTTCTTTTATATTTTTGTTTTAAATAATGTTATTAATGCTATAGAGCTATTTCAAATACAGGTAGTTTATTAAAGCTGTGAATATGAAGCATATCAAATTACATTTTATAGGACATATTATATGGCTAAAGACAGTATTCATAGCAGTTATGTAACAGATGTAGAAAAGATGAACAGCGGTTAATGAAGAATTCAGTTTACAGGTATAAGCGCTTAACCTCGCAGGCGGTGTTTAGAATAAAAGGATTACAAATTGTACTTATTCACACCACTCTGTTATGAATGGACTTCCTTTTCATGTTGTTAATGTGATGTGTAACAGGTAATCCCTGCATCTAGAGAGCTATTTTTGTCTATCTTTAATAGCCCATACAATAAAGGTAAGCCCATTTGAAATCCCTAGATGTTGCATTACCGTGAACAGCGATTCTAAATGTTCCATTTCTGAAGCTCTGCCTGTGCCTTGTTTGATTGTAATTAGTGTCTGTGTATTAAAAGTCCTTGAGTTTTTCTGCTTTTCATCCAGGGCTGCAATGATTTTCGTAATTTGCCCCTTTATTTGCGCCTTTAGTTCATCCACCCACTTAGAGTGTAAGCTCTACAGGGCAGGGACTTGCTACATACTGTGTCTCTAACCACACAATCTCTGTATATTACGTTTGTCCTTCCTGTGTGTAGTTTTCTACACTATGAAACTGTACAACACTGCATATCTAATATACAAACTACTGATATACTTACATTTATGCAATTCAATGTATATTGGAAAGTTGCTTAGAATTTACATTTCCTTTCACTATGAAAAAAACAAGTGGAGACCCCTTTAAAGGAGAACTAAATATTAGTTACAAGCACAGCGTCCCTTTCCAACTGCACCAACCAGGTGATACATAACTGCTTCAATCTAAATAGTGGTTTAAAAATATAATAAGAAACACAATGGGGATTGCCAGGTGCCATCTTCTGTCCATTCAGGCCCTCTTCTGTGCAACCCCTAACATGGAGCATTCACAGTTGAAGCCAGGTCTGAATCAGCTTCAGCTGCACATGCTCCTGTGGCATTTTATTTTTCAGGTGTATTTCAGGTATTTTCAAGGAGACTACAGAGATAAATGGCCAGTAGTTTCATTCTATCCTAATTCCCACAGGACACACAGTATTCCAGTTATATCACCAGAAATGATGACTTCTGTGCTCTGCTGCTATACATGCAAATGACAATGAAGTGAGCAATATGGTAGCTTTTTCCCATTTACCACAACAAGAAGCAATTGCTAGCAGAGAAGGGCAAAGCATCTGAAGGGATCCATGTTGGTTTCTCTTGAACCAACCAATGACCACACATACAGTAAATTGGCTGAATGGTTTGAAAGATCTGTGCAAATACTCACGTGCTAGGTAGTGAACTACGCTTACCTAGAAATCAGCATCCACAAAAGGTGCTAAAGAGGATACTTACTAGGATGTAAAAAATGTGGCCGTTTAAGACGGCTTGTTTTTACAGGATAGTTAAAAGCCACAGCTAGTTAAACATTGCATACAAATACTAAACTTCCTTTCTCGTCACCTTTGCCACATACCTGCTGTTTGTTACCTCTTCTTGTAAGCATAACAAATGGCATTGTGTCCCCAGACTCTGGATCTACTTCTCCAGTGCTTAGTGCTGGTCCCTTTTTCAGCTGGCTCTTTAGATGCAGAGGAATAGCAACATCTAGCTGGTGCACCTTCACGGAATCTCCACTACGTTGCTGGGGGGAAAAAAATCAAAGCTTATTTATTGAAATTTTAATTACATTCAAATTAGCTTTGGAGAGAACACTAGTTGAATAATTACAGCCTCAACCTCAAAAGTGTTTTCGCTAAATCAGTCCCCTCCAGTCCAAATAACCCAGCAGCACTAAGCAAAATAGATTACACAAAAGCAGTTTTATTTTTATTTTTAGTCACAAAACTGCACTGCTTCCCCATGGATATTTAAAAAAAATGTTGGATATGGTTTAAATTGCAATTAAACAACCACCTCAGGTCTCAGAGGCACTTGTTTTATAGAAGCACTCTAATATTTTTCATAGTTTACACACACATGAAAGCCATGCAGACAAAGTAAGGAAAGCACTTTGGTCCACATGCCTTAATGTACAAAAGCTGCTATATACTTGTCTTCTAAAGCCTCAACAAATTGTGATATAAAATGATATTGCTGCTATCAGAAAGAGTTTTTCTGAGGATTAAGAAGACACATATGGTATTTGACCCATGGGAGGCTTACAAGTAACAAATATTTACATTTCAAGTTAGTGAAAGCTTTTGGTCACAACTCAATCCTTGCGCAGGTATTTAGCAAACGGTCAGAATTACAATGAAGGAATAAGCCACAGGTGTATACCTAAGGATATGAAGTGAACCTGTATTGTTGGTGCTACGCAGCCATTGCAATTAAAACCATAGTTTTACAACACTACTCTTCTTTGTGGCAGGACTAGAAAGCAGAATTTTACTATGTTAAATCTGAGCAAATGCCAGCACTATTCTCTGCCACATTCAGCTATGCTGTCAATCATTACAAACAGAAGGGGCCCTGGGAAAGGCAGTTGATCTAGTTTGTCTTCATACCCTCAGGTTCAAATTTTCACTGTACAAATATACAACAAGAACACAGCGCCAAGCAAACTTGTCTTGCAAAATATCATTCATAATGATATTCATAATACACAGCCGTGCACTAGCCCTGAAACTAGACAAATTCCATGTTAGAACCAATGGAAACCCAATACCTACAACACATTTAAACGTAAAACGTAATACTAAATGGTTAACAGCACAAAACATGATTTTGTCACCTTTAAATTACCTTTTAGTATGATGTAGAGAGTGATATTCTGAGACTATTTGCAACTGGTTTTTATTTTTTATTATTTGTGTTTTTTGAGTTATTCAGCAGCTCTCCAGTTTGCAATTACGGCATTTTTGGTTGCTAGGGTCCAAATAAACCTAGTAGCCATGCACCAATTTAAATAGAGAGACTAGAATATTAATAGTAGAGGGCCTGAATAAAAAGATGAGTAATAAAAAGTCGCAATAACAATAAATGTGTAGCCTTACAGAGAATTTGTTTTTCCTCATTTGAAAGCTGGAAAGAGTCAGAAGGAGACAAATAATTGAAAAAAGAAAAGACCAACTGAAAAATTGCTTAGGCCATTCTATAACATACTAAAAGTTAAGATATAGATGAATTACCCCTTTAATGACATAACAAAGATATTTAAAGTTATGTAAATTTAAAGAGATACTGACATCAGAAAATATAATAATATAATAATAATCAGATAATAAATTTTTTAATATCTATCATAACATTGTCTTTGAATGCTATTTATACTTTCGCCATAAAAGTAGTTGCTTGATGCTTTTAAATGACTTTTTATAGGACACAATTGGCATCTAAAAATGAATGGTAGCAGCTAGAGTCCTGCGCGAGTCCATTTTTTGGGACCCGTACCCGCAACCCGGACCCGCATTCTTACCCGCTTGGACCCTTGACCCAACCCGTACCCGCAACCCGGACCCGCTAACCATCAAGAATCAGGAAGTGACATCATCGGAAGTAGCCACGATCAGAAAAAGGGGAGTAAAACAGGAAGTGCTGTCATTGTAAACCGGAAGTGACATCATAAGTAGTAGACATGCTCAGAAAAAGGAGTAAAAATCGCTGTGGCGAGGATCCGCGACCCGACCCTCAACCTGCCAACCTGCAGAACCACCGGCCCGCTTCTATACCCTAGAAATTCTACGAACAACCCGATTTTGCGGGTAACCCGCGGGTACCCGACCTGCTGCAGGACTAGTAGCAGCTATCTGGTTGCTTGAGTCTGACGCACCCTAGCAACCAGGCAGTAGTTTCAATTCAAGACACAATTATGAATAGAAGAGGTACTAAACAGAAAGATGAAGCCAATGAAAATGAACATCAATCAAAACTGTAGTCTTACAGAGCAAGTGCCACTAACATTTCCATCAGTAAAGTAATTTCTCCCAAATATACATTCCACTATAAAAAACTATGAAATATATTGCTTTCAGTCGCCACAGCTCTGTGCATTCATTGGCTTTACAGGCCTGCTTAATTAACAGATACAGTACTAAATAATGGTTCTATGTTTTCAATTTTCAGACCGCGCAGTTCCGTTTGCAAGTCTAATATGCCCTAAAATGTCCCCCTAAAGCTGGCCATAGATGCAAAGATCCGGTTGTTTGGCGACATCGCCAAATGTGCGGATCTTTCCCTGATATGCCACTAACTGGCAGGGCTATATCGGGGTAATCTGAACGTCCGGCCCTATGCAACAAGCGTAATGGACTTCCAACCAGGACTGGACTGAGAATTAAAATAGGCCCTGGCATTTCAGGTACACAAGAGGCCCATCAGCCCACATAGAGGCCCAAACAGCCCCCACCAGCCCACTAAATACTGACTTTCTATGGGACCTTATAGCAGCCCCTCTGGCATTTGTCCTAACCCACATATGGCCAGTCCGGGCCTGCTTCCGACGGGTCGGTCCGAAGAAAATACGACCTTCCCGATCGATATCGTGTTTAGATATTGGTCGGGAAGACCTGTCGGAAGCTCCCATACACGGGCAGAAAAGCTGTCAAATTGGTCTAAACGACCGATATCGGCAGCTTTATCTGCCCGTGTATGGCCAGCTTTAAAAATATAGCAGCACAAACTCCACTCAGGCTGAAGCCAGACACTATTTGTACTTGCTTGTACATGTTGCCAGCATTATCCTGGCCTAACAATGAACTGTGCTGAGAATGGAATTAGTAGAAAAAGGATACTGGTCACAGAGCTAAAAAGAGCACTTATCATGTTCTCCAGGTACAGAGGAAGAAAGATATATTATGCAGTGCTCCAAGTAAAG
This sequence comes from Xenopus borealis, assembly GCA_024363595.1. Classification (NCBI taxonomy): domain Eukaryota; kingdom Metazoa; phylum Chordata; class Amphibia; order Anura; family Pipidae; genus Xenopus; species Xenopus borealis. The sequence goes on along the minus strand of CM044435.1, from coordinate 73,939,603 downwards.
CTGGACTCAGGCTAAATTCTTGTGCAATTATATATTTCTACTTGTATCTTTTTTAGATCATTTAGAATTAGTCCAAAACAGCAGATGGCATTACACTGATATATTCCCAAAGCAGGGATAGCCAAAACAATAACATTTTGTTAACTGAACATATAGCTATTTCAAAGAAGAACAGGAAACTGCGGTATTCCATTTCTTTCTTTGTAAGGTGTACTATACGTGCCTTCAGAGCGCCCATTTTAAGATACAGTGATTCGAAAGGGGTATGTCCATTAGCATCATTGGCTAATAAATCATTTAGCTGCCTTTGTTTAATTGCTTGTAATGTGTCGTAATTTGGCCTACTTACTTTCAAGCTAGATTTCAGCAAGTACACCTGTACAGTAATGCACTGAATAGTAATCGAAACTAACCGCTGTCAATAATTCAGATGCATAAAGAACAAAGTACTAGTGAATGAATTGTTGGGATATTCAATGTCTAACAAGCATACTGTTATGCTAAATATATGCAGGGACAGATTTCATGTACTCTTTTGTTCAAAGCTGGGCAGGACATATAGTCTGTCTTTAGGTTGAGGCCTACAAGCTATCAAAATTGTTTCGAGAATTGCACAAGGTTCCAATAGACTTTTATGGTACTGGAGAATGCTCACTAACTTTAAATTTCAATTGAAAAATAGGTAGAAGTACCCATTCATTTGAAATGGATCTTAGCTTGCATCTTCAGCTGAATTGTGTGCTGAACTGTGTGTAAAGCTAAGTAATAAACACATTGTTCTGCTATAATACTAAAGAATACTTCCCAATAAACATTTGATTCCATCATCGACATTGTAAAAAAAAACAATTAAAAAGTAACAATAGCAATAAAATTGGAGCCTTACAGAGAGCACGTCTTTTGGCAGCTGGGGTTAATAACCCTGTTTAAAAGCTGGAAAGAGGCAGAAAAATAAGGCACATACTAAAAAAAAAAACTATAAAGACCAATTGAAAAGTTGCTACAAATCTTATGACAAACTAAATGTTACCTAACCCTTAAAGAACAAGATCAATTTATGGCAAATGCGCCCCTTGAAGCAAAAACACAACGTTTACATAGAAGATGAAACTGAAAAAAGTCAAACATCCATCCAGTTCAACCTTTTAGATCACACAATTTAGTACAGGAATTGGATCTCTTATACAGAAACTCTAAATTATAGGAAGGCCTGTATACATATATTAAGCAAATACTTCAATTATTTCCTATATAATAAGAAAGTACTTTATACTTGATTGTAACTAAGCTGCATACATTCATATTGCTATGCTATGGAATGTAAGGTGTTTTTCCCCTGCAAGGTCTTGCATGGCTTGTTGCACAAAGCATTATTGGTTCTTTGCAACCTCTCCTGCACTTTTTGGCAGGTTCTATTCATTTCTATTAATACATTTAAGAATGGCTTAGATGATTATGTAAAAAAAGCATTACATACAAATCCAAGGTTATACAGCTATTAAAATCTGCATTGGAGATTTTATATAATAGGGCATGAATACATCACAAGATCAGCAGTGAACAAGAATTGTTCTCTTTTCCTTTACATTGAGAAATTATATAGGAGTGAGAAAATCCCATCCCCATTATACTTCTACTAATCAAAGTTATTCATTGAAAGATACCTCATTATAAATGCATAAATCAGATACCTGAAGATTTTCTAGCATCATCTTATCAAGGGCTTGAATAAAGTCTTCATCTTCAGCACAGGGTACATGTTTAATTCCACCTCCTTTAATCATCACCTCCTGTAAAACCACATAATGTCAGCAGGAAGAGATAAGAGAAATGAGGACCTTTTTATACTCTGCAGACTTGAAAATAATTAAACTATACAAACGTGAATAATGACGCTGCATATACATATCTATTGATGTGCAACCGTTGATATCTAACATTCTTGCAGTCATAACCAATACATACAGTGTTTTCTTCATCGGTCTCATTTTCTTTGTTTGAGTCAGTCATATAATCTGTATTCTCTTCTTCTTCTTCCTCTCTTTCATCCTCCTCATTTTCAGAAGCATCCTACATTTTGAAAAAGAGAAAAAAATTAAGTGATTTTAACACAAGAAGGAAAATGCAATTTTAGTCCATTCTTCCCAAAATGTTCTATGCAAAAACAATATTAATTCGTAGGCAGTACTTCTATATGACTTCAATTGATAAGTATATGTGCGCATCTTGCTCTCTCACATTATCCAGTGGTTAAAAGAAGATCTAAAAATAAAAAAAAGACTTGACATAAAAATTATGAATTCACTCACTTCTTCTCGTTCATTCATTTCACTTTCATTGCCAGACTGCTCCTCTGTCTCTGCCCCAGCCTCTTCTTCCTCATCATCATCCTCATACACCAGGTGATCTCCTTCTGTCATGGAATCTTTTGATTCCTTATCGTTCATTAGACCTTTAGAAAACAGAACAGAGTTAGAAATGGGTATGTTTGGTGTATTTCAATATAAATTTACCCGAAAGTGTTGAACGTATTACGCTTCAAAAATTCATCCAGATCAAAGTGTTTACATTAATAATTTTGCTGAAAATGGGAGTCTGGATTAACATTGCATTCTGCAATTCTCAATTTTATTTTCAATGGTGATGCCTGGTTGCTTGCCAACAATCTTTGTAGCCACACTGGTATTATCAACTTCAATTTGCAGCAAATATGAAACAGAGAGTCATGAAAGTCTGATTAAAAATTAAATTAATTTAAATTTAAAAAGGTGTTCGAGAACCCATGGTTGACTACAGTCAATTAACCCTATTCCACAAAGGGAAAAAGATAAAACATAAAATCATATACAATTCTTGGATTTCTACTGATGATTTATTATTATTAATTATTTTAATAATTTAATAATACATGATATCATAATTATTAATAATAATAATAATAATAATAATCTCAACATTTTAAACATGTGGCTACCACACCTTGACACAAACTTGCCTACCACCCATAACAATTATACATAAATTGAATATATAGTGTATACAACGTTGTCACACCATATTAATAGTGTTATTAATAAATCATTGGTAAAGAACCAAGAATTATCTATGATTTTATGTTCAATATAAAATGTAAAAGTAATCTACAAAGGATCACATATATATATATCTGTTATCTGAAAACTCATTGTCCAGTAAAATCTGAATTTTTATAGGCTCCATTATAATCAGATAACTAAAAATTTTTAAAAAGATTTCCTTTTTGGGTCCAGGCCAACCTCGCACGCTTCTTTCGTGGGTGGCGTGCTCTCCCCGCCCACCACAATCAAATGCCGGCTTCCTAGTTAATCTTTTATAGACGCTGTGCCTGCTTGCCCTGCCCCTTTTGTGAGGTCATCGGTGGGGCGCGTCAGTGTGGGTCTATAAAAGCAACCAGGAAGATTGCATGCAGTGTCGGACTTGGACACCAGGGGCCCACCCAAAGGCCTTAGACCAGGGGCCCACCATAAAACCTTAGACCAGGGGGCCACTCTTAGTACCAATATTCTTCATCTCCTCAATCAACCTCTATTCTCCTAGTTTGTTTACTTTACATACTTTAATCAATTATTCCATCGATTTAGCCTCTTTGTTCTCATAGAAATAGGGAATGGCCATGAAATAGGCCAAAGGTTTAGCAGCATGAGGGTCCACTGGCACCTTAGCACACCAAGAGTTTTCCTGGTATTCTGTTGGGCCAGTCCGACACTGCACGCATGAGGGCGGGCGTGGGCTAAGGGAGGGCAGATTAAGGTCAGGTACGCACATTACTATCTGCATTATTTTTAAGTAGACTTGGGTTATGGAGATCCAAATTATGGAAAGATTCCTTTTCTGGAACACCCCAGGTCTCAAGCATTCTGGATAACATGTCCCATACTTGTACTTCAAATTGTTTCACCTTTTTTTCATTTGATTTTTTTTTACCACCATCTGTATGGCTTAATACAGGGGTGTCCAAACTATGGCCATGTGGCCCAGGATGGATATGAATGCAGCCCAGCTTGAAACACTAGGTTCCCGAGGAAATGTCATAATAGTATAGCAAAAAGTCTATTTACTGTAATATCCAGGTGTCCCATATTCCAGTGTATAGCTCCAACTGGTGTTTTAGTTATTTTATGTGTATTTCCTTTACTTTTACAAATCAAAAGTGTTTGTGTATTTCATGTGTGGCCCCAGACAATTCGTCTTTTTCCAATGTGGCCCAGGGAAGCCAAAAGTTTGTACACCCCTGGCTTAATATATTTCGCTGTGTTATTATGGAAATTAAGGTAGACACCCCTATATCCTTCTTTTCTATTTATTAATGCCAGAAGCCCAACCCAATGTGTAATAAAAAGTATAAATTAGTGTGAAACAGCCTTTTGTAACTCATGGCAAAAGCTTTAGAAGAGGCACAAGAAGTTGTTTTTCTTACCAAGTTTTGTCAGAAACTCCCGCTCTAAATCCTGTACTTGGCGGACAGATTCATTCAGTGAGGTGCAAAGCTTGGTCTTTGGCCTCAGAAGCTCCAAGGTATCAGTTATCATATAATCAATATCTATTGGGAATGGGTGGTCTTTAGTCCACACATCAAGACTTTTCTTCCACCAAACATAACGCTAAATTAAGAAATAAAAAAGTGAGCAACTGATTTTAAAATACTAGACAGCACGTTCTGTGTAAAGAAAGTAACCATTTAGATCACTCAAACTGAAAAATAAACTATTGACTTATATACTTAACACAAAAGTTAATTTAGGGAATGAAGGATTGTGAGTTTACCAACTCAGTTGTATAGCTTCTAACTCTTGTCTCAGCTTTAGCTTAGTATAGCTAATTTAAGATGAGTAAAATAGGGGCAGTTGGGTAAGATAAATATAATGTGGGGCTGTTCTCAGTCAGGTCTTAAACAAGGCTAGATAATATCAGACCAAGAATTCAACCAAGATTTTGAAATATTATGAGACCTCACATGCAGTTTAAAAAGGCATTTGCATACCTGAAAATAAACTAGAAAACAGTCAAGCTTTCTTTTGCTGGATCCGCGGTCAAAATACTGCCCACAAGTTTCAAGAATAGTGCAAACTAGTCTAATGCGGAATAAGTGTTCAGGGGGATCAAGAGGACTGGGGCTTCCATCAGAGTTTACACCAAAGGAGATAAATGAATAAAGTGTGCGAAATATAACTGCAGATTCAACCATTCTGTAGTTGTAAAGCTCCCCAAGAAATTTTGCACTGCTTATCCTCCGCTGATTAAATTTTGGCTGGTTGACCTACAAGAAAAGAAAAAAAAGAAAGAAAAATATAGGAAACAAACAATGCATACAGTTAATTGCATTTGATATGTGGTTTTAATATGGAGCAACCAATTACGGTTAGCCTCCTTGGGGTGTCACCAGTAATATTGCAACACTTGATCACAAGCACATTTGGTTTACGCAGATTGCTGCATTTTATTATGCAGATTTAGGTAGCTCCTAGCTAGAACTAGCATGACCATGATCTAAAAATATATCATTTTTCATAATCTTTCTTGTCATAAATGAACAGCGGGTCGGGTTTTTCCCGACCTGCACCTGATCTGCATTCACCCTCCCTCCACCCGCTCCCGACTTCCCTTATTAAACCCTTGCCACTCCACAGATGACGTCACAAATGGGACAGGGCTAGCAGGCAGCTATAAACCTGGAAGCCTGTAGTTGAAGGTGGCGGGTCCGGGTTGAGCTCATTCTCCTGCTCTCCCCGCAAAGGGGGGTGGGAGGTCGGGCCAAACCCACACATCACTAGCTTGCACCATACACTTAAAAATGATAATGGTAATAGTTTGTCTATGTAGGTTTTCACGAATCTATAGGATGATAAGGTATCTATTAATTATAAGTCTAAAGCAACTATGCTTGCAGAGAGTTTTCTCTAAAAGATTACACAGCAAGACAAGTTGCTGTAGACCTATAAAATTACTGGAGCAAAGACCTTTTAATAATAGATCATGGAAATACCTGTAGCATAATAATACTGTTTAAAGGAACAGTTCAGTGTAAAATTAAAAACTGGGTTAACAGATGGGCTGTGCAAAATTAAAAAAAATGTTTCTAATATAGTGTTAGCCAAAAGTGTAATGTATAAAGGTTGGAGTGAGTGGATGTGTAACATAACAGAACATAATAAAACTTCCTGCTTTTCAGTGAATTGAAGGGGGGCACATAGGACATAACTGTTCAGTGAGTTTGAAATTGATACTTAGAATACAGCTCAGATTAGCCCATGTGGCCCCCCTCAAGTCACTGATTGGTTATGGCCTAATAACCAATCAATGGAAACCAAGAGAACTGCAAAGCAGGAAGTAGTATTCTGGCTATTATATTAGACATCCAGTCACTCCAGCCTTTACACATTACATTTTTGGCTAACTAACTATAATGAAAACAATTTTTATTTTGCACAGCCTATGGGGTAGATTAATCAAAGAGTGAAGTTCCGCCACTAGAGGGAAATCCCACAGCTCTCAGTTCATTTCTATGGGATTTTGCAAGGCATATTCATCAATGGGTGAAGTGAAAGTTCACCCTTTGATGAATACACCTTTAAAAATCCCATAGAAATTAATTGAGAGCTGTGAAATTTCCCTCTAGTGGCGGAACTTCACTCTTAACTTCACTCTTTGATAAATCTACCACTATCTATTTACCCAGTTTTTATACAGAACAATTTCTTTAAGTAATTGTGAATATGAAACGGTTTCCATTTTCTAAGCTAAGGAAAGAAAAATGGTTGCCTCCATTTCATTCATACATCCAAATATACAGATACACATATTTTGTATAAACTCTATGGAACATATACATCAACTTTTACACAAGCAAGATATGATGTAGTCCTTTTTAAGAAGAGGGATCTGCCATTGCTGCAGTTATTGTAGTTCCACTATGACAAAAAAAGTCACTCAATCAAGCAGTTTTGCCAGTAACTTTGGAGGTATGCTGCAGTAAAAGCAATTCATTTTTAAAAAGAAACACTTTTTGAATGAAATTTCAAGAAGCATTATTTTATTGAATAGTAAACATGTATCAGTTTCATTCAAAAAAACTACTTTATCTTGTTGGAAAAATTGTTATATGCATTAATAAAGTATGTAATTGCATATCTTGGAAATATTTATTGCAAATAAAACATATAATATGTAGCAATGAGTGGTTTCATTCGATAGGTGCATAGAGAGAGAGCTATGAATGACATTTGAGTCCAGTTTATAGTATTATTTTACTAAAACCACTGTATGGGCCATATGACTCATGTGAATCTGGGTGGTTTCTCCTCCAAATTATTTCTGCTGTATAAAAAATATCCCGCAACATCCCTGCCACCTACTACTGATATCAAATAAGACCAGCTGAAATTGCAATTACTGGTAGTTCTCGGCCCAGAAAAATCTGTAGTTGGTGTATGGTCAAGAACATCTAGGAATGGTGTTGTCTGGCTTTAAATAAATGGGAGGTGGCAGTGACAAGGCGGGATGGTTCTCTGGCAGTGTATTCTAAGAATACATGAACCTACATCCCTACTGGAACTTGTCAACCCCAATTGATGCATGGTAGCATATTAAAATTAGTTACATCAGAGCTAATTATAGCAAACACACAATTTTTACCAGAGAAGAATAATTATAATTTTCATTTAAATGCATACAAACTCATTTTCTTTTGGCATTACTGGACCTTTAAAGGAGAACTAAACCCTGAAAATGAATAGGGCTAAAATGCCATGTTTTATATACTGAATTTATTGCACCAGCCTGAAGTTTCAGCTTCTTGATAGAAGCAATGATCCAGGACTTCAAACTTGTCACAGGGGGTCACCTTCTTGGTAAGTGTCTGTGACACTCACATGCTCAGTGGGCTCTGAGCAGCTGTTGAGAAGCTACGCTTAGGGGTTGTCACAAATTATCCAGCAGAAAATGAGGTCTGTCTATAATATAAGCTGATACTAAAGAGCTGATTATTAAGTTCTGATGCTAGTTGCACTGGTTTCTATGCTGCTATGTAGTAATTATCTGTATTAATTACTAATCAGTCTTATACTGCGACATTTCTTTTCTATGTGTACTGTATATTGTGAGTGGGTCCCTAAGCTCAGTAAGTGATAACAGCACAGAGCATGTGCAGTCAATCAGCAGAAAAAACGTCAGGGGCTACTGGGGCATCTTTGGAGACACAGATCTTTACTGCTAAAGGGCTGTGGTTGCCTGGGGGTGGTACAGAAGCCCAAAACATAATGTATAACATTTGCAGCTACTTCAATGCATGAAGAATAGAATATGGTGAACATGGTGTTAAAGTTAGTGTACGGATTTTGTTTCTAGTTTACCTCCATGCCAAGACGTATGTCCTCTAACACTCCATCTACAACGTGTATTCCAAAATCCTCTTGGTAAAGCACCAGTCCTGCCAAGAGATTGGCTACACAATGAATGCTGTTGTATTTAACATTCCAAATGTTGATCATGCAGCAAATTACATAGTCTTTCACTTCAGGATCCTGCCAAGACAACTTCCTCATCTGCCTCAAAACCTGCAATCACATTATAAACATGAGCAAATAAATTATTTAAACGGATAGTAAAGAAACTGAAAGAGAAACTCAGATTATTGGAAGAAAAAAGTGACAATGCAAGTAAGCAAAAAGCAATCACATAAACAATTAAACATCTTAAGCCTGGAAACTATACACTGCTGGCTAGCCGAAAAGAGACCTCACCTTTTCAGTGGTGACCTTAGAAAGGTCTTTATAAAGAAGCTTTCGAATGTATTCTTGTAGTGGAGGTCGCTTCTTTCTTACAGTTTTTTCAGCAGGAGGTGGGTTACAGTAATAGTAGGCATTCTCAACCATTGTAACATACCGTGCATCTAAGTGCATTGCCTGCTTCTTGCGCATCATTTGCTCCTAAAAATAAATTTATATTAATAATATAACAAACAGAACTTGCAAACGGTTTTGTTACTTTGTATAAAGCAAAATGATTTCTGAAAAATTCAGCTTCTGCTACTGAAGTGTTAATGCATGTAAAAATTCTCATTTGTATGAACTTCTAATCTGAATATTATTGTGCTATAATTTGCATTCACAGAAAGTAAAACATAGGCAGAGAGGAGGGGCAATATATGATTGGCAGCTTAGCTTTTTACACAAGTTTATAACAAGTATGACTATTCTAAAAAAAAAAAAATGTGGGTTTCAGATTTAATTTGGAAAGGACTTTTTTTTATACAGCTATTTTTATGTCTCGGTGATAGGTCCCCTTTAAGTCTACTAAAAAACATTTAAATGTTTAATAAACCCATTATTATGGATTTATGTTGCTTAGTTACTGTAGCATCAAGTACAACCTTGCACTGCTTTACTAACCAGCTGAACCAAAGACTTGGCTAAGCTGGTAGCTGCCAATTCTATTCTATTCTAAGTCTTCTTCTATGCTTCATTATGCACTTACCATTACTAAACAAAAATAACTTTACAACTACATTGGTCTCCCATACTGTATGTCTCACTATCTCACCCTCTCCCCTATTGTAAACATCTGTATAAAAGCTGGCCACAGACAAAAAGATCCACTCGTTTGGAGACATCACCAAACTAGATCTTTCCCAGATAGTCCACTAACGACAGGGCTATGTCGGGGCTAATACAAACGTTCGGCCGGCGGATTACAATGAGGGCAATGGGCTCCGACAGTCTGGGGAAAAATCAAATCTTCCCCATCGATATCGTGGCCAGATATTGATGGGGAAGACCCATCAGAAGCCCCCATACACGGCAGATAAGCTTTGAAATTGGTCTAAACATCCGATATCATCTGCTTTATCTGCCCGTGTATGGCCACCTTAATTTGCAGGAAGAAATATGAGGTTAAATCTTACCAGCAGGACACTGGTGCGCAAGTGAGAATCTGGAGATCGGAAAAGAAATCTTCCACAAGTTTCCAGTAGAGTGCATGCCATTTCTATGTGGTGATGTGAGAAGTCTGACAATAGCATCTGTGCAAACAGTGTTATAGTTACATTATAAAAGTAGACACAATCAATCTGTATTTTGTTATATTTACTTCTTAAGGCAGGAAAGGCTTAGAGAGACTAGGCAACTATACAAGCTTCCAAGTACCCCAGCCCTATGCATGGGCTCAGTCACCTCCCATGAGAATGGGGAAAGTACCAGTATAGTGCGCTACTCTGAGCCAAAGGACACTGATGAGAATCAATTAACATTGTGGGGCTTCCCTTTCCTACCTGACACAGATAGATATGTTATAACCAGACACAGCTTTATCAAATAGGGCTAAAATGGGCAGCTACCTAATCTTGCTGCCCGCCCTTTAAGCCAAGGAGTCTAAATTGCCAACGTGGCCCTGTGTAGTTTTTTCCAGTTAAGAGCAAGCATCTATATGCAATGACCACAGTATGCAGAGCCAACCATGCATTTGTATTGACTTTCTGTTATTTAAACAGTACATAAATCTTTAAAAACAATGGTTGTGGTGATTGCATGTTAGTGAGAGAGACAACAGCACCAGTCGGAAAGCACAGCAATAATGACAGAGACTTTTTTCAACTTTTACCTTCGTATACTGTGTTTTGATCCCATCATACCCTTACCTGTCCCGCTTAGGCCAGGGTTTCCAAGTTGCCAACATGGTTTTATTAAATGAAGCTTTCTAAAGGAGCGTAGTATGCAGATAAGTGGTTTTCATAGGGATGTAAGGGGCTCTCTGAAAGCCATTAGAAGGTTCATAAGATATTGTTGCTTATGAATGCAGTGATCTGTAACTTCCAATGAAGCCTTTGCTGCCTTGGTGGCTACAGCCAAGTTCTGTCCTATCAGGCAGCCTGTTTGACTGAGAGTTTGATGAACCTGACCATCCTACAGTTTTTATACTACCCACCCACAGACCCCATGCTGCTTCAACGAGAGATGTAACGAGCCCCATATTGGGTAAATAGTTTTTGGATTACTACAAAACTAAACTACTATGAAAAAGGTACACCATATCCCACAATAGTAAATGGTAATAGCTATGTGTAGCATGCAGGCACAAGGCAGGTGGTGTTTTGTCACTCACTTTTACCTATAAATGTCAGAGATAAAACTGGTTTAAGTGGCATTGTGTGTAAACACAAACCTTTAAACAATGCAGTGTATCTGTTTTGCTGAACATTTTAAATTTCGCAAGTTCTCCTATGAATCTCACAGTCTTGTTCTTTGTTTCAATGTTGATTTGATCCTTCTTTCTAACCTGTGGAAAAAAATGCATTGCGACATTTATAAGGTGATAAAAACCAACAAGTTAGGTCACATGACACCAAGCGTTGCATCTGGTTTCAAAAGTACACCAGTTTCTTAACAAAATAGTATACCTGTAACAATTTCTTTTTTTCTTAACACTTTCCTAAACTTCAAGTTTATTGTTTCATTTGCCATTACTTCATGTTTCCCAGCAACATTTTAGAAAGAGAATGGGAGGAGTTGAATCACAGGCTTTCTACACTGTTAAATTTGTTATATTTCTGGCAAATAGCAGCTTCAGGTCCAGCTGAGATTATGCCCCCCGCCCCCCGGCAAACTTTTACAGCGGATACATTTATTAGCTGCACTCTGTATCAACAGAGTGAAAAATTCAGCAAATTAATCTTTAAAATAGGAAGCCGGTGAAAAAAATTAAAACAGTTGCGGCAGTAACTATTTTAGGTGTACTATTTAAAAACGAATTAACTGAATAAAGTGTTTAGAAGTGGAACTACCCCTTTAAAGCTTCATATTCCATTATTATTCTTTATTAATACAGTGCCACCAAATACCAGTACTTCACAGAAATTATATATCATCACTAGGGATGCACCGAATCCACTATTTTGGATTCGGCCGAACCCCCGAATCCTTCCCGAAAGATTTGGCCGAATACCGAACCCGAACCCTAATTTGCATATGCAAATTATGGGTAGGAAGGGGAAAACATTTTTTACTTCCTTGTTTTGTGCAAAAAAGTCACGTGATTTAGCTCCCTGGCGGATTCGGTTCGGCCAGGCAGAAGGATTCGGCCGAATCCGAATCCTGCTGATAAAGGCCGAATCCTGGCCGAATCCCGAACCGAATCCCGGATTCGGTGCATCCCTAATCATCACTCATCTTTCCCCAAGGTCACCAATCACAGCAAAATACAAAGCTTGATAAGTAGATTATGTGATAACCACAATGTAGAATAGTTAATGCATTCTCTTTCATATTTGAAATTCTATCCACCCAAAATACTTTTTTCCCTTGACAGCAAAAAAGCCATGCTTGATGCCAATGTGTCTGTTTATTGCATCTGGAATATGGTCTGTTGTTCAAAGATGTGGCAGTTTAATGCATATGTAGTTATTGAAAACCCTTTAGCCATATGAAAAGTAACCTCTGTCTAAACTTACTCATGAATGACTGCAAATGGTAGACACAGGAGATCAGTCTGCATTTGCCAGTGAGGGGGGAGGAAAACCAAACTGTAGGACAAGTGGCTGGAAACAGCTATAAGCACTTTCATCAATTTGTTTGCCAGCTCCCAATATGGGAGTAGCATGCATTACCTAAAACAGCTTCTTTTATGGAGACTGAAGTCAACCACATCACAAAATTATAAGGTTACTTAAGTTACTGGCAGATATATTCTGGGGACTCTGTTCCCTGTAGATGTCCTGTATGCCATGTTTCTAACCAAACAGTGCATCTAAGCTTCTGGTTACTTACAGAAAATGGAAAAGAAATTCAAAGGGCAAATATTGTGAAAATTTAAATTTAATATAAGCTTCAGCATACTGATATAAGTAACTTTCTAAATACAATCAATAACAATTTCTGTACCGTTTCTGAAATAATGAAGTACATCTTCACTATCCCTCTGTAAGCATCTGTTTCTCTTCATTCCCTCTTTATGCCGGCGTTGGGTGTCAGATAGTCATTGACAGCTAGTTGAATGATATCTTATAGGGGGCTCCTTTTGCTTAGAAGATGTATTAGAGCTCTCACTATTAAAATCACCAGGAATCATGTCTCTACATGTAGTTTTTGTGTGAAAGGCAGTCATTTTGTTAGATTTTGTTTGTACTGGAATCAGTTATTTGAGTGAGCTCTAATACATCTGCTAGGAAAGGAAGTTCCCCATAAGATATGTCAATGAATATCTGACACCCAACTGCTGCATGAAGACAAAATGAAGATGAACTGAAGCTGAGAGGGATAGTGAAGATAAACTTGATTATTTCAGAAATGATACAGAATATTTAATTGATTGTATTTAGAAACTTTCTTATATCAGTATGAGGAAGCGTTTATTAAAGGGGACATTTCATATAATCTTCATAATCAGATATAGTAGTTACCTATCCCACAAATGTGTAATGATGCAGAAAAAAAAAGGTTTTGAAAGCAATTTACCACCTAAAACTGTCACTATATCAGAGCTGCAGAGAGATCCTTACTGCTGAGAGTCTAAGCTGAAATGAGGAGTAGGAGTGTCTGTTCATTCTCTCACAGGAAATGGTTACTTCTCTGACTGACATGCTGAATCTGCTTTAGCTCAGAGAACCACTCCCACTGCCTGTGTCTGTTCCCAGCTGCACATAGCTGTATTTGCTGCTGCCTGATCTAGTTGTAAGGAAAACATTCCCAGCAGCTGTGCAAGAACTTTTTACTAAATAATGTGCAATTCCACTACTTGATGCCAATCAAGATATACAAATTGGTTGCAGGGAGTGGTTAAAAAAATAAAGTGGTGCTTAGAATTGCTATCCTGAGCATTATTGTGGCAGCACTACCAATATATTTTTTTAATTGCAGCCAGTCATTTTTATTGCTGCTCCCAGTACTTCTCCCTTATCACCTTTATCTCTCCTCACATTCCCCTCTCTGTTACCAGCTCTTGCGTCCTCTCGCTTAACAACTTTCTCTCTCCGAGTCCTCCCTCACAGGTTATCCCCCCCCCCCACACACAGCTAAAAGGTAATAAAAATCAAGACTTCAAACAATCTTATCTGTGCTGTATGGAGGAGCCGTAGAATGAGCGAGCTGGGGAGTGAGATAACCCCTGCGAGAACCTGTGAGGGAGGGGGAGCGAGAGCCGGGGAGACAGAAAACTGCTAAGGGAGAGGATTCAAGAGCCGGGCAGGCAGAAAGCTGCTTCTAAGGGAGTGAGAGCCAGGGAGGGAGAGCTGGTAAGAGAAGGGAAGACGCTGGAGCAGTGTGTATGTAAAGCAGGGTGGGCGGAAAGGACCCTAACACAACGAGGCATCAAGCAAATAGCCCCGCCCATGCCTGCACGCCCTCTGTCCTTCTCACTGGCTGTAGATAGCTGGGGAAAAGCAAGAGACGGCCGGCGGCCGTGCACACAGTGTGGATGCATCACAGCACAGGAAGCCTGGAGAGAGGGAGGGGCGACTTCAGTTTTCCAGCAATTAACCCTAAAGTTGACCCTAAAGGTATATAATAAAACATGTTCCCTTCAATTTTATGGTATGAGGAATGGATTAATGAGGAGTAAAAAATTATGGTATATGTCCCCTTTAAATTTAAATTTTTGCCGACAGTTCCCCTTTAAGCATGTGTCAGATCACAACAATTTGTCACTAGCCTCATTTCTAATTTCCATGTGTAATGTTATTTTAATCTATCTTTGTTTTTCCTGAAAAGCTTCCTGAAAGCTGATTTTGACTCATCTTACATTATCAAATAATTCTGACTCCTCTCCAATGTCAACAGGAGACAGCAGGGCAGGCACAATGCTATCCGCCATATGTAGTAAAATGAGCTAAGTTTCCCCAGGAGGGGTAACACATAGCACCCAATAAGAGGTTTGATTTTAAACATGTGACCAGTACATTCCACCTGCCGACTGGTTGCTTTAGGTTACTGCTCCAGGGCAAATTTAGTGCCTTTTATTTAAAAAAAACCCTAAAAATGCTAGTGCCAGAGGCCTTTCAGCCAAGGAAGCACAATGAAATAACATGGTTGGTCCTATGTGGAGTTAGGTCAGAAAAATGATAATTGCTGAACCACCTGAAAACTATCTGTAAGGAATGGTACTTTTAAGAAAACTATTTGAAGTACAAGCAAGTCTTACATGGAAACGAAAGTCCCCTTTTAACATGGAAGAAAGGTCTTCTGCAACATCAGACATGCAAGGGTGCAAGGTAGCCACTAGTCTGGCATAGAAAGGCAGAAGATCCAGTCTGAAAGAAAATAATATGCTGTCAGGCTCTACAGGCCCAGTAGATTGAACATTGTTACAGGTATGTCATATTAAAAAAATATTTTATTGCTAGATTCTGAATTTCCTATTTTCAGTCATTTGCCATAGTTTGCAAACACACTGTGCTAAAGTGTTTTTATACAGGTCATTGAACTCTGAGGTGACTTCTAATATCCTCATTTTGCAACAGTTGGTAGTTTATTTATTATAATACACAAGTTTTATTGAGTCATGTGACATCACTAAGCTCCAATTATAACTGAAGACATCACTAAGCACTGTTTATAAGGATGTAATTTACACAACATTCATGGCTCTTGTGTATTATTTATACACACAATCAATAACATTGCAACAAAAACATTAAAATATACTACAGTACCTCTGTCTGGGAACAATGAATAGTGCTCTGACCAGTTTCCTCCTATTAGCCTTTGTGTTCATGTTCATGCAAAAATCCATTGCTGCCTGCAAATAAAGCCATTGAAGATTTACTAAGAGTGAAATTGCTCCAGTCCACACAGTTACAGCAACCTGAGGTTTCATTATGTTCTCCACTGAAGTGAAGGCCTTTTAATTTTTCGCTTCAGCTTCTTACGGCAAATATCATCATCTTGACTTGAAACATTTATTAGCTATTGATCCAAGTAAAAGTTAAACTAAAATGAGGGTTCACAGAAACTATCCTTTTACTTTGCAGAAAGGATAGCAATACAGCATGGCTGAATAGAAACAACTGTAGCCTAAGATGTGCATTTAAAGTAATGGTTAAATGGATACTTTTAAGGGGACATGCCATTTTGTAAATGCATCATGTGCTCCTCACACATAATCCTGGGCCGAAATGGTTTCTTTTTAAAAACCTGCATCTTACCAGGGGTGGCAAACTTCTAAAACTATAATTTCAGCTCTTCTAGTGTAGAGCACTATATCATTCTCTGCACTAATGATGTGGCCCCCTCCTCAAGCCAAACAAGTAAGCGTGGTTGGGCAACATCAGGAAAGCTGCTTCGAGGCACAAACAGGCTAGGAAAACTCCAGCAGATACCACTGCCCTACTTGAAACTGTGCCATATTTTATTAAATTAAAAATTCATACATTTAATACTAAAGGTCATATTAACATCCCAACACACCCCTTTATCATTCCAAAAAGCTATACATGGGCAGATTTTGTTGTATGAAATGACTGACTTTAGCACAATTTGATAAAAAAGTCTAATTAGAGACTCTGTAGCCTACACAACAAAATATGGTGAAAACCTCCTTACATATTGTGTGATGGGTGAATAGTTTGCTAAAGAAGAAGGAAAGTGCTTTTATGTTTTGGAGTACCAAAAGTTAGGCACCTCAAGTAAACATAACCACTTGGGGGTGCCCAAGTATAAATTACTTTCCTTCTCCATGAAAACGATTATATAGCGGAGAAGATTGTTCGCATAGTGGCAACAAAATTTGCCTGTGTATGGAAGCTTTACCTGAAGGTTGGAGAAGGTTCCAACATCCTACAAATTAGATCAGAAATTCATATACCCTGCTTAATAGGCATCCATGCACCATCTAGTGGCTGAGGCAAGCTAGTTAAGGAACATGGATAATGAACTCCGAAGGCTGCCAACACACCATTATTAACACTCAAAGAAAACCTCTTTAGCTACTTTATTTGGAAAAAATAACTACTAGCAAGGAATAAAGTGTGATAAAATTTATAGTGGTAACTCTAGTGGGACCACAGAATTGGTACAACGGATATTGAAATGTAAGTTTCTCCATGTTCCTGTTTGCTGAAGAAACATCAAAAGCCATCAATTTTCCTTAAAACAAAACTGCCACAGATCATATGAAATTAGCTAGCTTTAGTTCACACTTACTGTAGATACAACCTTTCCCCATCACAGAACTGAAAGAACACACACACTTTGGAATGCAATATTTAATGTTAAGTTTTGTAAACATATACTGGACATTTTTTTAACATGCTAATTAAATGTTTTTCTAGAAAATAGAGCTTATTTTCATGCAGACCAAGTCATATAAATGTATAAAGACATAAAAGATAAAAAGGATGTGAAGAACAAAAGGCACAACACACCTAGCAACTGCCTATTCACTTGACCAAATGTGGAGTCCACTGGGAATGAGGTTTAGGTTATTCTAACTGTAGATGATGCTGTAATATTTAGTTAACATTCTTGTAAATATATACATGACAACATACCTTATCTATCAGATCACGATTAACACAGTTGGGCAGCTGCTGAATAAAGGCATCTAAAATGAGTTTTAAATGGGAGCCAGTGCTTGCCTCTTCATCTTCTTGCTCTGTTTAGAAAAGAAGAGAGAATTTAAAGTCTCATTTACTAACTTTCTGGAAAGTCATTTTCCAAATCTTGATGCAATCCTTGTGTCGTCAATTAGCAGTTTAAGTCTGCTTACATTATGCATATAGGAAATTAGATGTTAAACAATTATCTTTTTTTCAGTTTAGTGTACCTTGTTCATCCATAAGTTTTTTTGCTAGGTCTTCTGCATCTTCAGTACCTTCCAGTTCCATTCCATCATCATTGATATCCAAAGTCTCTAACTCCAGCTCTAGCTCTTCTGTTGTGGGCACATCTTTCTCTTTACTATCTGTTGAATATGGACATAGTGCCAAGAGTTAACACAAAAACATTTTAAATTAAACCTTTAAGAGTGTGGTTAGTGCTGATTTAAAGCTTAGATATGAATCAAGGCTTGTCAGGGATTTCATGGTACCACTCCCACAGTACCCCAGCAGATATCTTAATAAACAAATATTTAAATGGAAACGATTAAAAAAAAAAATACAATTTTATCACACAGTAAAAAAGTTAAATGCAATTATTTAAAAATTCTGTGCTGTGTGATCTTAATAAGGGCTTTTATAACAGACACACCTTTGAAATTGTCTTTGCCAGTTTCCTTACTCTGAGAACTTTTCTCATTATCCTTAAACAGGATGGCTGGGACAAATGCCTTCAAATCAATCAGATTCTCATAGAAGTTGCGGGCATCTTCATCTTCCCAAATGCCTCCTTCTAAGTCATAATCTCCAGGTTTTCCAGGTGTGAAGATATCAATGCCAGGTCCATGTTCTACAATAAACGGATAGGTTAATTAATGCATACACAAAGCAAATTTAGAAACAGAGGACAAATGCTAAAATCTGGGTTTCAGACACTACTTTCCTAAATGCCTCATATTTGCTATTGCATTATTATTACAGTCTTCAAAGGGAATTATTGTGCTTTAAAGGGTTGCACACTGGGATACAAAGGCTACCTTGTATTGGAGATTGCATTCAGATATTGGTATTTATGAAGCAGCTGATAACTTGCAGATAGCAAAACAGTGGCACAACAAATGTGCTGGTGGGTTAGCAACAGCATTTGGGGCGGATACAAGTTTGGTCCAGCTCTGTGCATGCATGTACTTTAGAAGTATGCCAGTATACCGATGAAGAAAGTTTTAGGGAAATTGCCATCATGTTGTTGAATGACTAGCAGTTAGCCCTGTACTAATTGCTGAAAGGTGTACCAAACAGCATGCTGGACATGCTAAAATGAACAGTTCCTTTAAAATTTCACTCTCTCTCGTTTGCTAATGCTAACCCGAGTGTTAAATAAATAAATTATATATATATATATATATATATATTTGCAAATAATACAAACACAAACTTGATCACATGTTCTGGGATGCTGTTAGCTTAGGGAGATGCAGTTACAATACACAGAATGAAAATATAACAGTTGTGATACAAGGCTAAATAGCAGCTTAATAACACTAAATGTGTAGCCTTACAGAGCATTTATTTTAGATGGGGTCTATCGAAAACAACAGCTGATTTTGCTTAACTTATTACATGAATTAATAGTGGTGCAAAG
This sequence comes from Xenopus borealis, assembly GCA_024363595.1. Lineage (NCBI taxonomy): Eukaryota > Metazoa > Chordata > Amphibia > Anura > Pipidae > Xenopus > Xenopus borealis. Next base: position 73,920,404 of record CM044435.1, on the reverse strand, counting down.
AATGACAGCAAGTCTTAGATCAGTACATCTATTTCTGAAAGGTATTTTTGTGGGCAGCACAACATTACAACGTTCCTCCCAGGGGATTATCTGCATTGTGTGTGTACAGTTTTACTTATACTGGTTTATCCTTTTTCAGCTGCTTTGGTTTGCTTCCGCATTTCAAAAATCAAACTAAGTTCGCTTGTGATAAAAACAACACTAGTGTCCGTGCAAGGAAACTTAGTAAGGGGTCAGTTATCTGGAAACCTGTTATCCAGAAAGCTCAGAATTACAGAATAGCCAACTCCCATTGATCCAATTTTATCCAAATAATCCAATTTTTTTTATAAAGGATTTCCTTTTTCTCTGTAATACTAAAACAGTACCTTGTACTTGATCCAAACTAAGATACAATTAGTAATAATGGAAACAAAACCAGCCTATTGGGGTTATTTAATGCTTCCTTGAGTTTCTAGTAGACTTAAGGTATGAAGATTATGGAAATACCCGTTATCTGGAAAACCCGAGGTCCCAAGAACAGGCCCTATACCTGTACGTCTAGTTAGAAATTAAAATCTAATATTAATAGCTATTGGAAACAGCACCGCTGCAGGATAGCATTTATCTTTGTGAAACAGCCCCTGTGGACATTACGGAGACAGAAACTGAAGTGAATTATTGAGCAATTTCTAAAAATAATAATAACAGGTAAATATCTACCATCCACAGCAGTTCCTGAGAATCCTCACTAATCCACTCTGTATATAACTTGTGCCACAATCTCATTCCGTCCCCTTTTCCTTTCTATTTGCCTACTCTTTCTCTATCTTCTTGTTGTAAAGTAAAAAAAAAAGTATCATTTTTCAAAGTAAATGTAGACAACCTTAGGTGTAGTCTGCGGTGAATAAAATAAAGGACTAAAAAAAAATTATCTACCCTCTGGCGCAGGTTTGTCCTGAGGAAGTTCTGGCATATTTTCATCCAGCAGATCTGCAAGTGACTGACAGCTGGCTAACAGCTTCTGGTAAGATGTTGCAAACTCCTCATATTGCTTGTGCCTGTCTTCACTTAGTTCCCCTTTAGTGTGCAGAATGCGCCTGTATAATAATAAAAAAAAATTAGTACTAACAAGTACCATATCACCTCAGTAAAAGTTATTTATTAATACTGCATAGGAACAGGTTCAAATTTTTGTTTTGATTCATTTAAAAAAAATGATACAGGCCAGGCATGCATAAAAAGCCTTTTGAGAAGTTATCCATACTTATTTGAGTAAAAGTGTGAGTTTAACAAATGTATGTCGGACTGGTGTTTTGGGGGTTGTGTTTAGCACTTTCAGTCTGGCATCGCTTAACTAGTCATTTCTGAGGTTCCCAATTAAATGTAATTCCCAACCTTTTAAACTGTTTTAGATAACATCTATGGGAGACAGCTTTCTCGATAATGGTTTCCACAGAATTCCCCTTGAGAAAGGCTTTATACCAAAATGTTGGGGTAATTCTTACTCTCTGGCAAGGGTGTCCGCTTCCTTGTATTTCTTGTTAATTTGGTTACAATTTGGTGGTATGTATTCAAACATTGCTATTGACATGTTTCTAATGTACAATTAGTTGTATAGAGCATATTGTTTGCATTACTAATGAATTATCTATAAAAATATTTCTTTTACAATACCACCTGTGTTTGTATATAATTTATTTTGAGTGTGCAAGCCCCTAAAGTTAAATGAATGGGTTTCTGGATAACTGATCCCATAACTGTATACTGCAGTGCTTCTTCGCTGATGCAGACACCCTTAGAAACAGCGAGGCACCGAACTGATTTTTGCACACCTGTTTTGACGCTCTATATTTTGTAACTCTCTGTGGTCCCTCTTCAAGTGTTTCGTCAGAGATGTGAAGTACTCTTTCAGCAAATTTTGGAAAGGCTGTTGTTTCTCTGGGCTGATGATCTCACTAGGTGGAAAATTAAGATTGTATTTTTCAGCTGCACATTTCACTTTCCTGGGCACTAGGCCTGCAATATCATCTCCACAGTGCCGACAGAAACTGATTACTACGGAAACATGTGTGTGGGATTCACGATCAGCATTAATTATGTTTTTAAGTTGCTCATAAATAAGAGAAAGGCCTTCTTTATCCGTAAAGATGCCAATGATGGTTAGCTCTGCAATAAAGCGCAAGTCTGTTCTCAGCTTCGTAATATTAGGAGTCTTTTCCTCTTTGCGGGCTTCAAAATGCTTCTTCCACACTTGAAGAAGTGACTGTGCAAAATCAGCATAACGCTGATGGAAAAGAGAACATAGATGCACAGCACAGTTAACATCTGATATTTTTAACTTAGCCTCTACAATGGAGGCAGCAGCCTCAGCTATGTACTTGCTGAGGTTGAGACTGTTGAAGTCATGAGATAATGAATCTCTTTGCTGCTCAGTAATGGTCTTGAGTTTCTTCACAAAAGCAGTGTTCTTCTTCAAACTAGAGTCCAGCCTGCTGAAGAAACCATCCTCAGGTCGATTTTCAGGGGCATTCTGATTTTTGCTGCGAAGCTCCTTCCTAGTGTGGTGACGTTCCCATGCTTCTTGGTGTAACTGATTTGCTTCATCCTTCTCTCTGATAAACAGAACCAGAAAAATTGTCACTATTATTAAAACTGAAAAATACAGTATAAGGCCCACATTTCAAACATAAGTATTTCCCCGATTTTTCCAAATCAAAAAAACTTTGAGTTTGCCAATATTTGTTGCCCTCCACCCAAACACAGGACAGGGGCACTTCACAACCATGTCCAATTAATTTGCCAAGAATCCTCTGCAACACCCTGGGCAGGTACAAGAGAGGCAAGTAATTTTGGGGACATATTGGTACCCTCCAGTGATTTAACCTTTCGCTCTCCTTTAAGGAACTATAGATTGTAACATGTAAGCACACTGCCTTTAGGAAAGTGCATATTAACACTTCTAACATGCTGTATATTTAATGTTAATCATGTATGTATCATTCTGTCTACAAGAAAAGCATTAAAAGTGCTAAAATAGATATGCAGTTGTTTCAAACTACAAAATTAAGCTATTACTACTAACAGCCATATAATGACATAAAACTATTCATACACAGCTTCCAAAATAAGAGTAGAGAGAGTACATAAAAATAGGAGAAAAAAACTTTTAACTGAATTTATGTTGAACAACAATTTTATATATTATCTCCTTATTTTCGGAACCCTTATAAAAAGAGCAGTGATAGCACCCATCTTTTTTTCTGTTGATCCTCAGCAAATTATCTGGGCTGCTGTCAGTTACTTGAGCTTAGGTACACAATATACAGTATATACAATATAAAAGTCATGATACCACACTAATGTGTAATTAATTCAGATTAGTAATACATGACAACATAGAACCTAGTGTATTCTTCATCAGAAATTATAGGAACAGCACCAAAAAATTAAAGTGTTTTAAAGTAAAGAAAATATCATATAGTGTTGCCCTGCACTGTTAAAACTGATGTGTTTGCTTTAGAAACACTACTATAGTTCATATAAACAAGCTGCTAAGTAGCAATGGTGGAAATTGAAAAATGGCTATATGGCACAGGATAAGTAATGGATAACAGATAAAATTATGTTCTACAGAGCTTATCTGCTGTGTAACTTGAGCCTTTTCTCCTTTGAATGGCGGCTCCCATGGCTACACAACAGCTTGTTTATATAAACAATAGTAGTGCTTCTGGAGCAAACACTGCAGTTTTACCAGTGCAGGCCAACACTGCATTCTATTTTTATTACTTTAAAACAATTTAATTTTTTGATGTTACTGGTCCTTTAATATTCTGTCCTTTGGAATCAGCTTTATGAGATGATTTCCAATGACTCCAAAGCTTAGAATCATTTCCCAAAGCATCCCTTTTTAATTTAAAATGTTTAAATCCTCTGCACTCGCTATTAAATAAAGTAACTGGTCCTCATGACAGCAGTTCATTAATCAAAGGTGTAAAGTTCAGTGAAGTGAATGACAGATGCTAATAGGAGCGCCAATCACTCTACTATAAGATTTAGAATACTGTAGCCGCATAGGGTAGCTTCAAGGGCAACTACATAAAAATGATTGGCGTTCTATAGGGTGCACCATGGAGTTGAAAATGCTTACTATGCCTAAAAGGAAAGTTAAATAGTAAAATTAGAATGTTAGTTTAAGTTAAAAGGGCAATACAGATTATATATAAAAATTGATTAAAAAAAACATGGTCATGGAACTCCTTGGTAACTTATAATATCCTTAGAATTTACATGAGGGGGTACTTTATTCACAATCTAAATGTATATGCTGTGCCTTTTTAAATTTATAATTACTTTATTTGTAATGCAGCAGCCTCTCTCTGATTAGCTTCCTCTTCTTCCTGTTTCTTCTTTATTTCATCTTCTTGGTTTTTATCCTCTGCATTCTTCTGCTCATCATCTGCTTTCACTTGATCTTCCTCTTTTCTTTTGCACTCCTCCTCTTCTTTTCTCCTCTTGTCCTCATCAGTTCGCTTCTTTTTCTCCTCAACAGCCTTTGCTTGATCTCGTTTGTTGCATGCTTTTGGTTCTTCCCTAACCCGCTCTTTGCTGCTTGTGGCTTTCTTCTCGGCACATTCTTTGTCCCTTGGACTAGAGGGCGTTTCCTTTTCTTCCATGCTTGCTGGTTTCTTGCGTTCTGCTGGCATTATTTGTCATAAGGATCCTATAAACACAAAACTACGAAAATCAGAATTTAGTATATAGATCAGAACTTTTTTAGGATATCAGAAAGCAGTAAATATACACGGCTTTATTTTATTTCATAAGACGGACAATAGTATTTGTCTTCTAGAACACAGCAAATCTCCTTTTTATCATCTCTTTTAGAAAGACGCAACAATGTCCTCAAACATTTTGCTTAACTGCATTCAGTATATAAGTATACATATGATATAAGAGTTCTAAAGTCATGCCCCTTTTGAAGTAAAACATTTGGACAGGGCCCCACTTCGTAATTTGTGAGGCAACATGCCAGTGTTATCTTAAGTGGTACAAATCAAGGGGTAACCTACAAAAAAATGATGGTTTGCCAAAAACAAAAAACTATGGTACAATTTGCATAGTTTTTTGCTGGATACAAAGTTATTCAACCCTAAGGTGAAACATTAATATAATGTTACTTAAAAAGTTCTAGTTTACTCCTAAGAACACTTTTTTTTTTCCATTGGATGCAATATATCTAAAGTCAAATGCTCTGTAAGGCTACAAATGTATTGTTATTGCCACTTTTTATTACTTATCATTCTATTCAGTCCATCCCCTATTCATATTCCAGTCCAGAACTTCCCCCCATCTCCCGACCTGCCACTAAATTTCAGATCAAATAAAGTAGTTAAAGCACAGGTCAGCAGACATTCTGCCCGACAGGGATCGGACGAAAGTTGTACGATAAAAACATAGTGACAGTCTCCCACTGAAAATCGTATGATCTGCAACCCTATCTGCAATACACCCAAAGAATTGATCATCAGCCGACAGAAATTTTCTAAAGGCTGATAAAAGCTGCCGACAGACCGAGTTGGCAGCTAATTGGCCTGTGTCTGGGGCCATCCGACGGGCTTCCCCGATCGAAATCTGCCGGAAAGTCGTCCAGATCTCGATCGGGCAGGTTAAAAAACCTAGTTGGATCTCAGGCGCATCTGTGCATGTATGCAGTCCCGCGATCAGACCGTCCATATCGCCTACATTATGATCCAATTGTTGGCCCTAGTGCTTCAATGTGGGCATATCGGGGAGAGATCCGCTCATTTGGCCATCTCACTGTCTATGGCCACCTTAAGCTGTCCGATCAACCAAATGACCAATCAGCATGGCAAGATAAGTGTCGGGACCCGAAAATCGTACAAATCGAGGAATGGGATTTTGCGTCTATGGCCAACTTTAGGAGACAGCGATGTCCAACCTGCAAACTTTGCTGGACTGAAACTCCCATCATGCCCGACAGACACAATTGATCAAGAGTAGTAGAGCCACCGGCTGAGTTTCTTTGCAAGCACAGCCTTAGCTTATCATGTTGTGTCCGCAAGTAGTGGCGGAAGAGATCAACGGAGGGAATTCACACTGCCTGAGCCTTCAATCACTCTGCACCTAGGGACTGCGGCGCTGTCTTTACCGCAGGAGGCTGGGTGAGTTAGTAAGATAGACACGAATGAGAAAACAGGGTTCCAGGCCAAGACACAGTGGTCCGACTTTAAGACATTTACCTTTCAATTTGTAAACACTCCGTTCCCAGCACGATTCCGTCCCGAAGACCCAGGACCGAGGCCGGCCATACCCCTGCCGTTCGAGCAAAATAATGAATGATGTACCACCTAGTCTATCTTTATCTTGACAGTTGAATTTAAGAGAAAACATGGAAATTGTAAAAACATAAACGTGTGACTTGGTAAAAGGCAAATTATTGTTAGTAAACAGGCAACGATCAAACAGCTAACTGGAGGGAGGACCTTAGAGAACGTGGCGGAAGCGGAAGTACAGAAAATGTTGACAGGCGTTTATTGGCGCAGTAGTGAAATGATTTGATGGCAGTGTTTTTGTTGCGGGTTACTTCCTGATGCTGAATCACTATATGCTGTCTTCATCTGACAGCCGTGAGAAGCGTGTTATAGTTTGTTCATCCGATGCGATGCGGATGAAGTCAAAATCTTTTCCTTTCTAAATAATAACAGCTCTTATGTTAAAGTGATACTAAAAAACTATGTTTAGGTCATGTTGATCGTTTTGTGTTGAGAGGTTTTTTTTTTTATGGTTAGTTTCTAAACACCCAGCCAGTGGGACAGTCCCGCTTTTGCAGCTCAACCTGCAGTCACTGGTTTATACTGGAAAGTCCTGATTTTCTTTGCACTGAACAGCTAAAAAAAGATATAATGTTTCTAACTTAATTGGCTTTTGGCAGAGAGCCTAGAACAGCCACCAGGTGCAGATAAGATACTTTGTAACAATTTTGATATATGCAAATAAGTCAAAGTAACAATTTAGATAGCAGGTCCCTTGGGAGAAGTTAGGGTTGCCACCTGGCTGGTATTTTTGATGGTTGATCTTAATGTTATTAATAGGAAACAAAGATAAATATATAGGAAGGCCAGTAACCCTACTTAGGGTAGAGACGCATGGTGCTTTTTGGGGGAGTTTAGTCACCTGGTGACAAATCGCCTCTTCCTCAGGCGACTAATCTCCCTGAACTGCCTGAGTTTAAATCGCTCGAAGCACTTTGTTTTCTTATGTCACCCGAAATTGCCTCAAAAGGAAACTCCTGAGTGCCATCCCTCCGACAATTTAGATTCTAACTGGTGGGGAGGTAGGCATGGGAAATTAGTCGCCCAAGGAGGAGGTCATTTGTCCGAGGTGACTTATCTCCCCCAAATAGCACTGTGTGTCTCTACCCTTACAGTTTAAAGGGCAATTAATCTTCATTAGCAAAACTGTAATAACGGGATAGCAACAGCAGAAATATGTTCAAACGTTCATAACCTGCCAAATTTTGTAAATTGAACATGGTAATTAGGGGGTGTGGGCAAAAAATGGGCATGGGCAAAAAATTAATCGCACTAGGCGAAGCACATTTTTTCTTTCTCTTTATTTCCAAAATGTTGGCAGGTAACTTGACTGTTTTGCCAACCTGACTCCCATCTCAGCTTGTCAGTTAGAGTTTCTAATGCCAACGGACTCCTGCTGCACAAATATGGCAGCCCCCTCATACAGGAACATGCGTGATCAGAAAGGTAATATAAAAGCATCATGCAAATACTTTATGGCAAAATTAGAAGTGCGATAATGCCACATAGAACAGATGGCACATTCTGCTTTTCTATTCAACAACTAGCCTTTATTTGTAGTGCACTTGTGAAGCACATTGTCACCTGTATATTTTTGGAGTATGGAAACTCAAACTGAGGCTATACATTTATTTATTTGTAAAATAAAGCTTGGTGCAATGTTAATAATAGAAAAGACAGATAGAAATATAGGAAGGCTGGACATTTTACCAGAAAATTTGACAATCATAACCTTGGTTGAATTATATAACCTGTTTTCTGTGGCGTAAGTTACTGTGCTCACAGAATTAGTCTCTTAGTACCCTGTTGCTAGGCCCGTCTACAGGACAAAAATGAAACACACACCCAGGATCCCAACATCCCTGCACATGCTTACAGACTAGTGTTAATCTGTAGTAAATTACAGATCCCATTTCAGTCCTTCCAAACTATATGGATAATTCAAGAAAAGAAGTAAAGATAAAAAACCCCACTCCCGTATTGTTGAATATTTAGTTGATTGTTATTAAAACAGTGCGATCATTGAAATTATTACTTGTGCTCCGTGATATAGTTCATAAAACTATACCCTCAATTCATTAGATATAGTCAATGGTAAAATTCATATAATTAGTCCAATCACAGGGACTGTTTTAAATTAATTAACCATTTAGTGAGTGACCAAAATTAATTTAAGGTGCTTCAAATAAATATAGATAAAAGTGCTAGTGCTTATCTTCAACAGATATATAAGTTCATTTAAAAATTACTTCATTTACTATTCACCAAATTCGCAGTTAATAACTCAATGCCGATTAAGGAAGTTAATTCCACATTAACAGGTTAAAATACTAAGAGCTACTGACATCTATACTTCAGTGCTCAATTAATTCACTGATATTTATTAAGAAAAGTTCAATCAACAATTACACTTGATTCATTCAAGAGAAAATTAATAAAAAATCAAGGGCTAATAGCCAAGGTGCAATTCATTAATTAAAAAATAGAGAATTAAAAACAACCAGCATTTTAAGAGAGTCAAAGCAAGGAAACGGAAAATAGGCAAGAAGTGGAGAAGTCCCAAAACTAAGGCTACCTATAGTTGATTCTAGGCCCTGGGACCCCACAAGAGGGAGAACGGCAAGCACTGTGGACTGTGGTCTCGTGTCTACCTTGCTAACTTGTTAGAGAGCTAAGCTTCCCTGAAAAACCACAAATCACACGGTGCCTTGTAAAAAAAGAGAGCGGAGAATATAAAATGCGGTTATAAAATTCTTCTTAAGTTTTTCTAATGAAAAAAGCGCTTAGAGCTGGTAAAAGCAGAGAACAGTTACTCTGTATCAAAATTTGCTGATATATATAATTTAGACCATATAGGCAAAGCAAATTTTGATACAGAGTAACTGTTCTCTGCTTTTACCAGCTCTAAGCGCTTTTTTCATTAGAAAAACTTAAGAAGAATTTTATAACCGCATTTTATATTCTCCGCTCTCTTTTTTTACAAGGCACCGTGTGATTTGTGGTTTTTCAGGGAAGCTTAGCTCTCTAACAAGTTAGCAAGGTAGACACGAGACCACAGTCCACAGTGCTTGCCGTTCTCCCTCTTGTGGGGTCCCAGGGCCTAGAATCAACTATAGGTAGCCTTAGTTTTGGGACTTCTCCACTTCTTGCCTATTTTCCGTTTCCTTGCTTTGACTCTCTTAAAATGCTGGTTGTTTTTAATTCTCTATTTTTTAATTAATGAATTGCACCTTGGCTATTAGCCCTTGATTTTTTATTAATTTTCTCTTGAATGAATCAAGTGTAATTGTTGATTGAACTTTTCTTAATAAATATCAGTGAATTAATTGAGCACTGAAGTATAGATGTCAGTAGCTCTTAGTATTTTAACCTGTTAATGTGGAATTAACTTCCTTAATCGGCATTGAGTTATTAACTGCGAATTTGGTGAATAGTAAATGAAGTAATTTTTAAATGAACTTATATATCTGTTGAAGATAAGCACTAGCACTTTAATCTATATTTATTTGAAGCACCTTAAATTAATTTTGGTCACTCACTAAATGGTTAATTAATTTAAAACAGTCCCTGTGATTGGACTAATTATATGAATTTTACCATTGACTATATCTAATGAATTGAGGGTATAGTTTTATGAACTATATCACGGAGCACAAGTAATAATTTCAATGATCGCACTGTTTTAATAACAATCAACTAAATATTCAACAATACGGGAGTGGGGTTTTTTATCTTTACTTCTTTTCTTGAATTATCCAAATTGAACCAAGTAATTTACACCCCAAACCCGTTGAAGGAGCAATTCCCTATAGGATTTTGGGATCCGATTCAAAACCCTTTCTTTTCCTTCCAAACTATAAGCAATCACTCAGGACCACAAAGGTGGACCAAATTTTTTAATACTTCAGAAATTGCACTTCAAAAAATGCTTCGAGAGTGAACACCAGCAACGCGGAAACAATTAAAAAATATATATTCATGTATACTCCACTATGGAACAACTGTTCTTCAAATTGCAATTACACTTAACACTTGCCAAACATTTGGAACAGTAATTCATACAAAAATATATTAATGCCGACCAAATAATTTGAGAAATATAAAAAAAGAAAAAATGATGACCAACTGAAAAGTTCCTTTGAATTAGCCATTCTACAACTTACATAAACATTAACTTCAGGTGAACCACCCCTTTAACTTGAGAGATAAAAACATAATTTTGCCTCTTTGCAAATCCCTGGTAGGGCCTCAACTTGAATATGCAGTGCATTTTTGGGCCTGAGTCCTTACTTAATGAGCTGCAAAGAGTTTAATGATATGCAGCTAAACTGGTAAAAGGAATAAAGACTGTAAAGGTTGGGGGTGTTTTTTTCTGGAGAATTTCAGGGGCGGCATGCATTTTGATTCAGTTTGAGCACTAGAGACACGAGTCTCAGTGCTGCTCCAGACGCAATTATGTGCAAATATGCATATGTGTGTATCCACTCACAACAGGAAGGGGAGGTGGACCCAGACTGTGACAAGCAGGGGATGCATTCAGCAACATGGAGGTAGACATGGATGATAGGGGACCAGGAAGGGGAGTCGGCCTTGACCTGGAGCCCATGGGCGCCCAATTTATCAATCCAGCCCTGGGCATACTGAGCGTGTCTCATAAGCTGACATCACATGCATAATGGGCAAGCTTTGGCACACGCTCATTATGCACACGCATGTGCTTTAACATGGACACTCACCCACATGGTCACCCACAAGGGGCAATTTGTTTGAAAAGAAAACGACTATCTCCCCTAAATCACAATAAAACAGATTACCTGCATGAAGGCGAGTGCGCCGAAACATGTCGTGCATGTTTTTCTGCAATAAACTACACAAGAGCTGACTTAAGAAGCATAACACAAGCTTTCTGGGTGATCTGTTTTATTGTGATTTGCAACGTTGGCATCCTCACAAGGGGACTGCAGCCTGTTGATGAGCAGAGATACAAGGTATTTGGACAACCTATATTTAGAGGGACTTTCCAGTACAAATGAGGGACTGCAGATTGAGCTGTCAAAAGAAGGACTGTTGGGAGGTATGCAGGCAGCGGTTGTGTAAAACATATCTCCAGATTAGTAAATGCCACCTTTTGTATGCTTTGGAGATAAAATTGTTGGTCCATGCGACACATACTGAATATGTAGTACCATTTGTGCCATCGTTTATCAGAGAAGCTTACGACGGTCTAAAGTTCATGTAGTTTTGTCGGCTGTTCCTGACTTCAGTTTGCTTGCACATTACCCTCTAATTGACATAAAATACTCGAACTTTCTAACGTACAGAAATTGCGCCTTTTGCGTCAATAAATTATACAATCTTTCTGGTATGAAAATTAGATTTAAAAAAACACTAATTATGAGGGTCGAATTACTAGCTCGGAAAAGATGACACTTGACATGTGTTCACAGAACCGCTGAGCGCTTGACCCTGTATGTGGGGGCAGTCGTGATGTTGCATGTACTCCTTTGCGACGCCCCGCTAGGTGGGACTAACAGGATAATCCCCGCCAGTTGTATGCACCGCGCCCCCGGAGTCGACCAATCTGTTTCAGTGGGAAGGAACAATCTCCGTGTATGGTGCGTTGGTTTGTGTATGGCAAGACCCTTGTGTGGGTTAACAGTTTATTTGCCGCTGAGCCGGCTGTAAGTGCTAGTAAGACCATGTCTTCTTGGCTTAGTTCATGCAGGCGGGCGGCTTTGTTATGGAGACCGGGCCTGCACAGATTCTATCGCACGGAGCGTGGGGTGTACGGGTACAAACCGAAGATAAGCGCAGGCAGCGAGCTCCAGGAGAGCGCTACTCAAGGCAAGCAAGCGACCATCTCGACAGGTTTGTGAGGCCTTGTAATGCCACAACAACAAATGCCAGCGGAGAAACCGTATGGATCCAATGACCTCTGTGTCTCTTTAATTGCCCATGTGGCACAGCTCTGCGCCTCCTCCCTCAGCCGTGTAATGTACACCTGTGGCGTGCTTTCTCACACCTTCATGGCAACACACATCGTTCTTGGAAACGATCTACTTTTGCCTTCCTCAGTTCCATGTCAGGATGGAAGTGACCTGTCCTGTAGCAAAGGATTTCAATGTTGTGGCCCTCGGGCTGTGAAGGTGTCTAGCTCACAACATGCTTTATAAAAGTGGAAAGCTGGGCCTCAGCTGTGTGATTGTCCAGTGAAATTCAATGGCATCAGTATTAGCTGTGTCCTGAGAAAAATGACCAATGACAGCAACCCTGCTGAGTATACCTGCTAGGATAAACAGTTGAAAACATGCATTAAACCAAACCAACCCATATTTATTATGGCACTACAAGATTTTTATTCTTCCCAAATGATCTATTTTTCCTCTTCAGGCTGCGTGCTATTCACCTCCAAGGTTTTGACATGCCCAGACTGTGGGTTCTGGCAAATGCCTGAGGCATGCCTGGCCTGGCAATCTGTGGGTTCTGGCAAATGCCAGAGGGACTGCTATAAGGTGTCCTAGAATATTAGTATTTAGTGGGCTGGTGAGGGGCTGTTGGGCATCTATAGCTGAAATGCCAGGGCCTATTTTAATTCCCAGTCTGGACCTGTTAACCGATGACTGGTTTCTAGAAATTCTATTGTAAGAGAGCCTAGCAACCATAAACTGGAGAGACACAGAATGCGTTTATAAATAGGTTCCTGAAACAAAACACTGGGCCTCAGCTGTGTGGTTGTCTAGTGAACGTCACATTATAAGCTGTGCTGAGACAAATGTGATTGTAGAGCAGCAGCACAAAATGTATAATGATCATAAACAATTACAATTGAAAGAAAGAATTATAGTTGCTATAAGGCTCTTGTACAAAGGCCTCTCTACCAACCTGCAGTGTGGCAAAGCAGGAACTGTTTTGTCCAATTTTCCTTTAATGTAAATGCTGAATGTAGATACAACTGGACATATCCAGTGATATTACTGTTTCGAATTTGCATGTGCATCTATGGGTACAGACCCATAAGGGACATAAGGATCAAAAGTGACTTCACATTGAAGTCATCGAATTTTCTGAGTCCAGGATTTGTAGCTGATAAATAAATGAATGCTAGTGAAATTGCTGGATCTAGTTACAATGAACACACTTAAAGTTAATGTCCCTTTACCAACTTAATATTGGTATTCTTTGCTGATAATTACTGTATATTTTTCTCTTGTTTACAGTGGATCATGGCCTTGCTCGACTTGTTACTGCTTACCGTGAACATGGTCACAAAGCAGCCAAGATTAACCCATTATTTACCGGTCAGGCAGTAATGGATATGGTACCAGAAATACAAGAGCTAATGGAAATACTCCATGGTCCATTTAGCACTAATGGTAAGTAGCAAATACAACTGCTGGTGTGGGACATGTTATCCAGAATGTTTTGGAGGTGGGGGTTTCCGGACAAGGTGTTTCTGTGATACCTTAAGTTAGCTAAAAATCATATAAATATTAAATAAACCAAATAGGCTGGTTATGCCTCCAATAAGGATTAATTATATCTTATGTGGGTACTGTTTCATTATTACAGAGAAACAGGCAATATGTTTTAAATTATTTAATCAAAATGGAGTCAATGGGAGACAACCTTCCCGTAATTTGGAGCTTTCTGGATAACACATCTCTAACTGTAATACTATTTACCTGAACACCCTGCCAGTTTCCCAGCTATACTTATTCTTTTAGCTCTTTCATTTGCCATAGAACTATAATGCAAACATCTTGGACCACGCCTCCCATTGATAGATTTCCCTTTGTGTGCACATCTACACTATTTGAATCAGACCAGATTGTATTTTGTAGTTTATATAATTATTGCAAGGCTGTCCAACTAGAGACACATTGGCTATATCTTGCCACTCGAGATTTTTGCACCCAGCTCTAAAGACATCTTGGCTTTTATTCTAATGCAGTCTTCAAGCATATGCTAAATGAAAAACGTTGGACACCACTGTATCATGTATGCGATAAATAAATTAATGATAATAGTCTAGTAACCTTTTTGAGGTTAAATAGAAATGGTATATGAAACTAGGCCTTATCTTTGGAAGCATTGTTAATCCTATATGAAGTGATAAATTGTCTAGCATTGCCTTGCAAATTGAATAATCTTAAAGTGATACTGTCATGGGAAAACTTTTTTTTCCCAAAATGCATCAGTTAATAGTGCTGCTCTAGTAGACTTCTGCACTGAAATATATTTTTCAAAAGAGCAAACAGATTTTTTTTATATTTAATTTTGAAATCTGACATGGGGCTATACATTTTGTCAGTTTCCCAGATGCCCCCTAGTAATGTGACTTGTGCCAGCACATTAGGAAGGAACTGCTTTCTGGCAGGCTGTTATTTCTCCTACTTAATGTAACTGAATGTGTCTCAGTGGGACTTGGCTTTTACTATTGACTGTTGTTCTTAGATTTACCATGGAGCTGTTATCTTGTGTTAGGGAGCTTCTATCTGGTTACCTTCCCATTATTCTGTTGTTAGGCTGCTGGGGAGGGTGATCTCTCCAACTTGCAGTAAAGAGTGACTGAAGTTTATCAGAGCACAAGTCGCATGACTGGGGGCACCTGGGAAACTGACAATATGTCTAGCCTCATGTCAGATTTCAAAACTGAATATAAAAAATTCTGTTTGCTTTTTTGAAAAACAAATTTCAGTGCAGACCTCTGCAGAAGCAGCACTATTAACTGATGTGTTTTGGGAAAAAAAACATGTTTTCCCATGACAATATCCCTTTAACTAGTCATGAGAAAATACTGTGTACTACATTGTGTACTACAACTGTGAAAATAGTGTTTAGCACTGTTCACAAGAGTAGTGTTTAATGTTTACATGATTTTCTAGTAGAATTAAGGCATGAAAATCCAAATTACAGAAAGATCCAGGTCCTGAACATTCTGCATGACAGGTTGCATATCTGTATAGGATTTTTAGTGTCATATTTTTATGGAAGGGTTTACTCTTTTATAAAAGGGTTTACTCTGTTTTTTACACTTAAAATCCTTTTAAAGCAAATGGAGAGCTTTAGAGTTTCCCTGTCATACTCTGTTTTCACACTTTGATAATTATGCCCCTTTATTGTTTTCATTTTTGTAACTAGGACTATTGAACATGGGGAAATCAGAAGCAACAATTGAAGAGGTGTTGGCATATCTGGATCATACATATTGTGGCCAGATTTCTATTGAAACAAGCCAGTTGCAAAATTATAAAGAGAGGGAATGGTTTTCCAGAAGATTTGAAGAGTTGAAACAAGAAAGTTTTTCAACAGAAGAGAGGAAACATTTGGCAAGACTGATGTTAGAATGTCAGGTAAACTGAGACACACAATCCAGCAATTTTTGTGGTATGTTTTACTATATAAGTCCAATTTATATAAGACTATATTGTGAATAATGTAGCCTCTGCTGTAAAATATGAGGAGTTCCAAAATTTTATGAACGCATCATGTAAGGTAATGGAACTTCTAGGTGACTTTAGATATCCCCATATTTTACTTTATTTTTTTTTTATAATACAAGTTTCATTAAGCCATGTGACTCAAATGACATCAATAAGCTCCATTGTTAAGGATATCATTACAAAATATTCAGCCATCCTGCAAATTATATCCTTATAATAGGTGCTCGGTGATGTCATCAGTTATATTCAGAGCTCAGCAATGTAATTTCAGTCATAAGACTTATGTATTATAATAAATAACGTACCTTCTGTTGTAAAATATGTGGATATTAAAAGTCACCTTGGACTTTTCACGAACCTGTATAAAAGCACTTGACCTTTGGACTTGTGCTTTTATATGGCCATGGACTTATAATAGCCTTATGTTTTACAGTAGGGTGACATAACTCACTTTACAAAACATCAAATGCAGCTTGTAAAAGAAAAAGTGTTTTTACTTTATATTAATCTTCATTATTATGCATAAATACAATATCTTTTTTTTTTTACCTGCAACTCGCTGTCCAAGGTTAAAACTCCCAATTAGTTAACACTTTTTTTGGCCACCCCTGGGATGACCTGACTGGGATCTACAAGATGAAGCTGCCCACTGCTTCTGTATAAACTATAGCAAAATAGGTACAGCTGTGCTTGCCACTACATTTTAACCCATTAATCTTCAGTTTAGTGCAGCTGTGACCACCATTTGATTGAAATAAAGACAAGGTCTCCTACACTCACCCATAATCGACATCCGAAAGGGCATGAAGACATTCTATGCATTGAGCTACCAATATGGCCTTACTTTTTTTCCATATATTGCAATATATTGAAGATATATGTTTACTAATGTTTCCCATTACACTGTAGAAAACAATATGGCAAACAAAACAAATCAATTATGCAGTGCCTTACCAAACACAAAAAATCAAGATAACTTCTTTATCTACAATGTCTGTTTTCTTGATATTTGCTATGTTACACTTATATATTTATTACAGGAATTTGACCACTTTATGGCCACTAAGTTTTCAACAGTGAAGCGGTATGGAGGAGAGGGTGCTGAGAGCATGATGGGATTTTTCCATGAGATGCTAAAAATGTGTTCATTTGGTGGTGTGACAGATGTAATTATAGGAATGCCCCACCGAGGGAGGCTAAATCTTCTTACAGGACTTCTCCAGTTTCCACCAGAGGTAATGCTTAATTTAGTCTTTGTATGTATTGAATCATTTTAAAGCTAATAAATACAGGTATATATATTGCACTGGTCCAGTTAAACATAACAATCAATCAGATGGTTGCTATGGGAAACTGCAGTGGAGAAATATAATATAATTTTTGTGCATTTATTATTATTGCAAAAGTATTTAGACCCTTGCCCATTTTTCTCATTTCACAAAAAAACAAAAACAATGTTTTAAATGTGATTTTGTAGAGCCACCATTTGCAGCAACAGTAGTAACTGTGTGGTAAGTGAAGGATTTTTCATCTTCCAGAATGATATGCTTGAATATCAAGTAACTGTGCTCTTTGTACCTATTAACAGGGCCGCCATTAGAAATAACGGGGCCCCGCACAAAAAAGTTCTTGGGCCCACCCCTGATCCTGCCCACTCCACATAAAAGTTAAAAGACCACACAGACATTAGCTCTAAATAAGTAACCCCCCCCACACACATAATGATGGTCAAGGCCCCCCCTTACAAGCTCAAAAAAATTGGGGCCCCCCAAAAAATTTGCTAGAGCAAAGTAAACTGCATTGCGCTGAGGTGCAGTTAGGCTGGAATTCTGATGGGAAAAAGTAATTGATTTTTGCACTTTTCTTTTGTTAAATGAGGCCTCCCAAATGTTAGATTGTCTAATAGCCTGTTGTAGGGTGTTAAAGATGTTTACTACTGTCTTCTAGATAAAGAATAAATAGTATTTTTTCAGTATAGTTTTCTAAATTAAATGCCTACATTTGCATTGCAGCTGATGTTTCGTAAAATACGTGGCTTAAGTGAGTTCCCTGAAAACTCCCCTGCAATAGGCGATGTACTTTCCCACTTAACTTCTTCTGTAGATCTGGATTTTGGTTCTCACCGACCTCTGCATGTTACTATGTTACCAAATCCTTCACACTTGGAAGCAATAAACCCAGTAGCTGTTGGCAAGACTCGAGCAAGGCAGCAATCCTTGTCAGATGGTGATTATTCTACAGAGGGTTCTGCGCAACCTGGTGACAAGGTTGTGTGCCTACAGGTACTGTAACTGAATTTTGTTTGCAAAAATGTTATTGTGCTGCCATGCTGTGCAGACTGAATCTATATAAATGCTTTGTTTTAGGCTTTCACACATGTGTATTTGCAAACATGAGGACTGTTAAACTCTAATAAAATAGGCATGTCTATTTCTTGTTGCAGACCATCAAAAGTTACTTCTATTTCTTCTGTTATAAACTGGCAGCAAATAAAAACATGTTATTTGCTTTCTTTCTTAAAAATCTAGTGATATTTACTAATGCTGCTCTTCTTCAATACAATACTTTTGTCTGAAATTGAATCGCCCTACCCTGAGTGGCCAATTGCACAAACCTATTAGCCAGCAAAAACACTTTGTACATCACTGTAGAAATTTCTACTGATTGAACTAAAATATGGAGGCTGTATATCTACTATGCACTTATTAGCTCAACTGATATTAACACTCTGTCTAATATTCTGTGACCATTCTGTTTCTAAAAGATTGGTATACTGTAGTTATACACAGAGAGGTGTCCTCCATCATTCTTCTGTGAAATCTATTGTCGGTTATTTTTTTGTTAAAGAGAAATCATAAATCTTCATGAAGAGCTAAAGGACATTATTGCATATTTGTCTGGATCTGTGTGTTTGTGTCATTGCCAGTATCTATGTGAAAGATGTTATGTGTTAAGGACTGATAACACACAGAGCTTGCAGGATTCCTGCCAAGTATAAGTTAATATATAATTTTCCTTCAGAGTCGCATGTTTTTTTTCTTTCTTGTTATATGCCACAATGCTCAGTTTTCATTGATACTTAATATATTTTTCTCTGTATATAACTCAGGTACATGGTGATGCTTCAATATCTGGTCAAGGAATTGTTACAGAAACTTTTACACTATCAAATCTTCCACATTATCGGATAGGAGGAAGCATTCATCTGATTGTTAATAACCAGCTAGGTTATACAACTCCTGCTGAACGCGGGCGGTCCTCCTTGTACAGCAGCGATGTTGGTAAGTTATCTTTACTTCAAATATGGATAGAGGTTCACACAGGATTCAGACAGTGGAGATAGGGGGAGGAAGGTTGTCTCTAAAGAGTCCTTCTGCTCTTGGTTAGAGAAGGCAGTGCAGATAATAATGAAGTCCTGCATAACTGCGTCCCACATTTACTATAAATGACTACTTGTGAAAATACAGTATGTCAACCTCCTATGCAGCTCCAATTAAAGCACACTTTTGTAGTTTTCTGTTTCTGCTCTTTTCCGTCGCTTTGTAACTGTTTATTGTCTTTGTGCTCAGTTTTCACTTTAGTCTGTCCTTATGTAAGTTCTCTCCTGCTCTCTCTTCTGTTTTCTTTACTCTATCCCAAGAGTCCTGTTTTGTTTCCTGTTTTCACTTTTGATTTTTCTCTCCATGTGCCCTCTCCTTTGAATCCTCTCTTCCATTTTGTCTCATTTTCTGTGCCAGTCTCCTAACTATTTGCTATGATATACTTCTCCAACAGAACTAGGAAGGAATAATAATGACTTTCTTTTCTGCGTGTAGTGGCATGATGTCCATTGCTAATGGTTTTCGACCAGATTTTTACTCTTGTTTAATTATGTTTTACTATTCTGCTAGGCAAAATTGTTGGATGTGCTGTAATACATGTTAATGGTGATGACCCTGAAGAAGTATTAAGAGCTACACGATTAGCAGTTGAATATCAAAGGTGTTTTCGCAAGGATGTTATTATAGATTTACTCTGCTACAGACAATGGGGGCATAATGAACTTGATGAGCCGTTTTTCACAAATCCTAGCATGTACAAAATTATCCGGTAAGAACAAAACTTATTTATAGCTGTATTGTTTTTATATTAATATACATACATCTATTACATGTTTAACATATAATTATCTTTCAAGGATGTTTATTTTTTCTAATCTGCAAAAGATGCCTATAGTAAATAAATATTATTATAATATTTTATATACCCAAGAACGCATTGTAATATGTTTAATACGCACTGTAGCCACATTTTGTGACATAATTAAGCAGAAACACATAAAACGTGCTTAAAGGAAAACTATACCACGAAAAGGAATTTTTGAGCAACAGATATATCAAATCAAGTGACATATTAAAGAATCTTACCTACCTGGAATATATATTTAAGTAAATATTGCCCTTTTACATCTCTTGCCTTGAACCACCATTTCATAATGGTCTGTGTGCTGCCTCAGAGATCACCTGACCAGAAATATTTCAACTCTAACTGTAAAGGGAAGAAGTGTTGAAGCAAAAGACAGAACTCTGTCTGTTAATTGGCTCAGGTGACCAAACTTTATAGTTTTTTTGGTATGTTTGTGTGCACCATTGGATCCTAGGATCCCAGGGGGCTGTCCTTATTTTTTAAAATGGCTATTTTCTATTTATGATTACCCAATGGCACATGCTACTAAAAAAGTGTATTATTATGAAAATTATTTATTTACATGAAGCAGGGTTTTACACATGAGTTGTTTTATGCAATATCTGTTTATAGAGATCTACATTGTTCGGGGGGTATAGTTTTCCTTTAACTTTAAAAATTAGATAAGTCACGGTATGTGTGCTCTATGTCAGAAGAGAAAATAACACTCCCTTTATGTGCCACCCCTTGTATGTAGTAACTGAATGAATGGGATGCAACCGTCACTATGAACACTGGGAGTATTGGCATCATAGAAATCTCTTTATAAACCTGCTTGTATTTTCTCAGATCTAGAAAAAGCATACCTGATGTTTACTCTGAGCGATTAATTGTGGATGGGCTAATGACAGAGGAAGAAGCATCTGAGATCAGGACTACTTATTACTCCAAATTAAATGACCACCTTTCCAATATGACATTATACAGTCCACCATCCACAAACTTGCAGGCTCATTGGAGGGAGATGGTTGAACCATCTGCTCGAATAACAACATGGGATACAGGTCTTCCTGCTGATCTTCTCAAGTTTATTGGAGCCAAGTCTGTAGAAGTTCCTGAGGAATTTGAAATGCACAGCCATCTTCTCAAAATGCATGCACAGGTGATGCCTCATAATTATTAAATATTTTGTAAGCATAGCATTTCATGGAAACCAGGACTTGTCAGAACATTGTTGCCTAATGTTATTATTAGCACCATAGTCTCCCAGAATGCTTTACCATACCTGAGTAATCCGCTCTAGAACTCTCTGTTTGTTTAGGATAGCAGCTGCCATATGTGCTTGGCGTGACATCACTTCCTGCCTTTGTCTCTCCCTGCTCACTCATAGTTCTGGGGGGAGGGAGTAAACTGAACATGCTCAAGCCATAGCCCTTGAGGTTTATGCTGTAAACAGGAACTCTGATACAAAAGCCCATGTGTACACATAAGCAGGAAAGAATTGTGGTGTTTCTTTTTACAGAGGACTCAAAGCAGCATTACTTGAGGGCTTACTGGTGTATTAATATAGACCTTTCTGATAAAGCTTACTTAATTTTAACCTTTCCTTCTCCTTTACGGTAGTAAGGGGCTGGGGTTATAGATTTAAATGAAAACGAAAAGCCTGAATGTGTCTATGAGTGTGTCTAATAGAATGGGGTAAAGCATTTTTAGAGTATGTATATAGCACCTGAGAAGTCCTGGATGCAAGAGTAAAAATAAGTAATGAGAAAGAAGACAAGATGTGCAGACCGAAGGTTACATCTATGGAGTGTACTTGGTTACTAAAGAGGTGATGGTGGTAAAATAACTATAGAACGCCTCATATATCCTCTTCAAATAGCAAGGCCTTAAACATGATTACCTTATTACCATAAGGTAAGTGTTCATGTTGGGCTGTAGAACCCATGAGTAGGGCCCAATATAAAGGGGTTCAAATGCCATTAATGGCTTTCTACATACATACAATAAAAAAAACTCTCATTTATTTAAAATATTGGTTGCCAAGAGAGAGTTAATTGATAGGTGGTGGATAAACAGATACAACCTTTAAAGGGTCAGTATAACTTGTTTAACAGATGGTCAAATGTAGATTCCCATCATCAGGTGTACTTGCGTTCTTAAAGTGATACTGACACTAAAAAATGAATTTTAACATATAAATGTACATTAAATGTTACCTATACGTCATGTTGATCATTTTTTGCTGAGAGGTTTGTTTTTGTATATAATTGTTAGTTGAAGTTCCTAAGCCTGACTCTCTGACACTCTGACTGTCCCATCTCAGCCTGTTAGTTACAGTTTCTAATGCTAACGGACTCCTGCTGCACAAATGTGTCAGCCCCCTCATACAGGAACATGGGGGATCAGACAGGTAATGTAAAAGCATCCTGCAAATACTTTATGGCAAAGTTAGAAGTAGCTTTCAAAGTCAATATTATAATAGATGTAAAAAAAAGAGTTTAATTTCAGGTGTCAGTATCTCTTTAAGTGCATCTAAGGAAGGACAGTATCCCAGAAATGTTGTGTTGTCTCCATGAACATATTAAAATTTAGCCCCATTACTGATATAAATCAGTGTTCATTCACAGAGCTGGGGCATAATAAGAAAAGGTATGATCCAGCAGCAGACAAACACTGCATTTGGCCAAAAACCACTTGCATAATCAAAGTGTCATTTTTAACCATTAATTTTTAAAGGTTTTTAAGTTGTAAATGTATTTGCAATCAAAAGCAGTTTTTTTCTCTGGGTCTGATGGAATACAATCCAACTAGTGCTGACAAAGTATGTACCCAAGATTTAATCATTTATTATCAACAAGACAATTGCAAAACAAAAAAAAGCCCTACTGTTTTCGACCCAAAAAGGGACTCTTACCAAGAGCCTCTAGATTTAGATTTTATTCCACTTTATGAACAATCTGTATGGGTCGAGACACATAGGGCCTTTTCTGCAATGTCCTTTTTGTTAATAAATGATTAAACTTTCTTTCATCATTTTCTTTCTTAATATTGGAAAGGAGTTAAAGCCAGGAGGGAGGAGAATGTAAACAAGCAGACAGATACTGTTTTTGATAACAATTACATTCGCAAATAACCATTGAATTTTTTTATTGATGCATTTTGGAAAGTTGTTTAGAATTAAATCTTTTTTGCCAAAAACTGTTCTTGGATGGATGACCCTTTTTTGACAGATCACATTAAGTTTCTTAAGTGCTTTCCAACCAACCATTAGATCATTCTATTTAACCAGTTACTTGTACATGTACACTAGGGGGCAGATTTGACAAGGGTCGAATTGAAAAATTGAAATTTTAAATTCGATTTTTGAAGTTTTGTCATTTTAATTGTTTGCGTAATTCGACTAGGGAATAGTCCAAATTTGATTTGCATTTTAAAAACTATTCGCCATCTAAAACCTGCCGAATTGCTATTTTAGCCTATGGGGGACCTCCTAGAATATATTTGGAGTCATTTGGTGGACTTTTACAAAAACTTTTGAAAAACTTAAAATCGAATTTGATTGAATATGGGTACATCCTATTCACCTGAATTCAAAAGGTCGAATTTCGAGTTTATGCGAGTTTAAAATAACTCCTATAAACTTGATAAATCTGCCCCTAGGTGTTGCATTGTAAAATAGTGATATCACAGTGGATGTGTTTTCTTTATAAATTCAGTCTAGAGTACAAAAGCTGCAGGAAGCAACCAAGCTAGACTGGGCCACGGCTGAAGCTTTGGCATTTGGGTCATTACTTTGCCAAGGTGAGTATGACATTTCTTTCTAAGTAGTTCAACAATGTTTTTATATGCCTATTCGTTTCTTTCTATGTGGTATTTTTATCTCTTACATCCAGTGTCACAACTTTTAACAAGGACCTAATCTAAGCAGAAGAACCTATTCTAAGCAGAAACATGTTAAAATAAAAAAATACTAATGGAAAATTCCCAATGAATATTACTGCATTGTAATAAAAATGAATTTTAGAGTGAGGGAGAGGGACAGAGAGACTTTGACAACAACCAAGGAGGACACAGATTGGTAGGCTGTGGGAGGCTTCAAGAAGAACCTGAGAGTAATAAATAGGCTTAGGTTAGAGCTGCTGTCTTTATACAAGATCTATGCAATGAATCTTCCCTCCGTGGTACTTACTATATTACGTGCTTGGTTTCTCGTATTTTCCCTCTATCTCCCAAAGTGCATGCTGCCTAGTTGGTTTCTGTGTTGTCCGGTATTCATTCTAGCTATAAATATAGTGTCCATCATTTCTCTTTGAAGGCTTTAATATTCGAATTAGTGGTCAGGATGTGGGAAGAGGAACCTTCAGTCAGAGACATGCCATGCTGGTCTGTCAGGAAACCAATGACACATACATCCCTCTGAACCATATGACTCCTGATCAAAATGGCTTTTTGGAGGTATAAAAATGTTTTAATCTGTGTTATTCTATGCTAAGGATCAGGCCCGGACTGGCAATCTGTGGGTTCTGGCAAATGCCAGAAGGGCTGCTATAAGGTGCCATAGAAGGTCAGTATTTAGTGGGCTGGTGGGGGCTGATTGGGCCTCTGTGTAGTTGAAATGCCAGGGCCTATTTTAATTCTCAGTCCGGACCTGCTAAGGATCAATTACAAAATTTCAGTATGCTGAGTGCCGCCGGCTCCCCTGCACAGCTTGGGAAAGGAGGGAGCAGGAAGTAGAACAAATGGAATGTAGAAGTAGAACAAATAGTAGGGGTTTTGCCAAATTTTCAATTAACCAACCCAAAAAACTACTTTTTAAAGCACATTCCTTCTATATAATTGAGTATAATGCAGTGGCTCTTTCTTGTTTTTCACACAATATGTCTCCTTTAAAGGACCAGTAACATGAAAATGTTTTAAAAAACAATTTTTTTAAAATTTGTTTGTATATAACGAAAAGCAAACACAAAGACATACTTATCTTTAAAATTGCAAAGGCTTTATTAATAAATAACTTGGCGATACTCCAAATGCGCTCCTCTTCAGAACAGGTTATTGGGCAATCCATCGTGTGGCGATCAAATTTCTCCTCCCTGCCTTCCTTATAGGAGAAATCAAGCGCCGCACGATGGATGCCTTCTCTGAAGAGGAGTGCAAGCAGAGTATTGCTAATGCATTTTAGTTAATTAATTCTTGGTGTATGTTTTTCGTTATATAAAATTTTAATAATTAATGTTACTGGTCCTTTAAGGTAATAGCTTATATTTCCCTCAAATTACTGTTTAAATTGTTTTTTTTATGTGTTCTGCTCTTTGATATTTCTGTCAATTTTACAATGACAGCTTAAAAACACTCTAGTGCCAATACCATAAATTCTACAGTTTTGCCCTTCACTGGATCAATGTTGTGCTGTGGATCCGTAGAACTATGTTACCTTTTTTATTTGCTCATAAGCACATTACAAGCACTGTCTGATGCAATTGATTACCTTACTTATGCATTATGTTCTCATTTAAAGAACTAATAGAGCCTGCACTCTGGTTGGGGGAAACAACAGCATTAAAAAAAGCCCCTTGTGATTGCTCTATTAGCCTGCACCTTCAGTAATGGAAAACATTTTTTTTATGATAGCTGCCCTTTAAAGAAACAGTAACATCAAAAAATTAAATTGATTTAAAGTAATAAAAATATAATGCAGTGTTGCCATGCACTGTTTGTTTGCTTCAGAATCACCATTATTGTTTCTATAAATTAGCTGTTGTGTAGCCATGGGGGCAGCCATTCATAGGATAAAAGGCTCAAGTTACCCAGCAGATAAGCTCTGTAGAACATAACGGTATCTGTTATCCATTACTTATCCTGTGCCATATCCTTTTTTCAATTTCCGCCATTGCTACTTAGCAGCTTGTTTATATGAACTATAGTAGTGTTTCTGAAGCAAACACAACAGTTTTAACAGCGCAAGGCAACACTACATGCTCTTTTCTTTACTTTAAAACGCTTTCATTTTTTGGTGTTACTGTTCCTTTAAAGGAATTGTTCAGTATACAAAATAAAAATTGGATAAATAAAAAAATATTTCTAATATAGTTAGTTAGGCAAAAATATAATGTATAAAGGCTGGAGTGACTGGCTGTCTTGCAGCTCTCTTGGTTTCCACTGATTGGTTACCAGGCAGTAACCAATCAGTGACTTGAGGTGGGGGACATGACTCATAACTGTTGGTTTTGAATCTGAGCTGAATGCTGAGGATCAGTTGCAAACTCACTAAACCGTTATGTCCCATGTGACCTCCCTTCAAGTCGCTGACTAGGGTTCTGTTCTCTTATCTTACCTATCCAGTCACTCCAGCCTTGCTACATTACATTTTTGGCTAACTAACTATATTATTATTATTTTTCACAGCCTATCTATTTAACCAGTTTTTATTTTTACATTGAACTGTTCCTTTAAGCAAATGGGCCAGTGGAGGAAAGTCAAATTTTACATTGTAAAGTATCTTTCCTATAAAAATGGAATTTTATCACATTGGGTAGAAATTGTTTTGCATTGTATGAGGTGTATGAAATCGAGAGTTTTCTTTATATTTTTATGAAAGGAGTATATGCACACGAGTTTTAACTTGTTCTTTTATTTCTCAGGTGAGCAACAGTGCATTGTCTGAAGAAGCTGTGCTTGGATTTGAATATGGAATGAGCATTGAAAGCCCCAAATTGCTTCCAATTTGGGAGGCACAGTTTGGTGATTTTTTCAATGGTGCACAAATCATATTTGACACTTTCATTTCTGGAGGTATAAACTATTGGGATGTTAACTGTAATTTAAGTGTGAAGGAGGGCACATTTTATTTATGTACTTAAATTTAATTCATTCCAATAGGTGAAGCTAAATGGCTTTTACAGAGTGGTATTGTAATTCTCCTTCCCCATGGCTATGATGGTGCTGGCCCGGAACACTCCTCATGCAGAATTGAACGCTTTTTACAGGTTTGTTTAAGATTTTGCTTATGCTATTGACTAAAAAGGGACTTAAATGTGTGCACTAGTGATGTGTGGGTCAGGAAAAACTCAACCCATACCCAACCCTAACCTGTTGCCATTGTGGGATCCGCACCTACCCCATTCCCATCCGTCTCGCTATGTACTCTACTTCTGTGTATCTCTGTTTCCAAGACACGGAATCATTGGGATCCGTAAAGGAGAATACTTCCCCCAGTCTGATCTGCACCCAACCATAACCCACAATGGTTGACCAAATTCACACGTCCTTAGTGCGTAACCTTCAAGTCATTGTATTCTCTTATTTTGGAGACCACTGCCCAAAGTGACGTAAAGTAAAAGGGCCTCTTCATGACCCTGTTAATCATCATTAATAACAAAAGATCTACACTGGTACAACAGAAATTAAAGTGAACGCAACATTTACTTACATAACTAAGGGAGTTAAAAGGAAACATTGTAAACTGCTTTTATTCTGTGTGTTCATCTTGGAAATAGAGCTGCTGTGTGTACCTATCATCCAGTCCATGTACCTCTGCCAGGTAATCTCAGTGAGCAGCACCCAGCATTGAAGGTACTGTTCTGAGCTGTGCTGAATGTGCATGTAACTGGAGGGAATATTTATTCCCTCCAGTTACATGCCTCTATTATATCCTTTTTTATGAGAGATCATTAACATTAGAAAGTAGAGTATGTATTCATATCCAGAATCTGATAGCCTTTAGGCACTCCCACATAAATTGATTTTTTTTTGATGCTGCATATGCATGTTTGTTAGTTATATTTAATTAGTAAATGTTACTTTCACTCTTGCAGTCAGTATGAAATTACACTGTTGATATATCTGGCTGTTCACTTGCATCATACAATATTATTTCCCTCTGCATACATACATGAACTAGCCTTTCCCTTTTCTCAATACAGATGTGTGACAGTACAGAGGAAGGCGTTGATGGAGATACCGTTAATATGTTTGTAGTACATCCAACTACTCCTGCACAGTACTTTCACTTGCTGCGCAGACAGATGGTTCGAAATTTCAGGAAACCTCTCATTGTTGCTTCACCTAAAATGCTTCTAAGATATCCGGTAAATTAACGTGTGTATAGATATAGAAGATTTACTTTTGATAACATTTGCTGACTAAAATGTTGGTAGATTTTACATCACTTAGCAGGAAGAACCAGAATTTAGATTTTTACAGAATGACTTGCATATTGTTTGATTTTCTTTTTTAAGGTCTTGGATAGAAAAATTTGTAACACTAAGGGGCAAATTTACGAAATTCACGTGAAATGATCGAAGTTCTATTGAATACAAATTTTTTGGAGGCTCGAAGGAAATTTTACGATTTTTTTTGTGAAATCGAACGATCGGTATCCAATTGTAGGAATTCATCGAGAAATCAAACATCAAGCAAAATGATAGCCTATAACTATTCGATAAGCTTTCAATGGTCGAATGCTTATCGAATTTCGAGTAGGATTCAGCCAATTTTGGGGAATAATAGTAAATTTGCCCATAATCATTCCAAATTTATACATGTATATGTCTTGACCTGAGGGTCTACATTTAATTGGAATATGATGCTT
Source organism: Xenopus borealis (assembly GCA_024363595.1). Lineage (NCBI taxonomy): Eukaryota > Metazoa > Chordata > Amphibia > Anura > Pipidae > Xenopus > Xenopus borealis. The sequence continues at coordinate 73,891,893 of CM044435.1, read as the reverse complement.
TAAAGCTACTAACACAAACTAAAAACAACAGCATTGTGTTGCCAACATCGAGTTAGATTTGTTTAAAATACATGGTACAAAAATGGGGAAAAAAAACAAAAGGTTAAACAGGACTCAATGAGAAATGGTATTGCTGTAGTTTTATATTGTATTAGTTTTATGCCTAATGCCAGTTTTTACAAAGTACGAGGCAAAACATCTTCAAGTTTCATCACTCAAATCTGGTCAATTATTTTTATTCCAAAGCAATATTTTGATTTGCATAGTTAAAGCAATGGTCACCTTTGGCTAAATGCTTACTGTTTGAGGTTTATGAGAATGGACTGTGCTATGGAACTTGCGTGTTTCATGTTATTGGCAGATCTGTATGTAACACAAATGAGTGTGACCTTTCTATTTAATGAGCCTGCTGCACACTTTTAAAAACATCTTTTCTACAAGTCATTGGCAATCATTGTTTTTTTTTTTTCTCCCAGGCTGCTGTTTCAAGCCTTGAGGATATTGCACCAGGAAAAACATTTAGATCTGTTATTGGAGATTCATCTGCAGACCCCAAAAGGTAATGTTATATATCAGTATGTAAACAGTACCTGCATTAGGCACAGGAAAAAAACATTACATGTTGGATTCCAATATATACATAAATTCATCCCAAGAGCTTATGGTCTAAAGGCAGAAGGAGAAAAAAGAGTAGATGTGGGCTGTATCAATTCTAAAGTATCCGAGAAGAGCCCTTTCAAAATAACTTAAGAATGCTACATACCTGCCTGGATAAAAGCCACTTCTATTTGCAGTTTCAATATATCTAGCCTTGCTACATACATAAACATTTCTGTCAGCTGTTACGTAAAGGAAAATCAAAGTACATTGTAAACACATGTTTGTTATGGCAGACAACCACACTTGTTATGGCAGACAACCACACAACACTGAATTTTCTTTTTCTTTGCTGTGTTTGGGCAGAGGGAGGATATCCCTGAATTAAAAATTGACTTTAGTTCTCCTTTAAGAAGTGTCTACCTTGTTATAGAATAGCAGTACCACATTTGCCATAACGGCAAAACATTTGTCAGTGGGAAAATTGGCATGGTTAATATTTTGATTGCTCCTATGGTACACTGAATTACCTAATTACCTAATACATTGTATAATTTCTGCAAGCTTTCAGAACTTTGAGGTTCTGCTTGAAAATGTAAAGCATACCATTATAATATTAGGTACAAAGAATGACATGCAATTTAAAAAAAAAATGTTATCTCCTTTTCTATTTACATAAAAAATACTTGTTTTGGTAATTCATATATAATGGCTATTTTTTATCGTATTTTGTTTCTTGCCCTACAGTGTAAGCAAAGTCATACTTTGCTCTGGCAAACATTACTATGCACTGCACAAACAGAGAGAAGCCCTAGGAGAGCAAGGGCGCAGCTCTGCTATCATCAGAGTGGAAGAGCTTTGCCCATTTCCTTTAGAAGCCCTGCAACAAGAAATCCACAGATACCCAAAGGCCAAAGGTAAGTTTGTTCTCATATATTTTTCTATAAATTAATAAGTCAGCTATTTGACAAACATCCTGATTGCACAACTGATGGAATGACTTTGAAGCTACTGGTTGTTAACTTTTGGGGGAAATACTTTTAAATTAGGTTTATATTGTGTTTCTCACTTTAAGAAAACCGTAACATATTTAAAATAATATACTAGTGTGTGCTCAGTATATCGCTTTGGACATGCTGTATTGCTTGCTGTGTAGAGTCACATTCACCTCAGGGGAAAGTCTTTGTTTTCCTTATGAAGGTATATCTCATTGACTCTCTTTGGCTGTTCAGTTACAGGATCCGACCAGAAGACTGTACAGCTGTTACAAAATCAATTGTATTGGTAGTTAATAAAAATTGTAGATAATTTAATGTTTATTGCAAAAGTGTTTAGAAAAGTATCCTGAGCAAATTTACATTTTAGTACTCTTAGTAAGCATTCGTGTTCATAGTTTTGGCTGATTCAGTCTCCATAGACTTAAGTAGAATGAGTATTTGTATTTCACTTTATATAACTTAACTTTGCACTTAAGTCAACACTTAGGGGTAAATTTACTATTATTCCCCAAAATAAATTCGACCAAATTCGAAATTCGATAAGCATTCGACCATCGAATGCTTATCAAATAGTTTTAGGCTATCATTTTGCTCGATATCCGAATTCTCGATGAATTTGTACGATCGGATACCAATTGTTCGTTTTCACAAAAAAATCGTGAAATTTCATTTGAGCTTGAAACTTGTACAATTTGAACGATTGAACGCTCAATCGTACAAATGGTATTCGAGCAGGACTTAGCCTCAGAAACCTATGGGGAGCTTCCCATACAATTCGGTAGGTTCAATCTGGCGAATATCTGATCATTCGATCTATTCGATATTCAATGGTCGAAGAGGCCAAATTTGAATATCCGATTTCAAGAAAAATTTGCACGATCGTTATTGATCGAACTTCGATCATTTCACGTGAATTTTGTAAATCGGCCCCTTACTGTATTGCTTTATTTTCTTGTCTCTCAAAGATTTTATTTGGAGCCAAGAAGAGCCACAGAACATGGGTGCCTGGACATTTGTTGCACCAAGGTTTGAAAAACAACTTGCTTGTAAGGTATGTTTATACGTTGTATGTTTATATGTTTATTTTACATGATCAAATAATATTTGTAATAGATGTTTAATTAATTTCAGTGATAACATGATTTGTCTTAAGGACAGCCCCTGGATTTAAAGTGATACTAAGGGCTCTTACTGAAGTTTTTTCATGTATGTTGCACCTCACATGAGTTCAGTAGCTCAGTGCAGTCACTGCGGTGCTCTGTGTATGGAGGGATGGATGGGTTCTGTTATAGCCTGTTCCCATGGGGTGGAAGAAGCTACAGCACAGCAACACATGAAACTTTGGTGTGTAAGAGCCCTAATACTACTATATTAATAGAATATGTGTTATGATAACATTTGTAAAATTTGAATAACCAACCAAGCCCAATACAACTTGGGGTCTCCAACAGCCTCTCTGTACAAGTCTGCATTTGTCACCCTGGCCTAAAAGAGGTACAGTTATCTGAATGCTTTACTCCCTCATTAACTGAGAAACCAAGATGATATATAGCAATAAAATCTCTTAACTGCTATGATTGGTTGTAGCTATGTTCATAGATTCTAGGCATAGTATACACTGGAAGAATTTTCACTTTTTACATGCTTCTTGTTTAACTCAAGGTGTATTACAGTATTACTATCATTGTTTCTCATTCTACAGTTGCATCTTGTAAGTAGACCTGCTCTTCCTGCACCAGCTGTAGGTATTGGCACCCTGCATCAACAGCAACAAGAAGAAATCACTATGAAAACATTGTCGTAACTGGAATAATAGTGAACTTTATTTTTTTTTCTACATTTGGACTCTTTGGCTTGTGATGAATGTGATTTTGCAGTTTTATGCAGTTTTTAGCTATTGGCTCATGGAGCAGACGAAAAAAAAAAAATGATGTTGTTTGTATTCAGAAATCCTGCCATCATTCCTCTTATAATAGGGATCAAAGCACTATAGAAAGCTAGGATTTGCCAGCAGTATACATATGAAACATTTTATAACTGCTTGAAATGCACAAAGTGAGGATGATGTCAGGAAGAAAATATTTACTGTAAGCTTATTAATATTGCTGTGATCAGAAACCATTAAAATGATTCAGTATTATGTGCTTCAAGGTCTGTTATTTACTCTTTTTGGTTCATGATATTGCATGATTTCATATTTTTTTTATTTTTTACTTAAATTCATTGTGCTTCACCTATTAGGGTGACAGACAACACTGAAACGATATGGCTATTAACAAACCTAGGGGGTCTGTTTACTAAAGTGCGGTAAAAATTTTCGCACAAAATACAGACAAATTTAACGCAGAATATGTTTTCGCGAGTTTATTAACCTGCGGTAAATATAAATTTGCGAATTTTCTTGCGCAAGAATATGTATTCGCCAGTTATCGCATCCGCTGAAAATAGCACTAATTATTAACGCATGGTTTACTAAGCAGCGAAATGTGTGAAAGACAAAATTAACGCCAGAATATTCGCAACATTTTACCGCCATCTGTATAGTGGCGTTAACTTATTTTTTGGCCAGAAAAACCTCAATGGGAGTTTAATTCTCATTTAAACTGTGCATTTAAATGATACACATAGATAACTGGTATGATTTCTTGTTCATATGATTCTATTGGCAGAAGGGTGTGTGACTGGA
>CM044435.1:73870938-73883914 GCA_024363595.1 Xenopus borealis | reverse complement strand
TTTCAACCTCCTATCTATTGTATTGAACTTCGCCTGTTCATCTTAGTGAATTTGCGAATTTACGATCCTTCGTCAGTGCTCAAATTTGCCTGGCGTAATGGTGCGAAGTTGCGCAAGTCTATCGAAAATTCGCCAGAGCCGGTGCTAGTGAATTTCCAAAGTTACGAATTGATGTCACGCTGGCGAATTAGCACTAGCATTAGACGATTCACGCAATAATGAATTTTCCCCTATGTTAGCATGCTGGGACATGAGGGTAATCCACTGCATGATATCTGGTGGGGTCTCTGCTTTCCAGCTAAGTGTTAGGAGTCTATGCACTTGGAATAGAGATTTAGTAAGGAATATGTCTTTTATTTTGTCGGCTGTGACATTCATTTGTATATTTAAGATACACATTTTAGGGTCCAGAGTCAGGGCTGCTCCCGTTATCTCTGACAGGATTTCTAGTGCATTGTTCCAGTAAACTTGTATCTTGGGGCAGCTCCACAGGGTGTACATTAGTGTTCCCCTGTTTGCACCTTAGGCACAGTGGTGATATATTGGGGAACATTTTGCTTAGCCTACTCCTAGTATAGTAGGCCCTATGGAGCAGATGCTGTTGTATTATTCTATGCCTTGGGTTAAAAGATACTTGCCACGGGGCTTTAAGCTCTGTGACCCATTGTATATCTGTGAGGGCTCCCATTTCATTCTCCCATTGTGCTCTACATTTTAATGGCCTTGCCCTTTGGTAGTGGTCACATATCAATTTGTAAATATTGGATATTTTGCACTTTCTTGCAGGGCCGGGCCAAGGTAGTTTGGCACCCTAGGCAAGGGGTACAATCAGCGCCCCCCCCCCCACTCCCATTCTGTATGACCATTTCCCATCTACTCACTTTTTCTTAAATAAAGAAACCTTATAACACATTAATGAATCAATCTGTATGTGTGTCAGCAGCACCCAAAATATTGCCCCAAATCTGTATCTGCGCCAGCAGCACTCAAAATATTGCCCCAAATCTGTACCTGTGCCATTAGCATTGCCCCCCAAGTCTGTACCTATGCCATCAGCCATGGCCCCCCAAGTCTGTACCTGTGCCACCAGCCCTTGCCCCCCAAATATGTATCTGTGCCACCAGCCATTGCCCCCCCAAGTCTTTACCTATGCCACCAGCCATTGCCTCCCAAGTCTGTACCTGTGCCATCAACCATTGCCCCCTAAGTCTGTACTTGTGCCACCAACCATTGCCTCCCAAGTCTGTAACTGTGCCACCAGCATTGCGCCCTAAGTCTGTACCTTTACCACAAGTCTGTACCAGCCATTGCCCCCCAAGTTTGTACCTGTGCCACCAGCCTGTGCCAGAGCAACAGCAAAAATATCGCCCTAGATCTGTGCCAGGCAAAGGGCAAGTAAGAGGGAGGTGGGGACTGAAGTAGAGCAGAATGCTGCTACTGGAGACAGGGCCGAAGTAAAAACTTAAAGAAATAAAAAAAAAACATTATTTCCCTTCAAAAATGCGCCCCCCCTATGACTGCGCCCTAGGCGGCCACCTACTCTGCCTACCCCTAGTTTCAGCCCTGCTTTCTTGTCATAGTAAGGATATAATTTGGTGCCTCGTTGGCTGTAGGGGTTGGGCCTTATAACAACCTATTTGCTTTTGCCTAAGCCTTATAAAGAATAGCCATTGTGATGCTAGAAGGGTATATCGGAGTCATACCTCAGAGAAAGTAAGGGGTTTGTTTCGTTCCCATACATCCTCTAGGGTATTAATTCCTTTATCTATCCAGCACTTTTGCAGGTTCAGCTCCGCTACCTTGCCCAGTTTGTGGTTGTGCCATAGTGGACTGATTGGGTCCACTGGTTTTAGCTGACTTGTTGAGACGACCCACTGGGTGGTTTTTACTATGGGGTTTACCTGGGCTTTTTTTGGCCTTTGAGGGTGTCACCAGGAGTGATAGTAGGGGAGTTACATTTTTGAATAACACAGTGAGCATGTGGTGTTTATACAAATGGCCTGCAGGTGTCAGCAAATGGCCAAATGCTGAGAAGAAACTCAGTCCTGATCTTCAACCTTACTACAGGATTAGACACGAATTGTCCTTAGTAGATGGCAATGTTGTCCGTGGAGCTCACCGTTTATTAGTACCAGAAACCTTGAGAGAAAAGCGAATAAAACTTGCACACGAGAGTCATCAAGAAATTGTACGTACAAAACAAAGACTACGAGAACTATACTGGTGGCCAGCAATGGATGCCAATGTGGTAACTGCCATTCATTCTTGTGTTTCTTGTCAGAATCATGACAAAACAGCTATCACACATACACCACCACTTCAGCCAGTACCATTTCCTGATACAGCATGGGAAAAACTTGCTATTGATATTGTTGGCCCTTTTGCAGATGCTCCTATAGACTGTAGATTTGCTATAACCTTGATAGACTATTACAGTAAATGGCCTGAAATTGCATTTGTTTCTCATGTAACATCAGCTACAGTAATAACATTTCTGTCCACAGTCTTCAGCAGAGAGGGAAATCCAAAGGAGTCAATATCCGACAATGGACAATGAGTTTGAATCCTTTCTGAGAGAGAGGAATATTGTGCATAGGAAATCTTCAGTGTATTACCGACAAGCAAATGGAGAAATTGAGCGATTCAACAGAAGTCTGAAAGAAGCATTACAGCAAGTATTTACAACAGAGTTGTTACATAACTACAGAGCAACATGCCATGCAACAAACCAAGCATCTGCAGCTGAATTATTACATGGCAGACAGATGTGCACTAAGTTACATGTTGCAGACATCAAACTTCCACCAAAAAAGGTTCCTACAAACTCATCTACTGCTGACATTGTCAAACATCACCAAGTCAAATGCAAGGCTTATACTGATCAAAAACGTGGTGCACTTTCAGCCTGGATCTTTAGTCAGAATTAAGAAACCAGGCCCTCTGGTTTCAACGTACCCATATGTGATAGTTGAATGGCCAGATACAGCGCATGGAAGTTTGGTAGCGCCATACCTCCATCCTTTGATGATCTTTTCAGTAGTTCCATGCTTAGCCTACATCTTTTGACACCCCATATAAACTCCCTTAATTTAGTGTCTAGCGTGGTGAATATTTTAGGGATTGGTAACTGTGCATGCCACACTGTGTACATCAGTTTTGGCTGTACAAACATTTTTACTAGCTGTATTTTTACCCACTGGGCCAATAGGTAGGGCAGACCAGGCTGTCAGCTTTTGATAAAACCCAGTTCATCAGGGATGTGACATTCAGGTCATAGAAGCTGGTGATCGGTAGGACATTATCTGGAGGGGACCGTTACCAAGATCCTCTACTGCTGCGGGTGGGTCTACTAAGAATAATGTTGATTTCGAGGGGTTTATATATGTCTCATCCGTGTACAGCTGGATTTTGTCTTCCCCCGCTTGTGATACCCAACCCTGGATTGATGTGCCAGAAGGAACATTTTAACAAAGACACAAAGCTGAATGAGCCAGCTGTAGAAACAGTAGCCTACTGCATAGTTCTTAATACTACGAACTGCACCACTGAGTAACGGCCTAAATCATACACAAATATCAATGTCTTCGGGCTCAGAATGGAAGAACATTTAATTTAACAGCATTAAACCATTTTCCATAGTTAGAACAATGTTACATTTAAGGCAGTTTCATGTTCATAATTAAACTTTGAGGCTAAACTTCTTACAGTAAACAAGACAAAGGTTACACAAGTGTAAAAAAAACAGATGACCGTGTACTTTCAGAAATGAATACTATATTGCCTGTGGACTAGACAAGGAAGAATTAAATGATTATTTATTGTGGTGAACGGACATTCACAAGTGATCATAAAAAGCCATAAACAAGTACAGATATAGGATCAGTTATCCAGGAAGCCCATCTCCCATATAGTGTATTTTAATTAGATTTAAAATTGATTTTGTTTTACTCTGTAAAAATAAAACACTTGATGCTAACCAATATATAATAAATTGTTACTGGATATAAAACAATCCTTTTGGGATTTAATGTTTAGTGAATCTTTAGTGAATGAAGGTATACCAAAGTCCCTTATCCAGAAAACCCCAGGTTGTGAGCATTCTGTATAACCGGTCCATTACCAACAACTTATACAGTACATTTCTTATTTAAATCTATATTACCTTCACTAAAATTGGACTCACAGAATGACATGTAAATAGCTGGAGGCTGATATCTAGGAGTATCATGAACAACCTTTTGCTAGAACTCATAGGGGGTTATGCAATAAAAGGCACCAGGGGCAGTAAACCATACCAACCAATCAGCAGGTAGAATTTACTGGTTACCCGTTTAAATGCAAACATCCTATTGGTTGCTACGAGTTATTGCTCCAGGGAAAACTTAGCGCCTTATATTACACAGGAGTGATATAGTCTTGTACCATGATAAAAAGGACAAGCACTCAAAGTAAAGAGGAACATGGAATCTGTATTGGTTGATTGCAACAGACTGATCATGTTTTAGGAAAAATATGCCTAGAAACATTAGTCTAACAGACTTTCTGATTTACTATTGGAAATTAACCTCTTTGTATATTAAATGCATGATCTGTTTGCTAGGGTTTACAGTATTGCAGTGTAAATGGCATAGTAACCAAGCCCAAAACTAAAGTTTAAGTAGTGTTTTTATCTCAGTAGCACTTTAAAAGCCACCAAGAACATATACAAGTACTACAATGGGTAAACATGGGACATCTGTTTCTGGGTTGAGCAAAAGCTGGAGATTTGTTGCTCAAAGGAGCATGAAAGACCCAATAACTGAAGGCCGAAGTTGTTAGACCACCCCCCGGGATTCTAGTTGCTTAATTCCTACACTTGGCTGGCACATCTTTTTTATAAAGAACAGTAATAGCCAAGGTTACCTTTTATCTGAGCACATAGTAATACATTGCACCCACTGCATGCATGCACAGTACCAACACCAGTGAATTTCTTTATTGTGTATACTCTTACTCAAGGAATACCTGCTAAAGTAGCACACTATAGTAGCATGACGCTTGGATGAAAAGTTCCATTGGCTAAGAAGTAAGTCACTACCATCACTGGCACTGCCCATTGATTCTGCCTTTCATTCTCAAGAAAACGTTTATAGAGAATGTAATAAATCATTAATAAAAGTGTGTATTCAAAAAAGGTTTCCTTTGTAAAATGAATGTTTAATGTATAAAACGAAACCTCAAATAAGTTGATCAGGCATATGCAATTAAAATTCACATATAAGAACTGTCTAATGAAGAATGTTATGGATAACAGGAATTTCTTATTTATGCAAATTGCTTTTCCATTTGACTTATTACATTACCCTACCAGAACCTGATGCTGCTATACTTGTGAAACTGTACAGCTTGAGGCAGTGCAGAAACCCTATACACAAATAGTAACTCACTGGGGCACACTTGTATACATCTTCATCTATATTTTTTTCCTGTGTTATAAACCAAGAGAGAACTAAAACCAGAAAAGAAAAACAATATGGTAAAACGCTTAGCATTAGGAACATCATGAAATACAAACTTCCACCTCAGTAGGTTTAGATCCTTTATGTTACTAAAATGGTCTGCTGTTTTCTTCCATTAGCCCATTTTACTTTCTATTTAGGGAATGTTGCTCAGCTTGCAGTTCTTCGTTGATTCTATCCAGAAGAAATATATATACTAACAGTGCTAACCCTTTAGGAATGGGAGCTCAAAGGGTTTTGCTACAGCATGCTCCAAAGCTAAGGCATATGTATAAACTCTGGCATCCACCACAAGCTTTTCCTTTGCCACAAGTTCTGTAACAATAAGAGTCAGGTTATTAAACAGGATTGCAAGCAAACATTACAACTTGATAGCCAACTATTCAGTGGATCCCTGGCATTTATATTTAGGGTGTTGTAAGATGGTAACTAATGATATGGGAGAGAGGAAACTTTAAGCTTTAAAATGATTTGTTTAACATTTTTAGAAAGGTTTAGAAAAGCCAAACTTCAGGAAAGGACTGCAGCTGGGTAGTTTGGACAAGAAAAATATATTTACCCATTTTGGATTCATCAGAATATGTACCTTCAAAAGGTATGGTTTCATGGGGTAAACCTACTCAGTGGAATGTTTGGACTTGGATTCCAAATAATGCAATGCTTTGAAAATATATGGTAGTGTACTGCTGGGAGTTTTTTTTCTTTACCTATACAAATCATACATTTCCACAAAACTATACATAGTTAGTTCAGGGCACACAGAACTTTGGAAATGGGCTGTATTTTTTGTACAAAAAATAATCTGTTTCTGACATCTGAATTTTAAATATGAATTAAAATTGTATAGGTATTTAGAAGCCTATATCTGGGTACAGAAGTGGATTGACATAAGCAGAATATGAAAGCTTTGGGTGTCCTGAAGAAAGCAATATATATTTTTTCCCAGGAAATGCACCTTAACTGAAAGAGCATAAATAAAAAATAAAAAAAAAGGCTGGCAGTAAGCATTACCAATGTGCAAAATTCTCCTGGCAGTAGATTGAAGGATACTACTGTATATTTAGGAAAAACTGTCAGTCCTAGCAGGCTTTGTCAATGTCAATATAGGTTTGACTGCATACAGCAGTGAAAAGATGCATATAATTATTCAGAGTAAAAAAAAAAAACATACCGTCAATACGCTTGCGCAGTTCCATCCTGGGAAGCAGAATTGTTTCAGCAAATTCTATAAATGAAAAAAAACAGAAAATTTAGGGTTGCAAAATAAGTGATTTGTAGATTTTATATTATAAAATAAAAGAACTGAATGTCATACCTCCATCCGCTATATATTAAAGGAAAGAAAAGTGACAGAATTAATCATTGGACTATATGCAATGTTAAACAAGTAAATACCTATAATAATTACCCTTTTTTAAATTACAGTCATACAACCAGTCATTATATACATTCTATTTCCTATTATTTATACAGCTAAACTGAAAGACTAGTTGTTTTAGTGCCAGGTGTACCAAAGCTCCAAATTACTAAAATCTAGAAACCCCCAGGACCCAAGCACTCCAGTTTATAGATCTCATACAACTGGTCAGAATAGACCAATTATCTTATAAATTTTACCAAGACCAGACCACTTGTTACAAACAACATACTGAAGGCAGCCCATATAGGTGTTTAGCAGCAAAAACAATGCAGAACAGCTATATATCGGCTAACATAAAGGATGACAAATCTAAAGTGCAATGAATATGCTATACAACCAATGAAGTTCATGTATACAGTGTATTACAAATTTGCAACATTTAGTTGATACATTTTTCAGCAGCATCTCCAGAGTATTACCAACTATTGTGTCAATTCCCATAGCTACCTGCAACCAAACTCAGGGATTCTGCTCAGCAGGGACAAAGATGAGAAATGTATCCGCTAAATGTATCAGTTTAGAACAGTTGGCGAACCCCCTGCCAGAGCGGCTTTAGAAGGTGAAAATTAAGCTTTACACTTCAATATTAGAAACATGGTCACACATAGAAATAGAAAGTAATTGGAAAAAAAGTATTTCTGGTGAACTATCTGAAACCAAATGAAATTGAAAACAGTATTGGAAGGTGAACAACCCCCTTTAAAGCGATACTGACATGTTCTTATAAAAATCATAGGAATGTGTCAGTATCAAACACAAGTAACTCGAAACAACTGAACTTGCTGAGAAATTTTAATGAAGACGTTTCACTGCTCATCCGAGCAGCTTCTTCAGTTCAACAGACTGGTGTAGGGAAGTTCTCGGCATATAGACTCTTCCGACAATCCAATCACAATGGCACATTGTAACTCTTCAGAGAGGTGACATCTGAAATTCAAAGAGGTGTTGATTCTGTGTGTCATGCAACTCCTAGAAACAGGTGTTACTTGTAAGAGTTGCATAAATGGATGAGTGAATAGTTCTGAAACCGCTGGGGTACAGATGCTACAACAGCATTGTATGTAGCAGACAGGTGGCCTCTGTCCAGGGATGGTTTCTCCACCTTAAAGGAAAAGTAAATGTTTTTCTTTTTCTATCTGTAAATTTGCTCTAAACAGCCCCCCAGATTAATGTACCTTAGTCCCTGCTGCAAGTCTGCTCTGGTTTCTGTGTTATCAGCAGCTTCTTTCCCTTCTTCCTGGTGCAGAGTGAAGCCCAGCCCCTTAGTTTACTGAGCAGTCCATTTGCTGCTGTTCCACAATAGAGAGGAAGAGGGAGCCAGTGTTTCATTAGTAAGCTAGTTTCCCCAAGCAAAAGCTGCTACACACACTGCTCTCTGCTATGTCATAGTATGCAAATGATCTCCTGGACTAGTCCAAGATATAAGGTCAGCTCAGTAAGCTAAGGGGCTGGGCTTCACTCTGCACCAGGAAGAAGGTGAAACAAGCTGCTGATAACACAGAAACCAGAGCAGACTTGCAGCAGGGACTAAGGTACATTAATTTGAGGGTCTGTTTAGAGCAAATTTAGAGATAGAAAAAAAAAACGTTTACTTGTTCTTTAACATGAATCGCCTCTTTCAAACCAGCAGTCTTCTTTATCCAAGATTTGGACATTGCTATCTTCAAATGAGTGTGTCTTTTAGGTGTAGAAAGACAGCAGAGTCTTGTCCTTTTGAATTTGCCCTCCTATGCTGATCCATTCGCTTAGTGAGCAGTTGTTTTGTCTCCCCAATGTATATATCAATACCTGTTTCTAGGAGTTGCATGACAAATTGGTAATCCTATCACTGTAACTACACAGAATCAGCACCTCTGTGAATTTCAGATGTCACCTCTCTGAAGAGTTACAATGTGCTGTTGTGATTGGATTGTTGGAAGAGTCTATATACCGAGAACTCCCCTACACAAGTTAGTTGAATTGAAGAAGCTGCTCGGATGAGCAGTGAAACGTCTTCATTAAAATTCCTCAGTTATGCAACTTTTGTTCTGTTTCATTTTTACTGTATATGTACTACACAAACATTTACATTTAACATTCTAGTGTCTTTTTTTTTTATAGACTTACCAAGTTTGGGCTTAGGTTTGTTATTTACAGGGTCATCTCCATTAATATGTACAGTGACAACATATGTTGTACAATTAGATAATCCAGGATCCAAGCAAGCAACTAAAGGAGTCAAAAACAAAATCTGTTAAAGTAAATTACATCCCTTAACGGAGTTGGCATCACTATACTTGTACATTTTAATTTATTGTATTTCCTGCTCAAAACTTGAAGGGCAGAAGATGCAGTAATTGTTTTCACATAAGAGTTTGTTATATATTAACAATCATAGCTTGGGTGCTGGTGAATCATTATAATATGAGTTCTGTAACTTGCCCACAATTTCTTGCATTCATTACTTTTTTCAGCAAATGCTTTTTTTTCCAGAAAATAAATAACTGGCCCCTCCGATCCTAGCAACATTTTTATTTTCTTAAAGGAAACACAAGAGTTTTCTTATAACTGACCAATACACAAGCTACAATTGTAACTTAATCTGCCTCAGAGTAAATTAGGTCAACTATACTTTAAATGTATAATAACTGATTAATGTAGCTCTTAAAACATGTAAATTAAGTTAACAACCCACTTAAAAAAATTGTGAATGAATGACTGAAGGGATATGTCACAGAGATAGCACTAAATTGAGGGCCGTGTATACCTGGGGAGCACTCAATGACTTCTCCTTTGTACCCAGTCTCTTCCTCAAGCTCCCGCAATGCTGCCTGTTGTGGAGTTTCATTTTCATCAATGAGTCCTAATAAAAATCAAACAAGGAAAACAGAACGATTACTTGGGTCAAGTGACCCAGAAGAGAGAATATGTAGAAAAAAGGCATGTTGCATTTTTTTTTTTATAATTTTCCCCTGTGTTTCTGTATGTTGTTGAATGCAAAACAATGTTAATATTCACTAGCACATATTAGAGCATACTGTGCAATTCTTTAAAAAGGGTAGTATGGAGAATGTGTGTTCAAGGGCCCATGTTTAAAGATAATTATTTTAAACTAACAAGTTTTAACAAACAATAACAAATCAAAAAATGTTGTTGGTAAAAACAAAAAAAAAATTCTAAAATAAAAAGAAGATGAATGTACCTTTAGCACATTCAAATTAACTTGTGGAATACGTAACCACAAATCTTTATGTGGAGAAACATACAACTCCATTTATGAGAAAGAAGCATGGTGCGTTCAGCATGCAAAGAATTATGTTACACAGCTGTCCTTTGTTGTTCCCCCTCATAGTCAAGGGATCATAATACAATTCCATTTTATGGAATTTAGTAATTCATTTGATGCTGCTTGGAGAATTGAAAGTGCAAAAACTCATTCAACACTAATGCAATTAAATGCAAGCACAACCAATAACTTTTTATTAACAAATGAATTTTCTCTGTATCACCATGCTATAAGAAAGTACAAATTTATTGATACATAAAAAAATACCAGTTACCCCACATGGAGCCTTTTTATACTATATGGACAATTGCAACATGGTCACAAAAACAGTCATTTGTGTTTATGAATTCTGTTTTAGATGTTTTCCACTTCCAGTTTAGTAATACTACCTATTAAGGGCTCCAGACAGAGTTTGGAGAGGAGCAAATGTAGTCCAAAAAAGTTTTCTATCTGTTACAATCTTCCCAAGACCTACCAGTTATTTTTTTTCATTAAATGTTTCATTTACAAGAACTAGGCATCGATATCATGCTGTAATTTAACTATGAAATAATTACAAACCTGCAGGAAATTCCAGACAGTAACAGCCCATTGGGGGTCGGAACTGTTTGATGAGCACCATACACTCATAGTGAAGAGTTCTCTGTAAGACCGGTATTATTCCAACACCTATAGAAAGATAAAAAAAAACATGCTGTGTAAAAGGACAGGCCATAAATCCCAAAACTGAGTCTAAGATCCAAAATACTTTACATAGCACATACATACCCTGCAATCAACTTTTCGAAAGGGAGCTTTAGGGGCACATTTACTAAAGGTCGAAGTGAAAATTTTAATTAAAAAAATCCGAATTTCGAAGTAATTTTTGGCTACTTCAACTATCGAGTATCCCAAAATTTGATACTTTGCCACCTGAATGCTGCCGAATTGCTATTTTAGCCTATGGGGGAACCTCCTAGAACTCTTACAGAGATTTTCTCAAAGTTTTGGAAAATCAAAGGATTTTTTCCAAGATCGTTCAAATTGAATAATGTATTCAAAAGATTTTTATTCGATTGTAAACAGACCTATTTGATCAATTTTCGATCGAAAATAGCCTTAAGAAAAATTTGACTGTTTAATTTAAAAAAAAATTTTAATTCGACCCTTGGTAAATCTGCCCCTTAGTGTCACAGGTTTTTACAGCTACAAAAATGTGTTTAATGCCTTCATGACATCAGTATGAAATCAAGAAGATCAAGATAAGTGTAGGCACAGCAGATAAGATTCTCATTGTAGGATCCTTTTTACATAATTTAAAATTCTGGCCCTGGAAGAAAACCTTTATTGTGCAGTGTTGCTTTACAATTTAACCTTTACAGTTGATACAACACAGATACATCTTGCTTTCATCCTTGATAATATGCTGCTAAATGCTGGAAGCTACAATCCAATACCATCCAAGCATCATAAGGTATACGTCTCCTTTTAAATAAAGTTCTTCTAGCGCATTAACGTGTCCCTCATTGACTCACCATCAGCCAAACTTCCTTCACCCCTTGTTGTTCGTTTTACAGTTTCCCAGGTTCTAAGGCAAGAGACATACAAGTTATTCATATTTACTGAGCTCTCAAATTTAAATTCCATACAGACTATACCCTGATACTGTGACAGCAATTTAGTACCTAGGCTATACTGTATTTTTAAATGTAAATTAGATGATATCTCGATAAATGGTTTTATTGAGCGATACATATATAAATAAACGAAGGAGAACTTAAAAAATATATTTTAACAGAAACAGGGCAGCTGCAAAAGGCAAATTTACAAAACTGTAATGGACAATTAACCACTCAGATTGCATTTTTTTGACACACATGGTAAGACCACGCATGTGTGTATTGTTCTTATGTGATATGTTGTGGTTTAATATAATTTCTGATAAACATTATTGAAAAAGAAGTGTGTCCCAAACAGGGCTGACTTCAGGCCTATTGGACCAATTGGGCCCCGCACCAGAGGGCAGCACGGATAAGAATTCCCCAGTACATAACGTTGCCCGGCCCGACACCCCTCCAACTCTGGAATCCAACCCATCCCCAACTCTGATAGGCCTAGCCTGTCCCCAAATCCATAGGCCCAGCCCACCCCAAATTCATAGGCCCAGCCTTCCTCCAACCCTGATAGGTCCTGCCTGCCCTCAATTCAACCAACAGCAAAATGAAGAAATCGGATCCGCACACACACTCTATTGCAGTTGGGGAGCTTCCCCTTTTATTTCACCAAAAGAACCTTTTGGTGAAATAAAAGGGGAAGCTCCCCAACTGCAATAGAGTGTGTTTGCGGATCGGATTTCTTCATTTTGCTGTTGCTAGGGGACCTTGCCTGGTCTACGGAAATCCAGCACCACTACAAGCAGTGTGAGTAAACTGTGGGAGTGCGGTGGTTAAATTGCTCAATTCAAACAAGTCCGCTCCCAAGCTGAATCAGCCCAGCCTGCCCCAAACTGATTTGCCCAGTCCACTCTCCTATTTCCTGCACCCCCTGTGTGACCCTTTCCTTTGTATTTCATGCTTGTATGCCCTTATTTTCCTATAAACTTGGTGTGTCAGTAGCCAGCAACACTTTAACTTGGGGCCACACATTTGATAGGACTGGCCCTGGTTCCAAAGATTTCTTAAATTATGTATGTGTTAAACATGCCTAGCCTTACCTACCCTAAGTGGGTTTTTTCTGGGTTATGATCTGTTTTAATTTTCACTGGAGAAATCTGATATTGATGGGCTGTTGACCAACCAAAAAAAAAAAAAAAAA
>CM044435.1:73813710-73870924 GCA_024363595.1 Xenopus borealis | reverse complement strand
AAAAAAAAAAAAAAAGACATTAATATTTTAAGTGCCCCACTGTTTCAATTTGTCTCCAAAATGATTGTCATTAAGTACCCATCTGCGTGTTATATACTGGCAGTTTAAACTAATTCATCATAATAATAATAATGATGATGATGAATAATGATAGTGACCAGACAGGTAAACAGACCTGATAGATAAACCTATCTATTTTGTCTTTACTTTTACTTATGTGTGTGGACACATATCTTGGTCAATTTCTGTACTAAAGTGTGGCTACAGTATAACATGTCATTGTTTAGATAGACAGAACATCTAACAAAACTGTGCACATTAACTACTATGGCTCTTTTCTTCCAGGAACAAGAATGTATGTATTATAATGTGTAATGGAGTAATAAGAAAATCTGTTCAGGGTATAAAAAAAGGTCTCCTTGGGCCCTCAGAGTATGAAACCAAAGATGTTATATTTTAATGGGAGCTAAAATACAATAAAAGATTTTAAACCACATTCTTCTGGTATGGATGTCTGTTTTGGTGTTCTGGTGGACTGTGGCTCTGGGTGGCTGCACCCATGGGTGAGCAAAATACATTTGAATTATTTTGGGGTTTGAATGAAATGCACGTAGGGCTTGTTTGCATGTAGGCCAGGGTGCTCTATCGATGATCTTATAGTAAAATAGAATAGAGTTTATACAATTTCATTCATATAATTCTATTTCAATGTTATACAATAAGTAAATATTTTTATTTCAAAATCCACTAAAAAGACCCTAACAGTTCCCATAATAACCTTCTCCCTTCATTCAGTCATTTCTAAATTACAATGAGCTAATATCAACTAGTTTGTGATCTAGCATGAACCTCCTTATCCAACCTCTCTTTCTATCTTTGAATGTGAAGACAGTCAAAGAGGTGTCTAAAAGGTACAAAGTAGAAACCTCTTTGTCTTCACAGTCAGAGAAAATGGGATGGAGTTTCATACTAGACCAGGAACTAACTGAAATGAGCTGCTTGTGATTTAGAAATGACAGACTAAATGCAGGGAGAAATTTCTAGACACTCTTAAAGTAACTGTAAAAATATATTTTTGTAATTTTACTTATCTATAAGATGCACACAGTATTGTTAACTTATTAATAAATAATGTAGTTATTATAGTAAAGTATTGTTTATTTATTATATTGAGATTTTAATGAACATTTCTTCCTACAGGTCAGCAAAGGACAAAGATACCTTAATGCCAAGACATGCCCCCACCCTACTCCTGAAAAACACTAGTTACTTTTAAGTAAACCCCACTAAAAGTAATTTACTACTCAACATTTGAAACGCTATTTCCACGTATACACTAAAAACTAGAGGGCTAGTCTGTTCTGAAAAATTATATAAAACCAAGTCATGTCATTTAGGTCTTTATATAAAATGTGATGTAATGTTGCTTTGTAATATACATTAGGGCTTCTTGATGATTTCCCCAGACACAAAAGCTGTCAGCCACAATACAGCCCTGTACATAAATAAATACAGGACTCCTGTACCGAACGGCCCTTGTTGCTACCCAATATGTGCATCATGATGATGTGCAAGCTGGGGGTGTTTCAGGGGATACCCAGGAGCTGCTTTCCATGCACCTTCTCTCAATACAGACATGTCGAGCACAGGAGGCACTGTATTCAAAGTGAGGTGCTCCATTCAAGATGTGCAAAGAACTGTGTCTGCAGGTGCAACCCCATTGTACATGGTACAAACAACAGAGGACTGCAGCAATCTTTTATGCATCTCGCCCCTGGTCTGTAGCTTTGAAAATAAATCTAATTCTAATTCACATGAGAAACTGACAGACTAACCTGGTTTGTCCATTTTGATCTACATATGTTGTTTCTGCAAGCTGTAACCACTTCCCTTTCAAAAGGGTCTAAAACACAAAAGTTAAATAGAGTAAACATATTGGTAACGGAAAACGATGACCAAAGTACAAAGCAGCAATATTAGGCACGGGGCACACATGGCTTCTGCAGACCATCTCCAGCTATAAAGAAAATGGTCTTCGCACTAGACCAGGAACTAACTGACATGAGCTGCTTGTTATTTAGGAACAACATTAGATGAAATGCAGGGAGAAAGGTATGTTACTCTAAGCACTAATTAGAATAATTTTAGAGATTTTATAACAAAAAGTGTAATTATTCTCTGTGCTAATGGGGGGATATATTTTTTTTTTTTGAGTATGGGTCTGTCTTCTGTTTCAACATTAATATTTAGTAACAATGGTGGTTGTGGGGGGGGGGGGGGGGGGGGGGTTGATCACTGCGGTTTCATTCCACCAGTCAAAATGCCCATGTGCCATCAGTTTTAGGTTATGTATATATCACCTGTAAAACCACAGCGGTAAAAAAACACTTCAGCATGTGTTTTCAGAAGAAAAATATAATACAAGCATTTGAACAATTACACTTTAAACAAAAGGGTATACTGCCCTTAATATCAGTGTTAAAAAGAAGTACTATACCTCCTCTTTCAGTATGGTGTCCCTACATACGTTGGAAGGTGGGTCTTCTGAAATTTGGTTTTCCATTGTCTAGGTGCAGTTTTTTTAAAGGGAAACAGATACACACTGATTTGAAAAAAAGCAATTCCAACCAGAGATATTATTCAAATTATTATTCACAATTAATTCAGAACTTAGAATCTATTAAGAAGGGTAATATGTGTTCATGGGTTACATTTTGCTCAATAATAATGCACAACAAAGTGTACAGCCTACAGATGACTAAATGATTCAACTTAGACCCAATAACTTCCTAGCCAATCTCCCGTAAAATATTATTATTATTATTATTAATAATAATAATAATAATAATAAACAAACAAAACTACCTATTATTTAAAGGAAACCTCTCTTTAAGGAACATAAAGTATATAAATAAATATACATAAAGAGTAGAATTATACAGGTATGGGATCCATTATCTGGAAACCCATTATCCCTAAAGCTCAGAATTACAAGAAGGCCACCTGCCATAGACTCTAAAATGTTTAAAAATAATATATTGGGTCTTTAAATTATTAAATATTAAGTACAGTGATAAAATTACAAGGATCCCCTATCCAGAAAACTCTAGGGGCATGTTTACTAAGTTTGGAGATAAATATCTGGAGAAATTTCTGGAGATGTTGCCCATAGCAACCAATCAGATCTTTGCTAACTTATAGGTGGCTGTTTAAATCTAATTCCTGATTGGTTGATATGGGCAACATCTCCAGAAATCTCTCCAAATAATTATCTCTAATCTTAGTAAACATGCCCCTAGGTCTCATACCTGTATTAATGTAAATGAATCAGATATCTTACACAAAGGATTTATATTGGCAGAACAGTAGTGCCAGCTGACTAAAACAAGATTCCTGCAATTCATGGCATATACTCAACCCAAGATACAAAAAGTTGTTTTTGTTGCTTTAAAGGGGTTGTTCACCTTTGAGTTAACTTTTAGTATAATGTAGAGAGTGATATTCTGAGATAATTTGCAATTGGTTTTCATTTTTTATTGTTTGTGGTTTTATAGCTATTTAGCTTTTTATTCAGCAGCTCTCTAGTTTGCAGTGTCAGCAATTTGGTTTCTAGGGTACAAATTCCCCTAGCAACCCTGCATTGATTTGAATAAGTGACTGGAATATGAATGGGAGAGGGACGGAATAGAATGATAAGTAATAAAAAGTGGCAATAACAATACATTTGTAGCCTTACAGAGCATTTGTTTTTAGATGGTGTCAGTGACCCCCATTTGAAAGCTGCAAAGAGACAGAAGAAAATTGCAAATCATTAAAAAACTATGAAAAAATAAAATAAAAGACCAATTGAAAAGTTTCTTAGAATTGGCCCTTCTACAATATACTAAAAGTTAACTTGAAGGTGAACCACCCCTTTAAAAATATAAAGTATTTAATATTTTTGCAAACTGCATATTTACATTTTGTATCTTTATTTTTTTACGAACAGAAAAAAACACATTAAGGATTTTTTTTTTTTTTAAAGAATACAATTTCAGTGTAGCATTTGTATTTCAGTAAAAGGAGAACTGGTCAAGGGGCTAAATATTTTTGGATGGCACCACTTAATTGAGTGCTATAGATATAATTAAAGGGGTTGTTCACCTTTAAGGGTAGGGACAGACAGGGAGATTCGGGGAGATTCTGTCGCCTGGCGTTTTTAGCAGGCGACAATCTCCCCGAATTTCCTTCTCCCTGTCTGCTGCTAGTATAAGTGATAAAGCGCCAGCGCCTGTGCACACGCTGCGCGGTGATTTCCGGAATCGCCCGAAGATACTTCGTGAGGAAACTTCGGGCGATTCCGGAAATCGCCGCGCAGCGTGTGCACAGGCGCTGGCACTTTATCACTTATACTAGCGGCAGACAGGGAGAAGGAAATTTGGGGAGATTGTCGCCTGCTAAAAACGCCAGGCGACAGAATCTCCCTGAATCTCCCTGTCTGTCCCTACCCTAAATGAACTTGTAGTATGGTGTAGAGAATGATATTCTGACAATTTGCAAATGGTTTTCATTTTTTATTATTTGTGGCTTTGAGTTATTATCTTTTTAATCAACGGCTCTCTCATTTGCTTTTTTTCAGCAGCTCGCCAGTTTGCAGTTTTAGCTATCTGATTGGTATGATCCAAATTCCCCTAGCAACCATACATTGATTTAAAGGACACGTCAACCCAAATAATGACTTTTCGCCTAATAAAAGAGATCACAATTATAAGCAACTTTCCAAAATTAATGTATTAAAAATTGTTGGTGCTTTTAAAGTTATTTGTAAATGTAATTGCTAATTTCCATAATTCCTGGTTGGTACATTATAAACAATGTTGCAAAAGCCAGTCTCCTCCAGCAAGACAGGTCTGTTAATCAGTTGGCTTATGTTACATTGTTTCAAAAGCCAGAGCCACCTGTACTGAGAATAGAAAGGGACAAACACTGCTTTCAATAGCAATACATGTACAAATAACTTAAAAACCATTTTTTGGGGTTGGAAACCATTTTTTGGGGTTGGCATGTCCTTTAAATGTGAATGAGTAGTAAAAAGCAGCAATATAAATACATTTGTAGCCTTACAGAGCATTGTAGCTTAAATGGGCTCAGTGACGCCCATTCGAAAGCTGGAGAGAATCTGAAGAAGAAGGCACTTAATTAAAAAGCTATAGTAAATAAATAATGAAGACTAATTAAAAAGTTGCTTAAGGACATACTAAAAGTTAACTTGAAGATGAAGCACACATTTAACTATGGCGTTGGGCACTAAACCTCTGCCAGAGTCATTAGAGTATGTAATCTCCTGCAAGTACCTACAAAATAATTACACTATATTCAGAAGAAATGTTCTGTAGACACGCTAAGCCACGTGCTTTATTGTCCGGGCATGGAAAATATGTGACAATAAAGTCCTAACTCAATACCACATCGGATGTTATTCCTAACCCCCCGCAACACACACAAAATATTCATTTTATACATATTTATGTTTTAGATATTCTTCCCCTTAAACAATTCATTTTAGCATAGTTTTATTTTTGTCATCATAATCTTTGCCCAACAAGTAATAAGGAAAATAACGCACTACAGATAATACCACACAAAGTGCTGCTACAGTAATGGGCATGTATGCTGCCCACTGCTACTTCCCATACCTGCCGATACGGAAGTCAATACGATCAGGTCACTGCCAAGTACTAGCCCACTATCAAAACCCCAGCAGCGACACGCACTACTTTAGCCCCACCCGTTCTACCACTCGCGCGAGTAACCAATCAGCTAATCCTATAGTGCGACCCAAGACTCGAATTGGACGCTTACAAAATATTGTGGCGACTGAAAACGAGGCTTGAAATGCAGGAACTGTAATCGTATATATTGCATGAGGTGCCTGTTTATTTATATCATAGTCAAATATTACACTGTCTTGGTTTGCACACTAATATCCTGTGTTGGTGCGGTTTTGTAGGTCAGAGATCTAAACACTTTATAATGTTAGAGTAAGTTGCTACCTTAATTCTGCGTTTCTCTTAAATTGAATATATACCCTTAATATCCAGGCATCCCGACTGTACTCCTATCCCATATCTGGTGCAGATTATAGTTTCAGATAATTGTTTTAAAAACCTGAGATTTATCCAGGTCCGTCTGATTTGGCTCCTGTTGAACCCGGAAAGTCGGACACTTCCGGTGCAGATATTGTCAGCATGAAGAAGGAGCAAGTGTTAAATTGCCAGTTCAGTCAGTGGTATCCTAGGTTCAAGAAGTTTAGTATCAGGAGGTAAGTAGAAGAATATATTACTAGACTTATTTCACTAGACCGTGTTCCTTAAAGAGTTACTGACACCAGAAAATAAACATTTTTTTACATCTATTATTTGCATGATACTTTTCATTTTGATTTGAAATACTGTATAGTTAACTTTTGATATACACATTAAAGGGATACTGTCATAGGACAACATGCTTTTCTCAAAACCCAACATGCAGTACAGCAGTAAAGAGTGATTGAAGTTTATCAGAGCACAAGTCACATGACTGAGGGCAGCTGGGAAATTGACAATATTTCTATTCCCATGTCAGATTTCAAAATGAAATATAAAAAAATATGTTTGCTTTTTTGTGAAATAGATTTCAATGCAGCATTCTGCTGGAGTAGCACTATTAACTGATGACAGTATCCCTTTAATATTTTAAAACATAGCTTTTAGTTACATTATCACTCTGCAACTTTTTACAAAACTATTTTTTAAATATGTACTGTAAAAAAAAAATTAGCTCTGTGCCAAACCTGTTTACTTAATTTTTCAGAATTCACTGAGGTCCTGCATGTTGCAGAGGGACTGACAAATTGCTAATGTATTGCAGCTGTTCAAAAATGGATCCTGTTCTCAACCTAAACTATAGGCTATTTAGTCTGAAATCAGCGGTAGGAAAGATTTCGAAGGGTTAATAAAGGATAAGAGTGTTAATGAAGGATAAGATACTGGACTTCATAGCAAATCATAATACTATGAGTTTGTGCCTGCATGGTTTTATGCGTAATACATCTTGCCAGACTAACTTTATTTCTTTTTATGAGAAGGTACGCAGGGACCTCGCTTCTAGGATGGCAGCCAATGTGATTTACTTAGACTTTGCTAAATCATATGATACAGTGCCACATAGAAGGTTACTGGTTAAATTAAGGAATGTTGGCCTGGAACATAGTATTTGTAACTGGATAAAGAATTGGCTAAAAGTTAGATTACAAAGAGTGGTGGTAAATGGAACATTTTCTAATTGGTTCAGTGTTGTTAGCAGAGTTCCACAGGGCTCTGTACTTTGTCCTTAGATTTTCAATTTGTTCATTAATGACCCGGAGGTGGGCATTGAAAATACGGTTTCTATTTTTCTTGATGATTCAAAATTGTGCAGAACTATAGGTTCTGTACAGGATTCTGCACAGTGGCGTAACTACGAGGGATGCAGAGGGTGCAATTGCACCTGGGCCCCCACCCCCTTGGGGCCCATCAGAGCCACGATAATGGTTATGGCAGGCGGTTATCTAGGAGGACATTTTACAGCACACATGCCATCAACACTCCAGCATGTGATTTATAGAGGTAAGGGCCCGACAGGGGGGCCCAGGTGCCCATCCTGTACCAGGGACAACCAGCGAGTAGTTACCCCACTGATTCTGCAACTTTGCAGAGTGAGTTTACAAAGTTGGAAAACTGGGCAGCAATCTGGAAAATGAGGTTCAGTGTTGATAAATGCAAGCTTATGCAAAACAATAAATGAAAGCTATACACTAAATGGCAGTGTTTTTGGCATTTCCTTAATAAGATGTACCTAGGGTTTTTTGTAGATAACAGGTTGTCTAATACTGGGTAGTATCATTCTGTAGCCACTACGCAAATAAAGCATAAACTCAAGGGATGAAAACATAATTGTCTATTTATAGGTCCCTGGTAAGGCCTTGCCTATAGTATGCATTGCAGTTCTTGACTCCAGGGATATAAATGAGCTGGAGAGAGTTCAGAGACGTGCATCTTAACTGGTTAGGGGAATGGATGATTTCAATTATAATGTTAAACTCTCATTGTTGGGGTTGTTTTCTCTGGAAAAAAGGCACTTGTAAGGGGACATGATTACACATTACAAGTACATTAGAGGACATTATAGACAAATAGCAATAAAAAGGATCACCATACCTTTAGACTAGAAGAAAATAACTTTCATTTGAGTGACTTGGATGATTTCTTGGACAGACATAATATCAAAGGCTATATCAAAGGCTATTGTGATACTGAATTCTATAGTTGGTATAGATATGGGTTTATATAATTTATGTGAGGTTATAGAATTTTGTGTATGGATGCAGGGTTTCATTTGGAGGGATTGAACTTGATGGATTTTGTCTTTTTTCAACCCAATTTAACTATGTAACTTTAAGCTATTGTTCAATTAGTCTATGCAGCAAAAGAA
Source organism: Xenopus borealis (assembly GCA_024363595.1). Classification (NCBI taxonomy): domain Eukaryota; kingdom Metazoa; phylum Chordata; class Amphibia; order Anura; family Pipidae; genus Xenopus; species Xenopus borealis. The sequence goes on along the minus strand of CM044435.1, from coordinate 73,862,434 downwards.
GGGAAGCGCATCAAATGGATGAAGACAGGATCGATACTGGATGGATGGATCATAGCAGTAAAAACACCTTTATTGGAAATCTCTTAAAAACATACTGTGGAAAGAACAGTCCCAAATTGTAATGGTAGAATATTTAAGGGAGGATTGAAAGAGCAGGGGAGTGCATGGCTCTATGCGTTTCGTGACTACAACGGTCACTTCTTCAGAAGCCAATCAATTAGTCTATGACACTTTACTTGGGTCTGGAGCCACACAATGAAAATATTGGTTATACATTGTCCTGGGAAACCTTCCAATTTGGGTTTCTTTTCTTAATAGTTTTCAGGCTTGGCCTATGTTTCTGCTTTCAGACTAAAGATTCATATTTAGAGCTCAATCTTATGTAGAGGTTTGTTTCCCTTTAAACAAAATAAAAGTTTATTTCTCAGATATCCAAAGCAGTGAAAGCTCTATATAATGAGAATTATTAAATGAAGTTCCTTATTTTTTGGAATACTATTTGCAACTTTGGGTACATGCACTGACTATTTTAATGTGTGACTGAGATTTGGGGCAAAGTTTTAGTAATTGAACTTTATGATAGGTGCTGAGTATGATGTGTAGTTTTCCAGTTTCAACAGATGTATTGTGTAAAGCCTGGAAGGTTGGTGCTGCTATTTCAGTCTTTAGGTGTAATCTAAACTAATTATTGACCACTGTTCACATAGAGCTCTTTGCAGTTTTTCATTCTGATCTGTTGTAGATTTGTTTGTTTATGGTATCTTTTTAGAATGGTTTTATGTTTTAATGATCCGTTTTTGTTAATTGTTTTAAGCTTAGTTGGTGTCATAGAGATAGAGCTTCAGAGAATAAATAGGTGGAAATTAAATGTAGGCATGCTTGTATCTAGATGCACCTTGGTTGGGGGTGGAATTGGTCTGCCAATATAATAGTTCATAAAATATAATGGCTGCACATTTCTTAAAAGGGTTGTTCACCTTCCAACACTTTTTTCAGTTCAGTTGGTTTCAGATAGTTCACCAGAAATAAAGACATTTTCCAATGACTCTCAGCTTTCTATTTGTGACAGTTTTTATAATATTGATAATTCGCCTTTTAAAGCAGATCTGCGAGGGGGTCGCTGACTGTAAACTGTCCTAAATCAATACATTGCTGAGCAGAATCCCTAAAGCCAGCTGTTAGAGTTGATACAATAGTTGCTGATAGTCCAGAGATGCTGCTGACAAATGTTTCAACTAAATGTTGCAATATTGTAACCACTCAGAATCTGACCTTGAGTTACTCAGCTGCCAGACTGAAACACCAGAGACAACGACAATAAATGGTAGAAAAATAAAAAAATGGAAAGTGTTTGAAAAAAGTCTTTATTTCTGGTGAACAATCTGAAAACAACTGAACTGAAAAAAGTGTGTGGAAGGTAAACAATCCCTTTAAGTCTTAAATGTATTTCTTTACAGCACTCACTTAACCACTTCTGTGTCCTGGGGCAATCCCAAGGAGTTGCATTAAAATACACTTTGTATTATTGTTATACTAGACAGGGGTCACCAACCTTTTTTGCTCGTGAGCCACATTTAAATTTAAAAAAGAGTTGGAGAGCAACACAAACATGAAAAAGTCCATGGGGATGTCAAATAAGAGCTCTGATTGGCTTTTTGGTAGCCCCTATATGGACTGGCAGCCTACAGGAGAGATAGTTTGGCAGGACATCTGTTTTTTATGCAACCAAAACTTGCCTCTAAGCCATTTATTCAAAAATTTCAGGCTTTGAGGCCACTGGGAGCAACATCCAAGGGGTTGGAGAGTAACATGTTGCTCGCGAGCTACTGGTTGGGGATCACTGTACTAGATCAATGAAGAGAGTATTTTTGAAAATATCTCAAAGGGTTGATCTGTATTTTAACATACTACACTGACGTATTGCATTTCAGCACTCACTTAACCATGCCTGTGTTCTGGGGCAGTCCCATGAAATTGCAAAAAAATACTCTTTGTGTTCTTGTTATACTAGATCAATGAAGGAATATCTCAGGGCCAATCTGTATTTCAACTTATTACCCTGACATTGCATTTTTCATGCAGGTGATAGCTCAGATTTTATATTGTAGGGTTGCAAGAGCATATGTTTTAAACCAATAAAATTAATGTGCAGCACAATAAAAGTTTACTGTGTATCATAATCCTATTGCATTGCAATTGTAGTGCAGTGTGATCATATATGTCAAAAGTCTCATTTGTTTGTTTCTTTCTGATTTTGTTTTATTTAGTGTTATTATTCCTTTACCTGAAAATGTGAAGGACTATTTACTCGATGATGGTACTCTTGTCGTCTCTGGAAGGTATTGTATATCATACCTTGTTAGCAGCAAGTAGTCAGCACAACAAACTCCCAACTTCAGCCATAGTGCTACCATGTCAACCATGCAATATGGAACAGCACTACTGAATTTCTTTGAATTAAAAATGCCTTTATTTTATTATTTTTCAGGCATTACAGCTATGTTTCGGGCACTTCCATGGCCCTTTGGAGCTTGATAAAGGGCCAAGGTGCCCGAAACATAGGTGTAATGCCCACAAAATAATGCAGTAAAGGCATTTTTAACTCAAAGAAATTTAGTAGTGCCTAGTTCTACATGTAAAATAAAAGGTCAATCTAATCTGGATATAACATTTTTATAACTTATTGTGCATGCTATAACACAAGACTTTAAATCACATAAGAATCTATGACCGGTAGGCTCTAATTTGTGCTTTCAAATTATTTATTTTATATGTTGGCCCATGGTGTTGTACTGTGTTAGCTAGTCATAAAGGTACACTTAGAGGATAGACACTAACTTTTTCTATTGGTATCACCTTTACCACACTTTCTGCCATGTTTCATCTCAAAGGTGTGGTAAAGTTCTATAACAATTGCCTAGAACTTCCAAATTGAATTGGTGGGCATTATTGGAATGCAACCATTGAAACTGCAGACTGACCAGGAACTTGCCCCTACATGATCTATATTTACATGATCTATACCATATTTTGTATAGTGAACTTGCTCCAACCTAAAGTTTCAGCTCCTCAATATCGGCAATGATTTTGGACCTCAAACTTGTGCTCAGTGGGCTCTGAGCAGCTGTTGAGAAGCTAAGCTTAGGGATTGTTGCACGTTATCAAGCAGAAAATTCGATTAGCCTTTAATATAAGCTGATGCTACAGGGCTGATTATTAAATTCTGGGCTAGTTGCTCTGGTTTCTGTGCTGTCATGTAGTAATTATCTGTATTGATTACTAATCAGCCTTATATTGTGACATTTAAAATCTATGGGGCAGATTTATCAAATTCACATGAATGATTCGAAATTCGATTGAATTCTCAAAAAGATTTGAATTTTCGAATATTTTTGAAGACCATTTCAACCATCGAATTTTGAAAATTCAATCGAATGATTCGAACAATTCAAATAAAATTCTATTCAACAGTCGAATAACTTGCCCTTTAAATTTTCATTCGACTGCCTAGTTCGCCAGATTAGACCTACCAAATTGGTTTTAACTATTTTTGATCGAATAAAAAGATTCGATCGAATGGTTAGAATCGTTCCATCCGAACGATTTTATCGATCGGTCGAATTGTGGTAAAATCCTTCGAATCCGATATTCGAATGATTTTACTTTTCCTTTAAATTCGATGGTCGAATTCGAGGATTTTTTAACCCTCAAATTCGACCCTTATTAAATCTGTCCCTATGTGTACTGTATATTTTGAGTCAGTCCCTAAGTTCAGTAACCGACAGCAGAAGATGGGAGTTATTGGGGCATCTTCAGAGGCAGCAAGTATTCTGGTACAGCTGTTACCCTTGATTAAATCCTTGGTATCCTGACACATTGCTTCCATCCAAAAGCCAGTCATTTCAAATTCAAGGTGTATATTTATGAATAAAAAGGCACCTTTTGCAGCAGATTTGTCTGAGTGAAGTTGTATCCACACCTACTCTTGCATCTTCAGAGGCACAGATCTTTGCTGCTAAATGGCTGTGGTTTTGTTGGGCTGTTCCAGAAGCCCAAAACATAACGTACAACATTTCAAGCTTACATCTTTAGTTAAGCTTTAGTTCTCTTTGAATAGCATTGAATGAATAGGAAGATAATTTGCATACTTTCACTTTTTTCTATGTCCACAGACAGTAAAGGATGAGGTTGGTATGTTCTGAATGTTAGCAGACAAGTAGTTAGCACGACAAGTAGTCAGCTTGATAAAAGGCCACACAGCCTGAAACTCTGCTGTAGTGCCCTTGCACCAATAAAGGTTTTTTATTCAGAAATAGATTTGGTGTTGTTCTAACTTCTCTACTAGAATGTTATGTGTGTATAGAAGATTTCAGTTTGGCATACGCACATTATAAATTCAGGACAGCACCATTCTCTACTGACGGCTATAACCACAGCATCAACTACTTCTGTGAAGAAGGTCTTGGTGATAGCACAATTCACCCTGTTCTTGTACTATTAATGTAGGGCATTTGCAACATACTCTTTTTAAGATTACCCACAAGTCTAATCTTTTGTTTTCACACGGAAAGGGATTGAGAAGGGAAGGGGTTGTTGTCCAGTGCCTTGGACAGCTTTCATATTGCATGGTTGACATGGTAGAAAAATATTGGGTTGTTCAAACATTCTTATACCAACCTGTGAAAAATAATTATTAGAAATCTGCTACAGTTTGTATTTATATCAATAAAAGTACCCTTTTAAATGAGCAGCTCAGCAAACTAAGCACACAGCCAATAGCTCCAAATGCAAAGTGACCTGACTGATGAAATCAGAAATAAACTTGGTAGTTGTGAAACAGAGTTACTGAATATCCACTACAGTTCTCCCTTAATGTTTTGGTCTAGTAAAATCCATATACCTCAGCCTATTTCTTATAATCTGACAAACAGTTGCTTCTCCTTATATGCAAGTTTATTAGTTTATTTATTTTTTTAAGTTCTCTTTTTATCTTTATTAAAAATAAAACACTTTATTTTGCAGGGAAGAATACCCAGGGTGCTCCCAAATAGACCTTAATTGTACAACAGAGGATGAAGTGCAGGTAATAGATTGTTGATTATGACACTGTTCATTTTATTTTTAATATTTCTGACAGGCCTTCAATACTACTGTTCATTCTGCCACCGTTATAGTCAATTTATTGCCAGGTCCTTCAAAGTGAAATGCCTGCATAATTTAATCATGTGTGGTGGAAAAAAATAAACCCCTTTAGCAGTCTGGATATTGAAGAAAAACTAATGAATTTTCATGAGCCATGTAGGTTTCTTTTTCATAAAAAGCATTCTTCATCTCCAAGGAAAAGTTTCTGTTCAAGCAAAGGGACAACAACAGATGTAATAACAGATAGCAGCATAAAAAATATGATTTAAGAGTGCTAGGTCCACTAGGTCAGGGACTGATGTAAATGATGTCCGCGATGCATAACATGTTTTGTCTATGAAAATAAAGTATAATTATAATAGTAAGTATTACTACTTGCTGTATCTGGTTCCCTCTGTATTTACAGGCAGATTATTGTCACTAAAATAATATTATCAGTAGTATTGAAGTTAGAAAGCATAACCCAACAGTTCATTTGGGTGCATTCCACTTGCACTGTTGCACCAAAGTCATTGGTACACTCATTTGCATTCTTTCTGATTAATGTCAATTGATTGGTGCTCTTTATGCAAAAGTTTACACCCAGATAACTGCAGTTATTTGTGATTTTACTGTATTTTAGAGTTGCCTGGAATACACCAATGTCTGTTTTTTTAACCTTATAATATGAATGTATATGCAAAATGTTTTTACAGTTGTGTTCCAGAAACACATATTTCTGAAACACTATAATGTCAGCTTTGGCGTTTTACAGGAATGTAATTTCAGGTTCTTTGCTTGTTGCTTTGAAATTATTTTATAATTTTGGGTTTTTTATTTTTTCACGTCAGTGGTCAGATGATGAAAACACAGCTACTCTTACGGTAAGAGTCTTAAAAATATTTATCCTACAGTTTCTACTCGGCCTTAACTTTCTGTCCTATCCATTTGGGCAATGTATGTTGCATTTCAGTAGTGTTCACAGTCGATTTGGACACATTAAATGTGCCACAGGATGTTCCGTGGATGGATGTCTTCAGCTCTCTAAAAACTATGAAATTAGGGCACACCATATAAACTCTGACTATTTTTCTGATGTCAAGATGCCATGTTCTTTTTTTTTTTTATGCATTATTAAATAACAAAAAAAAGGTTTTATTCAATGAATAAAATTATCAACTGGCATTGTTTGAAGCTGCTCAGTTACATCAAAAGTAAAATTTTATTGCTATGCATTTACATAGAGTCTTCATTTTAACTATACATTTTATGAAGGATTAAATTACCTAATGGCTGCCCTTTTTATTGATCATAACTGGCCAGAGGTTAGGAATAATTGCATCTACAGCTAGGTGCTGGACACTGCTCATCTATAAACTAATAGCAAAGAAAAGTTTGTGTACGCCAATAAGCACTATTATTAATTTTAATATTAATAAAGTTAGGGTAGAAATGCAAGACAGTTTGTGTGGGCCGGGAAATTCTCACGGATAAAGAAATCAATTTTGATGTTACCTAAGGACAAGGGAGGTTTAGGGTTTCCCAACGTTACACTATATTACAAAGCTGCTCAGTTAGCACAAATATTAACTTTGCACACAAAATCTGATAGCCCTCACTGGGTTCAGCTAGAAGCTCTCTTTTGTACGCCCTACTCCCCCTCAGCCTTGATCTGGTGCCCTATAAAGAAACGTCCTAAAACGGGCAGTAAATGCTTACAAAATACAATAAAAATCTGGGATAGTGTTAAATACAGGTTTCAATTGCAATCCCCACTAACCCTGGCAATACCATTATGGGGAAACCCCTTATTTCCCCCGGGGACTCAAACTACCCCTCCGAAGTGGTGGCTAGATCAAAATATAATTTATCTAGGACAACTATTTTCAATCACTGGCCCTTATTCCCTCCTAAACTTTAAAGAGAAATTCAGGGCTCCACCATCGGAAAACTTCAGAATTACTCAGGCCCTACATTATGCCCACTCCGTATGGAAGTCCACAGGTGCAGTCAATAGTTCTCAGACTTTTTTTGAACATTGGTGTAGTAAACAACCCAAAGCCCTCAAGGTTATATCTATACTATAAAACAATTTTCATAACCCACAGGACCCTCAAATACTGCCGTATGTTAAAATATGGCAAGAGGAAATGGACTTCCAAATGGGGATAGAGGAATGGGAATCAATATGGCTGAATGTCAAGAAATCCTCCAGAAATGTCTCACTCTTAGAAACGAATTATAAGGTTATGGTTCGGTGGTACCTGGTCCCAGCACGGATCGCACAGTTCATCCCCTTAGCAGATGCTAGGTGTTTTAGAGGATGCAACCATAAGGGCACCATGTACCACATTTGGTGGCAATGTCCACTTGTTCAAAGATATTGGGTTCGAATTTATAATATAACTTATTCTATTTTTAATGTTACTATACCTAAACACCCAAGCACATCTTTATTATGTAAAAAAGGCACTGACACCAATCCAGTTCCAATTATACCTTTTAATAATGACAGCAGCGAAACAAACGATAGCGAAAGCTTGGAAATCTAAACATATATCTATTGATATTACCAAAAGCAAAATAGACTGGATAATGGTACAGGAAAAAATGTCCAGTCTGCTGTTGGACACTCATCATAAATTTCTCCAAATTTGGACCCCTTGGTTGGAATATAGGTATGGCATAAACTGCCCAACGGCCTTTCTGAGTATCTGACTCGGTGTTGGTTTCTGTAAATCCCTCCTCCTTCACATTTCAACGGAATGGTGTCAGGACCTCGAAATCTTGTCTGCAAGTTAAACAGTTTAAGAATTGTTAATATACCTTATTATATTAATGTAAAAGATATAACAAACGCCTATGTAAAAACAGGTTAAGAAATGTTAATATATTTTATCACACTTATGTAAAAGATACAACAAAGGTTTATGTATGAATGCTACGCTATCTATGTACTGGTATCTTTTCTTTATGAAAATGCAATAAAAATATTGGAATATAGAAATGCAAGACAGACAGCAGGCTCAATAGAACATTTCCTCATTCAACTAGACCTTGATCACTGTTCAAATATCTGTTAGACAAACCAGTTTTTTGGCCCTTTACACAATAAGATTCTCAGGTGTGAGGCAATAGTGTCCCAATCGATGGCTAATTTTCATTTCCTAAATTCTTTTTAACAAACAGTATCGCTGTAATCAAAATAGAAAGTTAGTCTGGCTACAGATATACTGTTTGTTATAATGTTTACCACTGACATACTTGCATGACCAGGGGCCAGAGTTTCAGGCTCCACTGAACATATTTGGCTGTGATGTAACTTGGCTGGTGCGACCCAGCAATGGCACAGCCATGGGATATGCAGTAATCTATCTTGGATTAGCCTATCATTCCTGTGGGCCTATTTTATTTATTTTTCTCAAGTAGTTGGATCTATCAATATTTTACTCAGCTAGCTGTTAGATTCATTGTTTATCTGTATTATTTCGTTCTTTGTTTTCCAGGCCCCAGAATTCCCAGAATTTTCAATAAAAGTACAAGAAGCTATTAATTCACTTGGTGGCAGTGTTTTCCCAAAACTTAACTGGAGCTCTCCAAGGGTAATAATGCATGTTTTCATAGATTTTCACATTTTTTATTTTACAATAATTTTATTATTCTTACATATTTGGGAAAACATTGTAAATAACATTCTTTGGTTTTAACATCTGCAGGGCAGGTAGAGATTTATTTTCATGTCTCTTTCCACATGGCACTCAATCTCTGTATACAGTATTTACTTATTATTTATCACAAAGTAATAATTATAAACACACAATATAGCCTTTGCTTGTACTTGTATGTATTGTAAACTTTTACAGTGTGCACATCCTAGGAGTGATTTATAAATTAAGTTATACATACTTAAATACACTGTCATATGCTTATTACCTGATTCAGTGCAATGGTGCTTCCATCTTGTAGCAGCAGGCTTCTTATGCTCAGTCTTCATGAAGGAAATTTTTGGGAATTTTTCTAGAGGGGCCAAATTAGGATTTTTAGAGCAATTGAACACATCACTCCATATTAAGCAGTTAATGATTCTCCAAAGCTAAACGCTGTATGTGAGATTAACGTTGCCTGAAGCATGATGTATACTTACCCAGGATTCTGCAATGCCAAAATTCCAATTCCAAAAGATTTCACTTTCACAAGAACAGTAAAATAAAAAAAAAATGTGTGTTTTTATAGTAATTCCAATATAATGCAGTGTTGCCTTGCACTGGTAAAACTGGTGTATTTGCTTCAGGAACACTACTATAGTTTATATAAATAAGCTGCTGTGTAGCAATGGGGGCAACCATTCAAAGGAGAAAAAGCTCAAGTTTCACAGCAGATAAGCTCTGTAGAACATAGTTGTTTTATCTGTTATCCACTATTTAACCTGTGCCATATAGACTTTTTTCAATCTTTGCCATTGCTACACGGCAGCTTGTTTATATGAACTATAGTAATGTTTGTGAAGCAAACAGATCAGTTTTACCAGTGCAGGGCAACAGTACATGATAGTTTAATTATTATATCGGTGTTACTGTTCTGTTAAAGGTTGTCTTGAAGCTAAATGCTGTGGCTCAGATCTCCATAGATCCAAGATCCTTATATATTGACTGATTTAATTGTTACCTTTTTGCATACTCTATTGATATCCTGGTATGGAGATGAAGTTCTCGAAATCGCATGAGGCTGTCACTGCATATTTCTAGCCTACGTAGTCTTTGACGTAAGCATGAGAGATGTAAAGTTGTGATATAATATGCATTTTGATCTCCAGAATTTATTGCAGATCTTGGTCTACTTGCAGTGCTTCACTATTAACTGAAAGTAACACCAAAAAAATTAAAGTAGTTTAAAATAATGAAAATATAATTTACTGCTGTGCTGCTCTGGCAAAACTGGTGTTTGCTTCAGGAACTCCACTACACAGCAGCTTGTTTATATAGACTATAGTTGTGTCTGTAGCAAACACACCAGTTTTACCAGTGCAGGCAACAGTGCATTATATTTTCATTTGTTTAAAGGGGACCCTAAGAAATAATTTTAAATTCTTTTCTACTGTGTTAGTTGTGCAAATTATACTTTACACTCTATATATTATTTAAAATTTGTTTTCTTCAGTCTTGGAATTAGACAATCAGAGAAAGCAGGCAACCATTTTTTGGACACTGTTATTAAGGCAACTTGTGCCTCACCACAACATCTTCATGCCCATGTGTAGTGCCCTACATAATTATAGAGCATGAGGGGGGAGGGGTAATTGTAGGAGGACCGTGACATATAGGAAGTGCTAAATGGAAAGTGAAATTTATTGACTGCCCCGCTTCTTTGCCTGATGCATAGAGGTGGTGCTGGCAATATATGATTGACAGCTCAGATATTTAAATACATTTATATTGGGTATGGATGTTTTAATGCAAAAAAAAAAAAAAACATTTTACTCTTTCCATGATCTCTGTAAGCTGACTGGGAGATTGCGCATGCGCAGTTGGAGCAGTTTGCAGGTTTGTGCAACTGCGCATGCACTAAATTACACGGAAATTGTCGATCTCCCAGTCAGCTTACAGAGATTGCGGAAGATGGCTGTGTGCAACTCCACTGGAAGAATCTGCAGCGAGGGGTAAGTATGGAGTATGGGGCATCTCCCCCCCCGGTGCTGGTAGTTAGCCTGGGGGGAGGAGGGAGGGGGTCTATCTGGGGTGGGGGGTACAGGTTGAATTCTCCTTTAATGCCTAGTTGACCATAGGTCCAAGTGACTTGCTATTACAAAACATGTTGTCATGTGCATTTTTCTTTTCTTGTCTATTATGTTGTAATTTTGTAAATGTCTTTTTCTGGCACTGTTGGATGATTTAAGCATATGTATAGAAATGAGTGAAAAAACAACTAACTATATTTATTATCTTTTCAGTAACTGCTTTCTGAAATACATTTGTATACATTTATTTTTGCTAGGATGCTTATTGGATTGCCTTGAATAGCTCTTTGAAATGCAGTACTCTTAGTGACATCTTTCTACTGTTCAAGAGCTCAGATTTTGTTACCCATGACTTTACCCAACCGTGAGTAGTTGAATACTTAACTAAACATTCTCACCCTGTAAATTGCGACACTGTCACTAATAACTTGCAATGCAATTGGATGTTGGATTTTTTACAGTCACAGATGATTCTGAACATCTGGAACAAAGTTTGTAGGAACATTTATTCTGTGTTGTAACTGTTACATTATTTTAATAAAGGTGCAATAATTAGGTGTAATATTTTTTTAGAAACTATCTAACTAACTTTATATGCAACATTTTATTTAAAAAAAAGAAAGCATAGGAGCACACGGATTTGTTTTGTGGTAAAACAATAAGGTATAAGCTAATTTGTTTGCTGTTTTAAACATAAAATACACCCATTTTTTGATATGAACTCATTCAGCTGGGCTTTGTTGAAAAGGTGCTAAACACTGTATAACAAAAAAAGCATTGTTTGTCACACAGACATGTCTGATCCCATATATTAAATGGACACTTTGGTAACTTGTATGAGCTTGCTAGGGTCAGTTCACCACAATCTTAGGCTCATAGTGTGAGGTTCCCTTGTGAAGTCCTTCTGCTTTCCAGAGAATCTGTGCACCACCCACTATGGAAGGCAACAGGGATTTAAATCCCAGAATCCATAACTTTTTTGAGGGGTTGGATTACACTATTTGGATGTTGAACTGGTACCAGTGAGGACAAGGGCAGACTCATGTTTTTCTTTTCAATCTCTTGCATCAGCTATGCTTGTGTAAAAAAGAATATCTATAATGTGGAATTTCAGATCCCGCTTACACATTTTTTTTTTTTTAAAGGTAAGTTTTATTTTGCTTTAAACACATCAAACATATAGACCATACATTACATAGCAGACAATCTCAAATGTAGTTGAAGAATCTTAAAGGAGCATAAGATGACATAAAGCATGCGGTGATAGTCATTGCAAATAGATTCAAGCGAACCAAACAACCTGTCTTTGTATCAAGGTAGGGGATGGGTCTCTGGCATGGTCCTGCTATGGGGGGTCAGATCAATTTCACACCATGAGCCCCAGATTTTATCAGATTTAGTTGCCGCTCCTCTGACTTAGTATGTGAGTTTATATAGGGGTATTACCTTGTTGACCAGCTGTATCCAAGCACTAAGAGAGGGTGCGGAGTTGCCCATACAGTGGAGAGCTATGTTTTTTTTTTGCATAGAATAGTAGGATGCGATAGCAGTGTCGGGGATATCTGGTAGGAATATTTTCTTCTAGTACCCCCAAGAGGCAGACAGTTGGATTTATTACCCTAGGAAAGTCTATGTTGTCCCCTAGATAGTTTAGCTTATGCTTGTTTTTATTGAAAAAGTGGGGTATATTTCCATTTAAGGGACTTTTATAAATGTAAGTCAGTTGATGTTTCTGTGGTTAGATTTGCACCTTAGTAATACATTTCTGTATACAAACTGCCAGGAACCCGTTTCCTTTGTTTGAAGCTAATTCTGATTCCACACAACAGAGATTATCATTAGGTGACTTCAGATAAGGATACTTAATACGTTACTTGTATTCATAGTTGCATAGTTAATTTGGGTTGGAATAGTCCGTTAAGTGAAATTTTTCCGTTTATCTCTCTGCATTAATATACAACATTAGGCAAAATAAAATATCTTTAATTTACTTATTAACATATTGAAAAAATATTTAAAAGGAAATTGATAAATGTGCAAGATGTATTTCTCTCCAGTAACATCATCTAAACCAGGGTAATACAGCAGTTCTAATTTATTTCATGACCCCCTATTCATTATGTGTCTTTTGAGAGCCTTTCAGGTGCCCTTCCTGGAAATGGGTTGCGAAGTTAAATTATTGTTAAGTTAAAGTATTGACTACTTGCTAATCTACGGTTAGGCCCAGTTTCAGTAACTGGTGTTTAACGAAAACGTTCAGCGAAGCTATTGTTGTTTGGGTGAAGGGCTTGAAGTATAAGCAAATGTTTCCCAACCTAGATTCATTAGAGAAAACCTACAGCTGATTCTTTTCACCAATACATCAAGTATGGCATGACTAATACGTGAAATTATTTCAGATGAAAAATAATATTCTGGCAGTATTTATTGTTCAGAGTGTCTAGCCAGTGTAAGAATATATTACCCCTAATGTAAACTTCATATATATAATAACTGCACTGATGGATGATTCTAATATGCCTTAGCAATGATAATTTTCTTCCCATCAGTAAGAAATCATGCTTTCGTTTTTTCCACTTACAGAGTTGCATGATTCAGACATTGATTTATATCATGATCTTTTACAAGACTAGATAGATGTACCTACATTTGTCCAGCACCACATGCGCGAACTCTGTTTGACATAGAAAATGATTATCTTTTCAGATTATGCAGGATAATTGTTTGACTATATAAATGAATTCACTTGTTACTATTTGCTGGACACAGTATTGTGCAGGGGCTGCAGGATCTCTTATTGGCAAAGTATTCCTGGAATGTTCGTAACTATTCACTTGGTTGCATTTAATTTCTTTTTCTAATAATGAGTCACTTCTTGGCTCTCTTTTGTGCCATTTACATTTTCAATCTTCAGGCAGTTCCATACTTAAATATATATCCAATAAATCTCCTCATCGTATGCTTGCCGAGTCATAGCCTTCATCAGCTTAATTATTGATTTTTCTTCAAAGTAAATATTTTTAATGGTGGTAGAAATTGCTGAGCAGCAAAGAAAACATTTCTTGTAAATCAGGAATTGGCTGAATATAAAGATCAACTCATGGAAACATAATTAGAATTCTTTTCAGTTTATCAGTTCTAATTTATTCTAGTTGAACTAAAGGATAAAAATACTACTTTTACCTTATAGTTCCATGACTGGTATTAATACACTCATCCAGTGGCCTTGTGCCATTTCTATTGTCATAAAATTGCTTCATGACTTCTATTTTCAATAGGGGTACTGTAATCTTTATGTAATATTTGCTATTTGTGCACTCAGTTCTTTATCACATTTAGTTTCTTTTCTCTCTCACTCTCGCTCTCTCTCCATACTATGGGGTGCTATGAAATGCTTACCCTGCATTATTCATGTTTATCTTTAACTCCAAAACCCCACCCAAGAGATGCATGTACTGCACAACATACATTCATTGCATCCATGCTAAAGATTGTCGTTTTTGTGTTATAAGCCTATAGCATAATTATGGTGTCTGCTGATGCATTTAAAGGCAGATTATAGAAATATAGAGACCATGCATTAACTGTGATTATATTTTCCATGAGAGTTATAGTTTCTCAGCAGCAGTCACTAGGTCACGTATCCCATTTGGAAAATTGAAAATGCTACATTCATATTTGTGCAATATTCTACATTGCTGCTATAAACGCCAGTAGACACCCGATCTTAAATTCTGCACAGTCTAGGATGGACAAGAAGCACTGAGCCAATTACATTCTCAAGACTTTGCAAAATTACAGATTCCAGTAGTTCTCTGCCAGTTGTGCTTGCATTGACCATTATATTTGTAATACTGCAGTGTAATTAATAAAGTTAAAAGGATAGGCCTGAACAACATGATCTCTGACTTATGGATCTATTTGAAGTGTACATATCCCAGCATGTTGTCAATACCTGGGCAAACATCCCATTTCAAAATGGTATAGATAATTAAATCACATTAAAAGTCTGCATGTAATTTTAGCGTCTGTGAGAAGTAGATTTTATCTTATTATTTCCGTGTCATCATTGTCTATGGAGCAAGAAAGACAGATCAATTGTTACGACCTGTTACCTTGGATCCTGGTGGATTGCCTGGATCCTGGCTGTGGATGACTGGTCCGGGGAAGACTGATGGTAACTGGCGCTCCTTTACGGCTCCGGTTTTCACCGGTGCCCTTTTGGGGCACCGGGCTTTCTGCAGCGGAGGTGGTAAAGGAGCAAGGTGTTTTACCAGAAGTGAAGTACAGACGAAGATCAGGAAAAGGAAAAGTCAAACACAGGCTGGGGTTTAGGCAGCAGAGGATCAGAAGTTAATAAACTGGCCAAGGAAGTTGAAAAAAAGGATACACAGTCAAACAGGGCTTGAGCAGGAACTGTAGGAACAGAAGCCAGCTTGGGCAATGAGGGAATAATGGGAAGGGTATTTAAAGGACCAGGAACCAATCAGGACGAGCTTGAGCCATGATGGCTCAAACAAATAGAAAACAAGGCGTCCAGGATTGACATCATTGCGCCTAACAGTTTTGACACGAGCGTCCATTTCGACGCGGGCATCCAATTTGACGTGCGCGCCTATTTTGACGCACCAGTGGCACATGCGCATCTTGCACATGCCGGTAAGTGTAGGAGGAGCAAGGCTGACTGCCGGGAAGGGTTACATCAATATTGTTAAATGTGATATTAGAGCAGCCTTACCAAAACAAGCAAAACATAGGCACATCATTTGTATTGCTTTATGAAAGCGAATTGCTATTTGCAATAATTCATTCTTTTTCATGAGTGAAACATGAGAATTTAAACCCTCAAAAATATATTCACAATTTAAATTTGTACCATTTTCCTTACATTTAGGAGCATTTTTTTACCCCACCCCCTAAAAAAACTTAATTGTTGAGAAAATTGAGTGATTTGGATTTTACAGCTAAAGATGATAATATTCCCATCCAAGAAAATATGTAATAATATATTTTTTTATATATGGGTTAAAGATTTTATTTTAATACAGTGCATTTGTATTACAGTATCTTATTTTTAATTTATGTGGTGTTCACTAAGAACCACCATGCGCATTATCGATTCCTCCGTATTGGCTCTACAGCAGGAACATATAAAGAGAAAGCCTTGGCTGAATGATTTACAGACATAAAACAAAGGGGGAGATGTATCATGAATTAAGTCTCCTGTGGAATTTTGTTCCTTATACATTCTGTGTTCTGAGGATACTGATGATTAATCTTATTTTGTGAGAAGACCTAGAGTAAGATAGGTTGCACCTATCTATTATCTATTAATGGGGTCACAAGGACTATAAGGCAGCTACAGCTACATTTCACTTTATCATGTTAGCATTTCAGTTTAGCATATTAAAATTCATAGTATGTTATATGAAAATAACTGCCTTTTGCACAAATCCTTCATGTGGAGGGATGTAATGTCTGGTGATTTTAATAGAGTGAACTCTAATACATCTTCTAGGCCAAAAGAGCCTCCCTATAAGATATATTGGCTCTAACTGTCAATGCATATCTGACACCCAACTCCTGCATGAAGAGAGAATGAACAGAAACAGATGCTGAGAGAGGGATAGTGAAGATAGACTTGATTATTTCAGAAGTGATGCAGATTTTTTAATTGTGTCTTATTTCAGTATGCTGAAGCTTCTGTTAAACTCTTTAATAGTTCCCCTTTAAACATGACACTAAAAATTTTTTTATTTGTTTTTCATTATTCGGTGGGGCAGGCAATTCATTTTTACTTTCCATCCAGCACTTCCTTGATGTCACTGCACTCCTCACATCCCCCCCCATAATTTTGGTGTAGCCAGTGCATGAGCATTGGGTGCCCCATTGTAACACATAAACATGATTTTGGGATGATGTAAAGCTTGCCTCAATGACCGCGAAATGGTGCATGCCTGGCTCCTGGGATTGTTCCAACACTAAAAAAACCAACAAGATTTAAATAATTTTTAACGTTTTTTTTTTTGTTTGTTTTTTTAACTTGACTAACATCATAAAATAGGATTTGGAATTATTTCTTAAAGGGATCCTGTCATGGGAAAAAAAATTTTTTCAAAATGCATCAGTTAATAGTGCTGTTCCAGAAGAATTCTGCACTGAAATCCATTTCTCAAAAGAACAAACAGATTTTTTTATATTTCATTTTGAAATCTGACATGGGGCTAGACATTTTGTCAATTTCCCAGCTGCCCAAAGTCATGTGACTTGTGCTCTGATAAACGTCTATCACTCTTTACTGCTGTACTGCAAGTTGGAGTGATATCACCCCCTCCCTTTCCCCCACCCAGCAGCCTAACAAAAGAACAATGGGAAGGTATTATTAACATGTATTATTAACATGTATTTCTATAGCGCCAACTTGTTGCGTAGCAGCTCCCTAAAACAAGATAACAGTTGCCTGGTAGATCTAAGAACAGCACTCAATTGTAAAACCCATGTCCCACTGCGTACTATTCAGTTACATTGAGAAGGAAAAACAACAGCCTGCCAGAAAGCAGTTCCCTCTTAAAGTGCTGGCACAAGTCACATGACCAGGGGCAGCTGGGAAATCGACAAAATGGCTAGCCCCATGTCAGATTTCAAAACTGAATATAAAAAATCTAGATGGATTTCAGTGCAGAAGTCTACTGGAGCAGCACTATTAACTGATGCGTTTAAAAAACAAAAAATGTTATCCCATGACAGTTTCCCTTTAATTGTTTACAGTTGTTTAGATTTGTAGCCCTTTTAGGCCATTCAAACATTGGTGAGGCTAGTCATTCAATTTCAGACCAAAAAACGCCTGGCAACAGCTTGAAAGCAGTGTTTATTTCTATGGCAGCATAAAAAGATAATGCAAACCTGAAACCTGATTAGAATGTTTGATGGTTTCCCAGCAGCAGGACAGCTCACTGCTAAGATTTAATAAGCAATACATCAGTGGGAAAATATATTATTCAAAACATTTATAAAATTAAATCCGTGCAATCTCTAAATGAATTTTCTACACCCTTAGTCAAAAGAAATGATGCATGCATGTATAAGCAATCTACAAATATCTAGCTATAAATTATGTCTGTTACCATATGTAATTTTTGTTTGGGCTCTGGGTATTAATTGTGTATATGTATATTTTTTATTATAGTTTTATGTAACTGTAGTTCTGCACATTCAGACAATAGCTGCCTTAGTAGAACAGACCGAAGAAGACAATAAAAGAAAAAAAAAATTTTTTGTGTTAAACTTGTGTTAAAATTCTTTCAGGGCACTATATGCAAGGTGTTTTATATTTTGTAGGATCTGCATTTTTTCAGGGTACTCTAGTTTCATACAGTGCTCAAAAAATCATAGTGATAGCTTATTTGGCTTCCTGTGAAATTAACCCACACAATTTTGTATGAATGTATGTTGTATGAATGTACTTGGGACTTTAGATTATAAATTCCAGTGGAGCAAGGGCTGATGTGAATGATGGATGATGTCTATGAACTGCTACTTAGCTTGTCAATTCTTTAAAAAAAAAAAAAACACAATAGTGACAAGTGCTTTTGTTTCCTTTTTCTTCCAGGTTTATTTACTGTGCAGATGATTCTCCAGATCCCAGCATAAAATATGAGGTATGCTATTATATTAAATAAAACTGTGCCTCAGAAATGGTGACTCCCATGAAAGGGATACTGTAATTGTACTAGTTTATGTTTAATGTTAAGCAGAATTATTGTTATTACAAGTATGGAACACCATGTTTGTATCTTAAAACTGCCAAACTGCTTCTTTTGCTGTCTTTTCAAATTCACTCAGTTATGCAATCTAACTGAGGGCTCAAAATCCAGCAATCATGTAATGGTAGGTTTTAAATTAAATCTCTGACCGCTTTTCCCTCTTAAATGTTATTTTACCAAAAAAGGATAATGGACACCATCTCGCCAGATAACAAGTATGTGGTCAGTAAACAGAGAGATGCATTATATTCTTTGAAAACAATTCTCTTTGTGAAATAATATAATAAAATATATGATTTATCCTCAAAAATACATTTGTTGAGTGTCTGTGCATGTTCAATTTGTGCAAGTCTCAATACCTAGATTCCTTGTACATTTTTCCATACATACACTGATTTTGTGTGCCAAGTGTTCGAGCTCTAGTCTTCCTTGTTCCTTTTGTGACTGTATGATATAAGCAGAATATTAACCAGTCATCATTTCATAAGCCAAATAAATATTCGGAACATATACTAGTGTTTTATTAAAATTTATCTAGCAACGTTTTAAAATTGACATTACTTGTATAGTCATTAAAGGAGACTTAAAGCCATAAAAAAAATGCTATAGTTCTAATTCTAAGCTTACTATATTAGCCGAGAGGTTTTGTAGCCCTGCATCTTTAATAATCCGGGCCTTGAAAAGTTTATTCCAGGAGCTCCCCATCTTCTGATTCTGTAAGTATCTGTGAGTATCCATTACACTATACATGATCAGTGTTATCTGTGCTGTTGCTGAGAGGCTAAGCTTAAAGGAGTTGTTCACCTTCAAACAACTAGTTGTTTTCAGATAGATCACCAGAAATAAAGACTTTTTCAAAATGCTTTCTGTTTTCTATGTGTGACTGTTTTTCTAATATTGAAGTGTAAAGTGTAATTTTTCACCTTCTAAAGCAGCACTGGGAAGGGGGTTGCTGCCCCTGTAAACTGTTCTAAATGGATACATTTAGTTGATACATTACTTGTCTTTGTCCCTGCTGAGCAGAATCTTTGAGTTTCAGTACAGGCAGCTGTTAGAATTGATTAAATGTATCAACTAAATGTTGCAAAATTGTAACAGTTTAGAGTCTGCACCTGATTTACTGAGTTGCCAGACTCAAACACCAGAAACAGGGACATTCATGTTTATTTAAACTTAGATTTTGGAAAAATAGTAAAACCCCACTGTGGTTTTTAAAAACCAAGCACTACATAAATATGCTTAGTGCTTTCAAGTTTAGGCAAATTTACAGTGTTCAGCTTTTTTAAAAACCGCGGCACTAACTGTACCGAAACATGTGTGCCTTTTGAAATAGCTAAAATCCAAAAATACATCTAAAACCTGTCAAGGTCATGTAGGAGTCAATGGCAGAGGTTCCTTGATTTTCACCGATTCAAGGTTTTTAATTAAATTAGAAACCATTTGAGTTGTGAGTTCATTTGATGTATAAAAAGAAACTCTAAAATTCAGCCTTAGATAAATCACCCCCATAATGTTTGGTTATGAAAAGAAAGATTGTAAAGTATCGACTTAAATCTGAGATCTAGATGTGGTGAAAAGAAAGCAAGAGGAACCACAAACCTGCAGTTTTGGTTACTGTCCATTGTATATTTCCAATGACGTGGCTGCTACATCATTATGGAAGTCTGCTTGTCCTCTGGAGGCATAGATCATGTCCAGACTGTCAAGTCTTATAGCCAAGGGTATTGTTAATTCCACAAAATGTGTAAGTATGTTGTATCTTTGTATATTTGGACAAAGTGAGACAGGAAGTATTAAGCAGGGATGTAGAGGCTGAATGCCATTCAGTCTTGAGGAGAAATCCGTTCTTTTGATGCCTGTAGTTCTAGGTTGGTTTTTATGAAATCCGTTGTCTATAGGCAGAAATTATTTTAATGTTGTCCAAATAATTAATGACCTTAGAAATTACCATCTGTCCACGTTTCACTTGAGTCGGTGGGGGGGGACTAATTTTATGTACTCATACTGGTGTCCATGTAGACTAGTGGTTTGTGGTTGGTCGGAAATATTAGGCAAGGTAAAGTGATCCTTCCCTTTGTACTGAATTTGGAAGACCTATAAGTTGTAGGTTACGTGTCTTATTCCTGTTTGTTGGTCTACTATTATTGTGGTGTATGTTTGTAGATTCTCTGCTTGTGTTTGGAGAGTTTTAATATGAGTTTCACAGTTTGCCATGTGGTGCTCAACCTCATCCAGACGTTAATGTTCGACTGCACTGTCCGATTGCACTACTGACTCCGCTATCTTATGGACACACATTGAACATGGTATGTTTGTTGGCCCCTGAGACGGTAATTAACAAACCCCACTAAGGCCTTGTGTTGAGAACAACTTTCTCACAGACATGTTGGCCACGAAAGCCATGAATGTTGTTCTCAGTGGCCTCAAAACAGGCATTTCTTTTAGAATTCCTGGCTTGTAGGCAAGTTTTGGTTGCATAAGAAGCAGGTGTACTGCCAAACAGAGCCCCCTGTAAACTTCCAGTCCACATAGGGGCTAACAAATAGCCAATCACAGCCCCTTACTTGGCATCATTCTATTTGAATGTGATTCAGGGGTAAAAAAAAACATTGGGGACTCCCAGTGTAGGAGATTGACATAGCTGGTTCTTGTCAAAGTACAGTATTTTGTTTATTACATATAAGTAATTGTGGGCTTAATTACAATCTGGGTTCCAAGGAGCTCCTGTTTTTGGCTAGCCAAGCCCCCCATGAGATTCTTTGTTCAGGTTTAGTTCACCTTTTAACATTTTTTAATCAATAGAATATTGTTTATGTTTATTACTGACTTTCCAGCAGTCCTTTAGGGACAAGCTACTTATTTTCAAAGTTCCTATTGTAAGCACTTTATGAGTACTTTATTTTCAAGTGCCTCTTGATATCATTAGTGATTTGCACTCCAGGATGCTGACATTTGTATGACAATGACAGCATGAGAACATTATGTTGAGTGGATTTAAATTTAGAGTGTGTAAAATAAACACTTATTTAACTTAATTCCACACTGTTGTGATATTTGCCTCTGTTCCCGATTTCTACTGTGAGTTCTACATTGTGTGTGTTTGTAATTATTTTGGGCAGATCAATCAACCTTCAATTGTATCTTAAAAAGATCCTCTTCTGTTTTTGTAGTATGAAATTTAATTTACCAGGAAAATATTTTTGCTTTCTCTGCCTAAAAAGATATAAACCCATGTTGCTTTTGTTTTTTTAACTACCTTTAGCTGTTTAGTTTAGCTATTTAAAGATTTTTAAGGAGTCAAACCTCTTAACATTGCTTTACCTTACAGAATAGTATCATTTTAAGGTCAATCAGCACCACTGTCTTCATTTAGTGATTGAGTCCCATTGCCACTTTAAAGGGGCAGTATGACCTTTTTTTCAACATTTGTTCAATGAATGGCGTTTTGTGATGAACATACTTTTTTTCCTATTGTTTTTACAAGCACATTCAAAAGAAATCCATCCGCTGAGAAGCTTCTGTGTAATGAGTTGGTACCTATCACAAAAGCTTCAGCTGGGGGAGGGAGGAGTTTGTTTATACAGAAGATGGCATTTTTACATGGCAGCAGTTGTAGTAACCGGCTTATCCTGTTGTAATGTGTTATTTGAAGGATGTTCAGAGAGACCATTGAGTTAATTTCAAACTTAAAAGTATTAACGTTTTTCGCTTAATGTGTATCAGATATTTGTTATTGTTACAATAATAAACTAATGTCTAAAATGATTACACTTGATTACAGCTTGTCCTAAGAAAGTGGTGTGAACTGATACCAGGAGCAGAATTCAGGTGTTTTGTTAAAGAAAACAAACTTATAGGTATGTTTCGTTTTTTTTTATTTGTGTACAAAATTACTTCTTTAGTCATGGCTTGTACATTAATATAACTTTATTTACATTATATGAAGAGATTATAAATTGTAAATACAGGTATGGGACCTGTTAACCAGAATGCTTGGCACTAGAGGTTTTCTGGATAACAGATCTTTTTGTAGTTTGGATCTTCATACCTTAAGTCTACTAGAAAATCATGTAAACATTAAATATATGCCAATAGGCTGCTTTTGCTTCCAGTAATTATATCTTAGTTTGGATCAAGTAAAAGGTACTGTTTTATTATTACAGAGAAATAATTTCTAAAAATCTGGATTATATGGATAAAATGGAGTCTATGGGAGACGGCCTTTTCATAATTCAGAGCTTTCTGGATAGCGGATTTACAGATAATGTATCCCATGGCTGTATAGTCATATATACTCAAGTTGTGTGTATGTCCATACCTTGCACCCAGAAAGTAATGCGGCAGGACATCACTGGACCACATACTCCAATTAAAAAAACACACATATTTGCAATGACATGTTAACTATAACCAGTGCATTGGATGTTTACAACAGAACCTGTAGGAAATTATAATGCATGATAGTTGTAGAAAACTGTTTATGGAGGGTTTTTTTCCATAACAAAATAAAAGATGGTTTCAGTGACAACTATAAAGGGCTGGAACACTAGTTTAGTTTATATTTGCTGAACCTTTAGGCTAAAATTCAGCAAATCTAGCCACATTTGTTTTTAGAGTTTACTTCTCCTTTAACAGACTATAAGTATTGTAATTCCAGCTCACCTTTAATAACGCTGTTTTCCCCAGACACGTCTTAAAAAGTAGATATTTTGATTTATGATACTTGTGTTCCACAAAACTCCAAAGCTGTTGTTTCTACCACCAATAACACTTTTATTATACTTGTTTGTCCCACTTCTCCCCTATGAACCATTTACACTGTTCTGGGGGATTTGGTGCCTTGAGTTACATAGTTAAATTGGGTTGAAAAAAGACCGAGTCCATCAAGTTCAACCCCTCCAAATTAAAAACCCAGCATTCACACACACACACATCTCCACTCTTTCAAACACAAACAATATATGCCCATAGCTATACTAACTATAGAGTTTAGTATCAAAATAGCCTTTGATATTATGTCTGTCCAAAAAATCATCCAAACCCCTCTTAAAAGCATCAACAGAATGAGCCATCACAACATCACCCGGCAGTGCATTCTACAACCTCACCGTCCTGACTGTGAAGAACCACCTACACTGCTTCAAATGAAAGTCCTTTTCTTCTAGTCTGAAGGGGTGGCCTTTGGTGCGGTAATACTCTTTATGGGTAAAAAGGTCCCCTGATATTTGTCTATAATGTCCTCGAATATATTTGTAAAGTGTAATCATGTCCCCTCGCAAGCACCTTTTTTCCAGAGAAAACAACCCCAACCAGGACAGTCTCCCCTCATAATTTTAAGTCTTCCATCCCTCTAACCAGTTTAGTTGAACGTCTCTGCACTCTCTCCAGCTCATTTATATCCTTCTTAAGGACTGGAGTCCAAAACTGCACTGCATACTCCAGATGAGGCCTTACTAGGGATCTATAAAGAGGTATAATTATGTTTTCATCCCTTGAGTTTATGCCCTTTTTTATGCAAGACAGAACTGTATTTGCTTTAGTAGCTACAGAATGACACTGCCCAGAATTAGACAACTTGTTATCTATAAAAAACCCAAGATCCTTCTCACTTAAGGAAACTCCCAACACACTGCCATTTAGTGTATAACTTGCATTTATATTATTTTTGTGTTAAGTTACAGAGAAGAAATACATGTAGGATAAAACAGGCATTTTTGTGTTACTGATCTCAGTACAGAATTGTGCAACCGGAATGCTGCATTGTGTGGAAATTACATTATTTTCTAAAAGCTTGTAGCATTTTGAAAAAGTGTTTAATATATGGTATATTCAAAAAAACTCAGAAAAACAGGATTTAATAAAAAAAAATACTAAACCTTTTTTATTGAACTAAACCAAACAAGCCTCCACATTTCCATCCCCTACTGGGACCTTTGTCAGGTGTACAAACCAAGCAGTGTTTCTTATAGAAGGGTCCAGAACAATAATCTCTTGCATGGGCAGTAAGTCATTGTAAATATTCAATCAAAGGTTATAAAAATATTCATAGCAGACAAATTGCATCAAACATAAAGCAATTCAAAGAAAAGTATTAAATTAATAACATTTGAGAGGTCATAACATATGCTCCTACTATCGATACAATACCTTATGTGTACTGTTCTGTTTCATGTAAACCCTTACACAGAAACATAAGGTCGTCAATACAGGCTATTCTGTGTATCCTTTCATAAAACGTGTCAAAAAGTTTCAAAACTCAGAGATGCCTCATACTATATCTACAGACGAATATTGGCAAATAAGCTCTTGATCAAAAAAGTTTTCTTTAGCATGGTCTGGCAGAGATCAATCACTTCCATCACCAAGACTAGCCTCTTCCATATGTTAAGTTAATGGTAACCAGGTGGCCCAGTGTTTCCGTATAGCTGTTTGGGTTTCAGCATGTATTTCTACAAATTTACAAATTTCTTCCATTTCAGATATTAGGCACTAGTGTAGATTTCCATTTGCATGGAAGCAGGACTTTTGCAGCATTTAAAGCATATTGCGTCAAGGATTTATTGTCAAAGTGGTATTGTGGTGGAGCAGTATTGCTGCCGGCGTCATCTCAATGGTCAGTTTGAACCTGTCCTTGCATATAGTCAAGATCTGTATCCAATATTTCTGTATTGCAGTAAAGTCCCATAAGACATGAAGCAATGTGCCACGACCAAGACCACAGTGCCAACATTTATCTGAGATGCCTGGGAAATTTTGCTCAGTTTAGTTGGGGTATTGTACCATCTTATCAAAATTTTATAGTTGCTTTCAAGAATGCGGCAACTCCTAGGCCCAGTACAAGATTTGAGAATCAGTTCCTCTTCTTCCTGTTCTGAGAATGATTGATTAAGGGCGTTGCCCCACTTTATCAGGTGTGGTTGCGGAGACAATTGCCAACCATGCCCAGTTGATCGTATTCGGTAGATATTGTGTCATGCCGGTGTTTCATGACGGCATAAGGTTTCAAATTCTATGAAAATCGGCGTATCCGTGTTCAGTGGTAGCTTAGGGCAAATGAAACTAGTCAGTTGTTGGTACCGAAAATATTCTACCGCTGGCAATTGGCTCCTTGATTTGTGCCCACTGAGGTAGGATTCCTTTGGGACAAATGTGGCAAATTTGTGTTATTGTGCCTTGTTGCCATAGGTTCAATTATCTCTTAGAAAGGCCTGGAGGGAAGTCGGCATTATTTACAAGAGGAGTTAGCAAGGATTTTGTTGACATGAGATGTTTTTTTTTAGTCCTGAGCATATCGCATACATTAAGAGCAAAGGATAGTAGTTTTGAATTTGCTCTATAGAAACCTAGGCTTTAGTGTGGCCATGGTAAGTCCAGTCTAGAATCCCAAGTAATACACTTGCCTGATGGTAACTATTGATGTCCAGTAATCCAGTGCCACCCTTGGTTTTAGAGCGCGTTAGGATTTCAAGTTTTATACGAGGATTTTTTGTTATTCCAAACAAAGTTCCCGGTCAGAGTTCAATATTTTGAAAAAGTCAGATGGAGGTTTCATTGGAAGGGCCTGAAATACATATAACAATCTTGGAAGAACGTTAATTTTTATTGTGTTGACTCTGCCAAATCATGACAATGCCTTATTGGACCAAACATTTAAATCACTCTTAATATCTTGCATCAAAGAAAGGTAATTGATCCGAGCCCAGTCCGTGCAGTTTGGAGTTGGTTGGATACCTAAATATAAAAGTTTGTCCTTTGCCCATTTAAAAGGGTTCCGCAAGGATAGTGCTGGGTATGCTAATATTAAGTGCGCTAGACTTTTCATAATTGATTTTAAAATCACTTAATAAGCTAAATTGTTTATTTTTAGCAACAAGTTTTGCACTATTATAATTGGCTGAGAAAGTGTTAAAAGCAAATTACTATGTTATTACATAATTAAAGCGATATATATTGGGGAAATATGGTCACCCTGGTTGAATTACATTAAAACACTAAATATGTAAGCAATACTAAAGATGTGCTATATGGTATTCGCATACAGATGATTAGCTTTTTTTATAACTATACTTAAAGTGGACCAGTCACCCCAAAAAAAATTCAAAATCATATTTTATCACATAAATCAAGCAAAATGAACATTAATTACACTATATAAATTATTTTAATCTTGTTTTCTTCAGTCTGGGAATTCATAATTATAGCAAGCGGGCAGAAGCCATTTTGTGGTCACAGTTACTAAGGCAAGCATTATATATCAACTTAGAATCTTGTTTGTGCACCAGAATGGGGGACCCAATGTCTATCCCCATGTCCTGACTACACTTGGTAAATGGTTGAGAACTGGGGGAATGTGTGGGGAGCAGTGGCATCTAGGAAGTGCTGACTGGAAAGTGAAAGTAATTATCTGCCCTGCCTCTATGCCTAAGGCACAGAGGAGTGGCAGACAATATTTGATTGACAGCTTGGATTTTTAAATGAGCTTAAAACAGCTATGAATGCTTTAATAAAATTTTTAAATTGGATTACATGTTTAATTTGAAAAGGACTTTTATTATACAGATTTTTATGTCTGGGTGACGGGTCCACTTTTGTTATTGTAACCATCAACATGTATATGGTCACGTTGGGTGAATTATATTAATATATATTAGAACATTAAATATAGATGCAAGATTAACACACATTATACAATGTTTAAAATGTAATAAATAGGATAAGCAGACCTAAAACTGCATTTAAATGGGATATTGTATCTAGTAACATTGGGATCATTTGCTCATTTGTTTCCCTAACACCTTTCCTTTTCCCTTTTTTGTTTTCCTGTATCCCATTCCAAAAAAAAAAAAACTTTATAAATAATTACAAAAAAGAAAGTCTGAAAAGCAGATCATATGCATATATTTCATGTTGTATTTTGCCATACGAGATTCCATGGATATTTGGATTAGCTCTTATTCTACACAATAGGGGCTCCAAGGTTAATATGAATATAAGGGGAAACATAGGACATCCCTGCCTTGTACCATTGTAGAGTGGGATAAATTCTGAGAGTTATTTATTTTGATTTTGGTAGTCGGTTCACTATACAGGGATGTGATCCATTTTATGACATTTGGGCCCATGCCTATACATCTAAGGCACTGGAACAAATAACCCCCTCTTACCCTGTCAAAATCCTTTTCGGCATCAGTGGACAGGAATAAGAGGGGGGCTCTATCTCTATTGGCCAATACTATGATATTACTAACTTTGTTTAGATTATCTCTTGCTTCTCTGCAAGGTAGAAAACCAGCTTGTTCTAAATGTATAATTTGGGCAAGGCCAGGTTTAAGACGCGATGCTTTGATTTTGGACATTAACTTGATATCATTGTTAATTAAGGAAATTGGCTTATAGCTGGTGGGAGAGGCAGGGTCTTTACCAGGAGGTCATTTTGTCTGTGTTGTTCATAAGTTTACACACCCTGGCAGAATTTGTGATTTATTAACCATTTTTCAGAGAATATGAATGATAACACAAACACTTTTATTTCACTCATGGTTAGTGGTTGGTTGAAACCATTTATTGTCAAACAACTGTATTTACTCTTTTTAAATCATAATCACTACACAAATGACCCTGATCAAAAGTTTAAATACCCTGGTGATTTGGCCTGATAACATGCACACAACTTGACACAAAAGGGTTAGAATGGTTATTAAAGGTAACCATCTTCATCTGTTTGCTTGTAATTAGTGGGTGTTTATTAAATGTCAGTGACTTTCTGGACACCTGACAGAACCTTGCACCTTGGTTTTTGGATTCTAAGTCATGGGGAAAACAAATAAATTGTCAAAGGATCTGTGGGAAAAGGTAGCTGAACTCTAAAACAGGAAAGGGATATAATAAAATATCAAAGAAATTGAGAATGCCAGTCCGCAGTGTTCAAACTCCAATTAAGAAGTGGAAAATTAGGGTTTCTGTTCAAACCAAAACACTGTCAGGTAGACAAACTAGAATTTCAGCCACAACTGCCAGAAAAATTGTTTGGGATGCAAGGAAAACCCCACAAATAACTTCAGGTGAAATACAAAAAATACTGGAGCACAATTTGCACTCATCAACCCGAAAGCTACGTATGGGATGTACAAGGACATTCCAACATGACAATGATCCAAAACACAAGGCCAAGTTGACCTATCATTGCCTACAGCAAAATAAAGTGAAGGTTCTGGAGTGGCCATTTCAGTATCCTGACCTCAATATCATTGATCCACTCTGGAGAGACCTCAAACATGCAGTTCATGTAAGATAGCCCAAGAATTTATGGGAACTGGAGGCTTTTTGCCAGAAAGAATGGGCGGCTTTATCGTCTGAGAAGATAAAAAGCCTCATCCACAACTACCACAAAAGATTTTAAGCTGTCATTGATTTAAAAGGGGGCAATACACGTTATTAAGAACTGGGGTATGTAAACTTGATCAGGGTAATTTGGGTAGTTTGTGTAGTGATTATGATTTAAAAAGAGTAAACACAATGGCTTCAGCCAACCACTAACCATGAGTGAAAGAAAAGTTTTTGTGTTATCTTTCATATTCTCTGAAAAATGGTTAAGAAATCATACATTCTGCCAGGGTATGTAAACTTATGAGCAAAACTTTATATCACTCAATCACATGTAAAAGTTTTATACAGTTTACCCCTAATGGTGGAAGGTGATTGATAACATGTAACATGCAGCATGTAACATAATGTTTCTCTCTGTCTGTAGGTCTGTTGTATTACCAGGTGTCTAGCCCAGTGCTTATTTTGTTTACCTTAAAATTTACTTTTAGTATAATGTAAAGAGTGATATTCTAAGACAATTTATGCAAGGTCTTCAAGGTTTATTATTTTTTTTTTATTATTCCACTTTTTGTTCAGTAGCTTTTCAATTTGAAATTTCAATTGACCATAAAAACCACACAGTGGTTTGAATTAGAGACTGGATTATGTAAGGGCCTGAACAGAAAGATAAATAATAAAAAGGGAACAATGCCTCCTTTAAGTGTTTGTTATGGGCTCTCCCATCAATCATTGTGTGACCCTGGATAAATCACTTAATCTACTGGTGTGCCAGCATATTTAGTACACCTATAATAGCTACCTTGGGAGAAAGGCACTATATAAACTATTCCCTTTACCTTTAAATGTACTATGTAATATATTTGTTTGTATTGGAAAAAAAGATGATAAAATAATAAAAGCTATTTCCTCGTGGCTTTGTCATGTTGAAACAAATATTTCTGTATTTCAAACATATTGCTAAGTAATAGTATTACAATACTCTTCCACTCGCATTTTATAGATATAGCTTATCTTTTCAGGCATTTCTCAAAGGGACTATACACAGTATTATGATCACATTAGTAAACAAAAAGAAGAAATCCGTATATCAATACAATATTTCTTTGAAGAACATATTCAGTACAATTTTCCAGATGAGGACTGTAAGTATTTTATTGTAAACCTTTATTTATGAGACTTTTGTTCATTTTGCTTTAATGGTATTAAAGTATTAAGCTGGCATAGACGCAAAGATCCGCTCATTTGGCGAGTGGATATATATATTTATATATGTGTGTATGCATATATATATATATATATATATATATATATATATATATATATATATATATATATATATATATATGTGTGTGTGTATGTATCTGGGATATTTGCACTCACTAAAAAATGTAAACTTGTGCCTGGGTGCAATCCTTAAAGTATAATATCAACCATGTCCATAGAAGGAGCACTCACAGGTCTTAAAGTGGACCCGTCACCCAGACACAAAAATCTGTAGAATAAAAGTCCTTTTCAAATTAAACATGAAATCCAATTTAAAATTTTAATTAAAGCATTCATAGCTGTTTTAAGCTCATTTAAAAATCTCAGCTGTCAATCAAATATTGTCTGCCACTCCTCTATGCCTTAGGCTCCTGCCCCCTTGCTATAATTATGAATTCCCAGACTGAAGAAAATAAGATTAGAATAATTTATATAGTGTAATGAATGTTCATTTTGCTTGACTAATGTGATAAAATATGATTTCGAAAATTTTTTATTATTTAGGGAGCACAAAAAACTGACGTTTCGGCTAAACAATCGGTTAATATACTGGGAAGTTTGGGGGATCACAGCTGGGGTTTTTCACCAAACATGCAGGCCACTCCACATTAAAGGAAAAAGTTGATTTATTTTCTTCAGTTCAAAATAAATCTTTCACTGACAAGCAATGGCATAGAAAACAAACGGCTTCAATTCAGCAACAAAAACAGTCCCAATATCAGAGCAGTGTACTTGCCATAAAAAAATTTGCAGTATCCAGTCTGCCAGGAGTGAATTCCCTGGTCTTTTGGAAAGTAACTTTTCCTCAATCCAACAGTGACTCTCCACACGTGCAACACACAAACACTTTTCACTCCCTTCACCTGCTGCTCACCACCATTAACCACCCCCTGGATGTCCAGCCAATCTCTGGCCGGTTAACCCCATGGTGTCGCTTAAAGGGGTAGATTCTTTAAAACCTAAAGAATGGTGATATATACCGGCCATCTACCAGACATCCCCTCCAGCTTGTACAATACAGAGAGTGACCAGTGGGGCAAGGAATGTGTGATGTGTAACAATCCAATTCAAATAACCCAATTGGGTAGCCACAGTGCATAGGAGTGAGAGAAAAGAACGAAACAATTGTTTCATGTCAGTTTTTTGTGCTCCTTAATAATACTTAAGACCTGTGAGTGCTCCTTCTATGGACATGGTTGAGATATATATATGCTTGACTGTTTCGTGTGACATATTTTTCAAAACAAACAATTTATGCCTTTTTAGTAGTAGGCTGCAGTAGTCATTTTCTCTATTATATTTTCATGTCTTTCCATTTTAGCAAAGCATGTGTAGTTAGAAGACCTGCCTGTACATTGTGCTGTTCAACAAATAACTATAGTCAAAACATTAGACATTGGTATGTTTCTAAACCACAGTGGACTGAAGGCAAAGAGACCGACCAGGGCTTCTGACACCCTGCCCCAGCTGCAACCCCCCCCTCCGGGCCCCTCTCCACCCACAACTGGCTACATATCTGGGTCAGCGGGGCCCAAGAGGGCCAGGGCCGACTGGGTTTTTACCTGGTTTCCCACCAGCCCAGTCCGACCCAGCTTCTAAATATAGGTCCATATACTTGTCAGAAAAAAGTATTTTAAGGCAGAGCAACTGCTTTTTTCTGTTTTTTTTCAGCAGTGCTTGCTGAATGAATCATAGCTTGGATCATTGAGGATCCAAGATGCTCTTCTCTAATTTATTCCTCTATGAGTTACTCATATTAAAACACACAGCTTTCTAATCATCAAAATTTAATTTTAATATTTCAGGCATGAAAAATAAAGTACTGCACAATTACATCCCAAACTTTTTATTTTGGCTGCTTTAATGTGTAGAGTTTAACTGGCAAACTTGTCCTTGTCTCCATGTTTTGAATTATACAGATGCAAAATTATTTCAGACCTTCATTCCATGTTTCCACCTTCATAGGCGTAACTAGATTTATTAAATGGTTTGTAATGGACAACAGTACATAGCTAGATAATTAGAAATAGAACTGGATAAGGAGATTTCATCATGGCTTCTACTTTTAACATCAGTGGGAAGCCCCACACACAATTATATTATTATTTTTATAAAAATAACATATTTTGTATTATGCAATCCCTAAGTCTGTCTCTGTTTTCCAGTTGTATTGGTGGCTAAGGTTAGCTGTAGAAAAAAATTAACAAACAACTAATAAGTAGGCTAGAAGATACCCCACTAGCTCCCCACCATCTTTTCTGCTGATTGACAGCCGCCCACTGCATGTGCTGTGAGTTTTCTGAGCTTAGGGTCCGACTCACAATATACATTGTGTGGATATAGGATACTGATCTAAGACCATATATTATTAATTATTCAGATTCACATTACATGGCAGCTCTGAAATCCGTGCATTCTGCATCAGATCAGCAAACGGCACTCGAGAATAGGTTTTATGACAAACAAACCTAATTGTCTACTTAATGATTTATGAAATCCCTTAAACTTAACATATTTTCACCATATAGCTGGTGAGACTAATGTATCAGTGCTACGAAATATGTTGGTGCTATCGAAATACATGTTAATAATAATAAATACAGCAGGTCACTCAACAGGTCTTTATCAAGATGCATAGGGTATGCAAAAATCTGTTTTATATAACATTACATGATACGTTTTAAATCTCCACTCTGCTTTCACTCTGCACATGTTCAATTTAGACATCATTCAGTCATGTTTCCCTTAATACACCACCCATGGGGTTGCTCTATTTAACTGACTCCTCCATAAGCGAACAGTAACAATGCAGTGCCAATACTTATCGATAACTATAATTAGCATATGAAATTATTTTAACCAGCCAATGACTATAAAGAGATGTAAAAGTGAAGAGATGATGCATATAAATTTAAATATATACCTGTAGTATAAATTGTATATTATAACAATAGATAACATCCACAAATAGTGATTATCCTGTGATTCAAAAAAAAAATATATAAATATATGTATAAATATATGAACACGGTCAGGCTCATTTATCAACACTGGGCAAATTTGCCCATGGGCAGTTACCTATAGCAACCAATCGGTGATTAGCTTTTTGAAGCCAGCTGCAAGAAGAACAATGGATGCAGCAATCTGATTGGTTGCTATGAGTAACTGCCCATGGGCAAATTTGCCCAGTGTTGATAAATAATCCCCATGTGTCCTGTATTTTCTGTTCATTGCTTCATCTTCACTATATTACATATTCCTCATATGATATTCGTACAACAGTGCACTAGTGAACAATATCTATAAAAATGAAAAAATATATTTATTTGATGACACTACTCAAAGCTTCGGTCAAATGAAATTCATCTATAAAACATTAGAGTGGTCAATCCTTACAGAGCTAACTACAGTGAAATTGAGTTAAGCCAAATGGTATCATAAATATAATAGAAACAGGGTCAAAAGAGGCTGTATGAAGCCTGTAGATTCACTGTAACGCCCACTAGTTCAAACAATAGTTCTTTCACCAGGGATATACTAATCCTCACAGTACCTATGAATTTAAATTAATTAACATGATGCCTTGATCAAGTGTCTTGCAACACTAATATCACTTCTGTGTTCATCCACCTGTGTTGTAAGAGGTCTTGTTGTCTCGCCAATTTATAATTTGCCACAGGGGCAAGTTTATAAAATGGCTAAAGTTATTTGTTTTTATTCTATTGTGTTTACTTATTTCGAGTCTACTGTGTATTCATAAAAGATGCTGGAAAAGCAAGCTGTCAATTTGAGAAGCAGACATTCGTATAAATGTTAATTTTTAATTAAGTCATTTTATTCTTCTCTTCTAGTTGTTTTTGACATATACAAAGACAGCCAAGTGAGTACAAGTTTGCATTTTTAATTATATTTCTTTCTGTAAAAATGGCTCACACAGCAAAAAGAAAACGTCATATGTGCCTTTGCACATAACCTATTCTTTGCTATACTATTCTTGTCATTTCCAAAACGACAAGATTTCTAATGGTGGCCCTTTGTATATGTAATAGAGGCATGGGCTTATCTTGTCAGTGGCCTACTCCGCATTTAGGCCTCTTGCATCTGCTTTCTGCTGCAGCAGAATACTGAAGGTTTTCAGAAGGTTGCCACATGTAGTGATCCTGGGTACAGGTATGGGATCCATTTTCTGGAAATACGTTATTCATAAAGCTCCATTTTACAGGATGGCGATACCTTAGTAGACTTAAGGTATGAAGATCCAAATTACAGTAAGATTTATTATCCGGGTAACACCAGGTCCTATACCTTTATTTTGTCATTGAGTAGCTCTGGAATCTGTAGCTCTGGAATCTGTTTGCCAGTCACATCAGTGGCAATTGTCCTGTCTGGAGCCTTTTTTCTGAAATTATTTCCGCAGAATGCTGCCTGTGCTGTTAGTTTGCACTGCTACCATGTAGTTGCTCAAACAATTTGTGTAAACATAGAAAAATGAATTGAGATAGAACTAGATCTATTAATACTCTTTGACCCTTTTATCATAGTGCTAGCTCACCTTTTAGGAATATTGCCAAGCTGCTTAGGAAGATTTATGATCCCTGCAGCTTAACAAGAGCTAGCTCTGTTTTAGAAAAGACTTAGCTGCCTGATAAAGCTTACCCACCACAGATGTTGGGAGATCTGGGAAGCTGAGTCCAAGGCACTATTATTGATTTTAACGTTCCACTTGTCTAATGAAACCTGGCAATAAAGTGTCACTTGAATATAGACAGGAGCGCATGTTCAGTTTGGTTTTAATTAGACGTCAGAATGTGATCCGGTCTGTTCCTTGCTTGTTTTACATTAATTTTTAATTACTTGATATTTTGGATTGCTTTTGTAAACCAGACTTTGCAGGACTATAACTGTTTAATGGTGGATAGAAAAGCAGGCATATTTTATTTAGTGCAACTTTTTTTTTTTAATTGGACCTGAATAATTCTTTAATTAAAATGGCTTGGCCAATTAAATTTTTTTAGGTATATATATATATATATATATATATATATATATATATATATATTTATGTATGTATGTGACCTATTATCCACAATGCTAGGGACCTGGGGTTTGCCGGATAACAAATCTTTCCGTAATTTGGATCTTCATACCTTAATTAGAAAATCATGTAAACATTAAATAAACCCAATAAGCTGGTTTTGCTTCCAATAAAGATTAATATCTTTGTTGATCAAGTACAAACTACTGTTTTATTATTACTGAGAAAAAAAATAATTTTTAAATCCTTTTTAAATAAGATGGCCATTCTGTAATTCGGAGCTTTCTGGAGAAATTGCCTTCTTGGATGTCACAGTGACACGGGCACAAGACAGGTTTGTAACTAAAATTTAGACCAAGCCAACAGACCGTAATCGTTTTTTTGGAGAGGGGCCCTGGACAGGAGTCCCGGTGGGGCCCAGGCCCCCCAGTCCGACCAAAAAAATACAAAAATACAAAAATAAAACCAAAAACTGGCAGTGCTTGGTTTTTGTTAGACAATACCATTCAAAAAGTAAGAATTTTACGGCAGAAATAAGTCACCTAGACAATACACCTTTATGGTTTCAATGCAGGGGGTGTGCACAATGCTGTTTTGTTTTAACTGGAGGGACTTTACCAATCCAACAACGAATAGGGAGTTTAAAATTTGTGATCATCATAGCTGTGACACTAGTTTCGCAGTGTACATGTTAATATGCCCTTGTAACCTTGTATATGTTGGTGAAACCACCCAAAAAGTAAGGGATAGGTTTTCACAAAATAGATTCATGGTTAATACTCATAACAATGTTTTGCCAGTCTCTAAGCATTGCATAGAAAAAGGGACACACAGCGGAGGATTTGAGATTTAGGGTCATTCAGCAGGTACCTCAGCCTTGAAGGGGAGGTGATAGGGTTCTATTGAAAAAAAGAGGTCCACTGGATACACAGGTTAAAAACACTGAGCCCATTAGGCCTTAACAGGGATTTTGACCTCCATCTATTTAGTAACTAGATTTACCTCTTTGAGGTCCACATTATTGGGTGATTTGTGCATATGTATATATTTATGCATTAATTAGCTTTATGCTTTTAATGATATTTTTTATTAGGCCATTAAAATCAATCAGTGGATGTTTCTGCCATATGACTATGAAGATTCTCATTCATTCAGGTCATGGTATACCTAACACAAGTAACTCAAAACAACTGGACTTGCTGTGCAAAAAATTTCTCAGCAAGTTGTTTTGAGTTACTTGTGTTAGATATGTTTCTGCCATTTTTTCTATTGATTGTGCTTTGAAACAATAATGTTATACTAAGTATACCCATTTATAAAATTGGAGCCATTGTGGAATTTTGGGACAGTGCTGCGTTTTTGTGCTGTGCCATCATGCTGACATTGTCGTCTGCGTATCTGGGTACGTGTTCATGTTATGTGTTAGCGCCACGCAGATGCTCACAAAGGGTGACATCATCCCGAGCACATGGGACGCCACAGGGTTAATTGAGCTTGGAGTCTTGGAGGATTGGAGTCTTAGCATTGTACAGTGATCAGCCTGAGAAAGGGAGCAGCAAGCACTGAAACGTTGCACGCATATATCTCCACATGGATGAGTATATTTAAAGGGGAATTCAACCCCTTCCTCGCTAACCCCCAGCCCCTCACCGACCGTAGGCCCTCTCCCTCCTCCCACCCAGCCTACCTCTCCCATGGGGCAAATGCCCCTAAGTCGCTACTTGCCCCCTCCCTGCAGGTCCCCTCCAGCCAGGTTCCCGGGTGCCATCTTCGCGCTCTGTGGTGCATGCGCAGTAGGACGCATTTGCCGGTTTGTACTGTGCATGCGCCGAAAGTTCATGAAGTTCACTTTAGAAACATGTAATGGTTCATTTACTAATGGTGGGGCAGAGTGCTTAGGAAGGGGTAACAGAAGAGGTCTTATGCATTAGTTTTAAGACGAGACTATAATTGAAGGGTAACATACTAAATGCTCCTCCGCCTATGGCCGGCTACACTTCCTTAACAGAGTTAAGGACCTGACCAGGATGATTTTAGATAGCTAGATGGGGCATGATTCAACATCCTTGCAGTAATTCTAATCCATGCTAGTGATTCAAAGTTTAAATGGGGTGAGTGAGTAATTAGCATGTTTAAGGGATAGGAACGTTTGCAACGTTCAGATATCTCTCCAGTGCCCTCCTGTTGCTCTAGCCAAGCCCAGTAGAGCATCCGAGATGAATGTGTATAAAATCAAGGCATATCTTTGAGTACAGCCAGCTCTACAGGTCAATGTGTCATGCCTGTAGCTTCAGAAAGCATTTCGTGCCGGATTATATAGTCATAAGAGCAAACAAACTTGGCTTGCAAGATTAAACTGCTAATTTTGACACAATTGTATTACCTTAAGGGCAAGATATGGTTGATAGATTTTAATCCATTTGGAGAAGTTACTGACTCTCTGCTGTTTACCTGGGAGGAATTAAGGAGGATTTGGGACCTTGGTGATGTAGAAAATGAGGAACCGGTAAGTAAATTTACTACAGAAAACACATAGAGGAACTCTCAAACACTGTACGTTGGAACTTGTGCTTTTTAATGCAGCTGCTGCTGCTCCACCTATTCAGAACATCACTTCAGCAGCACAATCAAATACATCTCTCACTTCCCACACCATTAGCCTTATCAAATTTCTCCTCTTCTTCTATTTCCCAATGGTAGAAAGGGGACACTACTATACTGGCATTTTAGTAGGACTGTCACCCTCCACACAATCTCTCTTGCTTCACTATGTTATTAGGGTGTGCTATCAGTGCATATCATGAGCAGAGAAATTCATTTTGCTGCATTTTTTCATTTCTCCATATACAGCTTAGCATTTAGAACTGAGACAGTGTATTTAAATACTCATGTATTTAAATACTTATTATCAAAATTATTAATTGGGACAAGGGCTCATTTCTGATTGCACATTTGTAAGCATTTAAATGTAGTCCCACAAAGGTACCTGCCCGTATCCTTTCAACCTGCAGCTATAGCTAACCACACTGACATATTGTCAGCCCTTCATGGCATCTTTTCTTCTGATTCTATGATTGATTAACATGCTGAGAGCCTCGAGCACCTATTTACAAATGTTTTTTTTTTATTTAGGCATGGCAGTAGCTACTGATGTACTGTACTTTTGTATTTTTTCAACCCTGTAACCAAAAACCTGGAAATGCTACTTTAACCTACTGTGTATTCTACTAAATGAATTGTTATGCTTTGTTCTATAAACTTCTCCCAGGATTGCCCAACATTACGCTATACAAACCGTGACGTCACCGTTCAGCCAAGCCCTTATTTAAGTTACCGACTTCCAAAAGATTTTGTAGATCTTTCAACTGGAGAAGATGCCCACAAATTAATTGACTTTCTTAAGCTTGTAAGTAGTTCTGTTGCAGTTATAGTACAATTTGTTAGTGAACCAAGTGTTACTGTATGGTTTTCTATGGCTTTGTAAAATATCTTTCTAATTTTTAACACCCCATAATTCAGACAGCACCTCAGAGAGGCAGAGTCATTATTAACGGATTGGTTATTTTATAAATAAACTTGTGATATGATGTAAAAATTGATATTCTGAGACAATTGTTTTATTTTACTTTTTTAATTATTTAGCTTTTTGTTTAGCAGCTAAGTAACAAAAAGTAGCAATAATAAAATTTTAGCCTCATAGATCCATCACACAGCTAACTAGCACAGGTCAATCTCTGGATAAAAATATTCTTTAAAGGAATTGTTCAGTATAAAAATAAAAACTGGATAAATAGATAGATAGGCTGTGCAAAATTAAAAATGTTTTCAATATAGTTAGTTAGGCAAAAATGTAATGTATAAAGGCTGGCGTGACTATAAAGGTCCCCATGGACGCAACAATTCTTTAGACGACCGATTTCAGTGCATGCGGACCAATCCATCAAATTATCATGCGGTTAGTGTGTTTCGAATGATCGTACATCATACGATTTTGCATCCGACATCAGTCAGACAATTGATCGGCCAGGTTGAAAAAATCTTTAGCGCTCCTAGTGCAATCTGTCTATGTTTGCAGAGCCAGCAGGCAGCTACGATGATGATGGGATCTTTTAAAAATCTTTACATCTATGGCCAGCTTTAGTCTAACAGAACTTGCTTTTCAGCTCTCTTGGTTTACACTGACTTGAGGGAGGGCCACATGGGTCATAACTGTTGCTTTAGAATCTGAGCTGAATGCTGAGGATCAATTGCAAACTCACTGAACAGTTATGTCCCATGTGACCCCCCTTTAAGTCACTGACTAACTCAGATTTAGAGAGCTGAAAAGCAGAAAGTTGTGTTGTATTCTGTTATGTTAGACATCCAGTCACTCCAGCCTTTATAAATCACATTTTTGGCTAACTAACTATATTAGAAACATTTTTTATTTTGCACATCCTATATATTTACCCAGTTTTTATTTTTACTCTGAACTGTTCCTTTAATGTGTGTTACAAGTGTTAAGAACTTTTGTCCCGGTCATGCAAATTTCTGAGAACAGGGCTTGGTGTCACCAATACGTGTGCTGCAGGAAGCTTATTTTCCATAGATTACAATGGGAAGGGTTCACAGATGTACAGCAACATTTTGGTTGCAACTATTTTTAGTCTGATTACATCAGTGGACAAAGGGATCAAATTTGCCATATATGATACTTTGCTGAGGAGAAAACCTGCACATTTAATGTGACAGAAAATGTCAGAAAACTGTTAAAGCTTGTGTAACTAATTTAATAGTATTACAATAAAAGTGGTTAAATCTATTATAATGTTATGCCTTTTAATACTAGAACTTGCTAATTTAGTTTGTATTTGTGTAAAGGCAATCGGTACCACTCTACTTTTTCTCCTGACAGAATCGCAATCGGCAAGATGAGGACTCTGATGATTAGATACTAGTTTATTCTTCTGCAGGGACGTGTTCTTCAGATTCCTTT
Source organism: Xenopus borealis (assembly GCA_024363595.1). Lineage (NCBI taxonomy): Eukaryota > Metazoa > Chordata > Amphibia > Anura > Pipidae > Xenopus > Xenopus borealis. The sequence continues at coordinate 73,822,217 of CM044435.1, read as the reverse complement.
CAAGTAACCATGACATGTAAACTCTGTGCTGGTATCTTTGCCTGAAATGCCTATGTTTGTATACTGTATCTAGCTCTCTCCCGAGCTCCGTACAATTGAAGGCGTCCTTCTTGCTGCCAAATGATACCAAAATGAGTTGATGTTTACTTTGATCCAGTTGCTGTTCTTTGTTTTATATAGGTATACTACAATTACATAATTAGCCATAATAATCATGAACATGTAAACCTTACTTCAAAACCCAAATACTGCATCATGTGAACAACATTGTTACATTCTTCTGTCCAGTTACATAGAATTAAGGGTTTGGTTTGCTTTAACAAGAAGGATTTGAAATCCTACAAAAAGTACTGGGATTGACCATCATGCTGGATTTAGGTATACTAAAACATACAGGAATTAAAATGCATTTGTTTACTCTTAATGTTTCTATTTAGTTAACAAGAGTGAATGGGAACAGACAAAGTTAAGTAATTAACAGCTTTTGATCTTTAATTGATCTCAAGGAGGGAGGTACGGTTACCATCCGTTTTTAAAATGCATAAATGACTGGTAAATTTAACTTTTTAGGTTGTGCATTTTATATCATGTGCATTTTACTTTCAGATGTGCTCATTTTCAGATTACAGCAAGGCCCGTCTTAGTATTGCTTAATACACTGCTTTCATTTTTTGCCTGGAGCTTTTTTACTTTTGATAATCACAAGACGTCTTTTGTGGTGGCATATATATTTTGAATTTGGGTATGCATGTGGCATCTTTTGTCTATTTATTTCTGATGTTTATATAAGCAACACACACAAATGCTATTTTTGGTTCGCTATTCCAAAACAAAATTTTCAAATAAAAAAAAAAAAATGTATGTATATGTAAGGATTACGGCTAAATTTCATTGCTGCAGAAACATGGATTACTTCCTTTAATGGAGAACGAAACCCTAAAGGGCATAGACACACAAATGGATTTTCGATGCAGCCCATGGTTTTTATAAAAACTGACCTCCACGGAAATTTTTTAAAACCGCATAATTTTTAAAAACCGCGGTGTTGACTGCTCCAAAAACACACGTGTCTCCGGGGCCAAAAATGAATATGGCTAAAAATACCATATTTTACATACGGAACGTATTGTACCAGTCTAAAGTTTGTTTCCCAAAAGCAGCAATGCTCCAGGACTTCCAACTTGACACAGGGAGTCACCATCTTGGAAAGTATCTATGATACTCCCATGCTCGGTGGGTGAGTAGCTGTTGAGAAGCTAAGTTTAGGGATTGTCAAACATTATCAAGCAGAAAATGAGATTGGCCTGTAATATAAACTGATGCTACAGGGCTGATTAATTTCTGATGCAAGTTGTGCTGGTTTCTGTACTGCCATGTAGTAATTATCTGTATTAATTACCAATTAGCCTTATATTGTGACATTCTATGTGTACAGTATATTCTGAGTCTATCCCTAAGCTCAGTAAGTGACAGCAGCGCAGAGCATGTGCAGTAAATAAGCAGAAAAGAAGATGGGGATCTACTGTGGCATCTTCAGAGGCAATATATTTACTGCTAAAGGATGCCTTGGGCTGGTACAGAAGCCCAAAACATAATGTACAACATTTGTACCCTAAGTCTTTACTTAAAGGGATCCTGTCATGGGAAAAATATTATGCATCAGATAATAGTGCTGTTCCAGAAAAATTCTGCATTGAAATCCATTTCTCAAAAGATCAAACAGATTTTTTTTTATATTTCATTTTGAAATCTGACATGGGGCTAGACATATTGTCAATTTCCCAGCTACCCCAAGTCATGTGACTTGTGCTATGATAAACTTCAACCACTCTTTACTGCGGTACTGCAAGTTGGAGTGATATCACTCCCTCCCTTTCCCCCACCCAGTAGCCTAACAAAAGAACAATGAAAAGGTAACCAGATAAGAGCTCTCTAAAGCTCCCCATAGACGAAACGATCTTTCCCTGCCGAACGACCGATCTTAGGGAAGTCCGACCAATCTGTCAAATTATCGTGCGGTTAGTGGGATACAAACGATCGTGCATCTTACGATTTTTCGTCCGACATCGTTCTGAAGATTGATCGGCCAGGTTAGAAAATCTTTATCGGTCCCCATGCAATCTACCTATTTTTTGCAGGGCTGAGCAGGCTGCGATTTCAGTTTTGCTGGCAATATTGCCTGAAATTGTCTTTTTAGTTGATGGACACATCAGGCATTTAAACAATCATTTTGAGACAATCGTGGTCTCACGATAACCATTGGATCTTTCAAAAATCTTTACGTCTATGGCCAGCTTAACACAAGATAACGGCTCTCAATAGTGAAACCCATGTCCCACTGTGTACTATTCAGTTACATTGAGAAGGAAAAACAACAGCCTGCCAGAGAGTAGTTCCCTCCTAAAGTGCTGGCACAAGTCACATGACTGGGGCAGCTGGGAAATTGACAAAATGGCTAGCCCCATGTCAGATTTCAAAACTGAATGTAAAAAAATCTGTTTGCTCTTTTGAGAAATGGATTTCAGTGCAGAAGTCTACTAGAGCAGCACTATTAACTGATGCGTTTAAAAAAAACATGTTTTCCCATAAGTTTCCCTTTAAGCTTTAGTTCTCCTTTAATTATTGGTTAGCAGCAAGCTAAAATATTGTAGCTGATTTGCATCTCTCTTGGCCTAGCCCGTGATAGCCCAAGATACTAGGGTTATGTGCGTGTGCCACACTGCCAACAATTTATTATTAAAATTGTGATTAGCCACAGGCAGATAATAGCATTTCTGTGATGTTCTTTACCTTTGGCTAGCAAATGCTTTTAAATAATTCAAAAGAATGCAGTGAATCTTAGGCCTGGCAGCAGAGAATAATTACTTCTGACCAGATTTGTGTATTGTTCTCATTGTACTGAGGGGGGGGGGGTACAGAGGGACAGCATCATAATTCTTTGTTGCGGAACAAAATTCTGAGGTAAATATAAATTCTAAGGCTAATGCAACATGTGATCCACACAGAAAAAACATAATTGCCAGGCCAGTACTGCCTGCTGCCATTTCATGTTTCTTGCATCATCCTGTTACTTGCACAATCAAGGTAGATTCCCCATGAAAATACACACTTGACGTACCAGGCTGATATCCGCATTGCTGATATAGTGACAGCAGATGCTAGTAATTTGAATGGCAGAGGCAGTAGCGAGAGTAGTAGTTCAGCTAGTGGCCTTTAGGCTAACTGTGGATATTTCCATTTCGTTTGACAAACTATGGTAAAACCTTTTAAAGAGTAAACAAATAGCAAGGCTACATAGTCCAGATTGTCCAAAACGGTTTGTCAATATAAATAAGCATCTCTTTTACAGCCTGTACCTTTTTTATGCTCTTGAAATACTTTGGGCAAAATGAGGAATGAAAAGAGGCAAGTGGTATGGAATAATGTGGTCTACTTTTCCCTATTTAATACATCCCAATCTAGTAACATGAACCAATTTACTGGCATTGCCTAGTAGTACACTAGCATAAATCTCTTAAAGGGAAACTGTCATGGGAAAACATGTTTTATTCAAAACGCATCAGTTAATAGTGCTGCTCCAGTAGACATCTGCATTGAAATCCATTTCTCAAAAGAGCAAACAGATTTTTTTAATATTCAGTTTTGAAATCTGACATGGGGCTAGCCATTTTGTCAATTTCCCAGCTGCCCCTGGTCATGTGACTTGTGCCAGCACTTTAGGAGGGAACTGCTTTCTGGCAGGCTGTTGTTTTTCCTTCTCAATGTAACTGAATATTATGCAGTGGGACATGGGTTTTACTACGGAGTGCTGTTCTTAGATCTACCAGACAGCTGTTATCTTGTGTTAGGGAGCTGTTATCTGGTTACCTTCCCATTGTTCTGTTGTTAGGTTGCTAGGGGGGAAAAAGGAGGGGGGTGATATCACTCCAACTTGCAGTAAAGAGTGATTGAAGTTTATCAGAGCACAAGTCACATGACTTGGGGCAGCTGGGAAATTGACAAAATGTCAGATTTCAAAATGAAATATAAAAAAATCTTTTTGAGAAATGGATTTCAGTGCAGAATTCTTCTGGAACAGCACTATTAACTGATGCATTTTGAAAAAAAAATTTTTTCCCATGACAGCACTTTACAGAGGCATAATAAATCATTCACCTTAGTTTTTACCCCAGTGGAGCTTACTTATCACATTTACATTTAAACTCCTCACTAGCAACTGCAGTGGCTGCCTAACCTTCCCCTTGTTTCATTCCAAAAAGAAACCCCACCTGCATTTCACACAAGTGAATTTTCCTTGAAAAAGATTGCTCCAAGACTGCATACATGCCACAAGATGTACATTGAGTGGCAGCAGCAACCTCAATGAAGTATAACTATGAAGATTTTCATTCATCCAGGTCATGGTATATCTCATATAAGTAATTAAAAAAAAAACTGGACTTGCTGAGAAATTTGTAATGAAGACCATCCGAGCAACTTCTTCAGTTCAACTGACTAGTGTAGGGGAGTTCTCGGCATATAGACTCTTCCAACAATCCAATCACAATGGCACATTGTAACTCTGTGACATACAGCATTGCAGCTGCCTTATTAGCTTGGTGTGACATCACTTCCTGTCTACTCGTTCATAGCTCAGAGTACAGAAGGGAGAGAGGAGCAAACTGAGCATGGTCAAGTCCTGTGTCTTGGAGTTTTAAGATGAAAGAAGGTAATCTGATACAGAAGCCCATATGTACACAATAGAAGGAAAGAAATGCAGTGTTTAATTTGACAGATGGACTCAGAGCAGCATTACAGTAGAGCTTACTTTCAGCCTTCTCCTTTAAACTGGTTACTTACTACTGATTCCCATTGCATGTCCATATTGTTTGACTCCTTTAAATTCTTTTAAAACTTTGGACCTGTATGTTACCAAGCACCTGATGGGTCATTTGAGGCAAATGTTGGAATCCATGTGCATGAAAAGGGAGAAGGCAATAGTTCCACCTTGGAAGTAAAATTTATTACCATTTATTTGTTTAGATATTGCATATTGGATGTTTTGTGCAGCATAAAATATAATTATTAAATTTATCCTTTTTGGGTTTTTTTTTTGTTAGGTTGATTTAATGTTTCCTCATAGATTTGTTATGACCTATACGTCAGTTAGAGTGTAAGCTCCTGTGGACAGGACCATATATCCTTGTGATTCATTCAGCTGACCTTGAACAAGACAGACACAGGTTAAGTATGCGGTCTCTTATCTGGAAACACTATATCCAAAAAGCTCCAAATTTACAGAAAGGCCATCTCCCATAGCCTCTGTTTAATCCAATAATCCAAATTTTTAAAAATGGTTTCCCTTTTCTCTAATAAAATAAAAAATAATAAATCAGTGCCTTGTACTTGAAAAACAAAGATATGGTATAATTTATCCTTATTGGAAGCAATAAGATCCAAATAATGGAAAGATCAATTTTCTGGATAGATCGAGAAACAGGTACCATACCTGTATATTATATTCAGTTTCTTTGTTCTATGTAATATTACTGTAAAGTGCTGCATAACTTGCTTAGCACTATGATGATAATATACAGTATATGGTAATATATTTGATGATGGTGATGAGTGCAACCCCCTTGATGAGCCTGGTGTTAAAGGCTGCAAGGCAATTACGTCTCTACCAATGACCAGCTGAACTATAGCATAAAACCTCAGCACTCCAGATGCAAACTGGATAATGTTTCTTTATTGTGGTCATAAGGTAAAGTTTCAGGCTCTCATCAGCTCTTCATTAAGCCTTGATAAAAATAAATTATCATGGTGATGATAAAGTGCATAAAATCTGTGGGAAACGCTTGTAATTTTCTACAGCTACATTTCAACATATATTGTCATTACATTATAAAGCAAAACAAGGGTGTGGCTCCAGATGCAGGAGAAAGGAAGCATTGTAGTTACATATTCACTATAGTGCTGGCGCTATAAGTACTTATACATGTTACTTATAGGATACTTAATAAGATAATTTGATTCACTGTGTTTAGCCAGTATAATCAGTGATACTGACACCTTCCCAGTTCTTTTTAAGGTTTTTATTTACAGAATGTGTTCTATGAACATTACAAAACCACAAGAGAAGCATTGCTACAGTGCTGCATAAGAACATCGTTAACAGCATATTATAGAAAAGTTGGTGTTACACAGAATTACTATCATGTGTCACTACATTTGAATTCCACGTACAGTTAGGATGGATGAGCATTTGAATTGACAAATTAGGTATAATCACAACATTTAGTAGAGACACTTTACAGGGGGTAGAGGAGGAAACTTCAGAGCAAGCCTCCAGTAAGGCTTCCAGGAATGGACTGGGATTAAAAATAGGCACTGGCATTACTAGTACAGAGAGGCCCAAACAGACCCCACAAGCACACTTAATATGACATCTTTCAGCAGCCTCTCTGGCATTTGCCAGAAAGCACAGATTGCCAGGCATGAAGGCTTCCCAAATGTTTTCACCTATTGGGGACAATATTTTGCTATATTTTTCAGCTTTATCAGTGGGAGTTTATTGTTTACTATCTTTACCCATTGTTTTACTGAAGATGTAAACTCATCAACCAGTTTATGGGGGAGGGTTGCATAAAAAAGATTAAGCCATGTACTATCTATAGTAGTCACACCTCTGTGGATAGAATAGCAGGTAGCGCTATGATATGATATTCTACTACCTTAGACAATAGTATTCATGTATAACAGGGTATTCCCATGTTAAAAGGATTCTGTCATGATTTTTATGATACAGTTTTTATTACTAAATTATACTATGTAAATTCAATGCAACTCATTCTTTCAGATAGGCTATTGTTTCTCCTACTCAATGTATCTGAAGGAGTCACAGCATTACTTGGATTTTTACTATTGAGTGCTATTCTCATGTCTGACTATAAGCTGTTATTTTGTTACATTTCCAGCCACATATTTTGATAGACTGCCGGGGAGGCGGGGGGAGATATCACTCCAATTTGCAGTGCAGCAGTAAAGAGTGACTGAATTTTATGAGGGCACAAGTCACATTACTGAGGGCACCTGGGAAAATGTCAACATCTATAGCCCCATGTCAGACTCAAAATTAAATATAAAAAGATCTGTATGCTCTTTTGAAAAATGGATTTCAATGCAGGATCAACTGATTTTGGGAAAAAAAAGTGTTTTCCCATGGCTAGTACTGATTCTTCTCTAATAACACTTAGGGGCATATTTACAAAATTTGTGTGAAGGATTCAAAATTCGATTGAATTTTAACAAATATTCTAATTTGAATTTTCGAATATCTTTTTTGGGCACTTCGACCATCGAATTTTAAAAATTCGATCCATCCGAATGATTCCAATGATTCGAATAAAAATCTAAAATTTTTATTTGACTCCCTAGTTCGCCAGATTAAACCTACCGAATTGCTGTATAACCCTATGGGAAGCTTCCATAGGGTTTTTCCAGCATTTTTAGATTGAATAAAAAAAAATTTGTTTGTTTCAAATTATTCTATCGTTCGCTCAAATTTTTACTATTCGATCGTTCAATTAGTCGAATTGTTTTAAAATTCTTCGAATTCGAAATTTGAATTAGGGAGAAATTCATTAAAGAGTGAAGCGGCTAACGCTAGCGCAAATTCGCTTGCATGACGTCATTTCGGAACTTCGAAGATTTACTAACGGCCCCTGGCGAAGTTGTGCACTGATGAAGGGACTTAATTATGCTAATTTACTAAAATGAGAATTTTGCTGAACGTTACCTCTTAAGCAAAACCAGGCGAAGTCCAATAGAGTAGATGGGAGTTTCTTAAAAAAAAGTTGACGCTGGCGTCTTTTACTTTAAGGATGATGCTGAAAAAGATAGTAAAATTTTATTTTAGGGTACCCTCCTTCCCTCTACATTTCCTAACATATGGCAACTCAACTATACAGTGGGTACGTGTAGGGCAATAGAACAACTTTATTTTATTCATTAAAGGTTTCCTGTTCTTGTGTAGTGTAATGTAGTGGCTGCAGCATATGTGTCCATTATACTTTAACTTGGCGCCGTATGCAAATTAGGCATCGCTAGAGTAACTTCACTTAGCCTGATGAAGAAACGGTAGCGCTACTTCACTACCATTCACATCCCTGAGCGCAATTTCACATTTTATTAAATTTGTTTAGCACTGGCAAAACTATGCCTGGTGAAGTGCGGCGAGGCTGCCGCAACTTTGGATCTTCGTGAATTTACCTCTTAATCTTAGGGTCTTAATATATGCCTAAAGGATTATTCTAAATTGTATCTGTCCCTGGTGGAGATTAAAAAACTATAAAGGTCAAATGTCTCCATTACATTCATTTCATCATCAAGATATGGATTTGCTCACTGTTTTTACAAATATAATCTCTAGGGACCCTAAGAGGATACTGGATACCAACTTTTGGGGTTAGGGGGTCTATTTTCTTTGAGTAAGGTTTCATTACTTACTGTATATTAAGGAAACTATC